>CM068367.1:961795659-962420648 GCA_034769895.1 Magicicada septendecula | reverse complement strand
ATACGTTTTAAATGACTACAGATTAACTGTATTTCGGTAGCTGTCATAGATAAAAAATTCATTTTTTTAAGGACTCTGCGTTTTGAATATTCTCATATGTACAATACAATACATATATGTGCTAGTATATACTGTACTGGTTGTACATGAAATAAACGGTATAATGTGTTCATTTGTAAACGGGAAGCGCCTGTGGAAGAAACTACTAGAGAGGAGGAATTAGATGCACTTAAACAAAACGTATGAGCAGGAAAAACACGAGAAGTACAGGATATAGAATATCTGGGAGACGGGAATACACTAGTTGAAAGGAAAAGCAAAGAGGTTACTGAAGAGGATCTTAAGCAGGAGGCTGGGGATGAACTGGGAGAACAAAATGTAGTCAAAGAAGTCTGTAAATGATGGGGGATAAATAAGTAAAGAAGTGTCCAGAGTCAACATAAAAATAAAGCTCGCAAGCCAATTTGACAGTTAGGGACGAACAAGCAGCTTAAGGAAAGGGTGATGTTACATTGAGGAGGTAGGAAACATGTCTGGTTTACGCGACGGTTTGCATGGGTTGGATGAGTATCAGAATTACGCAGTTCTCTCGCACATTCACGACCGTTTAGTCGATTATTTTACGGGCATCTTGGACAATTTGCACAAACTATGCTACACATGTTGAACATAAAAGCTGTGTTTCGAAGACGTTAGCCAGTCAGTCGCGTATTGCGAAGTGAAGACGTGTTACGAGTTGTGACTTTCGATTTAGTGCATGTGTTGACAGTGGTGTGGTATAGAGTAATAACTGTGAAATTATGGAGTAAGGATTTCTGTAATTGGTGATTTATATTATTCACTGTGATAATGTTATTTAGGTGAAATTTACTGGTTTTTATATTAATGTGATGCATACTCGTAATATATACATATTGGATGTATATTCATAAACTTAAAATACATGAGTGTCTTTGCTTATTGAAAGTAGCAATAAAGTTGTAAACGACAAACTCTCTGGTTTCCAATTACATTATTTCAGTGTTGAAAAACGACGATCCATGAGACGGCCGTAGCAGTATTTATTCGCCATAAGAGTAATTTATCATAATGAAGAAAATTAAACATCTTAGAATTAGAATAACCTTTATTTAGAAGCATTTACATATCTATTTGATAGGTGACTTGTACTCCACGAAAAAATGTTTAATCATAGACACTTTAAATTATTGTGATTAGTGTATTTATATCTCATCTACAGTTTTACCGTTGGCAGAATATTCAAGGGTTTAGTGTGACTGTTGAAGAGTTTATGAACCAAGATTGATAAACATATGATGTAGGTTGGCCAACAATAAAAACAATAAAAATATTTAGGTAGGAATGAAATTAGTGAACCGCAAAGTCAAATTAAGATATCTACCAAGAATTGTTTATTTGTAGAGAATGACACACTTCTAGTCTTTTCATTAAAACCTACATCTTCCCGTTATATCTTTTACAGTATCGGATTATTTACTTGATGGTCTGCAATGTCAGATATTTAGTATAGAGTTTCTGTTGTGGTTATGTGTCATTAATGTAGTCACGTATGTGTCATTGCGTAGTAGCTATTTCAAACAGTTTTTTGTTTGCTTGTTTTTTTAGTTAGCACTGTAGCGTATTATATTAGTTACTGGTTCTGAAAACTGTGTTTTCTTGGGAGTCTTCACGACTATTTTTGTATTAGGGAAGTCAGTGCTGCGCCTCAGCAGCAATGTTAAAAAGGTTCCTTCCCTCGCAATTACTTATTACATTAGAATAATAAGATGCATGTGATAATTACTGGGTTTAAGAAAATATGTATCTACAGTGCTCTGTAAGGGATGTATTTATGTTGCATGTAATCAAATTGCATGTATTGAAGTCGTCACATAGAAGTTGACCATAGATCTCACAATAAATACGTAAGTTACGTAGATTTAAAATGGCTATGGAAAATTGTATTTAATGGTGTATAATATAAGTTAATGTAAATACTATCTATTACCACCTGTGTTACTATATGTACGATTCACACATTTTAAAAAATTGTATACATATATATGGGCACTTCTTATGTTTGTATGTTTAACTTGTATAAAATTGTATTAAATGTATTGTACACTACAAGTATATTGCATTACTTGACCATTATAAAAGTAGTATATTATGATATACGTACTTGTGTGTTATGACAAAGACGTCAAAGCAGATGTACATTAGCAAGGTGAACTTAAGCAGATGTCCGTACTTTGAAGGATAGTACGTACGTGCCCGCGCGCTCGTGCGTGTGTAGATATATAGCTACACCAGCTGAGGTGTGTAATCGTTACACAGCAAAAGCGAGTACTGCTTCCTCGTTTGTACTACAGGAACATGAAGAAAATTTATATTAAAAATTCCATAACGCTCCAGTGATGTGTTTAAATGAATTTCCTAATTTATTAACAGAAATACAAGGAATTGCAAAAGAGTCCCATATCACTATATATTTTGCAGTCCTTATGCTAATTTGATAATTTTAAATTGATTATCGTGAGTTGATTTCTTAATTTATAAACACGGTTGATCAATGACTTAATATCTGATATTACCTGAATGAAATTTTGTTTTGGTTTCGTTTACGAGACTTAGGTCGTCGTCGATTATTATTAAGATTTTTGCAGGAGCCAGGAAAGTAATTCTCATGCGGAAATATATGAACGACATGAATGGCCAGGACTCCAACAATCGAATACAGCGAGCATGTTTAGCCAACTAAACGCACCGATTTCAGCATTTCACTCGAAAGACTAATGCAGTCGCTGAAGACGTATTATTGCAGACGTGGGCGAAACGTGTGGCCGAGAAAGACCACTCGACCACAGCGAGCTCTTGTAACCGAAATCAAAGAAACGATATAACGATGATAATTATCAGAATATAATTACACTTTACACTCTTGTCAGGAGATGTATTTTACTCCTGAATACTACATAGTTAAACTAAAGTAGGGTTTTTAACAGTTTAACAAGTTTATACTATGAAACTAATGGCTAGTTTCTACCTTACTGAGTACTTGAATCTGATAGGCCTATTTAACGACACGTGCTTTGTAATATTTAATATTTCTTTGTAATATTAAGTACTGAAGTATGTTGCAGTACTGTATGATGTAATGCGTGTATATATAATGGAAATATGATCATCACATTTATTACTTAAGCAAATAAGTATTTTAAATGGTGAATGCTGAATAACACTTAAAAAAAATTCAAATAGCAAAATATCTGTCGCATAATAAATGAATAGTCACAAGCGATAGGGAATAATGATTTGTGATCTATAAGAAATAAACTGATGGAAAACATGGGAAAGTTTTTCAACACTCTGCTTTGGTTTGCACATGACATTGTTGTATCTGAAGACGGAGGGAGGAAAATATCCATTACAACTGACAAAGATAAATTGCTGGCAGTCTTGAAGGGGAAACCCTACCTGAACTTACACAACTTAAGAGTTTTCGCAAGTATTCCGCTAAACATGTCATTGCGGCATTTCAGGCACGATATATGCTCTGGAACTTGCTTTTGCAGAAGTTCCTAATTGCTAGTAAACTTCTAAGCAACCACTTCCTACTAGTTCATTATCTAAAGCTCCGAAACGAACGATTTTTAATGCAACATCTAAGTTGCCACTTTATTGGTAATAATTTAGTGAAAACAATTTATCATAAAATAACTTTGACCTTATGTTACAGACATAACCTTACATTTACAAACCTTAGCTTGACCTTATATTTACAAACCTTATGATACTGGTAAAAAGATGAAGATCATAAGTAATAACTAAGTTTAATGATAGTTTAACGTTAACTACTTTACTGATAGAAGTGGGCATACGCCAACAACAAACGAAAACATTTATTGTGATGAATTCAGAAGACAATAATTACATAGAAGGACGTCTTTTAAATCTATGGTTGAAGAACACTTAACACACGTTTATAGTTAGAATAGTAACAACGATATTAGGAAACTTTAATAAATTGGCTACAATACTGTAGAAGAACAAATTCGTGTTCGCGCATGTACTGTTACATGCAGTTACACGCGCATTCCTTAGAGAAAGCATTGAACGTATATGCATGCAAAGACATGCCTAAGTGTCTGCAAGCGTTAACTTTAGTTTATGAGCAATTATTTCACTTTAAATTTCTTTTATTCTACATGACACAGATAAGAATGTTCGAACATCGGACGTTCTGCCTGAAAGTTGTAAATTGAGTGAAGCTGTGAAAACATAGTTTGACAGCGATAACCAAAAATATTGCAACAATACATATATTTGCATATTTACCCAGGGCAGTGTTTTGTAAATAATTAGTACAGAGAGAGTATGATAAATAGTTTTAAAAATTACTGCTTGTAAGTTCAGGCCGATTAACATGCTGAAGCCTGTCTAAATTTCGAAAGTGAACACCTGGCCCGACTGAGTTGTTAGAATGTTTACAGTGTAAGTCGTATGTATGTTCGTCTGTGTGTGTGGAGCCGGCACAGACCTGCATTATACTACGATAGGGGAGGTGTTGTGTACGTATAAACTTTTGGTTTGTATTAGTAAATAAGGTTTAACATGATTAATGGAAATAAATAATTATGGTTTTACCTGTTACAAAAGACATACCACAATTTTAAAAACGCTATAAAAATAAGTACATTTAAACGCCATGGTGATGGAAAATTATTGCAGATAAGTGCAATAATAAAAACGTTATACAAATTAAAGTTAATTACTACCGCAATTATTAACAAGTAATTAACGATTGCGTTATGTGTAAATAACGAGTGAAAAATTACAAAGACAATGTAACCACTTGCCTAAAGATCAAGTTTACCGTTATCGCGAAAACAGAAAAAAGTGATCAGTTAAAAAGGATGCTACACATGAACGACCAAATTTAACAGGCCAGAAACAACATCTGACAGGTCAGAATCGTTTACTTATACTATAATGCCTCCGGCAATTTTGGACAAGGGACAGACACTAAGAACATTATCACGAGGATACTATGCCAGTTTGATAAGCGACATAAACTCATCATCATCACCATCATCTTCAACACACCACATTGATGAAGGAGCCCAAGACCGCCATCTACATCAGGCTATAGAACACTGACAGCTAACAATCCACAGAGGAATCATCGTCATCATACTCATTGTCATCATCGTCGTCATTGTGGAGACGCATTCAAGAGACGAGCGCGCGCGCACACACGCACACACACACACACACACACACACACACACACACACAACTCAACCAACACGCAGGTGACAAATGAACAATTATATTTTCGTTAAACAAAGAAAGAACTCACAAATAACAGTAATATGACCTAACAAAGTAATACAATTACATAAATCTAAATAGTGTAAATATTCAGAGTAAAGTAAGTAATTGTAAGTTGGTGTTAAAAATAATTTTATTCAGTTTAATTTAAAAACAGGTGTATAGTTATCAATAATAATTATTCTTAAAGTAAATATTATTTTATTAAAATATTAATAATGAGCATTCAATTTTGAGTTGATAAATTTAATATTATTCATTGTGTGTGGTCTCCAAGTTGGATTAGTTAATTTTTGAGATAATAGGGAGATACCTGATTATAATGGCCTTCATGCAACTTCAGTCGTTAGGTACGACGGGTTTTGGCATCACAGTCCCATCTTCAGGAGAAAATCATTCGAAGGGAGCTCGTCAATACAAAACAATTATCCTCGACGGTGTGTACACTTTTATTTTCTCGACGATGCGCATCGTGTTCTCGCACGATATGAGTATATAACGAATTCAGTGTTTTTATGTGCGTGTTAATTGTTTTGTACTGACGAGCTCGCCTCGAGTGATTTTCTCCTGAGGATGGGACTCTGAGGCCGAAACGCGTCGTACCTAACGACTGAAGTTGCATGAAGGCCATTATAATCAGGAACATTACCTATTATTTCGAAAATTTAATATTACTTTTATAGATGATTTGCTAAATAATATTTAATTTTAAAAATAAACAGTAATTAATTAAAATATTAGTAGTCAAAGTTCAATTTGATTTGATAAATTTAATATTATTTTTGTAAACAATTTGCTATGATTTCAAATTTTAATAATGGTTTAAAGTCAGACACCAAAGTAATTTAAAAGAATTTTATATTTTGTTTATCATATATGTGTAAATATTTTATGACTATATGTTATTAATGTGTGTCGAATATCAAAAGATGTGTTATGTTTTCAGTGTGTAACCTTATAAAAGAAAATATTCTGAATGTTTAGTTTTCAATATCAATTAATTTTCTTTCAATATTTAATAAACCGTTGATTGATTCTTTTCCAATCTAATAATTAAATATTTCATGTCATCAACGTCTCACTCCTCTATTTAAAAATAAGTTTATTGCGCAACTCCACATACTTAACGCAACGAACACACAAAACTCTTACGACCTAGCCGGTGATTAACACTATATAGTTGTGTTGTTGGGTACATGGACTGAAGTGTATTCATTTTATAATTTCTTGTAACGTTGACTTTTGATACACTGGCCTTTGTACATACGAGATAGTGTGGCTGAAGTAAACTAAAATCATAAAATCTTAGCTCGAAATTAGGGCTTGTAATGGGAATGTCCGCAAAACATGATAGGTTTAGATTCTAAGAATACCACTCTATTTTTGCGACACAGTTATTTTGTTATCATCTTCACTTCACGGCATAGGCAACATGCTGCCTACTCCTCCTTCAAAAATCCTTCAGCCATCTCTTCCTGGGTCTATCCACACACCTGAGTCCTATAGGCTTATATTTCCAGATTTATTTGGCCAGTTTGCAATCTGACATTATTTCTAAGCGTTTTTTACTCCTTTGTTTATAATATTTTAGTCTTTTGTTTAAGTTAAACACTTGTAGTTATTCTATTATGGCTTCATTCTTTATACGGTCAAGGTTAGAACACCTTTTAACTCCTCTTAAGAACGTCATTTCCATAGCCTGTATTTTACTTTCTTGTATCTTGTTTGTTGTCCATAATTCACACCCATAGGACAGTACAGGGACCGCCATAACTTTGCGAAACTTTAAATTTTTTATCTTTGCTTACCTTGTTTCTAAAAATACGGTTAAATGTCTCACAGATCGTTTCGAACTTACATAACATAATATAAATATCGTAATTCTTATCATAGCCAATATCATTTCCCAAATATTTAAAATGGCTCACCTGTTCTACAATTTTATCATTAATTATTATTTTTGTTCTTATTGGTTTCATGCCTCTAAATGACATTACCTTTGTTTTTGTAGGAGAGCTTTTTATATTGCATTGTTTGCAAATCTGATGAAGCTAAAAACACATTTTTTTAAAGCGGACTTTGTATTCTGAATTACAAGCAAGTCGTCAGCAAAACAACAGCACATTCAAGTATATTGTTACGCAATTAAGAACGATCTCGAACAATAGAGTGTGTCGTTCTACGCGTTTCTCGGCTAGTCCAGCAGATTCGTGTTTCTGCCAAGGCCGCACTGAAGTATCCTCTAGAGTTTTCGAGTGCTTGTTAAGGACGCATATTATGGAACCTTGCAGGCTATAAATAGGAAACAGCTGCCGCTTAAGACAGTTTTACGTCCGGCGATTTACTCAGTGCGTCTCAAGTGGTTAATAGTGAAAAGTGATCATTGTGCGGGACTCTAGGTATTAGTTGACATTATTGTTGTGTGTGGACAAATTTAATTTGAATTATTGTACGAGTATTATCTTGTTGAATAACTTGTTGATTACAAACTGTTATTTGTAATTAATTAAAGCTGGGTGATTAGTGACTTCACTGGTGTCTGTATTTTGTTTCCACTGTACCATACGACGATCAGTGAGACCGTCGTAATAATATCTTAATACCAGGGTTGACTAGATTTTTCAGTTTCCTTACTACTTCGTCAACATAAATGGTAAAAAGAGTAGGTGATATACTGCACCCTTGTCTAAGACCGTGATTGGCACATATTTGTTGAGATATCCTTCATTTATTTTTACAGCTATTCTTGTTCAGTTATATAGAATATATAGGCCTTTTACAGTTCTTGTAAGTTGTTGTAGGTATCTCCGTTCTTCTAATAGAGTAAATTTCTATCTGTTCTATGAAAGACCTTCTCAAAGTCAACGAAAGCTACATGCGTTCCTTTAATGAACCCACAGTTTTTTTATTTTACAAATTTCTCGAAAGATTTAATTACTTAGCTTAAGTTGCGATAGATGTTTTATCCAAAAATCATCTGACTGAATTCTATCAGAATGCCCATTCCTATCGTATCTCACATTACGATAAATCTAATACATTTTTAAATATTGTGTTATCAGGAAATGTTACCTAAAATATTATTTTTGTCTACGTGTTATTTTACTATGATATTATCATTTTCTTATTATCGTAAGATGTTTATGTTTTTTTTCATCACAAGGTTCCTTATATGAGATTGATTGTAACTTTGTTGAACTTGTTTTGTATCTGAACTTGTTGATGTCAATATAATCGTTTTATGTTTTTAATTACATAACAAAATAAAATTAATATCGTTAATATGAGAGCGCTAATTGCTAAAATTTAGACACCGATATACTTTAACTATTTACATAAAATGATGTAACGACTGTGTTTTCCTCATAAGCAACTTAACACAATTGAAATTGACAAATTATAACAGTTTTATAATAATCCAGAATGAGCAGTAGGCTAAAATTTTTATAGTTTTATATTTACAGACATTAGCAAATGAAAAAATGTTAAATAAGTACATTACATACTGAATATATATATATATATATATATATAATTTGTGATGTTTTCAATTTGTTTCTTCTGCAAGTAGTATAATTATAATTATAATCTTTTTAGGTGTTAAAAAGAATATACAAAATTATACTACTTGCAAAAGAAATAAATTGAAAACATCACAAATTATATAATTACTGCAAGAAACATCGAGTTACTTATATAGAAAATAATATATATTTATATATATACATACAGTTATATATATATATATATATATATATATATATTGTAACGTAACAGAATTGAGGTCCCCAACTTTACATAAAAAAATGAATTAACTATGGTCAAGCACCATAGCCCGATATTAAGGTTACTCAGTAATTAGTACATCTGAGATGTACCTCAAGTTAAGAGATGTAATAAATAACGTTGAGTATAAAATACTATACCCATTAATGGTTAATGTAATAAATTGTACTTGTTTTTATACTGTAGCATGGTAGTGTTCACAGAATATTTATTTTATGTTTTGAGTATAGTAAGGGTGAACTGTTGTTTTATAGGAATACTTAATCAGTGGTAATCTTTTTATTTATGTTAAAATTGTCTTTAGACAATTAAGTATAATTACCTGTGTTAGGCATTATACTATGTTATATGTATTGACTAAAATGGAATAATGAAGTTGTTTTGAATTAATGTTTGTAAATTTGGCCAGGATGGCAATAAGTGTTTAAAAGCTGACAAGTAGTTCTGATAATTATGTTGTAAACTAATGAAAGGCCCCAGGACGAATTAATTAATGTAATAAAGTAAAACCAGGAAATTAAAATTAATGTAAATAACCATGAACCAGTAACTAATTGTACAGTAGGTCAGGTAAAGAAAATTAAGTTAAAAAACGAAATTATTATAACAGTTGTAAGAAAACCTATAGGCCTAAATTTAAAAATTTGTAAAAGGAAATTAATACCTTTTTAATAAGTCCAGTCCAAGGAAATTGTAGTAAAATATATACGGTATAATAAGGTAGGTTGGGTGAGAATTTTAGGTAATTCGGTATAATTCCAAGCATGGAGTATTTTATTAAAAAAAGAGTAGTAATATTTTATAATTCTGGCTCTAGGATATCAAATTTCATCCAATGACAGAAAATAATGGTTGTTAGGGCAACTAAAATGTAAAAAGGTTGTTGATTTTCAATCATTCGTTTCGATTGTTATATGCTATTGAGTTGAGATGAGGAGACACATTTAAAAAAGAATGATAAAATTTGAAAAAATATGAATCTAAATTAATAAATCCAAATTGAAATCTAATTCTATAATACCACTGATGAATAATAAAACCAATTAGACTTCCAAATTATAAACAAATACCTCTAAAAGAGTCGAGAATTCCTTACCTCATTCACCAGGATAATTCCGCTGGATTCGGTATTAAACCGATTTCCCATGTAATCAGAAGACTAATTGAGGGAAGCAAAGGCCGAAACTAACGGAATTATAGAGAAGATATACGAAGACCTTGTTTCTGCAGAATTAACCTTCACCTTCAAGAAGAAGCTATAATACGATTTCCATTCCACCGGGACTGACAACCACCAGTATCGTAAAAAAAGAACGGCAGTCAGAAGAATTCCTGGGGCTTTCCTGTACATCACACCGTCAATTTTATTAAGGATCAGAACACTTTCCTGGATGAACGTAACCTAAGCAGACCATCTTCAACTGTTTACAGATGTCCAATGCCATTTTGAGATTCGCCAATCCGGTAAAACAAACTTATTTTTAATTTCAATATATTTAGAGTTAATAACATTCTGTAATACTTGAGTAACCTTAATTTTGCATTACCTGGCCTTACTAATGGTTAAAAGAATCTTACGAACCCTGGGATAAGAAATATTTATTGTTATATTTAATTTGTATAAGTCAAAAGGAACTTGGTCAATTGACGATCGATATACCATTGTATAATCGATTTAATGATATTATTATTTCGAAGAGAACTGTTAATGTGAAATAAAGTACAAAATAAATAAAGAATCTTTCTTGTATAAGATAATGTTTTATGTTATTGCAGAATAGGTATTATATGTTGTGGGTGGAGTAAGTTACAGGAAAAAGGGTGAATAAAATCCGATAAACGGTTAACCTAGACGTAAGCCTATTACAAATAACAGCGCTAATTGCCAACAGCTGGTGGAACGGGAGATTGCCGAACTAGCGTGTTTTCTGTACCAAATTTGAATTGAATTACCTGATACAGAGGGACTAGGGTTGGCGAAAATTCTCAATTTATTAACTATAATACCCGTAATATAGCGTCATTTTATGGTAAAACACATGGCAATTAACTAACACAGATTTCTGTTCAACACACGAGTTGTAACAACTATAATAAATAAGTGTTTTCTTCTAGGAATTAATATTGAGTTTCAAGAGGTTTCATCTGTAACAACCTAATAAATATATTCATTAATAACATATTGATTAAACACAAAGTAACATAACCGGCGGAAGGTTACAAATTGGCGCTCAACGAGTGGGCTTTAGTTAAGTAAAAAATCGTCTTAATTATTACTTAACTTGAGCAGGCAACCATTAGAGGCACAGGAATGCATACGAGAGGTGTTACTAAAAGGATGGAGAAGGAGCAAGAAACAGAAGAAGATAGACGGGAAGAAGAAACAGAGGTAGTTACAGACACCGAAATGGAACAACAAGCGAGCAATAAAGAGGATGCCCAAGGGGACCAACCAGATAAAGAGGAAGCCAGAGAGGATTAAATTGGGAAAAATTAATGGAATTAATGAGTAGTATGAAGGAGGATAACAAACAAAGGTCAGAAAAACTAGAAAATAAAATAGACAGTATCAAGGAAGATAATAGGCAAACTAATGAAAAAATAGACAGTATCAAAGAAGATTCAAAGAAACAAAACGAAATTTTGAGTGAGAATTTAATCAAACTGATGAATGAGAAGTTTGACAAAAATAAAGAGGAAAATGATGAGAATAACCGGCTGATAAATGAAAGCTTAAACCAAATTAATGAAAGGTTTGACAGGAACGATGAGAGCTTGAGGCAGATTCAGGAAAATAACAGACAAATAGACGGGAAAATTGAAAACAGTAATAAGGAGTTGCGGCAAATTATAAATGAACAGAACCAAGCGTTGAGGGAAGTTATCAATGAAAGGGTGGCAAATGTCAATGAAACACTTAACAAAAGGGTAGATAATTATGAAGAGGAAGTAAGACAGCAAATAACTGAATTTAAGGTGGGTCTGGAAAAGAAGATGAAACCATCATACAACTCGCAGTGGAAGTAGAGGCCAAAATTAACCATGGGGAAAATACCAACAAAACTATGATAAAGGAAGTACAATT
Organism: Magicicada septendecula; assembly: GCA_034769895.1. Classification (NCBI taxonomy): domain Eukaryota; kingdom Metazoa; phylum Arthropoda; class Insecta; order Hemiptera; family Cicadidae; genus Magicicada; species Magicicada septendecula. Next base: position 962,408,443 of record CM068367.1, on the reverse strand, counting down.
AGAAACCCAAGAGAAATTGGACGGAGTGCAAATTAATATAGCTGGGAGAATTGAAATGGTAAATAACGAAATGACACAAATAAAAACCCAAGTAGTTCAAAATAAAGAGACTATAGAAAATATGAAAAATCAGGAAATAAGTAATATAAAGGAATCAATAGAAAATCTACAAAATCGACCAATGTATCTGGCGCATCACATAGCCCATGAGCAAAAGGATAATATAAATTTTAAAATTTATAGGGGAAATCCCATAGAATTCCTGGAGAGAATAGACGAATGGTTTAGCCGAATTAAGGGACCCGATGGAACGTAATAAAAAGTTATTTAGATGAGTGTTTCAAAAGTATAAATGATAATTGGTGGTCAGCAGTCCGGAATGAACTTAGTGATTATGAGGAGTTTAAAAGGACTTTTAGGTCAAAATACTGGTCAGATTCTGTACAGAACATGATTAGAGATAACATTACCAACGGGAGATTTAATTTTAATCAAGAGCAGTCACCAACTACTTACTTTTTGGGAAAGGTGTGTTTGGCGCGTCATTTGGAACCGCGAATACCAGAGGAGTGTTTGGTAAATAAATTGTCTTACCATTTTGAAGAAGAGATAGTTCGTGCCAGACGCAGTGGACAAGTAAGGACTGTAGAAACAATGGACGCCTTGTTAGCCAGTTACGAAATGGAAGACTATTATCAAAGGTCCCGACGGCAAGGTGAATATTACAACAATAGAAGGGAGGAGACAAACCAAGAGTCGCGTCCAGGAACAAATCGATGTAACAATAATAATTATCACCGAAGGGTGAATGACCAATTTATAAACAATCGTTATCGCAACAATAATTACCCAAGTAATCACTATACTAATTATGATAATAACAGATACAGAACAGGCCGCAGGAATTTTGACAATGGGAGAGAGTATTGGAACAATAATCGTACAAACAACGACCAACGAAATCAACCCAGTAATCGAAGTCGAGAGGAGGATCTGCCTAGACACCAAGAAACCCATAGAGATTTTAGACCCGATGATGGCAACCCAGGAACCACTGCGAGGGACGATCGTCCGCAGGATAGGATGGAAAACTAAGTACAGCAGTGGAAGTATCAAGTAACCCCTCGCTGCTGGGATTGGAAGGGTATGTACAAAAACAAAAGGAAAGCAACCAAATTATAAAAATTACGAGGAACAATTATTTAAAGGACATACGAAATGATTTAACGGAAGAAGTGTTACCGTCAGAGAATAAAACTGACAATCAAATTATATATATCATGGCAGAATTGCAGGGAGTTATGACAGAGATAGTGATTGATACTGGCGCAAATGTGTCGCTCCTGGACAAGGTAGAATATAACCGAATAAGGGAGAAGTATAAGAAAAATATACCAACATTACCAGTTAATAACATGTGTAATTATAGGTGCTACTGGCAGACCAAATAAAACAATACGGCAGCAAGTAATGATGGAAGTATCTAGTGAAGGTAAAACTATTCCTATGGTGTTTATGGTAGCTCAAGGATTACCATTTAAAGCGATGCTAGGGTGTGATACGCTGCGGCGCCACTCAGCTATTATTAATATGGGCAGAGGAAGAATAACCCTGTACCATGAAAATGGAGAATGGTCAAGTGAAATAGTGGATCATAAAAATGCCACTCACCAAAGACATTCTTTTACTTTAATGCGTGATGATGAAATGGAATATAGAACACCTTTTGAGGAATTAACCTGTACTAAGGAGAATGAATGGAAGGAAAAATTGCAAGAGATTTATTTGTTTAAAACTGCCAGTAATAATAATAGAGTAACACCTGAACAAAAGAATCAATTAATAAAGATTTATAACACATATAAAAAAGTATTTTCGGATTTGCCAGGAAAAGCCAGGAATTTTATTTGTGAATTGTCATTTAAACAACCCATTAATTTTAACCGGAAATCATATCCTATACCCCAATCCCTAAAACCAGCAGTGAGAAGGGAAATACAGAGTCTGATGGAACAGGACATAATTGAATATAGCTCATTACCATACACCAGCCCTTTAGTAGCCATAAAGAAAAAGGATGGTACCGTACGTTTATGTTTGGACGCCAGGGAGATAAATAAAAATATAATAAATGATAGAACCTCACCAGGGGAATTTGAAGAGTTAATGAAGAAATTTAAGAATTGCAGATATATGAGTATTTGGGATGCTGTTTGTGGATACTGGCAGGTGGAGTTACACCCCAACAGTAGAAATTACGTTGCCTTTATATTTGAAGGTAGAAATTATCATTTTAAACGTCTTCCTTTTGGATTAGTAAACTCTGTGGCGGTTTTTATTAAATGCATGGACCAGGTTCTAGGTGAGGAAGTGTTAGCCTTCACTACAGTATATGTAGATGACATATTGGTAACTTCAACCACATGGGAGGAACATTGCCGACGTGTGGAAATGGTGTTAAGCAAGTTAGAAAAGAGCAACATTACATTGAAATTGAATAAGTCAAAATTATTAACCAATCAACTACAATTCCTAGGGTTCATACTCTCTGAAAATGGAATATCAACATCCCCTGAAAAAGTGGAAGCTATCCAAAACTTCCCCAGACCTAAAAACATTAGACAGCTGCAATCATTCCTAGGAGTGTGCAACTATTACCGGAAATTCCAAACGAATTATTCCCAATTAACAGCCAGATTTAAACACTTGCTGTTATCTAAACATAAATGGAAGTGGAAGGAGGAAGATGATGAGACATTCATTTTAATTAAAGAGAAATTTTTACAAAATATCATCCTGCACCATCCTGATTTTGATCAAAAATTTTTTATAAATTTTGATGCCAGTGATGTGAGTCTGGGTGCTGAGCTATATCAGGAAGATCAAGAAGGAGACCACCTAGTAATAAGTTTCGCCAGCCGTGTCCTAAATCAGTGTGAAAGAAATTACAGTGTCACGGAAAAGGAATTATTGAGTGTGGTATTTGCATGCAATAAATTCCGCACATATGTATTAGGTTATCCTTTAACAGTACGGTCCGACAACAAATCCATATCATTTATACAAAGATGCAAACTAAGCCATGGTAGATTAACTCGTTGGATATTGGCTCTCCAGGAATACAACATAACATGGGAATACGTGCCAGGGAAACAGAACACTGTCGCTGATGCTCTATCTAGGGTGAACCTGGAGAATGGTACTTTTGAAATTGAAAGAGAGGATTTTGGAAAAATATACCTTGTAATATTAGCCAGAGAAGAATTAGTAGAAGTGTTAACCACAATTCAGGAAGAACAAGCAAAGGATCAGAGATTGTCCACTATACAAGAACGTCTCCGCAGTAATGATACTATAATTATGCAATATTATCAAAATTATAAAGGGTACATACAACCAGTCTGAAATACAAAAGTATTATGAGTAAGAGGACAAACTGGTCAGATACGAGTTATGAGTTTATTTTTTACTAAACTTCGTTGAGACAAAATAAACTTCTTTCGAAGGTGTTATGTAACGTAATAGAATTGAGGTCCCCAACGTTACATAAAAAAATGAATTAACTATGGTCAAGCACCATAGCCCGATATTAAGGTTACTCAGTAATTAGTACATCTGAGATGTACCTCAAGTTAAGAGATGTAATAAATAACGTTGAGTATAAAATACTATACCCATTAATGGTTAATGTAATAAATTGTACTTGTTTTTATACTGTAGCATGGTAGTGTTCACAGAATATTTATTTTATGTTTTGAGTATAGTAAGGGTGAACTGTTGTTTTATAGGAATACTTAATCAGTGGTAATCTTTTTATTTATGTTAAAATTGTCTTTAGACAATTAAGTATAATTACCTGTGTTAGGCATTATACTATGTTATATGTATTGACTAAAATGGAATAATGAAGTTGTTTTGAATTAATGTTTGTAAATTTGGCCAGGATGGCAATAAGTGTTTAAAAGTTGACAAGTAGTTCTGATAATTATGTTGTAAACTAATGAAAGGCCCCAGGACGAATTAATTAATGTAATAAAGTAAAACCAGGAAATTAAAATTAATGTAAATAACCATGAACCAGTAACTAATTGTACAGTAGGTCAGGTAAAGAAAATTAAGTTAAAAAACGAAATTATTATAACAGTTGTAAGAAAACCTATAGGCCTAAATTTAAAAATTTGTAAAAGGAAATTAATACCTTTTTAATAAGTCCAGTCCAAGGAAATTGTAGTAAAATATATACGGTATAATAAGGTAGGTTGGGTGAGAATTTTAGGTAATTCGGTATAATTCCAAGCATGGAGTATTTTATTAAAAAAAGAGTAGTAATATTTTATAATTCTGGCTCTAGGATATCAAATTTCATCCAATGACAGAAAATAATGGTTGTTAGGGCAACTAAAATGTAAAAAGGTTGTTGATTTTCAATCATTCGTTTCGATTGTTATATGCTATTGAGTTGAGATGAGGAGACACATTTAAAAAAGAATGATAAAATTTGAAAAAATATGAATCTAAATTAATAAATCCAAATTGAAATCTAATTCTATAATACCACTGATGAATAATAAAACCAATTAGACTTCCAAATTATAAACAAATACCTCTAAAAGAGTCGAGAATTCCTTACTTCATTCACCAGGATAATTCCGCTGGATTCGGTATTAAACCGATTTCCCATGTAATCAGAAGACTAATTGAGGGAAGCAAAGGCCGAAACTAACGGAATTATAGAGAAGATATACGAAGACCTTGTTTCTGCAGAATTAACCTTCACCTTCAAGAAGAAGCTATAATACGATTTCCATTCCACCGGGACTGACAACCACCAGTATCGTAAAAAAAGAACGGCAGTCAGAAGAATTCCTGGGGCTTTCCTGTACATCACACCGTCAATTTTATTAAGGATCAGAACACTTTCCTGGATGAACGTAACCTAAGCAGACCATCTTCAACTGTTTACAGATGTCCAATGCCATTTTGAGATTCGCCAATCCGGTAAAACAAACTTATTTTTAATTTCAATATATTTAGAGTTAATAACATTCTGTAATACTTGAGTAACCTTAATTTTGCATTACCTGGCCTTACTAATGGTTAAAAGAATCTTACGAACCCTGGGATAAGAAATATTTATTGTTATATTTAGTTTGTATAAGTCAAAAGGAACTTGGTCAATTGACGATCGATATACCATTGTATAATCGATTTAATGATATTATTATTTCGAAGAGAACTGTTAATGTGAAATAAAGTACAAAATAAATAAAGAATCTTTCTTGTATAAGATAATGTTTTATGTTATTGCAGAATAGGTATTATATGTTGTGGGTGGAGTAAGTTACAGGAAAAAGGGTGAATAAAATCCGATAAACGGTTAACCTAGACGTAAGCCTATTACAAATAACAGCGCTAATTGCCAACAGCTGGTGGAACGGGAGATTGCCGAACTAGCGTGTTTTCTGTACCAAATTTGAATTGAATTACCTGATACAGAGGGACTAGGGTTGGCGAAAATTCTCAATTTATTAACTATAATACCTGTAATATAGCGTCATTTTATGGTAAAACACATGGCAATTAACTAACACAGATTTCTGTTCAACACACGAGTTGTAACAACTATAATAAATAAGTGTTTTCTTCTAGGAATTAATATTGAGTTTCAAGAGGTTTCATCTGTAACAACCTAATAAATATATTCATTAATAACATATTGATTAAACACAAAGTAACATAACCGGCGGAAGGTTACAAATTGGCGCTCAACGAGTGGGCTTTAGTTAAGTAAAAAATCGTCTTAATTATTACTTAACTTGAGCAGGCAACCATTAGAGGCACAGGAATGCATACGAGAGGTGTTACTAAAAGGATGGAGAAGGAGCAAGAAACAGAAGAAGATAGACGGGAAGAAGAAACAGAGGTAGTTACAGACACCGAAATGGAACAACAAGCGAGCAATAAAGAGGATGCCCAAGGGGACCAACCAGATAAAGAGGAAGCCAGAGGAGGATTAAATTGGGAAAAATTAATGGATTTAAAGAGTAGTATGAAGGAGGATAACAAACAAAGGTCAGAAAAACTAGAAAATAAAATAGACAGTATCAAGGAAGATAATAGGCAAACTAATGAAAAAATAGACAGTATCAAAGAAGATTCAAAGAAACAAAACGAAATTTTGAGTGAGAATTTAATCAAACTGATGAATGAGAAGTTTGACAAAAATAAAGAGGAAAATGATGAGAATAACCGGCTGATAAATGAAAGCTTAAACCAAATTAATGAAAGGTTTGACAGGAACGATGAGAGCTTGAGGCAGATTCAGGAAAATAACAGACAAATAGACGGGAAAATTGAAAACAGTAATAAGGAGTTGCGGCAAATTATAAATGAACAGAACCAAGCGTTGAGGGAAGTTATCAATGAAAGGGTGGCAAATGTCAATGAAACACTTAACAAAAGGGTAGATAATTATGAAGAGGAAGTAAGACAGCAAATAACTGAATTTAAGGTGGGTCTGGAAAAGAAGATGAAACCATCATACAACTCGCAGTGGAAGTAGAGGCCAAAATTAACCATGGGGAAAATACCAACAAAACTATGATAAAGGAAGTACAATTAGAAACCCAAGAGAAATTGGACGGAGTGCAAATTAATATAGCTGGGAGAATTGAAATGGTAAATAACGAAATGACACAAATAAAAACCCAAGTAGTTCAAAATAAAGAGACTATAGAAAATATGAAAAATCAGGAAATAAGTAATATAAAGGAATCAATAGAAAATCTACAAAATCGACCAATGTATCTGGCGCATCACATAGCCCATGAGCAAAAGGATAATATAAATTTTAAAATTTATAGGGGAAATCCCATAGAATTCCTGGAGAGAATAGACGAATGGTTTAGCCGAATTAAGGGACCCGATGGAACGTAATAAAAAGTTATTTAGATGAGTGTTTCAAAAGTATAAATGATAATTGGTGGTCAGCAGTCCGGAATGAACTTAGTGATTATGAGGAGTTTAAAAGGACTTTTAGGTCAAAATACTGGTCAGATTCTGTACAGAACATGATTAGAGATAACATTACCAACGGGAGATTTAATTTTAATCAAGAGCAGTCACCAACTACTTACTTTTTGGGAAAGGTGTGTTTGGCGCGTCATTTGGAACCGCGAATACCAGAGGAGTGTTTGGTAAATAAATTGTCTTACCATTTTGAAGAAGAGATAGTTCGTGCCAGACGCAGTGGACAAGTAAGGACTGTAGAAACAATGGAAGCCTTGTTAGCCAGTTACGAAATGGAAGACTATTATCAAAGGTCCCGACGGCAAGGTGAATATTACAACAATAGAAGGGAGGAGACAAACCAAGAGTCGCGTCCAGGAACAAATCGATGTAACAATAATAATTATCACCGAAGGGTGAATGACCAATTTATAAACAATCGTTATCGCAACAATAATTACCCAAGTAATCACTATACTAATTATGATAATAACAGATACAGAACAGGCCGCAGGAATTTTGACAATGGGAGAGAGTATTGGAACAATAATCGTACAAACAACGACCAACGAAATCAACCCAGTAATCGAAGTCGAGAGGAGGATCTGCCTAGACACCAAGAAACCCATAGAGATTTTAGACCCGATGATGGCAACCCAGGAACCACTGCGAGGGACGATCGTCCGCAGGATAGGATGGAAAACTAAGTACAGCAGTGGAAGTATCAAGTAACCCCTCGCTGCTGGGATTGGAAGGGTATGTACAAAAACAAAAGGAAAGCAACCAAATTATAAAAATTACGAGGAACAATTATTTAAAGGACATACGAAATGATTTAACGGAAGAAGTGTTACCGTCAGAGAATAAAACTGACAATCAAATTATATATATCATGGCAGAATTGCAGGGAGTTATGACAGAGATAGTGATTGATACTGGCGCAAATGTGTCGCTCCTGGACAAGGTAGAATATAACCGAATAAGGGAGAAGTATAAGAAAAATATACCAACATTACCAGTTAATAACATGTGTAATTATAGGTGCTACTGGCAGACCAAATAAAACAATACGGCAGCAAGTAATGATGGAAGTATCTAGTGAAGGTAAAACTATTCCTATGGTGTTTATGGTAGCTCAAGGATTACCATTTAAAGCGATGCTAGGGTGTGATACGCTGCGGCGCCACTCAGCTATTATTAATATGGGCAGAGGAAGAATAACCCTGTACCATGAAAATGGAGAATGGTCAAGTGAAATAGTGGATCATAAAAATGCCACTCACCAAAGACATTCTTTTACTTTAATGCGTGATGATGAAATGGAATATAGAACACCTTTTGAGGAATTAACCTGTACTAAGGAGAATGAATGGAAGGAAAAATTGCAAGAGATTTATTTGTTTAAAACTGCCAGTAATAATAATAGAGTAACACCTGAACAAAAGAATCAATTAATAAAGATTTATAACACATATAAAAAAGTATTTTCGGATTTGCCAGGAAAAGCCAGGAATTTTATTTGTGAATTGTCATTTAAACAACCCATTAATTTTAACCGGAAATCATATCCTATACCCCAATCCCTAAAACCAGCAGTGAGAAGGGAAATACAGAGTATGATGGAACAGGACATAATTGAATATAGCTCATTACCATACACCAGCCCTTTAGTAGCCATAAAGAAAAAGGATGGTACCGTACGTTTATGTTTGGACGCCAGGGAGATAAATAAAAATATAATAAATGATAGAACCTCACCAGGGGAATTTGAAGAGTTAATGAAGAAATTTAAGAATTGCAGATATATGAGTATTTGGGATGCTGTTTGTGGATACTGGCAGGTGGAGTTACACCCCAACAGTAGAAATTACGTTGCCTTTATATTTGAAGGTAGAAATTATCATTTTAAACGTCTTCCTTTTGGATTAGTAAACTCTGTGGCGGTTTTTATTAAATGCATGGACCAGGTTCTAGGTGAGGAAGTGTTAGCCTTCACTACAGTATATGTAGATGACATATTGGTAACTTCAACCACATGGGAGGAACATTGCCGACGTGTGGAAATGGTGTTAAGCAAGTTAGAAAAGAGCAACATTACATTGAAATTGAATAAGTCAAAATTATTAACCAATCAACTACAATTCCTAGGGTTCATACTCTCTGAAAATGGAATATCAACATCCCCTGAAAAAGTGGAAGCTATCCAAAACTTCCCCAGACCTAAAAACATTAGACAGCTGCAATCATTCCTAGGAGTGTGCAACTATTACCGGAAATTCCAAACGAATTATTCCCAATTAACAGCCAGATTTAAACACTTGCTGTTATCTAAACATAAATGGAAGTGGAAGGAGGAAGATGATGAGACATTCATTTTAATTAAAGAGAAATTTTTACAAAATATCATCCTGCACCATCCTGATTTTGATCAAAAATTTTTTATAAATTTTGATGCCAGTGATGTGAGTCTGGGTGCTGAGCTATATCAGGAAGATCAAGAAGGAGACTACCTAGTAATAAGTTTCGCCAGCCGTGTCCTAAATCAGTGTGAAAGAAATTACAGTGTCACGGAAAAGGAATTATTGAGTGTGGTATTTGCATGCAATAAATTCCGCACATATGTATTAGGTTATCCTTTAACAGTACGGTCCGACCACAAATCCATATCATTTATACAAAGATGCAAACTAAGCCATGGTAGATTAACTCGTTGGATATTGGCTCTCCAGGAATACAACATAACATGGGAATACGTGCCAGGGAAACAGAACACTGTCGCTGATGCTCTATCTAGGGTGAACCTGGAGAATGGTACTTTTGAAATTGAAAGAGAGGATTTTGGAAAAATATACCTTGTAATATTAGCCAGAGAAGAATTAGTAGAAGTGTTAACCACAATTCAGGAAGAACAAGCAAAGGATCAGAGATTGTCCACTATACAAGAACGTCTCCGCAGTAATGATACTATAATTATGCAATATTATCAAAATTATAAAGGGTACATACAACCAGTCTGAAATACAAAAGTATTATGAGTAAGAGGACAAACTGGTCAGATACGAGTTATGAGTTTATTTTTTACTAAACTTCGTTGAGACAAAATAAACTTCTTTCGAAGGTGTTATGTAACGTAATAGAATTGAGGTCCCCAACGTTACATAAAAAAATGAATTAACTATGGTCAAGCACCATAGCCCGATATTAAGGTTACTCAGTAATTAGTACATCTGAGATGTACCTCAAGTTAAGAGATGTAACAAATAACGTTGAGTATAAAATACTATACCCATTAATGGTTAATGTAATAAATTGTACTTGTTTTTATACTGTAGCATGGTAGTGTTCACAGAATATTTATTTTATGTTTTGAGTATAGTAAGGGTGAACTGTTGTTTTATAGGAATACTTAATCAGTGGTAATCTTTTTATTTATGTTAAAATTGTCTTTAGACAATTAAGTATAATTACCTGTGTTAGGCATTATACTATGTTATATGTATTGACTAAAATGGAATAATGAAGTTGTTTTGAATTAATGTTTGTAAATTTGGCCAGGATGGCAATAAGTGTTTAAAAGTTGACAAGTAGTTCTGATAATTATGTTGTAAACTAATGAAAGGCCCCAGGACGAATTAATTAATGTAATAAAGTAAAACCAGGAAATTAAAATTAATGTAAATAACCATGAACCAGTAACTAATTGTACAGTAGGTCAGGTAAAGAAAATTAAGTTAAAAAACGAAATTATTATAACAGTTGTAAGAAAACCTATAGGCCTAAATTTAAAAATTTGTAAAAGGAAATTAATACCTTTTTAATAAGTCCAGTCCAAGGAAATTGTAGTAAAATATATACGGTATAATAAGGTAGGTTGGGTGAGAATTTTAGGTAATTCGGTATAATTCCAAGCATGGAGTATTTTATTAAAAAAAGAGTAGTAATATTTTATAATTCTGGCTCTAGGATATCAAATTTCATCCAATGACAGAAAATAATGGTTGTTAGGGCAACTAAAATGTAAAAAGGTTGTTGATTTTCAATCATTCGTTTCGATTGTTATATGCTATTGAGTTGAGATGAGGAGACACATTTAAAAAAGAATGATAAAATTTGAAAAAATATGAATCTAAATTAATAAATCCAAATTGAAATCTAATTCTATAATACCACTGATGAATAATAAAACCAATTAGACTTCCAAATTATAAACAAATACCTCTAAAAGAGTCGAGAATTCCTTACTTCATTCACCAGGATAATTCCGCTGGATTCGGTATTAAACCGATTTCCCATGTAATCAGAAGACTAATTGAGGGAAGCAAAGGCCGAAACTAACGGAATTATAGAGAAGATATACGAAGACCTTGTTTCTGCAGAATTAACCTTCACCTTCAAGAAGAAGCTATAATACGATTTCCATTCCACCGGGACTGACAACCACCAGTATCGTAAAAAAAGAACGGCAGTCAGAAGAATTCCTGGGGCTTTCCTGTACATCACACCGTCAATTTTATTAAGGATCAGAACACTTTCCTGGATGAACGTAACCTAAGCAGACCATCTTCAACTGTTTACAGATGTCCAATGCCATTTTGAGATTCGCCAATCCGGTAAAACAAACTTATTTTTAATTTCAATATATTTAGAGTTAATAACATTCTGTAATACTTGAGTAACCTTAATTTTGCATTACCTGGCCTTACTAATGGTTAAAAGAATCTTACGAACCCTGGGATAAGAAATATTTATTGTTATATTTAATTTGTATAAGTCAAAAGGAACTTGGTCAATTGACGATCGATATACCATTGTATAATCGATTTAATGATATTATTATTTCGAAGAGAACTGTTAATGTGAAATAAAGTACAAAATAAATAAAGAATCTTTCTTGTATAAGATAATGTTTTATGTTATTGCAGAATAGGTATTATATGTTGTGGGTGGAGTAAGTTACAGGAAAAAGGGTGAATAAAATCCGATAAACGGTTAACCTAGACGTAAGCCTATTACAAATAACAGCGCTAATTGCCAACAGCTGGTGGAACGGGAGATTGCCGAACTAGCGTGTTTTCTGTACCAAATTTGAATTGAATTACCTGATACAGAGGGACTAGGGTTGGCGAAAATTCTCAATTTATTAACTATAATACCCGTAATATAGCGTCATTTTATGGTAAAACACATGGCAATTAACTAACACAGATTTCTGTTCAACACACGAGTTGTAACAACTATAATAAATAAGTGTTTTCTTCTAGGAATTAATATTGAGTTTCAAGAGGTTTCATCTGTAACAACCTAATAAATATATTCATTAATAACATATTGATTAAACACAAAGTAACATAACCGGCGGAAGGTTACAAATTGGCGCTCAACGAGTGGGCTTTAGTTAAGTAAAAAATCGTCTTAATTATTACTTAACTTGAGCAGGCAACCATTAGAGGCACAGGAATGCATACGAGAGGTGTTACTAAAAGGATGGAGAAGGAGCAAGAAACAGAAGAAGATAGACGGGAAGAAGAAACAGAGGTAGTTACAGACACCGAAATGGAACAACAAGCGAGCAATAAAGAGGATGCCCAAGGGGACCAACCAGATAAAGAGGAAGCCAGAGGAGGATTAAATTGGGAAAAATTAATGGAATTAATGAGTAGTATGAAGGAGGATAACAAACAAAGGTCAGAAAAACTAGAAAATAAAATAGACAGTATCAAGGAAGATAATAGGCAAACTAATGAAAAAATAGACAGTATCAAAGAAGATTCAAAGAAACAAAACGAAATTTTGAGTGAGAATTTAATCAAACTGATGAATGAGAAGTTTGACAAAAATAAAGAGGAAAATGATGAGAATAACCGGCTGATAAATGAAAGCTTAAACCAAATTAATGAAAGGTTTGACAGGAACGATGAGAGCTTGAGGCAGATTCAGGAAAATAACAGACAAATAGACGGGAAAATTGAAAACAGTAATAAGGAGTTGCGGCAAATTATAAATGAACAGAACCAAGCGTTGAGGGAAGTTATCAATGAAAGGGTGGCAAATGTCAATGAAACACTTAACAAAAGGGTAGATAATTATGAAGAGGAAGTAAGACAGCAAATAACTGAATTTAAGGTGGGTCTGGAAAAGAAGATGAAACCATCATACAACTCGCAGTGGAAGTAGAGGCCAAAATTAACCATGGGGAAAATACCAACAAAACTATGATAAAGGAAGTACAATTAGAAACCCAAGAGAAATTGGACGGAGTGCAAATTAATATAGCTGGGAGAATTGAAATGGTAAATAACGAAATGACACAAATAAAAACCCAAGTAGTTCAAAATAAAGAGACTATAGAAAATATGAAAAATCAGGAAATAAGTAATATAAAGGAATCAATAGAAAATCTACAAAATCGACCAATGTATCTGGCGCATCACATAGCCCATGAGCAAAAGGATAATATAAATTTTAAAATTTATAGGGGAAATCCCATAGAATTCCTGGAGAGAATAGACGAATGGTTTAGCCGAATTAAGGGACCCGATGGAACGTAATAAAAAGTTATTTAGATGAGTGTTTCAAAAGTATAAATGATAATTGGTGGTCAGCAGTCCGGAATGAACTTAGTGATTATGAGGAGTTTAAAAGGACTTTTAGGTCAAAATACTGGTCAGATTCTGTACAGAACATGATTAGAGATAACATTACCAACGGGAGATTTAATTTTAATCAAGAGCAGTCACCAACTACTTACTTTTTGGGAAAGGTGTGTTTGGCGCGTCATTTGGAACCGCGAATACCAGAGGAGTGTTTGGTAAATAAATTGTCTTACCATTTTGAAGAAGAGATAGTTCGTGCCAGACGCAGTGGACAAGTAAGGACTGTAGAAACAATGGAAGCCTTGTTAGCCAGTTACGAAATGGAAGACTATTATCAAAGGTCCCGACGGCAAGGTGAATATTACAACAATAGAAGGGAGGAGACAAACCAAGAGTCGCGTCCAGGAACAAATCGATGTAACAATAATAATTATCACCGAAGGGTGAATGACCAATTTATAAACAATCGTTATCGCAACAATAATTACCCAAGTAATCACTATACTAATTATGATAATAACAGATACAGAACAGGCCGCAGGAATTTTGACAATGGGAGAGAGTATTGGAACAATAATCGTACAAACAACGACCAACGAAATCAACCCAGTAATCGAAGTCGAGAGGAGGATCTGGCTAGACACCAAGAAACCCATAGAGATTTTAGACCCGATGATGGCAACCCAGGAACCACTGCGAGGGACGATCGTCCGCAGGATAGGATGGAAAACTAAGTACAGCAGTGGAAGTATCAAGTAACCCCTCGCTGCTGGGATTGGAAGGGTATGTACAAAAACAAAAGGAAAGCAACCAAATTATAAAAATTACGAGGAACAATTATTTAAAGGACATACGAAATGATTTAACGGAAGAAGTGTTACCGTCACAGAATAAAACTGACAATCAAATTATATATATCATGGCAGAATTGCAGGGAGTTATGACAGAGATAGTGATTGATACTGGCGCAAATGTGTCGCTCCTGGACAAGGTAGAATATAACCGAATAAGGGAGAAGTATAAGAAAAATATACCAACATTACCAGTTAATAACATGTGTAATTATAGGTGCTACTGGCAGACCAAATAAAACAATACGGCAGCAAGTAATGATGGAAGTATCTAGTGAAGGTAAAACTATTCCTATGGTGTTTATGGTAGCTCAAGGATTACCATTTAAAGCGATGCTAGGGTGTGATACGCTGCGGCGCCACTCAGCTATTATTAATATGGGCAGAGGAAGAATAACCCTGTACCATGAAAATGGAGAATGGTCAAGTGAAATAGTGGATCATAAAAATGCCACTCACCAAAGACATTCTTTTACTTTAATGCGTGATGATGAAATGGAATATAGAACACCTTTTGAGGAATTAACCTGTACTAAGGAGAATGAATGGAAGGAAAAATTGCAAGAGATTTATTTGTTTAAAACTGCCAGTAATAATAATAGAGTAACACCTGAACAAAAGAATCAATTAATAAAGATTTATAACACATATAAAAAAGTATTTTCGGATTTGCCAGGAAAAGCCAGGAATTTTATTTGTGAATTGTCATTTAAACAACCCATTAATTTTAACCGGAAATCATATCCTATACCCCAATCCCTAAAACCAGCAGTGAGAAGGGAAATACAGAGTATGATGGAACAGGACATAATTGAATATAGCTCATTACCATACACCAGCCCTTTAGTAGCCATAAAGAAAAAGGATGGTACCGTACGTTTATGTTTGGACGCCAGGGAGATAAATAAAAATATAATAAATGATAGAACCTCACCAGGGGAATTTGAAGAGTTAATGAAGAAATTTAAGAATTGCAGATATATGAGTATTTGGGATGCTGTTTGTGGATACTGGCAGGTGGAGTTACACCCCAACAGTAGAAATTACGTTGCCTTTATATTTGAAGGTAGAAATTATCATTTTAAACGTCTTCCTTTTGGATTAGTAAACTCTGTGGCGGTTTTTATTAAATGCATGGACCAGGTTCTAGGTGAGGAAGTGTTAGCCTTCACTACAGTATATGTAGATGACATATTGGTAACTTCAACCACATGGGAGGAACATTGCCGACGTGTGGAAATGGTGTTAAGCAAGTTAGAAAAGAGCAACATTACATTGAAATTGAATAAGTCAAAATTATTAACCAATCAACTACAATTCCTAGGGTTCATACTCTCTGAAAATGGAATATCAACATCCCCTGAAAAAGTGGAAGCTATCCAAAACTTCCCCAGACCTAAAAACATTAGACAGCTGCAATCATTCCTAGGAGTGTGCAACTATTACCGGAAATTCCAAACGAATTATTCCCAATTAACAGCCAGATTTAAACACTTGCTGTTATCTAAAAATAAATGGAAGTGGAAGGAGGAAGATGATGAGACATTCATTTTAATTAAAGAGAAATTTTTACAAAATATCATCCTGCACCATCCTGATTTTGATCAAAAATTTTTTATAAATTTTGATGCCAGTGATGTGAGTCTGGGTGCTGAGCTATATCAGGAAGATCAAGAAGGAGACCACCTAGTAATAAGTTTCGCCAGCCGTGTCCTAAATCAGTGTGAAAGAAATTACAGTGTCACGGAAAAGGAATTATTGAGTGTGGTATTTGCATGCAATAAATTCCGCACATATGTATTAGGTTATCCTTTAACAGTACGGTCCGACCACAAATCCATATCATTTATACAAAGATGCAAACTAAGCCATGGTAGATTAACTCGTTGGATATTGGCACTCCAGGAATACAACATAACATGGGAATACGTGCCAGGGAAACAGAACACTGTCGCTGATGCTTTATCTAGGGTGAACCTGGAGAATGGTACTTTTGAAATTGAAAGAGAGGATGTTGGAAAAATATACCTTGTAATATTAGCCAGAGAAGAATTAGTAGAAGTGTTAACCACAATTCAGGAAGAACAAGCAAAGGATCAGAGATTGTCCACTATACAAGAACGTCTCCGCAGTAATGATACTATAATTATGCAATATTATCAAAATTATAAAGGGTACATACAACCAGTCTGAAATACAAAAGTATTATGAGTAAGAGGACAAACTGGTCAGATACGAGTTATGAGTTTATTTTTTACTAAACTTCGTTGAGACAAAATAAACTTCTTTCGAAGGTGTTATGTAACGTAATAGAATTGAGGTCCCCAACGTTACATAAAAAAATGAATTAACTATGGTCAAGCACCATAGCCCGATATTAAGGTTACTCAGTAATTAGTACATCTGAGATGTACCTCAAGTTAAGAGATGTAATAAATAACGTTGAGTATAAAATACTATACCCATTAATGGTTAATGTAATAAATTGTACTTGTTTTTATACTGTAGCATGGTAGTGTTCACAGAATATTTATTTTATGTTTTGAGTATAGTAAGGGTGAACTGTTGTTTTATAGGAATACTTAATCAGTGGTAATCTTTTTATTTATGTTAAAATTGTCTTTAGACAATTAAGTATAATTACCTGTGTTAGGCATTATACTATGTTATATGTATTGACTAAAATGGAATAATGAAGTTGTTTTGAATTAATGTTTGTAAATTTGGCCAGGATGGCAATAAGTGTTTAAAAGTTGACAAGTAGTTCTGATAATTATGTTGTAAACTAATGAAAGGCCCCAGGACGAATTAATTAATGTAATAAAGTAAAACCAGGAAATTAAAATTAATGTAAATAACCATGAACCAGTAACTAATTGTACAGTAGGTCAGGTAAAGAAAATTAAGTTAAAAAACGAAATTATTATAACAGTTGTAAGAAAACCTATAGGCCTAAATTTAAAAATTTGTAAAAGGAAATTAATACCTTTTTAATAAGTCCAGTCCAAGGAAATTGTAGTAAAATATATACGGTATAATAAGGTAGGTTGGGTGAGAATTTTAGGTAATTCGGTATAATTCCAAGCATGGAGTATTTTATTAAAAAAAGAGTAGTAATATTTTATAATTCTGGCTCTAGGATATCAAATTTCATCCAATGACAGAAAATAATGGTTGTTAGGGCAACTAAAATGTAAAAAGGTTGTTGATTTTCAATCATTCGTTTCGATTGTTATATGCTATTGAGTTGAGATGAGGAGACACATTTAAAAAAGAATGATAAAATTTGAAAAAATATGAATCTAAATTAATAAATCCAAATTGAAATCTAATTCTATAATACCACTGATGAATAATAAAACCAATTAGACTTCCAAATTATAAACAAATACCTCTAAAAGAGTCGAGAATTCCTTACCTCATTCACCAGGATAATTCCGCTGGATTCGGTATTAAACCGATTTCCCATGTAATCAGAAGACTAATTGAGGGAAGCAAAGGCCGAAACTAACGGAATTATAGAGAAGATATACGAAGACCTTGTTTCTGCAGAATTAACCTTCACCTTCAAGAAGAAGCTATAATACGATTTCCATTCCACCGGGACTGACAACCACCAGTATCGTAAAAAAAGAACGGCAGTCAGAAGAATTCCTGGGGCTTTCCTGTACATCACACCGTCAATTTTATTAAGGATCAGAACACTTTCCTGGATGAACGTAACCTAAGCAGACCATCTTCAACTGTTTACAGATGTCCAATGCCATTTTGAGATTCGCCAATCCGGTAAAACAAACTTATTTTTAATTTCAATATATTTAGAGTTAATAACATTCTGTAATACTTGAGTAACCTTAATTTTGCATTACCTGGCCTTACTAATGGTTAAAAGAATCTTACGAACCCTGGGATAAGAAATATTTATTGTTATATTTAATTTGTATAAGTCAAAAGGAACTTGGTCAATTGACGATCGATATACCATTGTATAATCGATTTAATGATATTATTATTTCGAAGAGAACTGTTAATGTGAAATAAAGTACAAAATAAATAAAGAATCTTTCTTGTATAAGATAATGTTTTATGTTATTGCAGAATAGGTATTATATGTTGTGGGTGGAGTAAGTTACAGGAAAAAGGGTGAATAAAATCCGATAAACGGTTAACCTAGACGTAAGCCTATTACAAATAACAGCGCTAATTGCCAACAGCTGGTGGAACGGGAGATTGCCGAACTAGCGTGTTTTCTGTACCAAATTTGAATTGAATTACCTGATACAGAGGGACTAGGGTTGGCGAAAATTCTCAATTTATTAACTATAATACCCGTAATATAGCGTCATTTTATGGTAAAACACATGGCAATTAACTAACACAGATTTCTGTTCAACACACGAGTTGTAACAACTATAATAAATAAGTGTTTTCTTCTAGGAATTAATATTGAGTTTCAAGAGGTTTCATCTGTAACAACCTAATAAATATATTCATTAATAACATATTGATTAAACACAAAGTAACATAACCGGCGGAAGGTTACAAATTGGCGCTCAACGAGTGGGCTTTAGTTAAGTAAAAAATCGTCTTAATTATTACTTAACTTGAGCAGGCAACCATTAGAGGCACAGGAATGCATACGAGAGGTGTTACTAAAAGGATGGAGAAGGAGCAAGAAACAGAAGAAGATAGACGGGAAGAAGAAACAGAGGTAGTTACAGACACCGAAATGGAACAACAAGCGAGCAATAAAGAGGATGCCCAAGGGGACCAACCAGATAAAGAGGAAGCCAGAGGAGGATTAAATTGGGAAAAATTAATGGAATTAATGAGTAGTATGAAGGAGGATAACAAACAAAGGTCAGAAAAACTAGAAAATAAAATAGACAGTATCAAGGAAGATAATAGGCAAACTAATGAAAAAATAGACAGTATCAAAGAAGATTCAAAGAAACAAAACGAAATTTTGAGTGAGAATTTAATCAAACTGATGAATGAGAAGTTTGACAAAAATAAAGAGGAAAATGATGAGAATAACCGGCTGATAAATGAAAGCTTAAACCAAATTAATGAAAGGTTTGACAGGAACGATGAGAGCTTGAGGCAGATTCAGGAAAATAACAGACAAATAGACGGGAAAATTGAAAACAGTAATAAGGAGTTGCGGCAAATTATAAATGAACAGAACCAAGCGTTGAGGGAAGTTATCAATGAAAGGGTGGCAAATGTCAATGAAACACTTAACAAAAGGGTAGATAATTATGAAGAGGAAGTAAGACAGCAAATAACTGAATTTAAGGTGGGTCTGGAAAAGAAGATGAAACCATCATACAACTCGCAGTGGAAGTAGAGGCCAAAATTAACCATGGGGAAAATACCAACAAAACTATGATAAAGGAAGTACAATTAGAAACCCAAGAGAAATTGGACGGAGTGCAAATTAATATAGCTGGGAGAATTGAAATGGTAAATAACGAAATGACACAAATAAAAACCCAAGTAGTTCAAAATAAAGAGACTATAGAAAATATGAAAAATCAGGAAATAAGTAATATAAAGGAATCAATAGAAAATCTACAAAATCGACCAATGTATCTGGCGCATCACATAGCCCATGAGCAAAAGGATAATATAAATTTTAAAATTTATAGGGGAAATCCCATAGAATTCCTGGAGAGAATAGACGAATGGTTTAGCCGAATTAAGGGACCCGATGGAACGTAATAAAAAGTTATTTAGATGAGTGTTTCAAAAGTATAAATGATAATTGGTGGTCAGCAGTCCGGAATGAACTTAGTGATTATGAGGAGTTTAAAAGGACTTTTAGGTCAAAATACTGGTCAGATTCTGTACAGAACATGATTAGAGATAACATTACCAACGGGAGATTTAATTTTAATCAAGAGCAGTCACCAACTACTTACTTTTTGGGAAAGGTGTGTTTGGCGCGTCATTTGGAACCGCGAATACCAGAGGAGTGTTTGGTAAATAAATTGTCTTACCATTTTGAAGAAGAGATAGTTCGTGCCAGACGCAGTGGACAAGTAAGGACTGTAGAAACAATGGAAGCCTTGTTAGCCAGTTACGAAATGGAAGACTATTATCAAAGGTCCCGACGGCAAGGTGAATATTACAACAATAGAAGGGAGGAGACAAACCAAGAGTCGCGTCCAGGAACAAATCGATGTAACAATAATAATTATCACCGAAGGGTGAATGACCAATTTATAAACAATCGTTATCGCAACAATAATTACCCAAGTAATCACTATACTAATTATGATAATAACAGATACAGAACAGGCCGCAGGAATTTTGACAATGGGAGAGAGTATTGGAACAATAATCGTACAAACAACGACCAACGAAATCAACCCAGTAATCGAAGTCGAGAGGAGGATCTGGCTAGACACCAAGAAACCCATAGAGATTTTAGACCCGATGATGGCAACCCAGGAACCACTGCGAGGGACGATCGTCCGCAGGATAGGATGGAAAACTAAGTACAGCAGTGGAAGTATCAAGTAACCCCTCGCTGCTGGGATTGGAAGGGTATGTACAAAAACAAAAGGAAAGCAACCAAATTATAAAAATTACGAGGAACAATTATTTAAAGGACATACGAAATGATTTAACGGAAGAAGTGTTACCGTCACAGAATAAAACTGACAATCAAATTATATATATCATGGCAGAATTGCAGGGAGTTATGACAGAGATAGTGATTGATACTGGCGCAAATGTGTCGCTCCTGGACAAGGTAGAATATAACCGAATAAGGGAGAAGTATAAGAAAAATATACCAACATTACCAGTTAATAACATGTGTAATTATAGGTGCTACTGGCAGACCAAATAAAACAATACGGCAGCAAGTAATGATGGAAGTATCTAGTGAAGGTAAAACTATTCCTATGGTGTTTATGGTAGCTCAAGGATTACCATTTAAAGCGATGCTAGGGTGTGATACGCTGCGGCGCCACTCAGCTATTATTAATATGGGCAGAGGAAGAATAACCCTGTACCATGAAAATGGAGAATGGTCAAGTGAAATAGTGGATCATAAAAATGCCACTCACCAAAGACATTCTTTTACTTTAATGCGTGATGATGAAATGGAATATAGAACACCTTTTGAGGAATTAACCTGTACTAAGGAGAATGAATGGAAGGAAAAATTGCAAGAGATTTATTTGTTTAAAACTGCCAGTAATAATAATAGAGTAACACCTGAACAAAAGAATCAATTAAGAAAGATTTATAACACATATAAAAAAGTATTTTCGGATTTGCCAGGAAAAGCCAGGAATTTTATTTGTGAATTGTCATTTAAACAACCCATTAATTTTAACCGGAAATCATATCCTATACCCCAATCCCTAAAACCAGCAGTGAGAAGGGAAATACAGAGTATGATGGAACAGGACATAATTGAATATAGCTCATTACCATACACCAGCCCTTTAGTAGCCATAAAGAAAAAGGATGGTACCGTACGTTTATGTTTGGACGCCAGGGAGATAAATAAAAATATAATAAATGATAGAACCTCACCAGGGGAATTTGAAGAGTTAATGAAGAAATTTAAGAATTGCAGATATATGAGTATTTGGGATGCTGTTTGTGGATACTGGCAGGTGGAGTTACACCCCAACAGTAGAAATTACGTTGCCTTTATATTTGAAGGTAGAAATTATCATTTTAAACGTCTTCCTTTTGGATTAGTAAACTCTGTGGCGGTTTTTATTAAATGCATGGACCAGGTTCTAGGTGAGGAAGTGTTAGCCTTCACTACAGTATATGTAGATGACATATTGGTAACTTCAACCACATGGGAGGAACATTGCCGACGTGTGGAAATGGTGTTAAGCAAGTTAGAAAAGAGCAACATTACATTGAAATTGAATAAGTCAAAATTATTAACCAATCAACTACAATTCCTAGGGTTCATACTCTCTGAAAATGGAATATCAACATCCCCTGAAAAAGTGGAAGCTATCCAAAACTTCCCCAGACCTAAAAACATTAGACAGCTGCAATCATTCCTAGGAGTGTGCAACTATTACCGGAAATTCCAAACGAATTATTCCCAATTAACAGCCAGATTTAAACACTTGCTGTTATCTAAAAATAAATGGAAGTGGAAGGAGGAAGATGATGAGACATTCATTTTAATTAAAGAGAAATTTTTACAAAATATCATCCTGCACCATCCTGATTTTGATCAAAAATTTTTTATAAATTTTGATGCCAGTGATGTGAGTCTGGGTGCTGAGCTATATCAGGAAGATCAAGAAGGAGACCACCTAGTAATAAGTTTCGCCAGCCGTGTCCTAAATCAGTGTGAAAGAAATTACAGTGTCACGGAAAAGGAATTATTGAGTGTGGTATTTGCATGCAATAAATTCCGCACATATGTATTAGGTTATCCTTTAACAGTACGGTCCGACCACAAATCCATATCATTTATACAAAGATGCAAACTAAGCCATGGTAGATTAACTCGTTGGATATTGGCACTCCAGGAATACAACATAACATGGGAATACGTGCCAGGGAAACAGAACACTGTCGCTGATGCTCTATCTAGGGTGAACCTGGAGAATGGTACTTTTGAAATTGAAAGAGAGGATGTTGGAAAAATATACCTTGTAATATTAGCCAGAGAAGAATTAGTAGAAGTGTTAACCACAATTCAGGAAGAACAAGCAAAGGATCAGAGATTGTCCACTATACAAGAACGTCTCCGCAGTAATGATACTATAATTATGCAATATTATCAAAATTATAAAGGGTACATACAACCAGTCTGAAATACAAAAGTATTATGAGTAAGAGGACAAACTGGTCAGATACGAGTTATGAGTTTATTTTTTACTAAACTTCGTTGAGACAAAATAAACTTCTTTCGAAGGTGTTATGTAACGTAATAGAATTGAGGTCCCCAACGTTACATAAAAAAATGAATTAACTATGGTCAAGCACCATAGCCCGATATTAAGGTTACTCAGTAATTAGTACATCTGAGATGTACCTCAAGTTAAGAGATGTAATAAATAACGTTGAGTATAAAATACTATACCCATTAATGGTTAATGTAATAAATTGTACTTGTTTTTATACTGTAGCATGGTAGTGTTCACAGAATATTTATTTTATGTTTTGAGTATAGTAAGGGTGAACTGTTGTTTTATAGGAATACTTAATCAGTGGTAATCTTTTTATTTATGTTAAAATTGTCTTTAGACAATTAAGTATAATTACCTGTGTTAGGCATTATACTATGTTATATGTATTGACTAAAATGGAATAATGAAGTTGTTTTGAATTAATGTTTGTAAATTTGGCCAGGATGGCAATAAGTGTTTAAAAGTTGACAAGTAGTTCTGATAATTATGTTGTAAACTAATGAAAGGCCCCAGGACGAATTAATTAATGTAATAAAGTAAAACCAGGAAATTAAAATTAATGTAAATAACCATGAACCAGTAACTAATTGTACAGTAGGTCAGGTAAAGAAAATTAAGTTAAAAAACGAAATTATTATAACAGTTGTAAGAAAACCTATAGGCCTAAATTTAAAAATTTGTAAAAGGAAATTAATACCTTTTTAATAAGTCCAGTCCAAGGAAATTGTAGTAAAATATATACGGTATAATAAGGTAGGTTGGGTGAGAATTTTAGGTAATTCGGTATAATTCCAAGCATGGAGTATTTTATTAAAAAAAGAGTAGTAATATTTTATAATTCTGGCTCTAGGATATCAAATTTCATCCAATGACAGAAAATAATGGTTGTTAGGGCAACTAAAATGTAAAAAGGTTGTTGATTTTCAATCATTCGTTTCGATTGTTATATGCTATTGAGTTGAGATGAGGAGACACATTTAAAAAAGAATGATAAAATTTGAAAAAATATGAATCTAAATTAATAAATCCAAATTGAAATCTAATTCTATAATACCACTGATGAATAATAAAACCAATTAGACTTCCAAATTATAAACAAATACCTCTAAAAGAGTCGAGAATTCCTTACTTCATTCACCAGGATAATTCCGCTGGATTCGGTATTAAACCGATTTCCCATGTAATCAGAAGACTAATTGAGGGAAGCAAAGGCCGAAACTAACGGAATTATAGAGAAGATATACGAAGACCTTGTTTCTGCAGAATTAACCTTCACCTTCAAGAAGAAGCTATAATACGATTTCCATTCCACCGGGACTGACAACCACCAGTATCGTAAAAAAAGAACGGCAGTCAGAAGAATTCCTGGGGCTTTCCTGTACATCACACCGTCAATTTTATTAAGGATCAGAACACTTTCCTGGATGAACGTAACCTAAGCAGACCATCTTCAACTGTTTACAGATGTCCAATGCCATTTTGAGATTCGCCAATCCGGTAAAACAAACTTATTTTTAATTTCAATATATTTAGAGTTAATAACATTCTGTAATACTTGAGTAACCTTAATTTTGCATTACCTGGCCTTACTAATGGTTAAAAGAATCTTACGAACCCTGGGATAAGAAATATTTATTGTTATATTTAATTTGTATAAGTCAAAAGGAACTTGGTCAATTGACGATCGATATACCATTGTATAATCGATTTAATGATATTATTATTTCGAAGAGAACTGTTAATGTGAAATAAAGTACAAAATAAATAAAGAATCTTTCTTGTATAAGATAATGTTTTATGTTATTGCAGAATAGGTATTATATGTTGTGGGTGGAGTAAGTTACAGGAAAAAGGGTGAATAAAATCCGATAAACGGTTAACCTAGACGTAAGCCTATTACAAATAACAGCGCTAATTGCCAACAGCTGGTGGAACGGGAGATTGCCGAACTAGCGTGTTTTCTGTACCAAATTTGAATTGAATTACCTGATACAGAGGGACTAGGGTTGGCGAAAATTCTCAATTTATTAACTATAATACCCGTAATATAGCGTCATTTTATGGTAAAACACATGGCAATTAACTAACACAGATTTCTGTTCAACACACGAGTTGTAACAACTATAATAAATAAGTGTTTTCTTCTAGGAATTAATATTGAGTTTCAAGAGGTTTCATCTGTAACAACCTAATAAATATATTCATTAATAACATATTGATTAAACACAAAGTAACATAACCGGCGGAAGGTTACAAATTGGCGCTCAACGAGTGGGCTTTAGTTAAGTAAAAAATCGTCTTAATTATTACTTAACTTGAGCAGGCAACCATTAGAGGCACAGGAATGCATACGAGAGGTGTTACTAAAAGGATGGAGAAGGAGCAAGAAACAGAAGAAGATAGACGGGAAGAAGAAACAGAGGTAGTTACAGACACCGAAATGGAACAACAAGCGAGCAATAAAGAGGATGCCCAAGGGGACCAACCAGATAAAGAGGAAGCCAGAGGAGGATTAAATTGGGAAAAATTAATGGAATTAATGAGTAGTATGAAGGAGGATAACAAACAAAGGTCAGAAAAACTAGAAAATAAAATAGACAGTATCAAGGAAGATAATAGGCAAACTAATGAAAAAATAGACAGTATCAAAGAAGATTCAAAGAAACAAAACGAAATTTTGAGTGAGAATTTAATCAAACTGATGAATGAGAAGTTTGACAAAAATAAAGAGGAAAATGATGAGAATAACCGGCTGATAAATGAAAGCTTAAACCAAATTAATGAAAGGTTTGACAGGAACGATGAGAGCTTGAGGCAGATTCAGGAAAATAACAGACAAATAGACGGGAAAATTGAAAACAGTAATAAGGAGTTGCGGCAAATTATAAATGAACAGAACCAAGCGTTGAGGGAAGTTATCAATGAAAGGGTGGCAAATGTCAATGAAACACTTAACAAAAGGGTAGATAATTATGAAGAGGAAGTAAGACAGCAAATAACTGAATTTAAGGTGGGTCTGGAAAAGAAGATGAAACCATCATACAACTCGCAGTGGAAGTAGAGGCCAAAATTAACCATGGGGAAAATACCAACAAAACTATGATAAAGGAAGTACAATTAGAAACCCAAGAGAAATTGGACGGAGTGCAAATTAATATAGCTGGGAGAATTGAAATGGTAAATAACGAAATGACACAAATAAAAACCCAAGTAGTTCAAAATAAAGAGACTATAGAAAATATGAAAAATCAGGAAATAAGTAATATAAAGGAATCAATAGAAAATCTACAAAATCGACCAATGTATCTGGCGCATCACATAGCCCATGAGCAAAAGGATAATATAAATTTTAAAATTTATAGGGGAAATCCCATAGAATTCCTGGAGAGAATAGACGAATGGTTTAGCCGAATTAAGGGACCCGATGGAACGTAATAAAAAGTTATTTAGATGAGTGTTTCAAAAGTATAAATGATAATTGGTGGTCAGCAGTCCGGAATGAACTTAGTGATTATGAGGAGTTTAAAAGGACTTTTAGGTCAAAATACTGGTCAGATTCTGTACAGAACATGATTAGAGATAACATTACCAACGGGAGATTTAATTTTAATCAAGAGCAGTCACCAACTACTTACTTTTTGGGAAAGGTGTGTTTGGCGCGTCATTTGGAACCGCGAATACCAGAGGAGTGTTTGGTAAATAAATTGTCTTACCATTTTGAAGAAGAGATAGTTCGTGCCAGACGCAGTGGACAAGTAAGGACTGTAGAAACAATGGAAGCCTTGTTAGCCAGTTACGAAATGGAAGACTATTATCAAAGGTCCCGACGGCAAGGTGAATATTACAACAATAGAAGGGAGGAGACAAACCAAGAGTCGCGTCCAGGAACAAATCGATGTAACAATAATAATTATCACCGAAGGGTGAATGACCAATTTATAAACAATCGTTATCGCAACAATAATTACCCAAGTAATCACTATACTAATTATGATAATAACAGATACAGAACAGGCCGCAGGAATTTTGACAATGGGAGAGAGTATTGGAACAATAATCGTACAAACAACGACCAACGAAATCAACCCAGTAATCGAAGTCGAGAGGAGGATCTGGCTAGACACCAAGAAACCCATAGAGATTTTAGACCCGATGATGGCAACCCAGGAACCACTGCGAGGGACGATCGTCCGCAGGATAGGATGGAAAACTAAGTACAGCAGTGGAAGTATCAAGTAACCCCTCGCTGCTGGGATTGGAAGGGTATGTACAAAAACAAAAGGAAAGCAACCAAATTATAAAAATTACGAGGAACAATTATTTAAAGGACATACGAAATGATTTAACGGAAGAAGTGTTACCGTCACAGAATAAAACTGACAATCAAATTATATATATCATGGCAGAATTGCAGGGAGTTATGACAGAGATAGTGATTGATACTGGCGCAAATGTGTCGCTCCTGGACAAGGTAGAATATAACCGAATAAGGGAGAAGTATAAGAAAAATATACCAACATTACCAGTTAATAACATGTGTAATTATAGGTGCTACTGGCAGACCAAATAAAACAATACGGCAGCAAGTAATGATGGAAGTATCTAGTGAAGGTAAAACTATTCCTATGGTGTTTATGGTAGCTCAAGGATTACCATTTAAAGCGATGCTAGGGTGTGATACGCTGCGGCGCCACTCAGCTATTATTAATATGGGCAGAGGAAGAATAACCCTGTACCATGAAAATGGAGAATGGTCAAGTGAAATAGTGGATCATAAAAATGCCACTCACCAAAGACATTCTTTTACTTTAATGCGTGATGATGAAATGGAATATAGAACACCTTTTGAGGAATTAACCTGTACTAAGGAGAATGAATGGAAGGAAAAATTGCAAGAGATTTATTTGTTTAAAACTGCCAGTAATAATAATAGAGTAACACCTGAACAAAAGAATCAATTAATAAAGATTTATAACACATATAAAAAAGTATTTTCGGATTTGCCAGGAAAAGCCAGGAATTTTATTTGTGAATTGTCATTTAAACAACCCATTAATTTTAACCGGAAATCATATCCTATACCCCAATCCCTAAAACCAGCAGTGAGAAGGGAAATACAGAGTATGATGGAACAGGACATAATTGAATATAGCTCATTACCATACACCAGCCCTTTAGTAGCCATAAAGAAAAAGGATGGTACCGTACGTTTATGTTTGGACGCCAGGGAGATAAATAAAAATATAATAAATGATAGAACCTCACCAGGGGAATTTGAAGAGTTAATGAAGAAATTTAAGAATTGCAGATATATGAGTATTTGGGATGCTGTTTGTGGATACTGGCAGGTGGAGTTACACCCCAACAGTAGAAATTACGTTGCCTTTATATTTGAAGGTAGAAATTATCATTTTAAACGTCTTCCTTTTGGATTAGTAAACTCTGTGGCGGTTTTTATTAAATGCATGGACCAGGTTCTAGGTGAGGAAGTGTTAGCCTTCACTACAGTATATGTAGATGACATATTGGTAACTTCAACCACATGGGAGGAACATTGCCGACGTGTGGAAATGGTGTTAAGCAAGTTAGAAAAGAGCAACATTACATTGAAATTGAATAAGTCAAAATTATTAACCAATCAACTACAATTCCTAGGGTTCATACTCTCTGAAAATGGAATATCAACATCCCCTGAAAAAGTGGAAGCTATCCAAAACTTCCCCAGACCTAAAAACATTAGACAGCTGCAATCATTCCTAGGAGTGTGCAACTATTACCGGAAATTCCAAACGAATTATTCCCAATTAACAGCCAGATTTAAACACTTGCTGTTATCTAAACATAAATGGAAGTGGAAGGAGGAAGATGATGAGACATTCATTTTAATTAAAGAGAAATTTTTACAAAATATCATCCTGCACCATCCTGATTTTGATCAAAAATTTTTTATAAATTTTGATGCCAGTGATGTGAGTCTGGGTGCTGAGCTATATCAGGAAGATCAAGAAGGAGACCACCTAGTAATAAGTTTCGCCAGCCGTGTCCTAAATCAGTGTGAAAGAAATTACAGTGTCACGGAAAAGGAATTATCGAGTGTGGTATTTGCATGCAATAAATTCCGCACATATGTATTAGGTTATCCTTTAACAGTACGGTCCGACCACAAATCCATATCATTTATACAAAGATGCAAACTAAGCCATGGTAGATTAACTCGTTGGATATTGGCTCTCCAGGAATACAACATAACATGGGAATACGTGCCAGGGAAACAGAACACTGTCGCTGATGCTCTATCTAGGGTGAACCTGGAGAATGGTACTTTTGAAATTGAAAGAGAGGATTTTGGAAAAATATACCTTGTAATATTAGCCAGAGAAGAATTAGTAGAAGTGTTAACCACAATTCAGGAAGAACAAGCAAAGGATCAGAGATTGTCCACTATACAAGAACGTCTCCGCAGTAATGATACTATAATTATGCAATATTATCAAAATTATAAAGGGTACATACAACCAGTCTGAAATACAAAAGTATTATGAGTAAGAGGACAAACTGGTCAGATACGCGTTATGAGTTTATTTTTTACTAAACTTCGTTGAGACAAAATAAACTTCTTTCGAAGGTGTTATGTAACGTAATAGAATTGAGGTCCCCAACGTTACATAAAAAAATGAATTAACTATGGTCAAGCACCATAGCCCGATATTAAGGTTACTCAGTAATTAGTACATCTGAGATGTACCTCAAGTTAAGAGATGTAATAAATAACGTTGAGTATAAAATACTATACCCATTAATGGTTAATGTAATAAATTGTACTTGTTTTTATACTGTAGCATGGTAGTGTTCACAGAATATTTATTTTATGTTTTGAGTATAGTAAGGTTGAACTGTTGTTTTATAGGAATACTTAATCAGTGGTAATCTTTTTATTTATGTTAAAATTGTCTTTAGACAATTAAGTATAATTACCTGTGTTAGGCATTATACTATGTTATATGTATTGACTAAAATGGAATAATGAAGTTGTTTTGAATTAATGTTTGTAAATTTGGCCAGGATGGCAATAAGTGTTTAAAAGTTGACAAGTAGTTCTGATAATTATGTTGTAAACTAATGAAAGGCCCCAGGACGAATTAATTAATGTAATAAAGTAAAACCAGGAAATTAAAATTAATGTAAATAACCATGAACCAGTAACTAATTGTACAGTAGGTCAGGTAAAGAAAATTAAGTTAAAAAACGAAATTATTATAACAGTTGTAAGAAAACCTATAGGCCTAAATTTAAAAATTTGTAAAAGGAAATTAATACCTTTTTAATAAGTCCAGTCCAAGGAAATTGTAGTAAAATATATACGGTATAATAAGGTAGGTTGGGTGAGAATTTTAGGTAATTCGGTATAATTCCAAGCATGGAGTATTTTATTAAAAAAAGAGTAGTAATATTTTATAATTCTGGCTCTAGGATATCAAATTTCATCCAATGACAGAAAATAATGGTTGTTAGGGCAACTAAAATGTAAAAAGGTTGTTGATTTTCAATCATTCGTTTCGATTGTTATATGCTATTGAGTTGAGATGAGGAGACACATTTAAAAAAGAATGATAAAATTTGAAAAAATATGAATCTAAATTAATAAATCCAAATTGAAATCTAATTCTATAATACCACTGATGAATAATAAAACCAATTAGACTTCCAAATTATAAACAAATACCTCTAAAAGAGTCGAGAATTCCTTACCTCATTCACCAGGATAATTCCGCTGGATTCGGTATTAAACCGATTTCCCATGTAATCAGAAGACTAATTGAGGGAAGCAAAGGCCGAAACTAACGGAATTATAGAGAAGATATACGAAGACCTTGTTTCTGCAGAATTAACCTTCACCTTCAAGAAGAAGCTATAATACGATTTCCATTCCACCGGGACTGACAACCACCAGTATCGTAAAAAAAGAACGGCAGTCAGAAGAATTCCTGGGGCTTTCCTGTACATCACACCGTCAATTTTATTAAGGATCAGAACACTTTCCTGGATGAACGTAACCTAAGCAGACCATCTTCAACTGTTTACAGATGTCCAATGCCATTTTGAGATTCGCCAATCCGGTAAAACAAACTTATTTTTAATTTCAATATATTTAGAGTTAATAACATTCTGTAATACTTGAGTAACCTTAATTTTGCATTACCTGGCCTTACTAATGGTTAAAAGAATCTTACGAACCCTGGGATAAGAAATATTTATTGTTATATTTAATTTGTATAAGTCAAAAGGAACTTGGTCAATTGACGATCGATATACCATTGTATAATCGATTTAATGATATTATTATTTCGAAGAGAACTGTTAATGTGAAATAAAGTACAAAATAAATAAAGAATCTTTCTTGTATAAGATAATGTTTTATGTTATTGCAGAATAGGTATTATATGTTGTGGGTGGAGTAAGTTACAGGAAAAAGGGTGAATAAAATCCGATAAACGGTTAACCTAGACGTAAGCCTATTACAAATAACAGCGCTAATTGCCAACAGCTGGTGGAACGGGAGATTGCCGAACTAGCGTGTTTTCTGTACCAAATTTGAATTGAATTACCTGATACAGAGGGACTAGGGTTGGCGAAAATTCTCAATTTATTAACTATAATACCCGTAATATAGCGTCATTTTATGGTAAAACACATGGCAATTAACTAACACAGATTTCTGTTCAACACACGAGTTGTAACAACTATAATAAATAAGTGTTTTCTTCTAGGAATTAATATTGAGTTTCAAGAGGTTTCATCTGTAACAACCTAATAAATATATTCATTAATAACATATTGATTAAACACAAAGTAACATAACCGGCGGAAGGTTACAAATTGGCGCTCAACGAGTGGGCTTTAGTTAAGTAAAAAATCGTCTTAATTATTACTTAACTTGAGCAGGCAACCATTAGAGGCACAGGAATGCATACGAGAGGTGTTACTAAAAGGATGGAGAAGGAGCAAGAAACAGAAGAAGATAGACGGGAAGAAGAAACAGAGGTAGTTACAGACACCGAAATGGAACAACAAGCGAGCAATAAAGAGGATGCCCAAGGGGACCAACCAGATAAAGAGGAAGCCAGAGAGGATTAAATTGGGAAAAATTAATGGAATTAATGAGTAGTATGAAGGAGGATAACAAACAAAGGTCAGAAAAACTAGAAAATAAAATAGACAGTATCAAGGAAGATAATAGGCAAACTAATGAAAAAATAGACAGTATCAAAGAAGATTCAAAGAAACAAAACGAAATTTTGAGTGAGAATTTAATCAAACTGATGAATGAGAAGTTTGACAAAAATAAAGAGGAAAATGATGAGAATAACCGGCTGATAAATGAAAGCTTAAACCAAATTAATGAAAGGTTTGACAGGAACGATGAGAGCTTGAGGCAGATTCAGGAAAATAACAGACAAATAGACGGGAAAATTGAAAACAGTAATAAGGAGTTGCGGCAAATTATAAATGAACAGAACCAAGCGTTGAGGGAAGTTATCAATGAAAGGGTGGCAAATGTCAATGAAACACTTAACAAAAGGGTAGATAATTATGAAGAGGAAGTAAGACAGCAAATAACTGAATTTAAGGTGGGTCTGGAAAAGAAGATGAAACCATCATACAACTCGCAGTGGAAGTAGAGGCCAAAATTAACCATGGGGAAAATACCAACAAAACTATGATAAAGGAAGTACAATTAGAAACCCAAGAGAAATTGGACGGAGTGCAAATTAATATAGCTGGGAGAATTGAAATGGTAAATAACGAAATGACACAAATAAAAACCCAAGTAGTTCAAAATAAAGAGACTATAGAAAATATGAAAAATCAGGAAATAAGTAATATAAAGGAATCAATAGAAAATCTACAAAATCGACCAATGTATCTGGCGCACCACATAGCCCATGAGCAAAAGGATAATATAAATTTTAAAATTTATAGGGGAAATCCCATAGAATTCCTGGAGAGAATAGACGAATGGTTTAGCCGAATTAAGGGACCCGATGGAACGTAATAAAAAGTTATTTAGATGAGTGTTTCAAAAGTATAAATGATAATTGGTGGTCAGCAGTCCGGAATGAACTTAGTGATTATGAGGAGTTTAAAAGGACTTTTAGGTCAAAATACTGGTCAGATTCTGTACAGAACATGATTAGAGATAACATTACCAACGGGAGATTTAATTTTAATCAAGAGCAGTCACCAACTACTTACTTTTTGGGAAAGGTGTGTTTGGCGCGTCATTTGGAACCGCGAATACCAGAGGAGTGTTTGGTAAATAAATTGTCTTACCATTTTGAAGAAGAGATAGTTCGTGCCAGACGCAGTGGACAAGTAAGGACTGTAGAAACAATGGAAGCCTTGTTAGCCAGTTACGAAATGGAAGACTATTATCAAAGATCCCGACGGCAAGGTGAATATTACAACAATAGAAGGGAGGAGACAAACCAAGAGTCGCGTCCAGGAACAAATCGATGTAACAATAATAATTATCACCGAAGGGTGAATGACCAATTTATAAACAATCGTTATCGCAACAATAATTACCCAAGTAATCACTATACTAATTATGATAATAACAGATACAGAACAGGCCGCAGGAATTTTGACAATGGGAGAGAGTATTGGAACAATAATCGTACAAACAACGACCAACGAAATCAACCCAGTAATCGAAGTCGAGAGGAGGATCTGGCTAGACACCAAGAAACCCATAGAGATTTTAGACCCGATGATGGCAACCCAGGAACCACTGCGAGGGACGATCGTCCGCAGGATAGGATGGAAAACTAAGTACAGCAGTGGAAGTATCAAGTAACCCCTCGCTGCTGGGATTGGAAGGGTATGTACAAAAACAAAAGGAAAGCAACCAAATTATAAAAATTACGAGGAACAATTATTTAAAGGACATACGAAATGATTTAACGGAAGAAGTGTTACCGTCACAGAATAAAACTGACAATCAAATTATATATATCATGGCAGAATTGCAGGGAGTTATGACAGAGATAGTGATTGATACTGGCGCAAATGTGTCGCTCCTGGACAAGGTAGAATATAACCGAATAAGGGAGAAGTATAAGAAAAATATACCAACATTACCAGTTAATAACATGTGTAATTATAGGTGCTACTGGCAGACCAAATAAAACAATACGGCAGCAAGTAATGATGGAAGTATCTAGTGAAGGTAAAACTATTCCTATGGTGTTTATGGTAGCTCAAGGATTACCATTTAAAGCGATGCTAGGGTGTGATACGCTGCGGCGCCACTCAGCTATTATTAATATGGGCAGAGGAAGAATAACCCTGTACCATGAAAATGGAGAATGGTCAAGTGAAATAGTGGATCATAAAAATGCCACTCACCAAAGACATTCTTTTACTTTAATGCGTGATGATGAAATGGAATATAGAACACCTTTTGAGGAATTAACCTGTACTAAGGAGAATGAATGGAAGGAAAAATTGCAAGAGATTTATTTGTTTAAAACTGCCAGTAATAATAATAGAGTAACACCTGAACAAAAGAATCAATTAATAAAGATTTATAACACATATAAAAAAGTATTTTCGGATTTGCCAGGAAAAGCCAGGAATTTTATTTGTGAATTGTCATTTAAACAACCCATTAATTTTAACCGGAAATCATATCCTATACCCCAATCCCTAAAACCAGCAGTGAGAAGGGAAATACAGAGTATGATGGAACAGGACATAATTGAATATAGCTCATTACCATACACCAGCCCTTTAGTAGCCATAAAGAAAAAGGATGGTACCGTACGTTTATGTTTGGACGCCAGGGAGATAAATAAAAATATAATAAATGATAGAACCTCACCAGGGGAATTTGAAGAGTTAATGAAGAAATTTAAGAATTGCAGATATATGAGTATTTGGGATGCTGTTTGTGGATACTGGCAGGTGGAGTTACACCCCAACAGTAGAAATTACGTTGCCTTTATATTTGAAGGTAGAAATTATCATTTTAAACGTCTTCCTTTTGGATTAGTAAACTCTGTGGCGGTTTTTATTAAATGCATGGACCAGGTTCTAGGTGAGGAAGTGTTAGCCTTCACTACAGTATATGTAGATGACATATTGGTAACTTCAACCACATGGGAGGAACATTGCCGACGTGTGGAAATGGTGTTAAGCAAGTTAGAAAAGAGCAACATTACATTGAAATTGAATAAGTCAAAATTATTAACCAATCAACTACAATTCCTAGGGTTCATACTCTCTGAAAATGGAATATCAACATCCCCTGAAAAAGTGGAAGCTATCCAAAACTTCCCCAGACCTAAAAACATTAGACAGCTGCAATCATTCCTAGGAGTGTGCAACTATTACCGGAAATTCCAAACGAATTATTCCCAATTAACAGCCAGATTTAAACACTTGCTGTTATCTAAAAATAAATGGAAGTGGAAGGAGGAAGATGATGAGACATTCATTTTAATTAAAGAGAAATTTTTACAAAATATCATCCTGCACCATCCTGATTTTGATCAAAAATTTTTTATAAATTTTGATGCCAGTGATGTGAGTCTGGGTGCTGAGCTATATCAGGAAGATCAAGAAGGAGACCACCTAGTAATAAGTTTCGCCAGCCGTGTCCTAAATCAGTGTGAAAGAAATTACAGTGTCACGGAAAAGGAATTATTGAGTGTGGTATTTGCATGCAATAAATTCCGCACATATGTATTAGGTTATCCTTTAACAGTACGGTCCGACCACAAATCCATATCATTTATACAAAGATGCAAACTAAGCCATGGTAGATTAACTCGTTGGATATTGGCACTCCAGGAATACAACATAACATGGGAATACGTGCCAGGGAAACAGAACACTGTCGCTGATGCTTTATCTAGGGTGAACCTGGAGAATGGTACTTTTGAAATTGAAAGAGAGGATGTTGGAAAAATATACCTTGTAATATTAGCCAGAGAAGAATTAGTAGAAGTGTTAACCACAATTCAGGAAGAACAAGCAAAGGATCAGAGATTGTCCACTATACAAGAACGTCTCCGCAGTAATGATACTATAATTATGCAATATTATCAAAATTATAAAGGGTACATACAACCAGTCTGAAATACAAAAGTATTATGAGTAAGAGGACAAACTGGTCAGATACGAGTTATGAGTTTATTTTTTACTAAACTTCGTTGAGACAAAATAAACTTCTTTCGAAGGTGTTATGTAACGTAATAGAATTGAGGTCCCCAACGTTACATAAAAAAATGAATTAACTATGGTCAAGCACCATAGCCCGATATTAAGGTTACTCAGTAATTAGTACATCTGAGATGTACCTCAAGTTAAGAGATGTAATAAATAACGTTGAGTATAAAATACTATACCCATTAATGGTTAATGTAATAAATTGTACTTGTTTTTATACTGTAGCATGGTAGTGTTCACAGAATATTTATTTTATGTTTTGAGTATAGTAAGGGTGAACTGTTGTTTTATAGGAATACTTAATCAGTGGTAATCTTTTTATTTATGTTAAAATTGTCTTTAGACAATTAAGTATAATTACCTGTGTTAGGCATTATACTATGTTATATGTATTGACTAAAATGGAATAATGAAGTTGTTTTGAATTAATGTTTGTAAATTTGGCCAGGATGGCAATAAGTGTTTAAAAGTTGACAAGTAGTTCTGATAATTATGTTGTAAACTAATGAAAGGCCCCAGGACGAATTAATTAATGTAATAAAGTAAAACCAGGAAATTAAAATTAATGTAAATAACCATGAACCAGTAACTAATTGTACAGTAGGTCAGGTAAAGAAAATTAAGTTAAAAAACGAAATTATTATAACAGTTGTAAGAAAACCTATAGGCCTAAATTTAAAAATTTGTAAAAGGAAATTAATACCTTTTTAATAAGTCCAGTCCAAGGAAATTGTAGTAAAATATATACGGTATAATAAGGTAGGTTGGGTGAGAATTTTAGGTAATTCGGTATAATTCCAAGCATGGAGTATTTTATTAAAAAAAGAGTAGTAATATTTTATAATTCTGGCTCTAGGATATCAAATTTCATCCAATGACAGAAAATAATGGTTGTTAGGGCAACTAAAATGTAAAAAGGTTGTTGATTTTCAATCATTCGTTTCGATTGTTATATGCTATTGAGTTGAGATGAGGAGACACATTTAAAAAAGAATGATAAAATTTGAAAAAATATGAATCTAAATTAATAAATCCAAATTGAAATCTAATTCTATAATACCACTGATGAATAATAAAACCAATTAGACTTCCAAATTATAAACAAATACCTCTAAAAGAGTCGAGAATTCCTTACCTCATTCACCAGGATAATTCCGCTGGATTCGGTATTAAACCGATTTCCCATGTAATCAGAAGACTAATTGAGGGAAGCAAAGGCCGAAACTAACGGAATTATAGAGAAGATATACGAAGACCTTGTTTCTGCAGAATTAACCTTCACCTTCAAGAAGAAGCTATAATACGATTTCCATTCCACCGGGACTGACAACCACCAGTATCGTAAAAAAAGAACGGCAGTCAGAAGAATTCCTGGGGCTTTCCTGTACATCACACCGTCAATTTTATTAAGGATCAGAACACTTTCCTGGATGAACGTAACCTAAGCAGACCATCTTCAACTGTTTACAGATGTCCAATGCCATTTTGAGATTCGCCAATCCGGTAAAACAAACTTATTTTTAATTTCAATATATTTAGAGTTAATAACATTCTGTAATACTTGAGTAACCTTAATTTTGCATTACCTGGCCTTACTAATGGTTAAAAGAATCTTACGAACCCTGGGATAAGAAATATTTATTGTTATATTTAATTTGTATAAGTCAAAAGGAACTTGGTCAATTGACGATCGATATACCATTGTATAATCGATTTAATGATATTATTATTTCGAAGAGAACTGTTAATGTGAAATAAAGTACAAAATAAATAAAGAATCTTTCTTGTATAAGATAATGTTTTATGTTATTGCAGAATAGGTATTATATGTTGTGGGTGGAGTAAGTTACAGGAAAAAGGGTGAATAAAATCCGATAAACGGTTAACCTAGACGTAAGCCTATTACAAATAACAGCGCTAATTGCCAACAGCTGGTGGAACGGGAGATTGCCGAACTAGCGTGTTTTCTGTACCAAATTTGAATTGAATTACCTGATACAGAGGGACTAGGGTTGGCGAAAATTCTCAATTTATTAACTATAATACCCGTAATATAGCGTCATTTTATGGTAAAACACATGGCAATTAACTAACACAGATTTCTGTTCAACACACGAGTTGTAACAACTATAATAAATAAGTGTTTTCTTCTAGGAATTAATATTGAGTTTCAAGAGGTTTCATCTGTAACAACCTAATAAATATATTCATTAATAACATATTGATTAAACACAAAGTAACATAACCGGCGGAAGGTTACAAATTGGCGCTCAACGAGTGGGCTTTAGTTAAGTAAAAAATCGTCTTAATTATTACTTAACTTGAGCAGGCAACCATTAGAGGCACAGGAATGCATACGAGAGGTGTTACTAAAAGGATGGAGAAGGAGCAAGAAACAGAAGAAGATAGACGGGAAGAAGAAACAGAGGTAGTTACAGACACCGAAATGGAACAACAAGCGAGCAATAAAGAGGATGCCCAAGGGGACCAACCAGATAAAGAGGAAGCCAGAGAGGATTAAATTGGGAAAAATTAATGGAATTAATGAGTAGTATGAAGGAGGATAACAAACAAAGGTCAGAAAAACTAGAAAATAAAATAGACAGTATCAAGGAAGATAATAGGCAAACTAATGAAAAAATAGACAGTATCAAAGAAGATTCAAAGAAACAAAACGAAATTTTGAGTGAGAATTTAATCAAACTGATGAATGAGAAGTTTGACAAAAATAAAGAGGAAAATGATGAGAATAACCGGCTGATAAATGAAAGCTTAAACCAAATTAATGAAAGGTTTGACAGGAACGATGAGAGCTTGAGGCAGATTCAGGAAAATAACAGACAAATAGACGGGAAAATTGAAAACAGTAATAAGGAGTTGCGGCAAATTATAAATGAACAGAACCAAGCGTTGAGGGAAGTTATCAATGAAAGGGTGGCAAATGTCAATGAAACACTTAACAAAAGGGTAGATAATTATGAAGAGGAAGTAAGACAGCAAATAACTGAATTTAAGGTGGGTCTGGAAAAGAAGATGAAACCATCATACAACTCGCAGTGGAAGTAGAGGCCAAAATTAACCATGGGGAAAATACCAACAAAACTATGATAAAGGAAGTACAATTAGAAACCCAAGAGAAATTGGACGGAGTGCAAATTAATATAGCTGGGAGAATTGAAATGGTAAATAACGAAATGACACAAATAAAAACCCAAGTAGTTCAAAATAAAGAGACTATAGAAAATATGAAAAATCAGGAAATAAGTAATATAAAGGAATCAATAGAAAATCTACAAAATCGACCAATGTATCTGGCGCATCACATAGCCCATGAGCAAAAGGATAATATAAATTTTAAAATTTATAGGGGAAATCCCATAGAATTCCTGGAGAGAATAGACGAATGGTTTAGCCGAATTAAGGGACCCGATGGAACGTAATAAAAAGTTATTTAGATGAGTGTTTCAAAAGTATAAATGATAATTGGTGGTCAGCAGTCCGGAATGAACTTAGTGATTATGAGGAGTTTAAAAGGACTTTTAGGTCAAAATACTGGTCAGATTCTGTACAGAACATGATTAGAGATAACATTACCAACGGGAGATTTAATTTTAATCAAGAGCAGTCACCAACTACTTACTTTTTGGGAAAGGTGTGTTTGGCGCGTCATTTGGAACCGCGAATACCAGAGGAGTGTTTGGTAAATAAATTGTCTTACCATTTTGAAGAAGAGATAGTTCGTGCCAGACGCAGTGGACAAGTAAGGACTGTAGAAACAATGGAAGCCTTGTTAGCCAGTTACGAAATGGAAGACTATTATCAAAGGTCCCGACGGCAAGGTGAATATTACAACAATAGAAGGGAGGAGACAAACCAAGAGTCGCGTCCAGGAACAAATCGATGTAACAATAATAATTATCACCGAAGGGTGAATGACCAATTTATAAACAATCGTTATCGCAACAATAATTACCCAAGTAATCACTATACTAATTATGATAATAACAGATACAGAACAGGCCG
Source organism: Magicicada septendecula (assembly GCA_034769895.1). NCBI lineage: Eukaryota > Metazoa > Arthropoda > Insecta > Hemiptera > Cicadidae > Magicicada > Magicicada septendecula. Next base: position 962,367,826 of record CM068367.1, on the reverse strand, counting down.
CAGGAATTTTGACAATGGGAGAGAGTATTGGAACAATAATCGTACAAACAACGACCAACGAAATCAACCCAGTAATCGAAGTCGAGAGGAGGATCTGGCTAGACACCAAGAAACCCATAGAGATTTTAGACCCGATGATGGCAACCCAGGAACCACTGCGAGGGACGATCGTCCGCAGGATAGGATGGAAAACTAAGTACAGCAGTGGAAGTATCAAGTAACCCCTCGCTGCTGGGATTGGAAGGGTATGTACAAAAACAAAAGGAAAGCAACCAAATTATAAAAATTACGAGGAACAATTATTTAAAGGACATACGAAATGATTTAACGGAAGAAGTGTTACCGTCACAGAATAAAACTGACAATCAAATTATATATATCATGGCAGAATTGCAGGGAGTTATGACAGAGATAGTGATTGATACTGGCGCAAATGTGTCGCTCCTGGACAAGGTAGAATATAACCGAATAAGGGAGAAGTATAAGAAAAATATACCAACATTACCAGTTAATAACATGTGTAATTATAGGTGCTACTGGCAGACCAAATAAAACAATACGGCAGCAAGTAATGATGGAAGTATCTAGTGAAGGTAAAACTATTCCTATGGTGTTTATGGTAGCTCAAGGATTACCATTTAAAGCGATGCTAGGGTGTGATACGCTGCGGCGCCACTCAGCTATTATTAATATGGGCAGAGGAAGAATAACCCTGTACCATGAAAATGGAGAATGGTCAAGTGAAATAGTGGATCATAAAAATGCCACTCACCAAAGACATTCTTTTACTTTAATGCGTGATGATGAAATGGAATATAGAACACCTTTTGAGGAATTAACCTGTACTAAGGAGAATGAATGGAAGGAAAAATTGCAAGAGATTTATTTGTTTAAAACTGCCAGTAATAATAATAGAGTAACACCTGAACAAAAGAATCAATTAATAAAGATTTATAACACATATAAAAAAGTATTTTCGGATTTGCCAGGAAAAGCCAGGAATTTTATTTGTGAATTGTCATTTAAACAACCCATTAATTTTAACCGGAAATCATATCCTATACCCCAATCCCTAAAACCAGCAGTGAGAAGGGAAATACAGAGTATGATGGAACAGGACATAATTGAATATAGCTCATTACCATACACCAGCCCTTTAGTAGCCATAAAGAAAAAGGATGGTACCGTACGTTTATGTTTGGACGCCAGGGAGATAAATAAAAATATAATAAATGATAGAACCTCACCAGGGGAATTTGAAGAGTTAATGAAGAAATTTAAGAATTGCAGATATATGAGTATTTGGGATGCTGTTTGTGGATACTGGCAGGTGGAGTTACACCCCAACAGTAGAAATTACGTTGCCTTTATATTTGAAGGTAGAAATTATCATTTTAAACGTCTTCCTTTTGGATTAGTAAACTCTGTGGCGGTTTTTATTAAATGCATGGACCAGGTTCTAGGTGAGGAAGTGTTAGCCTTCACTACAGTATATGTAGATGACATATTGGTAACTTCAACCACATGGGAGGAACATTGCCGACGTGTGGAAATGGTGTTAAGCAAGTTAGAAAAGAGCAACATTACATTGAAATTGAATAAGTCAAAATTATTAACCAATCAACTACAATTCCTAGGGTTCATACTCTATGAAAATGGAATATCAACATCCCCTGAAAAAGTGGAAGCTATCCAAAACTTCCCCAGACCTAAAAACATTAGACAGCTGCAATCATTCCTAGGAGTGTGCAACTATTACCGGAAATTCCAAACGAATTATTCCCAATTAACAGCCAGATTTAAACACTTGCTGTTATCTAAACATAAATGGAAGTGGAAGGAGGAAGATGATGAGACATTCATTTTAATTAAAGAGAAATTTTTACAAAATATCATCCTGCACCATCCTGATTTTGATCAAAAATTTTTTATAAATTTTGATGCCAGTGATGTGAGTCTGGGTGCTGAGCTATATCAGGAAGATCAAGAAGGAGACCACCTAGTAATAAGTTTCGCCAGCCGTGTCCTAAATCAGTGTGAAAGAAATTACAGTGTCACGGAAAAGGAATTATTGAGTGTGGTATTTGCATGCAATAAATTCCGCACATATGTATTAGGTTATCCTTTAACAGTACGGTCCGACCACAAATCCATATCATTTATACAAAGATGCAAACTAAGCCATGGTAGATTAACTCGTTGGATATTGGCACTCCAGGAATACAACATAACATGGGAATACGTGCCAGGGAAACAGAACACTGTCGCTGATGCTCTATCTAGGGTGAACCTGGAGAATGGTACTTTTGAAATTGAAAGAGAGGATGTTGGAAAAATATACCTTGTAATATTAGCCAGAGAAGAATTAGTAGAAGTGTTAACCACAATTCAGGAAGAACAAGCAAAGGATCAGAGATTGTCCACTATACAAGAACGTCTCCGCAGTAATGATACTATAATTATGCAATATTATCAAAATTATAAAGGGTACATACAACCAGTCTGAAATACAAAAGTATTATGAGTAAGAGGACAAACTGGTCAGATACGAGTTATGAGTTTATTTTTTACTAAACTTCGTTGAGACAAAATAAACTTCTTTCGAAGGTGTTATGTAACGTAATAGAATTGAGGTCCCCAACGTTACATAAAAAAATGAATTAACTATGGTCAAGCACCATAGCCCGATATTAAGGTTACTCAGTAATTAGTACATCTGAGATGTACCTCAAGTTAAGAGATGTAATAAATAACGTTGAGTATAAAATACTATACCCATTAATGGTTAATGTAATAAATTGTACTTGTTTTTATACTGTAGCATGGTAGTGTTCACAGAATATTTATTTTATGTTTTGAGTATAGTAAGGGTGAACTGTTGTTTTATAGGAATACTTAATCAGTGGTAATCTTTTTATTTATGTTAAAATTGTCTTTAGACAATTAAGTATAATTACCTGTGTTAGGCATTATACTATGTTATATGTATTGACTAAAATGGAATAATGAAGTTGTTTTGAATTAATGTTTGTAAATTTGGCCAGGATGGCAATAAGTGTTTAAAAGTTGACAAGTAGTTCTGATAATTATGTTGTAAACTAATGAAAGGCCCCAGGACGAATTAATTAATGTAATAAAGTAAAACCAGGAAATTAAAATTAATGTAAATAACCATGAACCAGTAACTAATTGTACAGTAGGTCAGGTAAAGAAAATTAAGTTAAAAAACGAAATTATTATAACAGTTGTAAGAAAACCTATAGGCCTAAATTTAAAAATTTGTAAAAGGAAATTAATACCTTTTTAATAAGTCCAGTCCAAGGAAATTGTAGTAAAATATATACGGTATAATAAGGTAGGTTGGGTGAGAATTTTAGGTAATTCGGTATAATTCCAAGCATGGAGTATTTTATTAAAAAAAGAGTAGTAATATTTTATAATTCTGGCTCTAGGATATCAAATTTCATCCAATGACAGAAAATAATGGTTGTTAGGGCAACTAAAATGTAAAAAGGTTGTTGATTTTCAATCATTCGTTTCGATTGTTATATGCTATTGAGTTGAGATGAGGAGACACATTTAAAAAAGAATGATAAAATTTGAAAAAATATGAATCTAAATTAATAAATCCAAATTGAAATCTAATTCTATAATACCACTGATGAATAATAAAACCAATTAGACTTCCAAATTATAAACAAATACCTCTAAAAGAGTCGAGAATTCCTTACTTCATTCACCAGGATAATTCCGCTGGATTCGGTATTAAACCGATTTCCCATGTAATCAGAAGACTAATTGAGGGAAGCAAAGGCCGAAACTAACGGAATTATAGAGAAGATATACGAAGACCTTGTTTCTGCAGAATTAACCTTCACCTTCAAGAAGAAGCTATAATACGATTTCCATTCCACCGGGACTGACAACCACCAGTATCGTAAAAAAAGAACGGCAGTCAGAAGAATTCCTGGGGCTTTCCTGTACATCACACCGTCAATTTTATTAAGGATCAGAACACTTTCCTGGATGAACGTAACCTAAGCAGACCATCTTCAACTGTTTACAGATGTCCAATGCCATTTTGAGATTCGCCAATCCGGTAAAACAAACTTATTTTTAATTTCAATATATTTAGAGTTAATAACATTCTGTAATACTTGAGTAACCTTAATTTTGCATTACCTGGCCTTACTAATGGTTAAAAGAATCTTACGAACCCTGGGATAAGAAATATTTATTGTTATATTTAATTTGTATAAGTCAAAAGGAACTTGGTCAATTGACGATCGATATACCATTGTATAATCGATTTAATGATATTATTATTTCGAAGAGAACTGTTAATGTGAAATAAAGTACAAAATAAATAAAGAATCTTTCTTGTATAAGATAATGTTTTATGTTATTGCAGAATAGGTATTATATGTTGTGGGTGGAGTAAGTTACAGGAAAAAGGGTGAATAAAATCCGATAAACGGTTAACCTAGACGTAAGCCTATTACAAATAACAGCGCTAATTGCCAACAGCTGGTGGAACGGGAGATTGCCGAACTAGCGTGTTTTCTGTACCAAATTTGAATTGAATTACCTGATACAGAGGGACTAGGGTTGGCGAAAATTCTCAATTTATTAACTATAATACCCGTAATATAGCGTCATTTTATGGTAAAACACATGGCAATTAACTAACACAGATTTCTGTTCAACACACGAGTTGTAACAACTATAATAAATAAGTGTTTTCTTCTAGGAATTAATATTGAGTTTCAAGAGGTTTCATCTGTAACAACCTAATAAATATATTCATTAATAACATATTGATTAAACACAAAGTAACATAACCGGCGGAAGGTTACAAATTGGCGCTCAACGAGTGGGCTTTAGTTAAGTAAAAAATCGTCTTAATTATTACTTAACTTGAGCAGGCAACCATTAGAGGCACAGGAATGCATACGAGAGGTGTTACTAAAAGGATGGAGAAGGAGCAAGAAACAGAAGAAGATAGACGGGAAGAAGAAACAGAGGTAGTTACAGACACCGAAATGGAACAACAAGCGAGCAATAAAGAGGATGCCCAAGGGGACCAACCAGATAAAGAGGAAGCCAGAGGAGGATTAAATTGGGAAAAATTAATGGAATTAATGAGTAGTATGAAGGAGGATAACAAACAAAGGTCAGAAAAACTAGAAAATAAAATAGACAGTATCAAGGAAGATAATAGGCAAACTAATGAAAAAATAGACAGTACCAAAGAAGATTCAAAGAAACAAAACGAAATTTTGAGTGAGAATTTAATCAAACTGATGAATGAGAAGTTTGACAAAAATAAAGAGGAAAATGATGAGAATAACCGGCTGATAAATGAAAGCTTAAACCAAATTAATGAAAGGTTTGACAGGAACGATGAGAGCTTGAGGCAGATTCAGGAAAATAACAGACAAATAGACGGGAAAATTGAAAACAGTAATAAGGAGTTGCGGCAAATTATAAATGAACAGAACCAAGCGTTGAGGGAAGTTATCAATGAAAGGGTGGCAAATGTCAATGAAACACTTAACAAAAGGGTAGATAATTATGAAGAGGAAGTAAGACAGCAAATAACTGAATTTAAGGTGGGTCTGGAAAAGAAGATGAAACCATCATACAACTCGCAGTGGAAGTAGAGGCCAAAATTAACCATGGGGAAAATACCAACAAAACTATGATAAAGGAAGTACAATTAGAAACCCAAGAGAAATTGGACGGAGTGCAAATTAATATAGCTGGGAGAATTGAAATGGTAAATAACGAAATGACACAAATAAAAACCCAAGTAGTTCAAAATAAAGAGACTATAGAAAATATGAAAAATCAGGAAATAAGTAATATAAAGGAATCAATAGAAAATCTACAAAATCGACCAATGTATCTGGCGCATCACATAGCCCATGAGCAAAAGGATAATATAAATTTTAAAATTTATAGGGGAAATCCCATAGAATTCCTGGAGAGAATAGACGAATGGTTTAGCCGAATTAAGGGACCCGATGGAACGTAATAAAAAGTTATTTAGATGAGTGTTTCAAAAGTATAAATGATAATTGGTGGTCAGCAGTCCGGAATGAACTTAGTGATTATGAGGAGTTTAAAAGGACTTTTAGGTCAAAATACTGGTCAGATTCTGTACAGAACATGATTAGAGATAACATTACCAACGGGAGATTTAATTTTAATCAAGAGCAGTCACCAACTACTTACTTTTTGGGAAAGGTGTGTTTGGCGCGTCATTTGGAACCGCGAATACCAGAGGAGTGTTTGGTAAATAAATTGTCTTACCATTTTGAAGAAGAGATAGTTCGTGCCAGACGCAGTGGACAAGTAAGGACTGTAGAAACAATGGAAGCCTTGTTAGCCAGTTACGAAATGGAAGACTATTATCAAAGGTCCCGACGGCAAGGTGAATATTACAACAATAGAAGGGAGGAGACAAACCAAGAGTCGCGTCCAGGAACAAATCGATGTAACAATAATAATTATCACCGAAGGGTGAATGACCAATTTATAAACAATCGTTATCGCAACAATAATTACCCAAGTAATCACTATACTAATTATGATAATAACAGATACAGAACAGGCCGCAGGAATTTTGACAATGGGAGAGAGTATTGGAACAATAATCGTACAAACAACGACCAACGAAATCAACCCAGTAATCGAAGTCGAGAGGAGGATCTGGCTAGACACCAAGAAACCCATAGAGATTTTAGACCCGATGATGGCAACCCAGGAACCACTGCGAGGGACGATCGTCCGCAGGATAGGATGGAAAACTAAGTACAGCAGTGGAAGTATCAAGTAACCCCTCGCTGCTGGGATTGGAAGGGTATGTACAAAAACAAAAGGAAAGCAACCAAATTATAAAAATTACGAGGAACAATTATTTAAAGGACATACGAAATGATTTAACGGAAGAAGTGTTACCGTCACAGAATAAAACTGACAATCAAATTATATATATCATGGCAGAATTGCAGGGAGTTATGACAGAGATAGTGATTGATACTGGCGCAAATGTGTCGCTCCTGGACAAGGTAGAATATAACCGAATAAGGGAGAAGTATAAGAAAAATATACCAACATTACCAGTTAATAACATGTGTAATTATAGGTGCTACTGGCAGACCAAATAAAACAATACGGCAGCAAGTAATGATGGAAGTATCTAGTGAAGGTAAAACTATTCCTATGGTGTTTATGGTAGCTCAAGGATTACCATTTAAAGCGATGCTAGGGTGTGATACGCTGCGGCGCCACTCAGCTATTATTAATATGGGCAGAGGAAGAATAACCCTGTACCATGAAAATGGAGAATGGTCAAGTGAAATAGTGGATCATAAAAATGCCACTCACCAAAGACATTCTTTTACTTTAATGCGTGATGATGAAATGGAATATAGAACACCTTTTGAGGAATTAACCTGTACTAAGGAGAATGAATGGAAGGAAAAATTGCAAGAGATTTATTTGTTTAAAACTGCCAGTAATAATAATAGAGTAACACCTGAACAAAAGAATCAATTAATAAAGATTTATAACACATATAAAAAAGTATTTTCGGATTTGCCAGGAAAAGCCAGGAATTTTATTTGTGAATTGTCATTTAAACAACCCATTAATTTTAACCGGAAATCATATCCTATACCCCAATCCCTAAAACCAGCAGTGAGAAGGGAAATACAGAGTATGATGGAACAGGACATAATTGAATATAGCTCATTACCATACACCAGCCCTTTAGTAGCCATAAAGAAAAAGGATGGTACCGTACGTTTATGTTTGGACGCCAGGGAGATAAATAAAAATATAATAAATGATAGAACCTCACCAGGGGAATTTGAAGAGTTAATGAAGAAATTTAAGAATTGCAGATATATGAGTATTTGGGATGCTGTTTGTGGATACTGGCAGGTGGAGTTACACCCCAACAGTAGAAATTACGTTGCCTTTATATTTGAAGGTAGAAATTATCATTTTAAACGTCTTCCTTTTGGATTAGTAAACTCTGTGGCGGTTTTTATTAAATGCATGGACCAGGTTCTAGGTGAGGAAGTGTTAGCCTTCACTACAGTATATGTAGATGACATATTGGTAACTTCAACCACATGGGAGGAACATTGCCGACGTGTGGAAATGGTGTTAAGCAAGTTAGAAAAGAGCAACATTACATTGAAATTGAATAAGTCAAAATTATTAACCAATCAACTACAATTCCTAGGGTTCATACTCTATGAAAATGGAATATCAACATCCCCTGAAAAAGTGGAAGCTATCCAAAACTTCCCCAGACCTAAAAACATTAGACAGCTGCAATCATTCCTAGGAGTGTGCAACTATTACCGGAAATTCCAAACGAATTATTCCCAATTAACAGCCAGATTTAAACACTTGCTGTTATCTAAACATAAATGGAAGTGGAAGGAGGAAGATGATGAGACATTCATTTTAATTAAAGAGAAATTTTTACAAAATATCATCCTGCACCATCCTGATTTTGATCAAAAATTTTTTATAAATTTTGATGCCAGTGATGTGAGTCTGGGTGCTGAGCTATATCAGGAAGATCAAGAAGGAGACCACCTAGTAATAAGTTTCGCCAGCCGTGTCCTAAATCAGTGTGAAAGAAATTACAGTGTCACGGAAAAGGAATTATTGAGTGTGGTATTTGCATGCAATAAATTCCGCACATATGTATTAGGTTATCCTTTAACAGTACGGTCCGACCACAAATCCATATCATTTATACAAAGATGCAAACTAAGCCATGGTAGATTAACTCGTTGGATATTGGCTCTCCAGGAATACAACATAACATGGGAATACGTGCCAGGGAAACAGAACACTGTCGCTGATGCTCTATCTAGGGTGAACCTGGAGAATGGTACTTTTGAAATTGAAAGAGAGGATGTTGGAAAAATATACCTTGTAATATTAGCCAGAGAAGAATTAGTAGAAGTATTAACCACAATTCAGGAAGAACAAGCAAAGGATCAGAGATTGTCCACTATACAAGAACGTCTCCGCAGTAATGATACTATAATTATGCAATATTATCAAAATTATAAAGGGTACATACAACCAGTCTGAAATACAAAAGTATTATGAGTAAGAGGACAAACTGGTCAGATACGAGTTATGAGTTTATTTTTTACTAAACTTCGTTGAGACAAAATAAACTTCTTTCGAAGGTGTTATGTAACGTAATAGAATTGAGGTCCCCAACGTTACATAAAAAAATGAATTAACTATGGTCAAGCACCATAGCCCGATATTAAGGTTACTCAGTAATTAGTACATCTGAGATGTACCTCAAGTTAAGAGATGTAATAAATAACGTTGAGTATAAAATACTATACCCATTAATGGTTAATGTAATAAATTGTACTTGTTTTTATACTGTAGCATGGTAGTGTTCACAGAATATTTATTTTATGTTTTGAGTATAGTAAGGGTGAACTGTTGTTTTATAGGAATACTTAATCAGTGGTAATCTTTTTATTTATGTTAAAATTGTCTTTAGACAATTAAGTATAATTACCTGTGTTAGGCATTATACTATGTTATATGTATTGACTAAAATGGAATAATGAAGTTGTTTTGAATTAATGTTTGTAAATTTGGCCAGGATGGCAATAAGTGTTTAAAAGTTGACAAGTAGTTCTGATAATTATGTTGTAAACTAATGAAAGGCCCCAGGACGAATTAATTAATGTAATAAAGTAAAACCAGGAAATTAAAATTAATGTAAATAACCATGAACCAGTAACTAATTGTACAGTAGGTCAGGTAAAGAAAATTAAGTTAAAAAACGAAATTATTATAACAGTTGTAAGAAAACCTATAGGCCTAAATTTAAAAATTTGTAAAAGGAAATTAATACCTTTTTAATAAGTCCAGTCCAAGGAAATTGTAGTAAAATATATACGGTATAATAAGGTAGGTTGGGTGAGAATTTTAGGTAATTCGGTATAATTCCAAGCATGGAGTATTTTATTAAAAAAAGAGTAGTAATATTTTATAATTCTGGCTCTAGGATATCAAATTTCATCCAATGACAGAAAATAATGGTTGTTATGGCAACTAAAATGTAAAAAGGTTGTTGATTTTCAATCATTCGTTTCGATTGTTATATGCTATTGAGTTGAGATGAGGAGACACATTTAAAAAAGAATGATAAAATTTGAAAAAATATGAATCTAAATTAATAAATCCAAATTGAAATCTAATTCTATAATACCACTGATGAATAATAAAACCAATTAGACTTCCAAATTATAAACAAATACCTCTAAAAGAGTCGAGAATTCCTTACTTCATTCACCAGGATAATTCCGCTGGATTCGGTATTAAACCGATTTCCCATGTAATCAGAAGACTAATTGAGGGAAGCAAAGGCCGAAACTAACGGAATTATAGAGAAGATATACGAAGACCTTGTTTCTGCAGAATTAACCTTCACCTTCAAGAAGAAGCTATAATACGATTTCCATTCCACCGGGACTGACAACCACCAGTATCGTAAAAAAAGAACGGCAGTCAGAAGAATTCCTGGGGCTTTCCTGTACATCACACCGTCAATTTTATTAAGGATCAGAACACTTTCCTGGATGAACGTAACCTAAGCAGACCATCTTCAACTGTTTACAGATGTCCAATGCCATTTTGAGATTCGCCAATCCGGTAAAACAAACTTATTTTTAATTTCAATATATTTAGAGTTAATAACATTCTGTAATACTTGAGTAACCTTAATTTTGCATTACCTGGCCTTACTAATGGTTAAAAGAATCTTACGAACCCTGGGATAAGAAATATTTATTGTTATATTTAATTTGTATAAGTCAAAAGGAACTTGGTCAATTGACGATCGATATACCATTGTATAATCGATTTAATGATATTATTATTTCGAAGAGAACTGTTAATGTGAAATAAAGTACAAAATAAATAAAGAATCTTTCTTGTATAAGATAATGTTTTATGTTATTGCAGAATAGGTATTATATGTTGTGGGTGGAGTAAGTTACAGGAAAAAGGGTGAATAAAATCCGATAAACGGTTAACCTAGACGTAAGCCTATTACAAATAACAGCGCTAATTGCCAACAGCTGGTGGAACGGGAGATTGCCGAACTAGCGTGTTTTCTGTACCAAATTTGAATTGAATTACCTGATACAGAGGGACTAGGGTTGGCGAAAATTCTCAATTTATTAACTATAATACCCGTAATATAGCGTCATTTTATGGTAAAACACATGGCAATTAACTAACACAGATTTCTGTTCAACACACGAGTTGTAACAACTATAATAAATAAGTGTTTTCTTCTAGGAATTAATATTGAGTTTCAAGAGGTTTCATCTGTAACAACCTAATAAATATATTCATTAATAACATATTGATTAAACACAAAGTAACATAACCGGCGGAAGGTTACAAATTGGCGCTCAACGAGTGGGCTTTAGTTAAGTAAAAAATCGTCTTAATTATTACTTAACTTGAGCAGGCAACCATTAGAGGCACAGGAATGCATACGAGAGGTGTTACTAAAAGGATGGAGAAGGAGCAAGAAACAGAAGAAGATAGACGGGAAGAAGAAACAGAGGTAGTTACAGACACCGAAATGGAACAACAAGCGAGCAATAAAGAGGATGCCCAAGGGGACCAACCAGATAAAGAGGAAGCCAGAGGAGGATTAAATTGGGAAAAATTAATGGAATTAATGAGTAGTATGAAGGAGGATAACAAACAAAGGTCAGAAAAACTAGAAAATAAAATAGACAGTATCAAGGAAGATAATAGGCAAACTAATGAAAAAATAGACAGTACCAAAGAAGATTCAAAGAAACAAAACGAAATTTTGAGTGAGAATTTAATCAAACTGATGAATGAGAAGTTTGACAAAAATAAAGAGGAAAATGATGAGAATAACCGGCTGATAAATGAAAGCTTAAACCAAATTAATGAAAGGTTTGACAGGAACGATGAGAGCTTGAGGCAGATTCAGGAAAATAACAGACAAATAGACGGGAAAATTGAAAACAGTAATAAGGAGTTGCGGCAAATTATAAATGAACAGAACCAAGCGTTGAGGGAAGTTATCAATGAAAGGGTGGCAAATGTCAATGAAACACTTAACAAAAGGGTAGATAATTATGAAGAGGAAGTAAGACAGCAAATAACTGAATTTAAGGTGGGTCTGGAAAAGAAGATGAAACCATCATACAACTCGCAGTGGAAGTAGAGGCCAAAATTAACCATGGGGAAAATACCAACAAAACTATGATAAAGGAAGTACAATTAGAAACCCAAGAGAAATTGGACGGAGTGCAAATTAATATAGCTGGGAGAATTGAAATGGTAAATAACGAAATGACACAAATAAAAACCCAAGTAGTTCAAAATAAAGAGACTATAGAAAATATGAAAAATCAGGAAATAAGTAATATAAAGGAATCAATAGAAAATCTACAAAATCGACCAATGTATCTGGCGCATCACATAGCCCATGAGCAAAAGGATAATATAAATTTTAAAATTTATAGGGGAAATCCCATAGAATTCCTGGAGAGAATAGACGAATGGTTTAGCCGAATTAAGGGACCCGATGGAACGTAATAAAAAGTTATTTAGATGAGTGTTTCAAAAGTATAAATGATAATTGGTGGTCAGCAGTCCGGAATGAACTTAGTGATTATGAGGAGTTTAAAAGGACTTTTAGGTCAAAATACTGGTCAGATTCTGTACAGAACATGATTAGAGATAACATTACCAACGGGAGATTTAATTTTAATCAAGAGCAGTCACCAACTACTTACTTTTTGGGAAAGGTGTGTTTGGCGCGTCATTTGGAACCGCGAATACCAGAGGAGTGTTTGGTAAATAAATTGTCTTACCATTTTGAAGAAGAGATAGTTCGTGCCAGACGCAGTGGACAAGTAAGGACTGTAGAAACAATGGAAGCCTTGTTAGCCAGTTACGAAATGGAAGACTATTATCAAAGGTCCCGACGGCAAGGTGAATATTACAACAATAGAAGGGAGGAGACAAACCAAGAGTCGCGTCCAGGAACAAATCGATGTAACAATAATAATTATCACCGAAGGGTGAATGACCAATTTATAAACAATCGTTATCGCAACAATAATTACCCAAGTAATCACTATACTAATTATGATAATAACAGATACAGAACAGGCCGCAGGAATTTTGACAATGGGAGAGAGTATTGGAACAATAATCGTACAAACAACGACCAACGAAATCAACCCAGTAATCGAAGTCGAGAGGAGGATCTGGCTAGACACCAAGAAACCCATAGAGATTTTAGACCCGATGATGGCAACCCAGGAACCACTGCGAGGGACGATCGTCCGCAGGATAGGATGGAAAACTAAGTACAGCAGTGGAAGTATCAAGTAACCCCTCGCTGCTGGGATTGGAAGGGTATGTACAAAAACAAAAGGAAAGCAACCAAATTATAAAAATTACGAGGAACAATTATTTAAAGGACATACGAAATGATTTAACGGAAGAAGTGTTACCGTCACAGAATAAAACTGACAATCAAATTATATATATCATGGCAGAATTGCAGGGAGTTATGACAGAGATAGTGATTGATACTGGCGCAAATGTGTCGCTCCTGGACAAGGTAGAATATAACCGAATAAGGGAGAAGTATAAGAAAAATATACCAACATTACCAGTTAATAACATGTGTAATTATAGGTGCTACTGGCAGACCAAATAAAACAATACGGCAGCAAGTAATGATGGAAGTATCTAGTGAAGGTAAAACTATTCCTATGGTGTTTATGGTAGCTCAAGGATTACCATTTAAAGCGATGCTAGGGTGTGATACGCTGCGGCGCCACTCAGCTATTATTAATATGGGCAGAGGAAGAATAACCCTGTACCATGAAAATGGAGAATGGTCAAGTGAAATAGTGGATCATAAAAATGCCACTCACCAAAGACATTCTTTTACTTTAATGCGTGATGATGAAATGGAATATAGAACACCTTTTGAGGAATTAACCTGTACTAAGGAGAATGAATGGAAGGAAAAATTGCAAGAGATTTATTTGTTTAAAACTGCCAGTAATAATAATAGAGTAACACCTGAACAAAAGAATCAATTAATAAAGATTTATAACACATATAAAAAAGTATTTTCGGATTTGCCAGGAAAAGCCAGGAATTTTATTTGTGAATTGTCATTTAAACAACCCATTAATTTTAACCGGAAATCATATCCTATACCCCAATCCCTAAAACCAGCAGTGAGAAGGGAAATACAGAGTATGATGGAACAGGACATAATTGAATATAGCTCATTACCATACACCAGCCCTTTAGTAGCCATAAAGAAAAAGGATGGTACCGTACGTTTATGTTTGGACGCCAGGGAGATAAATAAAAATATAATAAATGATAGAACCTCACCAGGGGAATTTGAAGAGTTAATGAAGAAATTTAAGAATTGCAGATATATGAGTATTTGGGATGCTGTTTGTGGATACTGGCAGGTGGAGTTACACCCCAACAGTAGAAATTACGTTGCCTTTATATTTGAAGGTAGAAATTATCATTTTAAACGTCTTCCTTTTGGATTAGTAAACTCTGTGGCGGTTTTTATTAAATGCATGGACCAGGTTCTAGGTGAGGAAGTGTTAGCCTTCACTACAGTATATGTAGATGACATATTGGTAACTTCAACCACATGGGAGGAACATTGCCGACGTGTGGAAATGGTGTTAAGCAAGTTAGAAAAGAGCAACATTACATTGAAATTGAATAAGTCAAAATTATTAACCAATCAACTACAATTCCTAGGGTTCATACTCTATGAAAATGGAATATCAACATCCCCTGAAAAAGTGGAAGCTATCCAAAACTTCCCCAGACCTAAAAACATTAGACAGCTGCAATCATTCCTAGGAGTGTGCAACTATTACCGGAAATTCCAAACGAATTATTCCCAATTAACAGCCAGATTTAAACACTTGCTGTTATCTAAACATAAATGGAAGTGGAAGGAGGAAGATGATGAGACATTCATTTTAATTAAAGAGAAATTTTTACAAAATATCATCCTGCACCATCCTGATTTTGATCAAAAATTTTTTATAAATTTTGATGCCAGTGATGTGAGTCTGGGTGCTGAGCTATATCAGGAAGATCAAGAAGGAGACCACCTAGTAATAAGTTTCGCCAGCCGTGTCCTAAATCAGTGTGAAAGAAATTACAGTGTCACGGAAAAGGAATTATTGAGTGTGGTATTTGCATGCAATAAATTCCGCACATATGTATTAGGTTATCCTTTAACAGTACGGTCCGACCACAAATCCATATCATTTATACAAAGATGCAAACTAAGCCATGGTAGATTAACTCGTTGGATATTGGCTCTCCAGGAATACAACATAACATGGGAATACGTGCCAGGGAAACAGAACACTGTCGCTGATGCTCTATCTAGGGTGAACCTGGAGAATGGTACTTTTGAAATTGAAAGAGAGGATGTTGGAAAAATATACCTTGTAATATTAGCCAGAGAAGAATTAGTAGAAGTATTAACCACAATTCAGGAAGAACAAGCAAAGGATCAGAGATTGTCCACTATACAAGAACGTCTCCGCAGTAATGATACTATAATTATGCAATATTATCAAAATTATAAAGGGTACATACAACCAGTCTGAAATACAAAAGTATTATGAGTAAGAGGACAAACTGGTCAGATACGAGTTATGAGTTTATTTTTTACTAAACTTCGTTGAGACAAAATAAACTTCTTTCGAAGGTGTTATGTAACGTAATAGAATTGAGGTCCCCAACGTTACATAAAAAAATGAATTAACTATGGTCAAGCACCATAGCCCGATATTAAGGTTACTCAGTAATTAGTACATCTGAGATGTACCTCAAGTTAAGAGATGTAACAAATAACGTTGAGTATAAAATACTATACCCATTAATGGTTAATGTAATAAATTGTACTTGTTTTTATACTGTAGCATGGTAGTGTTCACAGAATATTTATTTTATGTTTTGAGTATAGTAAGGGTGAACTGTTGTTTTATAGGAATACTTAATCAGTGGTAATCTTTTTATTTATGTTAAAATTGTCTTTAGACAATTAAGTATAATTACCTGTGTTAGGCATTATACTATGTTATATGTATTGACTAAAATGGAATAATGAAGTTGTTTTGAATTAATGTTTGTAAATTTGGCCAGGATGGCAATAAGTGTTTAAAAGTTGACAAGTAGTTCTGATAATTATGTTGTAAACTAATGAAAGGCCCCAGGACGAATTAATTAATGTAATAAAGTAAAACCAGGAAATTAAAATTAATGTAAATAACCATGAACCAGTAACTAATTGTACAGTAGGTCAGGTAAAGAAAATTAAGTTAAAAAACGAAATTATTATAACAGTTGTAAGAAAACCTATAGGCCTAAATTTAAAAATTTGTAAAAGGAAATTAATACCTTTTTAATAAGTCCAGTCCAAGGAAATTGTAGTAAAATATATACGGTATAATAAGGTAGGTTGGGTGAGAATTTTAGGTAATTCGGTATAATTCCAAGCATGGAGTATTTTATTAAAAAAAGAGTAGTAATATTTTATAATTCTGGCTCTAGGATATCAAATTTCATCCAATGACAGAAAATAATGGTTGTTAGGGCAACTAAAATGTAAAAAGGTTGTTGATTTTCAATCATTCGTTTCGATTGTTATATGCTATTGAGTTGAGATGAGGAGACACATTTAAAAAAGAATGATAAAATTTGAAAAAATATGAATCTAAATTAATAAATCCAAATTGAAATCTAATTCTATAATACCACTGATGAATAATAAAACCAATTAGACTTCCAAATTATAAACAAATACCTCTAAAAGAGTCGAGAATTCCTTACTTCATTCACCAGGATAATTCCGCTGGATTCGGTATTAAACCGATTTCCCATGTAATCAGAAGACTAATTGAGGGAAGCAAAGGCCGAAACTAACGGAATTATAGAGAAGATATACGAAGACCTTGTTTCTGCAGAATTAACCTTCACCTTCAAGAAGAAGCTATAATACGATTTCCATTCCACCGGGACTGACAACCACCAGTATCGTAAAAAAAGAACGGCAGTCAGAAGAATTCCTGGGGCTTTCCTGTACATCACACCGTCAATTTTATTAAGGATCAGAACACTTTCCTGGATGAACGTAACCTAAGCAGACCATCTTCAACTGTTTACAGATGTCCAATGCCATTTTGAGATTCGCCAATCCGGTAAAACAAACTTATTTTTAATTTCAATATATTTAGAGTTAATAACATTCTGTAATACTTGAGTAACCTTAATTTTGCATTACCTGGCCTTACTAATGGTTAAAAGAATCTTACGAACCCTGGGATAAGAAATATTTATTGTTATATTTAATTTGTATAAGTCAAAAGGAACTTGGTCAATTGACGATCGATATACCATTGTATAATCGATTTAATGATATTATTATTTCGAAGAGAACTGTTAATGTGAAATAAAGTACAAAATAAATAAAGAATCTTTCTTGTATAAGATAATGTTTTATGTTATTGCAGAATAGGTATTATATGTTGTGGGTGGAGTAAGTTACAGGAAAAAGGGTGAATAAAATCCGATAAACGGTTAACCTAGACGTAAGCCTATTACAAATAACAGCGCTAATTGCCAACAGCTGGTGGAACGGGAGATTGCCGAACTAGCGTGTTTTCTGTACCAAATTTGAATTGAATTACCTGATACAGAGGGACTAGGGTTGGCGAAAATTCTCAATTTATTAACTATAATACCCGTAATATAGCGTCATTTTATGGTAAAACACATGGCAATTAACTAACACAGATTTCTGTTCAACACACGAGTTGTAACAACTATAATAAATAAGTGTTTTCTTCTAGGAATTAATATTGAGTTTCAAGAGGTTTCATCTGTAACAACCTAATAAATATATTCATTAATAACATATTGATTAAACACAAAGTAACATAACCGGCGGAAGGTTACAAATTGGCGCTCAACGAGTGGGCTTTAGTTAAGTAAAAAATCGTCTTAATTATTACTTAACTTGAGCAGGCAACCATTAGAGGCACAGGAATGCATACGAGAGGTGTTACTAAAAGGATGGAGAAGGAACAAGAAACAGAAGAAGATAGACGGGAAGAAGAAACAGAGGTAGTTACAGACACCGAAATGGAACAACAAGCGAGCAATAAAGAGGATGCCCAAGGGGACCAACCAGATAAAGAGGAAGCCAGAGGAGGATTAAATTGGGAAAAATTAATGGAATTAATGAGTAGTATGAAGGAGGATAACAAACAAAGGTCAGAAAAACTAGAAAATAAAATAGACAGTATCAAGGAAGATAATAGGCAAACTAATGAAAAAATAGACAGTATCAAAGAAGATTCAAAGAAACAAAACGAAATTTTGAGTGAGAATTTAATCAAACTGATGAATGAGAAGTTTGACAAAAATAAAGAGGAAAATGATGAGAATAACCGGCTGATAAATGAAAGCTTAAACCAAATTAATGAAAGGTTTGACAGGAACGATGAGAGCTTGAGGCAGATTCAGGAAAATAACAGACAAATAGACGGGAAAATTGAAAACAGTAATAAGGAGTTGCGGCAAATTATAAATGAACAGAACCAAGCGTTGAGGGAAGTTATCAATGAAAGGGTGGCAAATGTCAATGAAACACTTAACAAAAGGGTAGATAATTATGAAGAGGAAGTAAGACAGCAAATAACTGAATTTAAGGTGGGTCTGGAAAAGAAGATGAAACCATCATACAACTCGCAGTGGAAGTAGAGGCCAAAATTAACCATGGGGAAAATACCAACAAAACTATGATAAAGGAAGTACAATTAGAAACCCAAGAGAAATTGGACGGAGTGCAAATTAATATAGCTGGGAGAATTGAAATGGTAAATAACGAAATGACACAAATAAAAACCCAAGTAGTTCAAAATAAAGAGACTATAGAAAATATGAAAAATCAGGAAATAAGTAATATAAAGGAATCAATAGAAAATCTACAAAATCGACCAATGTATCTGGCGCATCACATAGCCCATGAGCAAAAGGATAATATAAATTTTAAAATTTATAGGGGAAATCCCATAGAATTCCTGGAGAGAATAGACGAATGGTTTAGCCGAATTAAGGGACCCGATGGAACGTAATAAAAAGTTATTTAGATGAGTGTTTCAAAAGTATAAATGATAATTGGTGGTCAGCAGTCCGGAATGAACTTAGTGATTATGAGGAGTTTAAAAGGACTTTTAGGTCAAAATACTGGTCAGATTCTGTACAGAACATGATTAGAGATAACATTACCAACGGGAGATTTAATTTTAATCAAGAGCAGTCACCAACTACTTACTTTTTGGGAAAGGTGTGTTTGGCGCGTCATTTGGAACCGCGAATACCAGAGGAGTGTTTGGTAAATAAATTGTCTTACCATTTTGAAGAAGAGATAGTTCGTGCCAGACGCAGTGGACAAGTAAGGACTGTAGAAACAATGGAAGCCTTGTTAGCCAGTTACGAAATGGAAGACTATTATCAAAGGTCCCGACGGCAAGGTGAATATTACAACAATAGAAGGGAGGAGACAAACCAAGAGTCGCGTCCAGGAACAAATCGATGTAACAATAATAATTATCACCGAAGGGTGAATGACCAATTTATAAACAATCGTTATCGCAACAATAATTACCCAAGTAATCACTATACTAATTATGATAATAACAGATACAGAACAGGCCGCAGGAATTTTGACAATGGGAGAGAGTATTGGAACAATAATCGTACAAACAACGACCAACGAAATCAACCCAGTAATCGAAGTCGAGAGGAGGATCTGGCTAGACACCAAGAAACCCATAGAGATTTTAGACCCGATGATGGCAACCCAGGAACCACTGCGAGGGACGATCGTCCGCAGGATAGGATGGAAAACTAAGTACAGCAGTGGAAGTATCAAGTAACCCCTCGCTGCTGGGATTGGAAGGGTATGTACAAAAACAAAAGGAAAGCAACCAAATTATAAAAATTACGAGGAACAATTATTTAAAGGACATACGAAATGATTTAACGGAAGAAGTGTTACCGTCACAGAATAAAACTGACAATCAAATTATATATATCATGGCAGAATTGCAGGGAGTTATGACAGAGATAGTGATTGATACTGGCGCAAATGTGTCGCTCCTGGACAAGGTAGAATATAACCGAATAAGGGAGAAGTATAAGAAAAATATACCAACATTACCAGTTAATAACATGTGTAATTATAGGTGCTACTGGCAGACCAAATAAAACAATACGGCAGCAAGTAATGATGGAAGTATCTAGTGAAGGTAAAACTATTCCTATGGTGTTTATGGTAGCTCAAGGATTACCATTTAAAGCGATGCTAGGGTGTGATACGCAGCGGCGCCACTCAGCTATTATTAATATGGGCAGAGGAAGAATAACCCTGTACCATGAAAATGGAGAATGGTCAAGTGAAATAGTGGATCATAAAAATGCCACTCACCAAAGACATTCTTTTACTTTAATGCGTGATGATGAAATGGAATATAGAACACCTTTTGAGGAATTAACCTGTACTAAGGAGAATGAATGGAAGGAAAAATTGCAAGAGATTTATTTGTTTAAAACTGCCAGTAATAATAATAGAGTAACACCTGAACAAAAGAATCAATTAATAAAGATTTATAACACATATAAAAAAGTATTTTCGGATTTGCCAGGAAAAGCCAGGAATTTTATTTGTGAATTGTCATTTAAACAACCCATTAATTTTAACCGGAAATCATATCCTATACCCCAATCCCTAAAACCAGCAGTGAGAAGGGAAATACAGAGTCTGATGGAACAGGACATAATTGAATATAGCTCATTACCATACACCAGCCCTTTAGTAGCCATAAAGAAAAAGGATGGTACCGTACGTTTATGTTTGGACGCCAGGGAGATAAATAAAAATATAATAAATGATAGAACCTCACCAGGGGAATTTGAAGAGTTAATGAAGAAATTTAAGAATTGCAGATATATGAGTATTTGGGATGCTGTTTGTGGATACTGGCAGGTGGAGTTACACCCCAACAGTAGAAATTACGTTGCCTTTATATTTGAAGGTAGAAATTATCATTTTAAACGTCTTCCTTTTGGATTAGTAAACTCTGTGGCGGTTTTTATTAAATGCATGGACCAGGTTTCTTGGTGAGGAAGTGTTAGCCTTCACTACAGTATATGTAGATGACATATTGGTAACTTCAACCACATGGGAGGAACATTGCCGACGTGTGGAAATGGTGTTAAGCAAGTTAGAAAAGAGCAACATTACATTGAAATTGAATAAGTCAAAATTATTAACCAATCAACTACAATTCCTAGGGTTCATACTCTCTGAAAATGGAATATCAACATCCCCTGAAAAAGTGGAAGCTATCCAAAACTTCCCCAGACCTAAAAACATTAGACAGCTGCAATCATTCCTAGGAGTGTGCAACTATTACCGGAAATTCCAAACGAATTATTCCCAATTAACAGCCAGATTTAAACACTTGCTGTTATCTAAACATAAATGGAAGTGGAAGGAGGAAGATGATGAGACATTCATTTTAATTAAAGAGAAATTTTTACAAAATATCATCCTGCACCATCCTGATTTTGATCAAAAATTTTTTATAAATTTTGATGCCAGTGATGTGAGTCTGGGTGCTGAGCTATATCAGGACGATCAAGAAGGAGACCACCTAGTAATAAGTTTCGCCAGCCGTGTCCTAAATCAGTGTGAAAGAAATTACAGTGTCACGGAAAAGGAATTATTGAGTGTGGTATTTGCATGCAATAAATTCCGCACATATGTATTAGGTTATCCTTTAACAGTACGGTCCGACCACAAATCCATATCATTTATACAAAGATGCAAACTAAGCCATGGTAGATTAACTCGTTGGATATTGGCTCTCCAGGAATACAACATAACATGGGAATACGTGCCAGGGAAACAGAACACTGTCGCTGATGCTCTATCTAGGGTGAACCTGGAGAATGGTACTTTTGAAATTGAAAGAGAGGATGTTGGAAAAATATACCTTGTAATATTAGCCAGAGAAGAATTAGTAGAAGTGTTAACCACAATTCAGGAAGAACAAGCAAAGGATCAGAGATTGTCCACTATACAAGAACGTCTCCGCAGTAATGATACTATAATTATGCAATATTATCAAAATTATAAAGGGTACATACAACCAGTCTGAAATACAAAAGTATTATGAGTAAGAGGACAAACTGGTCAGATACGAGTTATGAGTTTATTTTTTACTAAATTCGTTGAGACAAAATAAACTTCTTTCGAAGGTGTTATGTAACGTAATAGAATTGAGGTCCCCAACGTTACATAAAAAAATGAATTAACTATGGTCAAGCACCATAGCCCGATATTAAGGTTACTCAGTAATTAGTACATCTGAGATGTACCTCAAGTTAAGAGATGTAATAAATAACGTTGAGTATAAAATACTATACCCATTAATGGTTAATGTAATAAATTGTACTTGTTTTTATACTGTAGCATGGTAGTGTTCACAGAATATTTATTTTATGTTTTGAGTATAGTAAGGGTGAACTGTTGTTTTATAGGAATACTTAATCAGTGGTAATCTTTTTATTTATGTTAAAATTGTCTTTAGACAATTAAGTATAATTACCTGTG
The DNA here is from genome assembly GCA_034769895.1 of Magicicada septendecula. NCBI lineage: Eukaryota > Metazoa > Arthropoda > Insecta > Hemiptera > Cicadidae > Magicicada > Magicicada septendecula. The sequence goes on along the minus strand of CM068367.1, from coordinate 962,345,004 downwards.
TTAGGCATTATACTATGTTATATGTATTGACTAAAATGGAATAATGAAGTTGTTTTGAATTAATGTTTGTAAATTTGGCCAGGATGGCAATAAGTGTTTAAAAGTTGACAAGTAGTTCTGATAATTATGTTGTAAACTAATGAAAGGCCCCAGGACGAATTAATTAATGTAATAAAGTAAAACCAGGAAATTAAAATTAATGTAAATAACCATGAACCAGTAACTAATTGTACAGTAGGTCAGGTAAAGAAAATTAAGTTAAAAAACGAAATTATTATAACAGTTGTAAGGAAACCTATAGGCCTAAATTTAAAAATTTGTAAAATAAAATTAATACCTTTTTAATAAGTCCAGTCCAAGGAAATTGTAGTAAAATATATACGGTATAATAAGGTAGGTTGGGTGAGAATTTTAGGTAATTCGGTATAATTCCAAGCATGGAGTATTTTATTAAAAAAAGAGTAGTAATATTTTATAATTCTGGCTCTAGGATATCAAATTTCATCCAATGACAGAAAATAATGGTTGTTAGGGCAACTAAAATGTAAAAAGGTTGTTGATTTTCAATCATTCGTTTCGATTGTTATATGCTATTGAGTTGAGATGAGGAGACACATTTAAAAAAGAATGATAAAATTTGAAAAAATATGAATCTAAATTAATAAATCCAAATTGAAATCTAATTCTATAATACCACTGATGAATAATAAAACCAATTAGACTTCCAAATTATAAACAAATACCTCTAAAAGAGTCGAGAATTCCTTACTTCATTCACCAGGATAATTCCGCTGGATTCGGTATTAAACCGATTTCCCATGTAATCAGAAGACTAATTGAGGGAAGCAAAGGCCGAAACTAACGGAATTATAGAGAAGATATACGAAGACCTTGTTTCTGCAGAATTAACCTTCACCTTCAAGAAGAAGCTATAATACGATTTCCATTCCACCGGGACTGACAACCACCAGTATCGTAAAAAAAGAACGGCAGTCAGAAGAATTCCTGGGGCTTTCCTGTACATCACACCGTCAATTTTATTAAGGATCAGAACACTTTCCTGGATGAACGTAACCTAAGCAGACCATCTTCAACTGTTTACAGATGTCCAATGCCATTTTGAGATTCGCCAATCCGGTAAAACAAACTTATTTTTAATTTCAATATATTTAGAGTTAATAACATTCTGTAATACTTGAGTAACCTTAATTTTGCATTACCTGGCCTTACTAATGGTTAAAAGAATCTTCCGAACCCTGGGATAAGAAATATTTATTGTTATATTTAATTTGTATAAGTCAAAAGGAACTTGGTCAATTGACGATCGATATACCATTGTATAATCGATTTAATGATATTATTATTTCGAAGAGAACTGTTAATGTGAAATAAAGTACAAAATAAATAAAGAATCTTTCTTGTATAAGATAATGTTTTATGTTATTGCAGAATAGGTATTATATGTTGTGGGTGGAGTAAGTTACAGGAAAAAGGGTGAATAAAATCCGATAAACGGTTAACCTAGACGTAAGCCTATTACAAATAACAGCGCTAATTGCCAACAGCTGGTGGAACGGGAGATTGCCGAACTAGCGTGTTTTCTGTACCAAATTTGAATTGAATTACCTGATACAGAGGGACTAGGGTTGGCGAAAATTCTCAATTTATTAACTATAATACCCGTAATATAGCGTCATTTTATGGTAAAACACATGGCAATTAACTAACACAGATTTCTGTTCAACACACGAGTTGTAACAACTATAATAAATAAGTGTTTTCTTCTAGGAATTAATATAGAGTTTCAAGAGGTTTCATCTGTAACAACCTAATAAATATATTCATTAATAACATATTGATTAAACACAAAGTAACATAACCGGCGGAAGGTTACAATATATATATATATATATGTATATATATATATATACACATACAGTTTTGTATATTACAGTGGTATACTTACATAATACACATACCTATATAATGTGTAAATAACTACTGTTTAGACACAAATAATTAATGTATGCATTATTGATATTGGAACTCAGAATTATAACCGCATTTCCAACGTAACAACATTACTCTATTAAGCTAGAACCTATTATTGTAACTCTTTAATTAAAATTGTTACGAAGGCGTATAGCAGAAAGCTGTTATTACTAATGATTTTGTAAATACGTGGATAATTTTGTAAGAGAAAATTACAATTATAAACACAAATACATTTACTCCATGATCCTATATTAAGTTATAGAGAACATACGTAAAATATTTGTCACAGTTATAAATAATGTATTAAAAACAACGTTATTACCAATGTGTGTTATAATTTATTTTTATACAACCTCGTCTATTAATTTATTATCTAAATTCTGTAGACAAAAGATGTAGTTGTCTAACGCACACTGTACACATTATTTTGTTCTCACCATTCCATGTTTTATTAATAACATTACGTAATTTGTATAATAAAGGTTTTTGATAGTGTAACGTTACATAACCCGGTCCCAATAAATTAACACATGATAACATAGAGGTCAGAAATGGGTAACCTATGGCTCGCTCAAAATTAAATTATATCACTCAACATGATAAACAATTCGAGTGATATATGGTGCAAAGTGAGTTATAGTGTACCCATGGTGGTAAAAAATAAAAGTGACGGTAACTTATTACCAAACTGTGCTATGTGTTTGGAAATTATAAAACTATGAGAGTATGCTATAATACTAATAACTGATTTTGTAATTTTATTTATTTATTGTAATATTTATATTGTATGGACAACCAATTGTTATACGTAATTTAATGTTATGTATTTTAAAATATTTGTGTTGTAATCTAGGATAACCCAGGGTTAGTTCGTTTAAAAAAAAAACAAAAATTTAAATATAAAAGGATAATAAAAAATTAAAATAATACTAGGAGGGAGATGGCAACAGGAAGTAGTGCAGTGTAGTAATACTATGAGAGACTAATAAATAAAATATATAAATTTATTTAAAGATAATAAAATTATCAAATATTTATATACAAGGTCATAAGAAAATGAACAAAAACTTATTATGTAAACAAAACTAATAAAGAAACCGGAATGGAAAAGAATTATTTTTCAATAAATAAAATATAAATTTATAATAATTACAAACTGCCTGTGTAATACAAATACGATGGGTTACTAAGAGTGACGAAAAAATAACAAGTATTGTTAATTAGAAAAATTTGAAAAAACCATAGAGTTGCAGAAATGATGCTACTACAATTATAATAAAAAATAACCTTTTTTGGAACTTTAGAGGAGTGGAAAATAACACAAAATTAACAAGCAACATGACAACTATATAATCATCCATAATTTATAAAAATTAAATGGTTATACTCCTTAATAAACAGTTAAAGAAAACCTTCTGATGATTCAACCTGGTGTCCCCATAGTCCTAGTTGATCGAAAAATGCGCCAAACGGTAAGGAAATTATAACGCAAGACGGACCTCACCAGATAAAAAAGCTTCATTCCAGTAAGAACCCTACGGAGCGAGGTAATATAAACATTTTGTTTAATAGTTCAAGAAGAAAACGCATTCCGAACGTTGATAAAGAACACAAAATAGTTATTTAATCATATGTTTTTTAAGTAAACAAAAGCACGCTGCACTCTTACGGACATTCCTGGAACTACATACGACACGAAAAAATAAACAAATTTATTTAACATTTTTCCGGTATTTGTAAAGCTTAGTTATTATCCATTTCTGACACTCTCGTAACAAAAAGAACTTACCCTGAACCCTGGGGAATTATTAAGAATTATATATTAATTGATGTTTTTAACTAGAGTATAATTTGGTAAATAAAACCATATCTGTTTTTTTTTTCCTTTAGACAATTCTATGTTTGCTCGGTAAAGTCGAGATTATGTTTTATTTAAAGAAAGATCAATTGTGGTACGTGTATTTGGTGGCAGGAAACAAAAACCAATAATATAAATAAATAATATTATTGAAAAATAATCTTGAATAATAAAGTGTGTTATAATTTTTTTGTAGTGGGTAATTGTAATAATTTTCAGCACAAAAACAGAAGAAATCGACACATCGGATCAGATTTTGCTATAGTGTAGGCTGGTTGAATTATGCGTAGAAACTTATCACACCATCAGCTGATTTAAATCATAGCGAACAACTTGAAAAAATCCTGAATCGTCTAAACCAAGTGCAAATAATTGGTACTTACTCTCTCTTCTTCATAAGGCTGAACAACTTCCCTCCTTGACCCCAAATCACATACTCTCGATTTCTGTTTAGATTGAGTAACATTAAATAAAATATTTTATTTATTATTTTTAAAAAAAAAGGGAAAAAGATTTTATAAAAACTTCAGTTATTATAATTCAGAAGTGACGCATACTGCGTGAGGCATATAATATAACTCTATAGTACCTCACATTAAGCGGTACGTTATAGAATTGGCGTACAACTGTGGGACTGAATTAACGAAACCTGAAATTGCAATACACTCGTAAGTGGTGGACGCCTCACATTAAGCGGTACGTTACAATAGTAATTAAATGTTGTTAGTTTATAACATGTTTTGACCTTGATGAAAGGTATGTTAACGTTTGTGAACGTAGTTATGAGAGAATTGTTTCTGTTGGATTGCACAGAAATGACTAAAAGTACAGTAAAGGTAATGGTTCGTCAACCATCTGTTACTGGCTTCTTGCAACTATATAAAAACGTTACTAACTCATTTATTGAATACTATTGTACTTATCGCATTTGTATGTATTCATAAATTGATCTCCGAATACACATATGCGTTACTTTCAACACAATAAACTGTTAACACATTCGCTATCTGACTCGCTAACCACTTGACTAGCTTTGTGATTAACACCGTTATAATAATGAATTAAAATGATGTAAATAATGTTATAAAATAAAAAAAATTTAAACAAGCATAAGCGGTGTTTTACTTTTTATATGCTAACGTAACTTATCTAATACAGGCGAATTTTTTATCATTTGATAACTCTTAATAATTCCAAATTCGTATTCCGGGTTCAGCACATCCTTGAACTCAAATTAATTAATAAATTAGGTAATATAGTAATATTTGTACAAAGAAAAGGATGAAATAAATTAGTATAACAAAAAAGAATAATTTTACAAAGAGATTACTTGTATCGATAGAACACACTTCAGGTTTCTGAATGTAAGGACAGTCTACTCTAATTATAAAACTTTGATAATTTCATTGAATTAACCAATCCGGCCTAGTGTTCCACTCTTCGGGAATTATTTCTTTTATTCGGATCATACTTAATAGACTACGTAAATAGGCATTAACAGTCTCACTCCAATGTTTTAGTAATTCTGCAGGCAGCTTATCCTCTCTTGGGGCGTTGTTCTTACGCTTCTCAACTGCTACTACTATTTCGTTTAGCGTGAGAATACCACATGATCACCATCATCTATTGTTTGGGCTTCAACCTCTTCTTGCATTTCACCTTCGTTTACATCCTCATTCAACATCTTTCTAAAATGTTCCACCTCTCCAGAACCTTTCTCCCCTTCCTACAATCTTCCTATGTATATGTGAGTGAATTTATTCAATATTTGTATAAGCTACGTGTGCATATACTGTATATGAATTTATTTTAAATTTATTTTGCAATTTTGATGAAACGCATATGTAGGGAATGAAATGTTTTATTAACAGATTCAACGACGACTTATAAAAATTTATGAAAATATTTGTATTCTAAAAATATACATGTAATAAAAATGATTATAAAACTATATGCATATTTAAAATATAAGTAGTAATGCTAACTGAATCGTTAATTTAAATTTTCTTAATGATTCGAAACATACGTTTCCAACGAAGTACATAGGCTATATGTTATATATAAAATCTCAGAAATCGGAAATGATAAAAATTGTTAAAATGATAAAAACACAACACAACACAACACAACACAACACAACACAACACAACACAACACAACACAACACAACACAACACAACACAACACAACACAACACAACACAACACAACACAACACAACACAACACAACACAACACAACACAACACAACACAACACAACACAACACAACACAACACAACACAACACAACACAACACAACACAACACAACACAACACAACACAACACAACACAACACAACACACACATAAGGATTAAAATATTTTGATGGAATTTAGAAGTTATTATTACGTGGTAATTTTCTTCTTTTAGAGTTAACTTTTTCAAGGTAAATAGCCAGAAATAAGATAACATTACTTCTTCCCATTTTCTTTTATTGCTCAACAATTCAATGTCAACTGCAATTTTTCTGATATTTCTATATTCGCTGATTCTCCATTAGTCAGAAGAATTGTTTGTGTTCTGTCCATTAAATGATATCGATTAATGGAATAAACTTGGTGAATTACGGTACAAAATAGTGACATTTTAGAAGTGCGCTGTTATTTTAATACAGGTAATTACAAGTTATACACCGACTTGGCTTAGTGAGTAAGATTAGTTTCAGTGAGGTTTGATGTTGTACCATTATCATGCAGTGTATTTGCGATTTAATTCTGAGAACAGGAACATACAGGCAACGGAAAAATAATGAAGTATATATTATTCAGACTTTTTCTTTTTACAATGACTATACTGAAATTATTCAGTTATGTAAGTTGGAATTTGTAAACAGCCTTATATATGACAAAAAAACATAACAGCATGCATTTGGTTTCTTTATTATACCCTATCAGCCAGTATGTAACAAATGCTTATTCTATTAGTGCATAGACCACACGAAACTGTAAGTTTTCGACACGTGTCATACACAATGCATATGCGTGTAACTTCAGCTTCCTGTCAGTTGACGGTTTAGTACAGAACTGGGATGCGACGCTTTGACACACTTTGACACAGAATGTTTGCCAACCAAGTATCAGTTGGTAGTTGTGTTCAGCGGATATATGTTCCGTAGTTATGTCACTGATAATTCTACACAAGTGTGATACGGATTCAGCAGATCCAATCAGTCAACTATGTAGCCTATGTATGTTAAATTGTATATGAAAATCTGTACCTACAGTACACTGTATATGGTCGATGTTACCTAAAAATTACGGTGTTTCTAAATGTATTTTATTTGTTGATTCAGATATGACCTCTCATTGTTCTAGCACGTAAGGTTTTGTTACAGTTATATGCAGAGCCAAGCCACCCTTACCCAGTATAGAATACCCTAAAACTAAATAACAACCCAACTAAACTAAAACAGAACCCACTCCTCATATTTCTAGACTAACACAATTTCATAAAAATATGTCTCTATCAAATTGGATCTAGCCTAAATTTCAAATTTAGCTTGTAATTAGCTTAAAATGCAGTTTATTAATTCGGATAACTGTTCTTTTATATTTAACTTTATTTATCACAAGACACGTTGAACAAAGTCTTGAATCATCTTATGGCTTTTCCTTTTTCCCCTTTCTTCTTTTTTTAAATCAGATAATTATTTATTTTCTTTTAGTGTGAAATCCAGTATCTATTTGTAGGCACTGGTAATACACACACGCGCTATATTCACACAAAGTGTTTAGTAGCACGAGACCGTTTACGAACACTGAGTATATTAACAGACAAAGAACAATGGTGTTTTATGGATAAAGAGTACAAAACGAGTACTAATGTAGTCTGTGCTAAGTGTCAATTCAGAAACCCGGCGGAGGCAAAGACTCATTCGTATATGTATAATAATTAATAGAATTATATATCATTTTGATATATCCAGTAACAATAAATTATGTATGGACTTTTTACGTAATCTGTTCTCGGAAGATACTTATAATCTTTCAAAACAGATAAATTTGTTACCATAATTACTTTATTTACACAGAGATTTTTATTGTGGCTCAGCTTCTTATCACTGCTTCGGGTCTTTAAAGTATCACTTAACTTCCTTCAGTGATACAAAAAAGAAGTCATTACTTTAAACACAATATTGTTAGGGTTCATAATATACACCTTCACTTGTAACCAGTATACGTACAAATGGTTTTCTCAATGGATTTTCCACGTTTCCACAAAAACTGGAAATATGTGTTTCTTTATAGGATTGAAACTTCTTTTTCTTAATTTTATCGCTTCATTGCATTTAACTAACTGTTAAATTTAAAAAATGGTCGGCCATTATTTTTCTATTTCACCATCCCTGGTATTCTTCTTCAAGGCCTTTATAGCCTGGTAAATGTATCACCATGTCCATTATTAAAATTGTTTGATTTCTCTGAGAATAGGAAAGATACAAAAAGGAAAAGTAATAACTGGTGTGTAAAAACCTTCTGACATTCTGTAATAAATTTAACAAATGCTTTATAATTGTGGTTTTCATTCTTTTCGAAAACGCTTTTACAGTTTTGTTTGTAGTCAAAGCAGTATTTTTTATTTGCGTCATAATGTGATAAAGTGTGTTATCCTTTATTAATTTTTCGATTTGGAATCAACACAGACTTTTTTAGTTTTTCGTTCAATCCTGTAAGAAACATTTAATGTGAGATATTGAAGTTAATAATCGAACTGGTAAAAAATATCAGTACTTTATGAACAACTTCAACTTAAAATGCAAGTTTTTACGCTTTACGGTTTCAACAGTGTTGAAGTTACTGTCTGCCGGGATGTTATGCTGTGCTCCTCAGTTGTTACTGACAACCGTTTCAGCCCTACCTTGGGAGGCAATAATCAGTGTCTAGATTGTCCGCCAATTCACCTCAGAGATGAGATACAGACTACATGTTTTGCCCGAGAAGACCCACTTCGATAAACTTTTGTACCAGCAAAATCTAAGCTGGAAAGCAGCATCAACCGATCAGCACCAAGTGCTATCTAAATGACGTGAGAGCACAAACTGGTATGCTGTACTTAGAAACGTCTTTTGCTAATACGGTTGTTATGTTACCAGTAAGGAAAATGTTGTTTTTTAATGTATTAAACTAATTAGCTTACTAACTTTAAAAAACAACACTTTACTTACTTCACTACAGTAACTAAAGTTTTTTCGATAACGGTTACGTAAACGTCAATTTCATTATTAGTATTATGTTGACACCTCTGTTTTTAATCTTAACTCTCAGAATTAAGTATAGTCTACATACCCAGAATGAGAATTCATATTAAATTCTAAAGTTTACTTTTTAATATCCAGCTTTTAGTTTTCCTGTGGCTGTAAGGCATTTGTAAAACTTTACTAGTCTTAAGAGGATTACTGACTGCAAAGAAGTATTCACTTCCCCACATGTGCCACTACGAAATAATCTTCAAGACAGACGATTTATTGTATATTATTATCTGTACACAAAGATAATTAATTATTATTAAGTACACAAAGTGTACTTTGTAAAATAGGACAGAAACACTTCTAATTATATGCCATAAATTACACAGAAAACGCTAAAATAACAAGTTACTTTTTATGAATAGTACGTAGTTTGTACATTTTGTAAATTACCAAACAAAGCATTTTGTATATTAATACTTTTAAGCTAGGCAGTTAACTTAAAATGTAATTAATGTATAATTATTTTATCAAAAATACAATTTAAACGTAAATTTTACTGACTTAAGTTAGTTGCATATCTACTTTAATAGTCTGACATTCTTTTCACCAAAATAAAACGGCGTGTCTACATTAGTTTACTTAAAATAAATTATGAGCTTTACACGTTCTATGAAAATCGATGGAACATAAACTGCTCTGACGTTTGCTTAGTTATAAGTTAGTTTTGTAAAAGCTGGAGTAGCAGAGTTGGGACTTTGAATGCCACATGATGAAGTCATTGAATGACTTTGTCAAATCGTAAAGGTTGAAAGTTATTGAGTTGAAGTGATAAGTTCACGTGTAGTCTAATAACAGTTTACTTGTAAAGACGTTAAACTTCGTGTGCTTTAACTGACGTATAAAACAAGTTGTGTAAGCTTACAAGAAAAAGTAAAACAGAAAATGATGCATCACATAATGTGTCTGATTGTAGAACGCATAGACTCTTTCTTAATTTATTTTGCAATGATCTTTATTTTTATAGTAAAACATTTCTTATGGTCGCATAGTGTGTACAGTTTGTTGAATATTTTATGTAAAATATGTTTATTTAATATTTGTAGAATATGTAGTACGCGTTGTGTAGAATATAAAATGTGAAATATTTAATTACATTAAGAATAAATGTAGTTTAAATTGTAGGTTTTGTTATAATCTGTGTAATGTAAAATGAAAACAATGCATTTAATAGGAAATACCAATAAGTAAGTACCTAAGTACGAACAAAAATGTATATGTCCGCTGAAATTTAAAGATTCATGCATACAGCTGGTGAACTCCATACTGATGTTCAGTCCTTACTGGCGTGGATGCGTCCAGCAGCCCCATTAACGCCACTTTGTATTACTGGGAGAACAGCAAATGTAGCTGACAACATGTTTTCCGACATATACGTACCTGTACCAGTTTTGTGGAGATGAATTGTTTGTCGGTTGTACTGATTACAGCGAACGTGTTCGAATATGCGAGACGCATGTACTCAACTGTAGTTAGCAGTAACTGTGGTTTAATTATTCATAGTTACGGAAGAGAGTAATAAGTTATTTAATTTTAATGATAGTTTGCAAGATTCCCCCGTTTCAAACGGTAAATTAATCATTAAATTCACAAACTCACAGACCCCTCCTCCTACCACTGTCTTCTCTCTCTCTCTCTTTCTCTCACACACACATGTTATATACGTAGGCCTAGTAACTGTATACGTATATGTTATTTGTATACGTAAGTTGTACACTGCAATGTTTGTATTCACTGTATGCACGTGTTCCTGTGACGCTCCAGCGACAATTGAAATACAGCGACGCTTTGAGTCGTAAATGGTTTATACTATAAACAAATTGAGCTACGGAAGTGAAGTTCAGGTTTAATAATATTCAGTCAATAAATTGATTTCCCATCCGTGGAATAGAAATATCGTTGTCTTATTTATTTCATTAATTTTGCAGATACATATTCAACAAAATTGATGTTGGGCATATATGAATTATAAATAACAAACTACAAGCTTCTCTTATAACAACATAATTTCTGCTCTGTTTTATACTGTATTATTTTATTTTCCGAATCAATATGTATTTTGTAATTAATTGTCCAATGTGGAGAAATGTTATAATTTTGTCTTCCTAATTCCAGTAGAGGATTTTTATGAGGATTTTTATTTACTCTTAAGCAAGCATTATTCATTTAATTATTTTTCACAAAGTAGACATTTATCTCAAATTATGTTTTTTATATTTATAATTACAATTGCTATTATTAATTTCTGTAGACATAAACAATTTGCGATATGCCTAATCCCGATTAATACTAGTTAGTGATGTTAGGAATAATTTCTTCCATTTCCTCTTTTATAGGCTCCGATTTACTGAAACCGATATTCTCTGAGACATACGTTCTTAAAAATATTATCGTTATGTATAAGGAGTCTTTTGCACTTATTTGATGCTGCCATTCAAACATTCAGTTTATTTTACTGAGATGTTAATTCGTTTATTCCCTACTTTCATACCTTGACCAAAAGGCACTTGATAAATTACTTTCCTACAAATAAAATATCTCAGCCTTTATAAACTCGTTAATTTTCGATTGACTCTTGTTAACTGACATTATTTTGTGGAGAAAAAATTATCAGTACAAATATAGTGTTTTTATCTACACGTAAGGATTCACACAAAGGGTGCACTGTTTTGTCGAGAAGACTGAATTGCTGCGCGTGTGCACTGTTTGGTGATGAGAAGCGATTTGATAGAAAAAAATAACTCAACATTATTTAAGACTTCAAGCTATCCAATTTGTGTACTGTATATACAAATTTCTAATGTTTCGCGTTAAGTAGTTAAAACATTATGACATAAAATTCTCGTTCACTTGTATAGTTTTGTTTCATTTCAGTGACCAGAGATCAGTCACGTACTTCATTCACAATGTTCGTAAAAGAAAAAAACAGTGGATGCAGCAGGTCACAAATCATAATCAATTTAAGCATCTTCTGTCAGAACAATAGTAGCCACTGTTTCCTGGTACCGGTACGCGAAAAGAACTTGCTCATTAATTTTCTTGAACATGAGAAGATTGTTATCTCTTATTTGTATTGTTAAATTCTATAGAGACTTTCATTTTCCATTCAAAACAAAAGAAATAGGTCGCTGTTAAGTAGGATTGTGTTTATGAATAACAACAGTTGACCACATGCCGCAGTCGGAGTTTAAACTGTTAAAACGCTGAAAGAATTTTTGGAGAAATGATTGCTGAAAATTTTACTATCCATATATAGCTCCGATTTTGTACCAAATGATTACCACGTGTCTCTACATCGCAAAGGTTTGAAGTGGTAATTAACTAAAGTACGGCGTAATAGGCCTAACTAACTAACCATATAAGCCATGGTTCCGACACTGGCAGCGGTGTTTTCGACAATCGATCACGATAACATAAATCTGTAGAAAACATATGTAAAAGTTAGGTAAATGTATAAAATTTATAGGTACTTTTTGACTGCAAAGAATAAATTATTTTTATCTTCACATTTTTTTCTTATTACAAAAAGCTACAGTCTTCGAGTATAAAAGAGTTATTTAAAGTAACGTGTTTCCGTTTACAATATGTAAATGAGTTTAAATGAAAAGAACATAATGTATAATAAAATAATTTACTTTATGAAAGTCATAGAATAAAAGGTAACAACAAGAAACCTTTTGCCGTTCCTTGCCGAGCATTATTGTTTACGTATACTTGTTACGTATGACAAGACTATAAGCGGTGATAACGGAGCTGTGGAAATTAATCTAAGTCAAAGGAAAAGCAGACTGCCAAGTTAGATTTTATGAGGTTTACTTCTGCTTATAGACAAAGTGCTGACATATGTACGTAATAAATTGGACTGGCAGAGTTTCACAGTAAGTTCATTTGAAAGCTACATAAATCAAAGTCACGACTACAGAATAGGAAATCATATAACAAGGAAAGACGATGCACTGCCTTTGAGCGGTGCAGTACAATACGAGGGTGTACATTATCCTATAGCTTACATTTTCTTATTTAAATTGGTCAAGTTTTCATACTAAAATTACAAGATATTTTTAATATGCTACTTATTCGTTCAATCTTATTATTCGTTTAGAGGTACGGGTATCAAAACGAGGAATTGTTTCCTTTGTTTCATACAACATAATGAGCCACATAATATATACATACATTTTAATAGATTATACAGTCAAATAACCGTGTACAGTTATTTGTAAATAAAGATTATACGTAAAATACAGTGTATTTTCTTTGTATTGTGTAACCTTGAACTTGAAACTTCGTGTGAACAGATTGTTTCCCTAAAGGTTGCCTGATTCATTTGGATACTTTATTTCGGTGTCTAGTGTGTATAGTACACATTCCATGTTAATGGCACACTAAAATTGTGCCAGTATGTAAAAACTCCACAAGAGAACGATTTTGAAGTTTTAAGCAATTGTCTAAGCCTACTGTTAAATGGGAACTTAGTGAATTACATGCACAATGTATTTCAAAGGGATTACCACATCATGTATTCAGGATATACAACATGTAAGTATAGTTTAAATGAAAAGAACATTTGTATAAAATAAACCATCAAATTTTGTTCGAAAGAAACTTCAAGTGCGCACACGTTGCACACTTCAGAGCGCTCTAAGACGTATTCAATTACAGTATTTCTCTACTTAAATATTTTATAGGCTACTGTGTACCAATAGTAATGTAAGTTTTATGGAACTTGTAAACTAGTTGCTTCTATTCATAGTATTGCCATTAACACAATAGCAGTTCATTGTAGGTCGTTTGTAGTAGCAACGTATTCACAGGCACCAGATGTAAATCTTCAATAAAACTATATATAGGTGGCGAAATAGGTCGCTTCTGAATAAAATCAAATCAACTGAAAATAACATCTGGACCCTATTCATCGCACTGTTTACAGAAAATTGCTTCTAGATATCACATCATTGAAATTTTATTTTAGACGCTAAGTGATTTTTAAATTACTATGTAAGCAATTGAAATTGATATTTCTAGACAGAATATCTTACGGTTATGCATAAGGTGTAAAACACATTAGCGTGAATCGAATAATTTTATACCAGTTTTATTCGCGTGTAACATTGTTGAATTCATATTTTGTAACAAGTACGACTAGTATTGTCATATATTTTTACGAAGTACGTAAATAGACTTTATTCATATAAAGTAAAATTGAAATTCTCAATATTCACACTTACACCTTTATTAATATTTAATTTTTAGTTTTTTATTTCTAAAACAAATTGTACATTCAATGACAACATATAACAGAGAACAATCTTTAGGCAAGGTCAAACTTACGTTTACATGTAAATTTACTTGGAGTATTTAATAAACGTTTATTAATGACAGAATATCAATTGAAAGGTAAATCAACTTTTTCTTACACGGTACTGTTAGAGATTCGTTTTGGTTTTCCCATTCTTAATCGTCTCGTCACACATGTATTAACGTCATGTGGTGATATGTTGTAGAGGGCAGATGTAATGTGATCCAAGAAGCGGTATGGATTTAGTACAGGTTGCAGAGTGAAAACTCAGTGCTGGACATCCAGCCGGTCAGTGTACGGTTATGTTCAGGAACAGCTTGATAGCAGAGCTGTGAATGTGCTGCACAATGGATTGCATCCTTGAGGGAGAGCTGACGACAGACCGCGTGTTCGCGTTATGGATGATAGCTAAGGTAATAGCTAAGGCTAAAAATCGCGTACTAACAGAACCACGATAGATGGATGGCAATAGTGGAGCGAGCCAGTAGTAGTTATATCAGCCAGTTATGCCAATGAAGAAGAAGAAAAAGAAGAAGAAGAAGAAGAAGAAGAAGGAGGAGGAGGAGGAGGAGGAGGAGGAGGAGGAGGAGGAGGAGGAGGAGGAGGAGGAGGAGGAGGAGGAGGAGGAGAAAGGTGCATGTATCCGTGAATTCACAATGGAATGTGAAATTATTTTTTGTACGTTCGTAAGAATGATAGAGACAAGAGTAAGTCTACCAATATTAAATTCTTATAATCCTGGGAAACACAAGACATGTAATTAAAAAATAATAAAAATGTTAAAAGTGATGATAATAATAGAGTTACTTCATGTGCCTCTATAAAACAGCTAGCTCAAAGGAAGGAATCTAGTTGTACCTATTGTAGAATATGTAGGTCACTGTCGTAGGCGACACCAATGTAGGCCTCCGAGTATGCACCCCAAGTTTGGAATATTTAAAAATATTTGAATAAATAATTCCAAGGACTATTTTTTAAAGTTGGGTGAAATTTAAGTCTGATACTATGGTAGATACTGTAAAAGCAATGTTAATTTTCACTACTTTACTTTAGTGCCCGGATCACTCCCAAAACAGTAAACGGATTAAATGCGTCACGAAATAGCTGAAACGAAAAAGTAATGTTGCCAGATCAATCAAACCTCTTTCCCTCACCCAAAATTTGTGACAGTGGGGAAATTTGGTTAACTATGTGAGGAAAAGAGGATTGATTGATCAGGCAACATTGTTTTTTCGTTTCAGCTATTTCGTGACGCATTTAATCCGTTTACTGCCCTCAGCTTACTGCGCGAGGTGTACGGGATTGAGCCGAGCACCATAGCGCTGTATATGAAGTTTTCACTTTAAAAATGTAAACCTTTCATTGGATATTTCATTGATGATTGCGTATGTAACTCGCCATTTAATTACATGTTACTTAATTTTGATAAGTAACTCGCTGAATTAAAATTTGCCAGTAGTAGTATAAAAGTGATGGTACTAAAACACTTCCGGGTTCAGTACTAAAACACTTCCGGGTTCTGGTTCATGACGTCACAGTGGCCCTAGTCCCAGTGGCGCGCGTGTGTGTGTGTTTATGACGTCACTCTTCATGACATCACAGAGGCCCTGATCGCTGGCGTCCGACCGCTGCATGGCTAAAACACTGACGTCACTATTTTATAAACCTGTTTCATGACGTCACAGAGGCCCTGGACGTTGGCGTCCGACACAGAGGTCGTAGTTTCTGCATGTCCAAAATTTGGTACCCGAAAACAATGTGTAGCGGATAGGTGGGGGTACCCGGAATTCGGTGGTTGACGACACAGAGGTCCTGGACGAGGCGTCACAGAGACAGTGGTAGTATGACGTGTCATCGGGTACCGTTACGCGAAATTTGGGGGTCATAGGACACTGAAATTTGGTGGCCATGGTAGTCGGTTTCTGCATGTAGCAGATTTGGTATGGTCCATCGGGTACCCTTACGCGAAAAGTTTGGAGTAATGGTTACTTGACGGGTTCCGAAATTTGATGATTTGCGGTAATAAATTATGAACCCGGATCTCCGGTTCCCAAAACTGGATATTGTATTATTATATATTGCGACAATACAAGCAAAGGCTGTAATGTGCATACATAATATATTGTAAATATTTTAGTTAATATCAATAATATATAATAGACGAGCAGGTGTGAGATTGGAAGCTGGTTTTCAAGCAGGAACCAACAGGCAAACATCACGCGATTACCACTGCATGAGTGTATACAAGTAAATAATGTGTGTGCGTGAAGCCTGTCTGATCCTGAAAGTTGCAATCTCACTCCTCAAGTCAATGACAAAATAGGAAAATAATTATTTTTAAGAAAACCATAAATGTTAGTGAGAAGGTAAAAACTTCTAAAAATATGTAAAAATCGGACAAGAGTGCAGTGCGAATTGTACGTAATTCGGACAATCAATGCGAGTACAGTGTCATTTTTAATGCATCATAATTATACTAGTAGTGTGAGCATCATGATAATTGCACATATCATAAGCCATTAAATGAGACACTATTTTATCGACGTGAAATCCGCGTTAAACAGTGCGATTGGCAAAAATAAGTGCAATTATGTGAAATGAGACGAGAGAGGGGGCTGTCACACCATGTTTCAAATGTCGACAGGCTGATTCCTGAATCGACAGGTGCAGTTTTCTGTGTGGATATAAATAGAAGCCTAGGAGAGCTAATCGCTCTCTCTTAACAAACCATAGTCGCGGCGGTACGCTATGCCGGTCCGTAACGCGAATTTTTTAAACTATTTTGGACGACGTTAGATTTAAAATCTAACATCAGTACGATGTTGTAACTGTACTTATAAAGTATCACTGTAATGTTTTTTTTTTTATTTGAAGTAATAAAAACAATAATAAAAAAATACCGTAACGAAGAAATCGTCGGACGTCAACAAGCAGTCGACATCTAAGAACATCAACGCCTGACAGAGTACGAGAGCACGACTAGCAGAGGAAGGAGATGCAGAGGACTGGAGACGTTTCTATAATAACGGCTACAGATCTAGAGTAACATGTCATCATAGTCTACAGCAGTCAATGTACCGTGGAGGACGAGAGACGAGAGGACGAGCAGTGAGGACAAGAGGACATCCAGGAGGAGAACACCGAAGGAATCACTGGAGGACATGGGACAACTCTACAGAAATTAAGGTGACGAAAAACCAATACATAATTTTCAAAGAGAAAGACATTGAGAGACTCTAAAAGTCAAAACAATTTTTGTAAACATAATAATAAGTATTTAGATATAAATAAAATTCAATGTAATTAATATGTAATCAAAAAAAAGGTTATTTAATTATTTTTCGTAATGAACATAACGTAGAGTCATTGAAATTAGTAATTGAATTATTTAACTTTTTTTGATAGAAGCACATAACATAGAGTCATTTATAGTAATAAATTAAATGTGCTAAAATGATTTTTTTAAAGCCATACAAAGGTATTAAGAAAGATAGAATAAGAATGCAGTAATAACTTTTAAATAAGCACACATTTAGACTGAGCAAGCAAGAAACATTAACATATTGACGAGAAGTCTATATACAATAAATAATATAATATTTAGAATTTAAGATATGTTTGTAATGTTGACACGAATAGTAAAGACGCTTTGAAACCATCGATAGTGATGATCACATGGCGTATTAATCATGATTTTCATAATATTATAATATTTTTGTTTGTTTGTTTAAAATAATAAATGAAGCATATTACAATTCGTAAAAAGAGTTACTCTTATTATAATTACACCTACACCCCAATTATTCATGCACGTTGTTAGCAATGGTATAGAGAGTGTATGAGTTAAATATGTACAAATTAAATTGTACAGAAGGGTTAATGTGTTACATTTTTGCGTTCCAAAAAACGTGGGGCCCATTCAAATAAAATTGCATTGTTACATTTTGTCGCTTCCAAAGAGGGGCTATTCAAACACAAAATAGATTTTATTTGAATTATCAAAAAAAAGTGTTATAATATGTTTATATTGTGTTATTATAAAACATGCATCCATTTGAATATTGTTTAGAAAAATACATATTCCAATTATGCATTACTAAAATTGTGTAATTGTATAAATATATTTTACTCTGTGTGCCTGCAACATTGCAACAAAGTGGTCAAAGAGGTCTGGCTGAATCGCTGTGTGTTGAGCAGCGTAGAAACAGATAAAAACAGATTATACGCTCTCTCTTTAGAGAGAGACGCATCTGAACTCTAAAAACTGGTTTCCTTCGCATGCCGTATGCTGTTGCATACCGTATTCAAGCTCTCTCTTTATCAATGAGAGAGAGATGCATCTCAACTATAAAAACTGGTTTTCTTCGCTGCCGCATACCTTATTCAAGTATGATAGGAATTATTGTATTTGTATAAAGGGTATAATAATAAAAATAACAAAGGTTATGGTTTATATATAAGTTTTAATAATATCGAAAGCTTTTACAATTAATAATTTTTCTTTCTCTCTCTACACACACACGTTCTATATTCACAAGACAATTATAATTGAGCAAAACATACGCGCTCTCTCTATATTCATAAATTCATAATTAAACAAAATAAACACTTTCCCTCCCTCTCTCTCTCTCTCTCTCTCTCTCTATATATATATATATATATATATATATATATATTTACATAATTATACAAAATAATCTTTTTTCTCTCTCGCTTTCTCTCTCTTTTGCAGCCTTGAAGGTTATCCCCCCCCCCACACACACACACACACACACACACACACACACACACAATTAACAAAATAATAATTGCGTTTACTACAACCAAAACAAGCCTTAAGCTCTCTCTTTATACACACGTTTTAATAATACAATGTATTACCTTATATATATATCAATAATAATAATAACGATAATAATAATAAATGTGTACATGTAATTAATAACATACAATATTACAATGCTGATGTGTAATATGTTAATAATAACATACTAAATGTAGACACACATCAAATGATAATTACTATGGTGTTAAATACATGTCTCAAATGGTACACCAAAACCTTGAATTAAACTCTTTTTGATATTTTAGATAATAACAGATGCAACAACGCTTATAAAGCGCACATACAGTGGAATTATGCCTTAACCAAATATATTTTTTTTTCGACAATATAATTTTTTTAAACAATTGTTCTTCAGAGTGTAAATTCTCTCCACTCACAAGCACTCAGAATGTTACAGTGGTTACCATATGGTGGTTAACGACATACATCTCCCTCACATTCGCACAAACATATAACATCGAAACAAGGTTTCTGTAACTATGAGAGAAATCTTTTAAAAATTTATGTACACACAAAACTTTAATTAACACATTACTAACGATTGGTTATCTCAATTTTCTATGTTATAATCCACATACGTTTTAATAATTCAAAACAGAATATAATTTCCTACAAGACACACTTATAATAATATTTGATCAAATTCAAAAGAATGTAGACACAAAAATGTTAGTTAGTGTGGTATTAAAAAAAAACATGTATTCTGAATTAATCTCATTTTGATATCTTAGATAACAACAGATGCGACAACGGTTACTAAGTGGACATCCGCTAGAGTCATGCCTTGACTATTCATATTTTTTTACCAGCGAGGTATACGCTATAACAGCAAAATTATACATCATATAGTACATCTGATTAACCAGCTTTGTTTTAGCAATTAGCAAATCATTTATTTGAAGATATTCAATATTATGATTGTTACAATAACTAATTGGTGTTTTGAAGAGTGTGAAAAATTCATTACGAATAAATACCTTCATTTTGTTAATCTTTTTTTCGTTTTTTATTGATATCCATCTTCTCGCTGTCCTACGATTATTTTTAAAATTATAATCAAATTTAATCATGTCGCATTGACAATCTAATCTTTAATACCATGTATTTCTCTGTTTAAAATTTTTTTTACAATATTAAATCCAAACGACATCTTGTCCTTTCTCTGAAAATGAAGAAAATGAAACAGTTAATTTAAAAAAAAACCTTGAAAAAGGAGAGAAATCTACTTCAACATTTAAAAAACATTATTAATATTATTATTATTATTGATTGGTCCTGTTGTCGTTTATTTTGTCTGAAAAGAAAGAGAAAAAAATTAATACATAACCACTTCTGTATAAGTAAATATTAGAAGTACTGAAATATCATACTCACATAATCGATGTCCAGCTGGACGCTCACTTTTTCGTTTGGCAGCGGAGTGTGCGAAGTTACACGTAGAGACAGCACGCAAGGCTTCACCGCTTTCAGCTGGTCCTCCGTAAACACATCACTCCATCTTCTCGGGAGGTATACGTAAAATAGTTTGTCCTCCGGCTGGGGACAGGCTCCGGTGTCTTCCAGATCCACCACTACCGACTCACCGAATTTTGTATTTACGAACTTCATGCGCACGATGTGGTATTTTACGTCTAACGAGAGACTGGATAAGTCCCTTTTAGGCAAAAACTTTTCAACTGCTTTGGCGTTAGCGACGATTCCTTCCAAGGCGAGTACTGATGGCTGCACAGGGAAACTCTGAAGTATTTATTCCGTTTCCCCCGACCACGTTCCTTCCTTCCAAAGCGTCATCTCCTTCGGTCACGACCGGAAGACGACACCACGGTCACGGACGTCGGCTACAACCTAGCTTCCTACCCCGCTCCCCCACCCCACACCCCCACCCCACACCCCCACTGCGCACCGCATCGAGCTCGTCGGTAACGACCGGACGACGACACCACGGTCACGGAGGCCGGCTGCAACCGAGCTTCCTACCCCAGTTCGTGTACCCCAGTTAGCAGTTCGTGTATCTTTTAAAAAACTAATAAACACCGAAAATATTTATTGTACTGCAGTATTCAGATCACGTACAGAACTCAAATCACAGTATGACGATGTTGATGAACAGTATTCGATAGCTAGCGAGAAAATAATGGAGTCCGTTGACAAATTCACGCGGTTGACGGCGTTGACGGAAGCGGGTGGGTCGAGAACGGTGTCGAAACGCTGGAATTAAATATCACAAAATATAATCCTCTTGTGGGGTCAAGCTTCCTGCCTACACCATCAAAATTGTCAAACAATAGGAAAGGAATTGTCAACGATAAAAATTTAAAAGATGAAAAGTGTTTCTTGTGGTCTGCGCTCGCCTGTATACACCCGATCGCGTGTAACCAGCATCGCGTTAGCCACTACCTTCCGTACGAAGAAGAAATAAATATGAAGGACATTCCTTATCCCGTTGCAGTCGACAAGATAAAACGGTTCGAAAAATTAAACGCAAACATATCCGTTAAGGTTTTTGTGGCTACGAAGACGAGATATATCCTTTACGTTGTAGCACGACAGATTATCCACATAATAATGAATGAAAAATGATCATAAATAAAAATAAAATAAAATGAATTCAAGGAAAAATCCAAATAAAAACAAATAAGTACCACAGAAAATGCAATCATAATTTTAAGAAATAAAAATAAATTAAAAACAACTTAGCAACACCTATGAGTAATGAAAAATAAACCAAAAAACTAAAAGATAAAGTAAGGAAATACCCAGGTAGGATAGGAGTAAGTAAGGCAAAACCTAGAACAAACCGACACCCCAAATATAAGGACTAATTTTGAAGAAACAAGATAGGATAGTAATAAGTAAGGCAAAACACAAAACAAACCGGCATACCTAATAAAACTATTTTTATCAAAGAAACAAAGTAGGAGAATAAGTTAAAGTAAGGAAAAACCTAGAACAAACCGACATCCAAAATAAAAGGACTGAAATGGAAGAAACCACATGGAAGAACAAGATAAAGTAGGGAAATACCCAAGGTAAACTTAGTATTAAAGGAATAAAACCCCCAAAAGAAATCTAACTAATGAAAGTATAACACCCAAAACAGAAAATAATGTGAAGTAGATATAGATAAAAGTGTTTAGAGGTATAAGTAAAAGTGCACCCACGAAAGTTATTTTATAATGGAAAAAACAAACCTTCATAATCCTCTATAAACAAGATTCTTGATCTTGGAATACTATAAAACTTATTTAGAGATAAGATCCTAGAATAACAGAGGACCAGTGCAAGTTATCTTATTATAATAAATAAACTTCAAGTGTCAGTGTTTTAATTGCTTAAACTAAGTAAATTTGTGCCTTTACCTAACTTTAAAGTTTATTTACCAACTAGAGAAATAATATTTTGTAGAATATTATGATAAAAATAGACTACAAATGTTTTAAGAAAGTGCCACTCTTTATCTGACTACATTTTATAAAATGAGATAGATAGAATAAGAGCAGGTAATAAATAAGTGGAGTGACAGGGGGTACATCCCCGATATAAAATAAAAACAGCTAAGACTGCACAAAATTAAATTTAAGAAATAAGTTAAAAAAAGAAAGGACATATGTGTTTTGTTTGTGTTAAGTTCAATGAACTCAAGGCTGAAATGTCTGAGTTTAAATACTATTTTTTGTTATGAAATATTTGTTAGGAGTTAATACTTATTATCAATGCTAAATGTTCAAGCAGTTAAGTAAGGTAATTTTCATTAATATTGTATTAGAATAGAAGGTCAGAAGGGTTATAAGCAAGCTGTATTATCCAGAAACTTTGTATGTAAAAACAGATAAAATCTAGGCCAAATTGTAAAAAACAACAACATTATTATTGACAAATAAGTCTAGTAAACTAGTTAAACTGATGAAATTTGTATAAGGTAAATCAAACACAGTATATTATAAATGAAACTATACTTTAGAAAAATATTAGAAAAAGGTAGGAAAGATTATAAAAAAAAATGCAAATGTAATAACTGAAAAATCCAAGGCGGGAGTCCCAAATTAAAGAATAATATTTAAAAAGGATAACTAACTAATAAGATTACAAGGAATTAATGGAAAATAAACATGTTATTTCAATCTGAGATTTTGTACAATCATAATTATAACATAATACAAATGGCAAACCTACACACACACACACACACACACACACACACACACACACCCAACAGGAACACAATTAAAAATTAACACACAGGAAGTAAAAATTAAGGCCTACAGTTAGAAGTACAGTAAATATGGTATTTTTAGATTAAAAACTTTGTAAAAATATCTTATTTGGTATCAAATCAAGCATAATGAACTAAAGAAAAAGATTATGTATTTAATATTTAATAAAGTTAAATGATAATAAAAATGTATTCAGTAGTATAATGTAAAAATCAGTTATGTAGCGGAAATGCTAAAAATTTAGAACAATGTATTTTTAATATTAACTTGGCTAAGACGTTTCGGATGAAGAAGGAAGTAAAAACAGTTGATTATTAGACTTTGTCGAGTACACATGAGACGAGCTCTAGCTCTAATATTAACGTATATCGAAGGAAGAAAAAATGGCTTTCATCAACCTAGCCTATTCAAAGTAAAAAATCGCAAATTTTGGAAAACTTTAAAACTAAATTAAATTCAGTGAAACAAACAATTATAACTATTAAATAAACTTATATTGAACCGAAAAAGTGAATTAATTAATTTAAACACATAAAAACGACGATACTGAATATAAAGACGGAACGTGCCATTTTCGACCTTATTGACTAAAGTGCACTACAAACATTATACAACACTAATCAACGAGGTGAATCACAGAACACTGAACAAGGACAACTACACGAACACCAGAAGGAATAATCACTACTGCTGAGACGAGGAAACTTGGAAAAAACTACTTTTATTTGAAGAGAATTCTGTCGTGAAGTCGTCATTTTAACATATGCAGTCTTGAAGCAGCCATATTTAGCTCCCACAATTCAAAGTATACCACAGCTAGTTTCGTCATCAACGTCAAATGGTTCGAAATTTTATTTTAATAAACATATATCTTGAATGAATCTTTGTATTTTTAATTCTTAAGTTATTAATTGTAAGTGTTATACTTTCCTGAACTTACCCTTTCTCTGACTATATAATATGACCGTTAAAAGAACTGAAAATTAATATTAATACTTTATGTAAGAAATAATCGATCGCCCTGAGATACGAGTCGATACTAACTGTTGAAAAATCGATTTAATATCGATCTATTTAATAATTGTTAAATAAAAACTGGAATTTCATAATTTTGACTTATATTTCTTTCAAAAATTAACATAATAGCATAACATAATATAATATTTAAACAACGGACTACACGAAAGGCGGCAATTACCAAGGAGAAAGGAGAATACTATCAGAAGAAGAAGAACTGCTAATCGATCAGTGCCGTAGACAATCCTGTTAACGCGGAACTTAATTCTAGTTACCAAAAGGGGATATAATTGTCAAAAACAGTGATAACAGTTTTAAAATTTTACACCAATACATTACGAAAATTAATTACTAAATAATAAAACCAACAAAAACAATTCTCAAAAAATATTTTCAAAAAACAAACAAATTTTTCTTATTTCGTTAACAAACACAAATTATACATTTTGTTACAAAATTGGCGTCCAACTGAAGGGTTTTAATTAGTGATTTGATAGGCCACTATAATTTGCCCAATTCCTAATTTATGCTTGGCAGCGGTTATCAAGTCAGAGGAATAAGAAAAATGCAACGTCGGGTAACATCGAAGAAACGGGCGGCGGAGGCCGAAAAGGAAATTGATATGGAAGACAAGGAGGCGACGCCGGTGGAAGATATTGAAGGAAGACTACCTCCTGCGAAACCTAAACAACCCGCACCACCAGAGGAACAACCTGAGGTACCAGCGCTAACAGGGGATGTCAATTTCCAGGAAACCCTGATGAGAATGATAATGGAAATGAGGAAGGAGAGCAAAGCAATAAATAAGAACATAGAATCCACAAAGGAAGAATTGAATAAGAAAATGGATTCTACAAAAGAAGAATCGAGTAAAGAAAGGAAGGAAGACAACCAATCTTTAAAGGAAGAATTCAAAACAACCAAGGAAGAATTGGGTAATAAAATTGAGGATACAAATAAAAGAATTGAAGAAAACAGTAAGAAGATGGAAGAGAAGATGGATTAAACCAGTAAGAAGATGGAGAGTGACAACCAACTGTTAAAGGAAGAATTAAGTAAGAAGATGGATGAAAACGACCAATCCACAAAGGAAGAATTAGAAGAATTAAGTCACCAAATCGAAAAGACCAATAAGAAAATAGATGAAAAGAATAAGAAGATGGAAGAGAAGATGGAGAAGAAGTTGGAAGAATTGAAAGAGGATAACCAACTATTAAGAGAAGAATTAATGGAGGTTAACCAGGAAAATCTGGACAAGTTAGACGAAAGGATAGAGTTGCTAAAAGAAGAGTTGAGCAAGGAAGCCAACGATAATAAGGAATACTCAAACAAGAAAATAGAAGAAGAAACCATAATAATAAAACAACAGATCAGGGAAGTTGACGAAAGATGTAACCAGACCGAGCGGGAAGTACAGGAATTCAAGGAAGTGGTAAACACCAAAATAACCAATATCGAAGAACACAATAAGACCAAGTTGGAAGAAAACTGAAAGGAAACACAAGAAGAACTAGTGAAGGTACGTAACCAAGTTACGGAAAGGTGCGACGGAATAGAAGTAGCGATGACGAATATCACCGGTCAGGTACGGCAGAGCCAGGAAGAGATGGAAGTAATTAGAAACCGACCCACTAACATTCCGGGTATTCCAATGAACGAGAATCGGGAATGGCTGAATTTCCGCCAATATAAAAGGAAGCCGATGGAGTTCTTGGCCCGAATCGAGGAATACTTTGCCAAACATAGGGGCAACAGGTGGATAAACAACCGAGAACTGTTGGACGAATCATTCCGCGAGATGACGGACAATTGGTGGATGGCGAACCGTAGTGAGATCGCGGACTACCAGCAATTCAAAAACCTCTTCAAAGCTAAGTACTGGTCGGAGAAAACCCAGAACTTAATACGGGACAACATCTGTCATGGCAGATACAATACACAAGTAGGTAAAACTATGACCGCCTACTTTCTCGGAAAAGTATGTCTGGCGAAGCATTTGGAACCGGCCATACCAGAAGAATGCCTCGTAAACAAGCTATCATAACATTACGATGAAGATGTAATAAGAGCGAGGAGGGGTAGCCAGATAAAGACGATACAAGCGATGACCGAATTGTTGGAGAACTACGAGAATGAAGATTACTACCGGCAAAGCAGGAGGAGGAATGATCGGCCGGAAATAAGAAATAGTCATTACCCCAATAACGGTAATAACCATAACGGAAATGGCTACCAAGGGAACCGTAACAATTCCAATTATTATAATAATAACCACAATAATAATAATAAT
This sequence comes from Magicicada septendecula, assembly GCA_034769895.1. Classification (NCBI taxonomy): domain Eukaryota; kingdom Metazoa; phylum Arthropoda; class Insecta; order Hemiptera; family Cicadidae; genus Magicicada; species Magicicada septendecula. Next base: position 962,318,199 of record CM068367.1, on the reverse strand, counting down.
AATAATAACGTTCCTAATAACCAAAACCCAAATAGGAATAATAACCACTACCAAGGAAATCGAAATAATTATTACCAAAACCCGAATAATAATAGTCAGAGAAACCCCAATCAAAATAATACCGAACGGTATTATAATAATAATAGAGGTTACCAACAAAACAATAACAATAATAACAATAGGTTTTCCCGACCCAGAGTAAATTTCATAAGGGCCGAAGACAACAGTCAACGAAGATACACCCACCAGCGGCGTAACAGTTTCCACGACTATGATGATCGGCGGAGAACCGGAGAACGTGATGGTCCAAGGTATAATCAACCAAGGCGAAGTACCAGTTAGATGATGCAGAACGACAAACAAACCGAGAACAACCATTTGATCATTGCACGGAGCGGCAGGAACCCACTCAAGGTTTCCCGACTGACGCCTCGGTTGGTCCTAACAGTAACAACAATGAAAATGAGAATTTAAACGGGAGGAGGCAGTGATGAATTATCACGACCCTTCACTGCTCCTATCTCCTGGGTATCAACAAGAATTGCAAAGAGCAACTAAATCTAATAATATTACGATCATTAATTGTAACTACCTAAAGAATATCCGAAACGAACTATTGGAGGAGGACGACACTAGCCTCAATAGTCTAAACAACGCAATAATATACGTAAACGGGGAAATAGAAGGAGTTTTCGCCCAATTAATGATTGATACAGGTGCGAACGTATCTATAATTAACTCTATTGAATTGGAAAGAATTCAAAAAGAATGTGGTCAAATATTGCCAATATTACCGGTGAATAACATTGTATTAATACAATATGCCACTGGTCACCAAAACAAAACAATAAGGAAGCAAGTTTCAGTAAACGTGGTTAGCAAGGGTATAGCCTTAAACATGATATTTTTAATTGCGACAGGATTGCCCTTTAATATATTGGTGGGGTGCGATATACTAAGGAGGAACTCCGGTATCATCGATTTGCGCACAGAAAAGGTATCACTGTTTGCAGAAGGGCTGACCTGGACGGCTGATTTAGTAGGTAGCGAGACAGTACTTCCCAGCAGTATCCACCAACAACTCCGAAACATAAACTATATCGAAAATAACTCCATAGTTAACCCAATAATATACAACAACACGGACGAGGATTTATGGTCACAAAAGATACAGGAAATAAGGGATTTCCGGGGCGGAATCACAAGCGAAAAATTGCCCATACACCAAGCGAATCAGTTAATAAGTATATATGAGAAGTACCGCTCAGTATTTACAGACGAACCCGGAAAGGTAAAAAATTACCAATGTAAACTTAAATTTAGAGAAACAGTGGAGTTTAACCGAAAATCATATCCCATCGTGCATTCCCGAAAGGAGGCTGTAAGAGCAGAAATAAAAAAAATGATCAACAGTGACAGCATAGAGAGGAGCCAATCTCCATTCACCAGCCCTATCGTGGCTATTCCTAAGAAAAACGGCCAAGTCCGGCTTTGCCTAGATGCGCGCGAAATAAACAAAATGATCGTCAATGACAGAACATCGCCCGGTGAGATAGAAGAGATCTTGAAACGATTCCACGGTACCAAGTACATTAGTACATGGGACACGGTATGCGGTTACTGGCAGGTGGAGTTGCACCCACAGAGTCGTCAGTATCTGGCATTCATATTCGAGGGGCGCAATTACCAATTCAAGAGATTGCCCTTCGTACTCGTGAATTCAGTAGCCATCTTTGTGGCTTGCATGGACCAGATACTTGGACAGGAAGCACTTCAGTTTACCACTGTGTATGTAGACGATCTACTGATTACCTCAGAAACTTGGGAGGAACACTGCTACCGAGTGGAACACGTACTTGAAAAATTGGCTATAAATAATATCACTCTTAAATTAGAAAAATCCAAGTTCATAGCAAGAGAAGTTCAGTTCTTGGGGTTTAACTTGGATGACCAAGGAACCTCACCGTCATCAGAAAAGGTGGAAGCGATCCAGAAATTCCCTACACCTAAGAATAGAAGGCAATTACAGTCATTCCTGGGACTCTGTAATTATTACAGGAAGTTCCAGGAACAATATTCAGAATTAACATCAAAGTTTCAACAACAACTATCTTCTAAAAACGAATGGATCTGGGGTCAAGAGCGGGACGTGACTATTCAACTCATCAAGGGCAAGTTTTTGAAAACTTAATACTTTACCACTTAAATTTTAAACAACCTTTTTTCCTAAACTGCGATGCCAGCAACATCAGCCTAGGAACGACACTGTATCAAGAAGATGAGAATGGTCAACATCTAGTGATTAGCTTTGCGAGTCGGACTTTAAACCAGTGCGAAAGGAACTACAATGTCACTGAAAAAGAATTGCTGAGTGTAGTATTCGCATGTGGTAAATTCCGGACCTATATCTTGGGTTACCCCGTTACCGTCCGAACAGACCATAAATCCATATCGTTCCTAAGGAGATGCAAATTGAGTCACGGCAGACTGACCAGGTGGATACTTGCCCTACAAAAGTACGATCTACGATGGGAATACATCCCGGGGAAGAAGAATGTCGTAACGGACGTGTTATCACGTATTAATTTGGAAAATCAAACTTTTGACGGACAGAAAGAAGGCATACTTAAGATCTACCACATTATTAGCACCAGATCCGATTTAACAGCATTATTAATGAACATTAGCCTCCACCAGCTATCTGACCCGAAATTAAAAAACATAATAAATCGATTAGAGGAACAAGATGAAACCATAGCTCAATATTATCATATTAATAAAGGTATCTTATTTATTAAAACTTCCTTAAAGCAGGAGACCTGGAAGGTGATTATTCCTACCCCTATTTGAAAAGGAAATAATAGTCGATTATCATATACGATATGGGTATATGGGCGCCTTGAAGGTGATTAAGGCTCTGTCAAATAAAAAACATAAACCGGAAGGTGAGAAGGTACATCAAATCGTGTCATATTTGCCACAGGTGAAAACTAACAACGAGAAAAAGGAAGGCATTATGATTCCAATAACATCCCAGGCGAAGTTGGAGAAGGTGTTCTTAGATATCTGCGGACCATTTCCCCGTAGTGGCGGTCGACATCGATATAAATACCTGATCATAATAATGGACCATTTCACTAAGTTTATAAAGCTATACCCAGTTAATCGAGCAACTACTATGAAACTTCTGGGAGTAATAACAGAACAATATATTCCAAACATAGGGAAACCATCTTCGATCATAACGGATCATGGTACCCAATTTAAGGGGAGAAAATGGCGGGATACCCTATTATCACTTGGTATCCGAACGTACAAAACATAGGTCTACCACCCGAGTAGTAATCCGGCAGAGAGGGTGTTAAGAGAAGTGGGGAGGATATTAAGGACTTATTGTCACCATCAGCAGAAAAAGTGGCAAGGATATCTAGTAGCCACGGAGGAATTCCTCAACTTAGCATACCATCCAGCTATAGAAATTACCCCATACTCCGCCATGTACGAGAAACCACCCCCACGAGAGATCAAAGAAACCATAGAGTTCCCTATGAATGGTGTTTATAAGTTCGACAAAGTAAAATTCTATAACAAGGTAGCCGAAGACCAGGAGAAGCGGCAAAATAATATCAGAAGGCGATTGGAAAAATAATAACGTATACACTAGGAGAAAAGATACTGCTAAAAAACAGTGAACTACCCAGCACGCTAGAAGGAATAGCCAAGAAGTTACTACTACTGTATACAGGACCGTATATAGTTTCCAAAATAAACGATAATAATACATATGAAATAAAGGAGATGGTTTCAGGAAAAATTCAGTCTTCCATAAAAAGATATTACGAGGAGTGAATTTTTGAATTATAATAATAAACGAAAAAAAAATTCTAAAAACAAAGTAAGATCAACTTACTACCAATTATTTATGAACTTTAATTTTGGAAATAAAGAAATGGAATTTTGAAGAATTAAATCTAAAAAATTACTTCAGAAACAAAGTAAGACCAGCTTACCACTAATCATTTATGAGAATTAATTTGGAATTGAAGAATTTGAATTTAGAATAACCACTGCAAAGTAAGATCAACTTACCACAATTAACAGCATTAAATATTGAGTAATTATTGAATTACCAACCTCTAAAAAACTATAAGGACCACTGATACAAAGAAAAAGAAAAAACTTGTTTTGGAAGGAAAATAATAAAACCTTTACGCAATACAAATAGAGGCAATGACCACATAAATAATATAATTAAGGAGTTAATTTGGATGAGAACAAGAGCGAAATAAATTTTGAAGAAATTAAGAAAAATAAAATATAAATATATAATATAACTATGATCATAATTTGAATGTCAATAATAATAAAGACAATTCACCGAATAATTGTCATAACAAGAATCCAGTGGAACAATTCATAAGAACTAAGAAAAAAAAATTTTATAATAACATATATGCTACCACCAATAACAAGAAGAAGATTGTACTAACTATAAGAGAGTTAAAGAGAATTCAGATGAAAAAGATTACCCAATAACAAACGATAATTATATCAACGGACTTTACAACCATGAGGAAAATAAATATATTAAAAGAGCTTCGAACCATAATAAGAATAAATATATCAGCTGAGCTAACATTTAAGAAGGACTACTGGAAGAAAAATAACTGAGATAGAAATATTAACAAATCTGAGCAAATACGAAGTGAGGTATCCAAGGATGTTTTTTAATAGTCGTATAAGAGACTATTCTTATCTAATTTTTATTAATGACTGTCTGTAGATAATTCCAGCAGTATTATTATGTTTTGAGCAGAGATGAATTGCCTCTGATCTCAATGAGTAGTGTAGTATGGCCAGCACAGTATATGTAGCCACAAGTGCCTCTCTGAACTGCCCCAGCTCACGTGTTAGGGAATGTTAGGGAATGAATATCCCAAGGATAAAACACCAAGTTAAGGAAAAAATAAAAATAAATAATAATAAACCTCAGATGAAAATGACTATCAAGGAAAATCAATTTAAGAAAAAAAATATATAATATAAATGTAAGCTCAAGTGTGAAGAAGTAAAGATAGAAATGGGAAGGAAGACAAGAAATATAATATCTAACAAACATCATAAGCAATTATTTCAGACACACTCAAGGTATGGTCTGAACTAATCACTTCTGGAGGAAAGCAATCTGTAGCATGACAGATTATCCACATTATAATGAATGAAAAATGATCATAAATAAAAATAAAATAAAATGAATTCAAGGAAAAAATCCAAATAAAAACAAATAAGTACCACGGAAAATGGAATCATAATTTGAAGAAATAAAAATAAATTAAAACAACTATGCAACACCTATGAGTAATGAAAAATAAACCAAAAAACTAAAAGATAAAGTAAGGAAATACCCAGGTAGGATAGGAGTAAGTAAGGTAAAACCTAGAACAAACCGACACCCCAAATATAAGGACTAATTTTGAAGAAAAAAGATAGGATAGTAATAAGTAAGGCAAAACCCAAAACAAACCGACATACCTAATAAAACTATTTTTATCAAAGAAACAAAGTAGGAGAATAAGTTAAAGTAAGGAAAAACCTAGAACAAATCGACATCCAAAATAAAAGGACTGAAATGGAAGAAACCACATAGAAGAACAAGATAAAGTAGGGAAATACCCAAGGTAAACCTAGTAATAAAGGAATAAAACCCCCAAAAGAAATCTAACTAATGAAAGTATAACACCCAAAACAGAAAATAGTGTAAAGTAGATATAGATAAAAGTGTTTAGAGGTATAAGTAAAAGTGCACCCACGAAAGTTATTTTATAATGGAAAAAGCAAACCTTCATAATCCTCTATAAACAAGATTCTTGATCTTGAATACTATAAAACTTATTTAGAGATAAGATCCAAGAATAACAGAGGACCAGTGCAAGTTATCTTATTATAATAAATAAACTTCAAGTGTCAGTGTTTTAATTGCTTAAACTAAGTAAATTTGTGCCTTTACCTAACTTTAAAGTTTATTTACCAACTAGAGAAATAATATTTCGTAGAATAGTATGATAAAAATAGACTACAAATATTTTAAGAAAGTGCCACTCTTTAACGGACTACATTTTATAAAATGAGATAGATAGAATAAGAGCAGGTAATAAATAAGTGGAGTGACAGGGGGTACATCCCCAATATAAAATAAAATATCGGTATGGAGAACCATACATGACTTCCATATTCTAAGATTTATATTTAAAATCATTTTCAGCCAAACAGCCAGGCTGTGTCTTACCTGCCTTTTTATTGCTGTATTAAATGAAAAATATTATATTACATTAAAATGAAAAAAATTATAATTTTATTGCCTGGCAACAAAATTATTTTATTTTTAACAATTACCATTGTTTCAAAAAGTTTAAATAAATTTTCAAGTACTTTACTCTTGTTAAAACGTAAAAGGTTGCAGGTAAACTACCCCTTCCCCTTAACCGATCTTCACCAAAATCGAAAGTCATTGAGACCTCTACAATTCAGGGACGTATGCAAAAAATTATTTGATTCTGTTTGAATTTGCGGCTGTTATCGTTTGCCATAGAAAATACGCTTGATAAAAAAACGTTGCAGGTAAACTACCCCTTCCCCTTAACCGATCTTTACCAAAAACAAAAGGTCTTGAGTACTCTACAAATCAGGGCTGTATGCAAAACATTATTTGATTCTGTTTGAATTTGCGGCTGTTATCGTTTGCCATAGAAAATACCCTTGTTAAAAAAACGTTGCAGGTAAACTACCCCTTTCCCTCAACCGATCTTCACCAAAAACAATAGGTCTTGAGAACTCTACAATTTAGGGCTGTATGCAAATAATCTTTTGATTCTGTTTGAATTTGCGGCTGTTATCGTTTGCCATAGGAAATACCCTTGTTAAAACATAAAACGTTACAGGTAAACTACCCCTTTCCCTTAACCGATCTTCACCAAAAACAATAGGTCTTGAGTACTCTACAAATCAGGGCTGTATGCAAAACATGATTTGATTCTGTTTGAATTTGCGGCTGTTATCGTTTGCCATATAAAATACCCTTGTTAAAAAAATGTTGCAGGTAAACTACCCCTTTCCCTCAACCGAACTTCACCAAAAACAATAGGTCTTGAGAACTCTACAATTTAGGGCTGTATGCAAATAATCTTTTGATTCTGTTTGAATTTGCGGCTGTTATCGTTTGCCATAGGAAATACCCTTGTTAAAACATAAAACGTTACAGGTAAACTACCCCTTTCCCTTAACCGATCTTCATCAAAATCAACAGATCTTGAGAACGCTACAATTCAGGGCTGTATGCGAAACATTATTTGATTCTATTTGAATTTGCGGCTGTTATCGTTTGCCAAACAAACAAAATTACCCTTGCTAAAAAAAAACCGTTGCAGGTAAACTACCCCTTTCCCTCAACCGATCTTCACCAAAAACAATAGGTCGCGAGTACTCTGCAAATCAGGGCTGCATGCAAAAAATTTTTGATTCTGTTTGAATTTGCGGCAGTTATCGTTTGCCATAGAAAAAAAATCTACAGACAGACAGACACACAGACAGACAGACAGACAGACACACAGACACTTTTCGGAAAACGACTTTTTTTCATGTTTTGAGTGTAGTAGAATCAGAATCTGCAATAATCTCGAACACGATTTTTTTTGCCATCACCATACTTCCATTCCTTAAGGAATATGGAAGTAAAACAGCTAAGACTGCACAAAATTAAATTTAAGAAATAAGTTAAAAAAAGAAAGGACATATGCGTTTTGTTTGTGTTAAGTTCAATGAACTCAAGGCTGAAATGTCTGAGTTTAAATACTATTTTTTGTTATGAAATATTTGTTAGGAGTTAATACTTATTATCAATGCTAAATGTTCAAGCAGTTAAGTAAGGTAATTTTCATTAATATTGTATTAGAATAGAAGGTCAGAAGGGGTATAAGCAAGCTGTATTATCCAGAAACTTTGTATGTAAAAACAGATAAAATGTAGGCCAAATTGTAAAAAACAACAACATTATTATTGACAAATAAGTCTAGTAAGGAATTAATTACAAGGAATTAATGGAAAATAAACATGTTATTTCAATCTGAGATTTTGTACAATCATAATTATAACATAATACAAATGGCAAACCTTTTAAGAGCACAGGAAGTAAAAATTAAGGCCTACAGTTAGAAGTACAGTAAATATGGTATTTTTAGATAAAAAACTTTGTAAAAATATCTTATTTGGTATCAAATCAAGCATAATGAACTAAAGGAAAAGATTATGTATTTAATATTTAATAAAGTTAAATGATAATAAAAATGTATTCAGTAGTATAATGTAAAAATCAGTTATGTAGCGGAAATGCTAAAAATTTAGAACAATGTATTTTTAATATTAACTTGGCTAAGACGTTTCGGATGAAGAAGGAAGTAAAAACAGTTGATTATTAGACTTTGTCGAGTACACATGAGACGAGCTCTAGCTCTAATATTAACGTATATCGAAGGAAGAAAAAATGGCTTTCATCAACCTAGCCTATTCAAAGTAAAAAATCGCAAATTTTGGAAAACTTTAAAACTAAATTAAATTCAGTGAAACAAACAATTATAACTATTGAATAAACTTATATTGAACCGAAAAAATGAATTAATTAATTTAAACACATAAAAACGATGATACTGAATATAAAGACGGAACGTGCCATTTTCGACCTTATTGACTAAAGTGCACTACAAATATTATACAACACTAATCAACGAGGTGAATCACAGAACACTGAACAAGGACAACTACACGAACACCAGAAGGAATAATCACTACTGCTGAGACGAGGAAACTTGGAAAAAACTACTTTTATTTGAAGAGAATTCTGTCGTGAAGTCGTCATTTTAACATATGCAGTCTTGAAGCAGCCATATTTAGCTCCCACAATTCAAAGTATACCACAGCTAGTTTCGTCATCAACGTCAAATGGTTCGAAATTTTATTTTAATAAACATATATCTTGAATGAATCTTTGTATTTTTAATTCTTAAGTTATTAATTGTAAGTGTTATACTTTCCTGAACTTACCCTTTCTCTCACTATATAATATGACCGTTAAAAGAACTGAAAATTAATGTTAATACTTTATGTAAGAAATAATCGATCGCCCTGAGATACGAGTCGATACTAACTGTTGAAAAATCGATTTAATATCGATCTATTTAATAATTGTTAAATAAAAACTGGAATTTCATAATTTTGACTTATATTTCTTTCAAAAATTAACATAATAGCATAACATAATATAATATTTAAACAACGGACTACACGAAAGGCGGCAATTACCAAGGAGAAAGGAGAATACTATCAGAAGAAGAAGCACTGCTAATCGATCAGTGCCGTAGACAATCCTGTTAACGCGGAACTTAATTCTAGTTACCAAAAGGGGATATAATTGTCAAAAACAGTGATAACAGTTTTAAAATTTTACACCAATACATTACGAAAATTAATTACTAAATAATAAAACCAACAAAAACAATTCACAAAAAATATTTTCAAAAAACAAACAAATTTTTCTTATTTCGTTAACAAACACAAATTATACATTTTGTTACAACGTATAACTGAACATCGCGGCAGAAAGTACCACGTAAACCTACTGCTGCTGTCCAACGCGAACACTACTCACTACTGCCTCATACGGAGCCTTTCGCGTGTGCTTTCGTCGTTGACAAAACGACAAAGCCCTTCGTTTTTCTGCAACTACTGTCTACACAGATTTTCGGTCAGTAAAGATATCAACGCGGAGCGAAAACGAGTTGAAGAACACGAACGCAACGGAGTACAGAAAGTAAAACTTCCTGACGAGAACGAAAAGTGGATGTATTTTAAAAACTTTTCACTTTGTCACCGCGTACCTTATACGGTATACGCTGACTTCGAATCGTTTATTGTTCTGACCGCCGGTAAAAACGTGGCATATCGTATACCAGCGAGTTTCTGCTATGTGATAGTTGACTGGAAGGGGAAAAGCTGTCAAGAAACCTGTAATATACCGCGGTAAAGACGTGGTGGACACGTTCCTTAGTGTGCTTTTAGCCGACCTTCAACGACTCGATAGAAAGTTTAATAAACCGATCCAAATTACAGCGGTCGATGAACGGTCTTTCCGAAACGCCACGCACTGTCATCTGTGCAAGAAGCCGTTAACGGACGACACGGTTCGAAACCATTGCCACATAACGGGAAACTATTTAGGCGGTGCTCACAATGTATGTAATATAAATTACAAAATACCGACTCACGTTCCGTTTTTTTTCATAATTTAAGTGGCTATGACTCGCATCATTTGATGCAAGGTTTCGGGAAGTACAAGGAAGATGAAATAACGTGTATCGCTACTACAAGCGAACGTTACATCTCCGTTACACTTGGTCCGCTCCGGCTTCTCGATTCTCTGCGGTTCATGAACGCGTCACTTGAAAACAAAAACTCGTCTCCAACTTATCCGCGGATAAATTAAAAGTACTTAATCAATTTTAAACGCGTAATGTTGATTTACTGTTGCGTAAAGTTGTGTACCCTTACGAATACGTTACGAACGATTCGAAATTTGACGAAAGGCAGTTACCGGACCGCGAACATTTTTACAACGGGTTGACAGATTCGGATATAGACAAAGAAGATTACGCGGGCGCACGAGCGGTTTGGTCGGCTTTCGACATGCAAACGTTCGGCGATTATCATGACCTTTACTTAAAAACGGACGTACTGCTGCTTGCTGATGTATTTGAAAACTTTCGAAACATGAGCCTGCAGTACTACGAACTCGATCCGTGTAACGTTTTTACCACCGCCCGTTTAGCGTGGAACGCGATGCTGAAAATGACAGGGGTCAGGTTAGAGTTACTCCGCGACATAGACATACACCTGTACATTGAAAGCGGGATCCGGGGCGGCTTAGCAACAATTTTTAATCGGTACGCCAAGGCCAACAACCCGAACATTCCCGATTATGACGCAAGCAAGCCGTAGAACTATTTACTGTACCTCGATTGTACCAACCTGTACGGAACGGCTATGACACAGCCTTTACCACTGTCCGGTTTTCGATGGTTGGAACGTACAGAGATCAATACGTTGAACGTGCACGCGTTACGCGACGATGGTGACACCGGCTACATCCTCGAAGTCGATCTGCGGTATCCACATCACCTACACGACTTACACAGTGACTACCCTTTAGCACCCGAAAAGCGTACTATTACAGACTGTATGCTTTCACCGTACTGCTATCGCATGAAGCTGTTAAAAGACTTTGTGTGCAGTAACGGTAAGGTAGAGAAACTGATAACGTCCCTCGAGGGCAAGACAAAATACATTGTTCATTACAGAACATTGAAACTCTACCTCGAACTAGGAATGGAGTTGAAAGCGATTCACCGTGTGTTGGCATTCACACAATGCGTGTGGTTGAAACCTTTCATCGAGTTTAATACAGAGCGACGAAAGGAAGCCAGAAACACCTTTGAAAAAGACTTTTTTAAGTTAATGAATAACTCGCCGTACGGTAAATCGTTGGAAAACTTACGGAAGCGAATCGATTTCAAGTTAGCTGCAAACGAGAAGAAACTTCTCAAACTAACGGCTAACCCCAGGTTACAACATTTTTTCATCTATAACAATGACCTGGTAGGTCACACAATGAAAAAAACGTCCATTACACTGAACCGACCTATGTACGTTGGGTTCAGTGTATTGGATATTAGCAAGCTGATCATGTATCGGTTCCATTACAGATTCACGATGAATTCGTACGGGTCACGTGCACGTCTATACATGACGGACACGGACTCTCTGTTGTACGACATTCGCACCGACAATGTGTACAAAGACATGGGGGAACATCTCGAACTCTTTGACACGTCGGAGTACCCTAAGGCACATCCGTGCTACAGTAAAACGAACAAGAAAAAGTTGAGTACTTTTAAAGATGAAACGATTGGAATACCGATACTTGAATTTGTCGAATTGCGTGCAAAATGTTATTCATTCGTTACGGCAAACGATAAGCAGAAAAAGGTAGCGAAGGTGTGCCATGTTCCGCGATAGCTATACAGTTGAAACATCGACTTTATAAGGAATGAGTAAAGACCACTTCTCAAACTTATACTACGGCGCAGACTATCCAGAGTGAAAAACATAACCTATACACGAGAAAGCTTACAAAATTATCGCTGTCACCGTACGATGACAAACGATACGTCTTAGAGGACGGTGAAACAACACTGGCGTACGGTCATTACCAACTCTGTCAACCCAGACGCGAGATAATCCAGCAAGCGAGAAAATCAGTTATAAATTATGTGTTTGATATACGTTGATATAAGACTCGCTTGCGGGAGCAACACACTGTCAGTAGCGATGACGAAGTCGGTTAGGTTCAGTGAAAACGTAACGGTATATCTCGTACCAAATTTTTGCGATTCACGTTTCGGGAAGCGATATGGAAAACGTACGCAAAACTATTGCGAAGGAATTGCACAGACCGGTGAGATAGAACTTTCCCAGACGTGCGGTGGAGGTAAAGGGGTTACACGATCTGTGCTAAGCGGATTTGGTGGAAATGATTCCGCATGCCAAGTTGAACAAGGGGTACAAATATCTAATGACGGTAATTAACGCGTTTAGCAAGTATGCATATGCGATTCCGTTCAAAACTAAATCGGGTGTTGAAGTAGCGCAGGCTCTCGAACCAATAATTGTAAAAAATAAAATGAAATACTTGCAAACGGATAACGGGAAAGAGTACTTTAACAGTACCGTACAAGCTTTACTAAAGAGATTCAACGTCAAACACTATTCAACGTATAGCGAGAAGAAAGCGTCCATCGTAGAGCGATTTAATCGTACGTTGAAAACGAACATGTACCGTGCGTTCAGCGAGCAAGGTCATTATCGGTGGTTATCGCTTTTACCCGAACTGGTGATGGAATACAACGATAGAGTGCACAGAACTATGGGGATGAAGCCGCGACAAGTCGACGAGAGCAACGAGCGAATAGTGTTGAAATGAATAAAAAGAAATACCGCACCGCAGAAAGTGAGTAAGAAACATAAGTTTAAAATAGGTGATCGTGTGCGTATCAGTAAATACAAAATCACATTTGCTAAAGGTTACACACCAAACTGGACGAACGAGATATACACCGTGCACAGATTTCAACCGACCGTGCCGGTTACTTACTTGTTGAAAGATCACACGGGTGAAGTGTTGGAAGGCGGGTTTTACGAACAAGAATTGAGCAAAACCAGCGTTGGTGATGTGTATCTCGTTGAGAAAATTACAACGTAAAGGTGATCGCGTGCGAGTGTGCTGGCTCGGGTTTGACGGTAAACACGATTCATGGATACATAAAAACGATCTGATATAATAACGTCACCACAGTATTTTGCCGAACGTAAACGAGTTAACATGAAAATTGAACAACAATCGATAAAGTTAAACGTTAAGAACGTAGACTCTACTAATTACAACGGTGAAGTTGTATATAGTAAACACAGTCCACTGTTTCCGAACACGGTTCGATGCATAGTGTGCGGCGGATCGTAGAGCGGGAAGTCGAACCTTGCTTTTAACATGTTATTCGATCCAAACGGCTTGCAATTTCAGAACCTGTACGTGTTCTCCAAATCGTTGTTTCAACCGAAATACCGTATGTTGGAAGACGTTTTTAAGGCTCTCGCTAACAAAGGAATGACGTACTTCACTACAGTGAAAACGATGAATTGCCGCCTCCACACGAAATTGCACCTAATTAAATCATGTTGTTCGACGATGTAGTATGCGAACGACAAATAACATACGAGAATATTTTGGTATGGGACGACATAGCGGCGTGGACACTTTGTACCTTTGCCAAACGTACAGTCTGGTACCGAAGCAACTGGTACGTGATAATGCCAATATCTTGGTTTTGTTCAGACAAGATGATCTCAATTTACGGCACGTTTAGAACGATCACGTTAACACAGACATGAAATACGAAGAGTTCAAAGCGATGTGCGTCGAAGCGTGGAAGGATCGTTACGGATTCTTAGTCATCAGCAAGGACTCACCGATAAACGCGGGCAGATACAGAGTGGGTTTCGATCGTTTTATACATAAATAGAATAGTTTTTGCGAAAAAGTCATCAATGTCAAGATGGGTGACAAGCAATTGACACAAGAAATCGATGCAATTAGCAAGACAAAAGTATCGGGCGTTGAAACATGACCTCAGAGAGAGCGATGAACTATTAACGAGAACGTACAAACCTCTTTTGGAACCGTTAACCCAGATTTCGGAAAAGTTTAATGTCTCCGGTGATAAAATTAAAAAAAAAAGTTGAAAATGAAGATACGAAGACAGCTGTCGAGATAAAACCACCACCACCACCACCACAACCTCGTTTCCTGTTGGCACAAACGCCTGATGACGAAACACCGGACGTGACTCTTGAAGAGTTTTCAGCAACATCCGAAGGCCGACACGAAGGACAAAAATACGTTGAACAGTCTGTCGAAGGTCCGCTCGCGAGGAAATACTTACTACTCGCGTTATCTGACGATCGAGAAAAGAAGATGGATCACACGTACGGTGTCCGTAACGTTGCAGACAAATGGATGGTGGGCAATTCGGTGTTGGAGATCAATCAAGACGACATCTTCTACATAGTTGGAAAACGATACAGAGGCACACCGGGTCTCTACAAACTTATGTTTATGAAAGAACCCAACAAGAACGTTTACGATGAAAACGATTTAGCTGCGTACAAGTCTATACTATCAGACACTAACGCTCATAAACATTATTATTTACCCGGTGCTAAAGTAAATACAAACAAAGGTGTAAAGTACAGACAGATAATCGCCCGATTGTTCCCACCGCGCAGCGGACGTGGTATCGATTACGTACACTGGAACGATCCCAACGAACTGGTTGAACGGTTGAGACTACTGGTAAATTCAAAACGTGACGGTCACACCGGACATGGCAACGAAATCATCTCCGTAGTGGAGGAATTACGTGAAGCCAACATTATCGTGTAAATTTTGTGAACGCCGGTGTACAACTCATTGTTGTCAACACTGTCGACATGTGCGGATTAGATTTGACGCCTGACTTTGAAGTCGAAAACGAGAGACTGAAAACCTTTACATCATGGCCTGTGCATTTCATCAGTCCGACCGTTATGGTTGCCGCAGGCTTTCATTACATAAATGAACTGGACAGGGTTCGATGTTTATTTTGCGGTATAGAAATATTTCGTTGGAAAGAGGGTGACGATCCGATTGTGTTACACACGCAATGGTCACCGCAGTGTCGTTACGTAAAACGGTTAGCACACCTTTTGTAGCGTGCAGTCGTACGATGGTTCTGGACAAGTTCGGGAGGCATCAAAGCGCCGTAAGCGTGCGACGAGAAACAAAAAGACAATTACGCAATACTGTAGGATTCAAGATTACGGATGATGGGCACATAGATGTTGAAAACAAGAAGATACGAAATTTGGCTACTCCTGCAACCTCGTACGACGCTGTTCCACTGCATTTCATTCAAGACCGCTGTCTGTTACTACCGGAGGAACATGACAACAGCGGTATCGATATGAAGGGATATAGACTCCACAACATTGATACTCCCTTAGATCACAAGGACGCAACAAACAAAGTGTATGTCGACGACACCTGCTTGTGTTACGCGAAATCAATGGACGGTGATCCAGTCATCGATGCACGCGATCATAACATAATATCTGTCAAAGAACCTACTCGGGATAACGAAGCGTCAAACTATGATGTCCAATTACGTGGACAAGAACGTGATACAGAGGGATAAACGCAATAACTTGTTAACTGGACATCATAGGATAATGCAAGTAGATTGTCCTCAATATGATAAAGATGTAGTAAACTTAGAATTTATGAAGAATAATACGGTTAGTTTAAGAGGTGACGCGTTCAGTGCGAACTAAAATAAAATAACGAACGTGACTAACGGTGATACGGACGCTGTGACTGTACGTCAACTGTACGACTTCAAGCAAGATGCAAAGAGCGAGTAGCATAGAGTCGTCAAAATCTTTCAAATGCGTATAGAGAAAGTGATGTCGTATATCTATAAATTGCATGAACATACGGTACGCAGTTTATTAAACAGAGAAGAGTCTGAGTTAAGAGCTCGTGACAATGCGGAGACGAGAAATTTAATAAAAGAACTCGATAAAGTGATAATCACTGACAAATGGAGAACTCTGTTTTAACAATGTATAAAAAAAGAGGGTGTGGTATCGTTGAAAACGTGTTTAAAAGCGTTGCACCAGCTGCTGTTTCATCAGTTATCAATCGTGCGGTGGACGCACTACCTGTCGAATTACATCTGCCGGGTTACAGATTCTGTGGACCGGGCACGAAACTCGAAGAAAGATTAGCGTGTGGAGATCGTGGAATCAATCAACTAGACGAAGCCTGTTGTGAACACGACATCGCTTACGCTCAATGCAAAGACAACAAAAGTAGACGCATTGCAGACCGTAAACTCGCTGAAAAAGCGTGGAGGCAGGTAAAGGCTTTAGATTCGGGTATCAGCGAACGAGCTTATGCGACAGCAGTTGCAGCGGCCATGAAAGGAAAATCAGCAATAGGAAGCGGGCGACGTCGTAAAAATTAAAGAATGTGAGTGGTCGTGGTGGGATGAGGAAGAAGAAGAGAACTGCATCCGGATTGTATTTACGTCCGTACCGAAAAAACTAAATCACATACCTCTCCGCCCGTTGTCCGAAGATGAATTACGTTTATACGCAAAAAAAAACTAAACATACCGTATTTTAGAGGTCTTTACATGCGCAACGCATTACCGGATACAGCGCCGTGGAAGAACGAAAGCGTCATCATAAATTTGGACGACGAGAGCGGAGTGGGAACCCACTGGGCATGTTACAAGAAGCGTGGAAATCGAGTACACTATTTTGACGGGTTCGGTAATTTACGTCCACCTCTCGAGCTGATGCGATATTTTGGCGATACAGCCGACGTTCGTTACAACTACGAACGGAAGCAACCTCCTAACACGGTCATCTGTGGTCATTTATGTTTAGACTTTTTATCGTTTTCTGATCAGTAAACTTCAGCATGTCGTCGTTAACGGTCACCGTGACGGGTACCGACGCTGCGAATCTCGTGTGTAACTTTTTCCCACCCCTCAAGTTATACGGCGAATGGTACGTTGGTCTAATGGATTTTACATCGTATAATTCAATACCAAATGTTATTGAAGGAAAAAATAATGAATTTCCAGTAAAAATTTCCAATGACACGTGGTCCGTCATCAAGTTGCCTACCGGCACCTACGAAATCAGTGATATCGAAACGTATCTGCAGAAACAGTTGGGTGAGAGAACAATCAGTTACGTCCAAACAACAATACATTAAAGTGTGAAATTTACTGTAAGCACGAGATCGACTTTTTGCATACACAGAATACTATTGCAAGTATGTTGGGATTCAAGGAGAATCAACAGCTGGAAGCGTATAAAACACACGAGTCGAACGTACCCGTCGTCATAATCAAAGTTAACACCGTTCACTTACAGAGCAATATCGTACGGGGTGCGTACAAGGACGGTCAGGACCAGCACACCTTGCATTCGTTTTACCCGACCGTGGTACCAGGTTTCAAAATAGTTGAAACGCCGAGAAACGTAATATACTTGCATGTAAACGTGCAACGCGTTGACAACATAACTTAGCCTCTCCGTCGATCAGGACGGGGATTTAGTCGATTTTCGCGGTGAAGTTATCACGATACGACTGCATCTGAAAATATGGGATTGTATTTCGGACAGACGTTACCTGTAAAAAGGGAGTGTGTACGAAAGAAACATGGTAGTCGGTGTTCAACATTTAAGCGATTGACATCAAGGAACAAGCGTTTCTTGCTTTCACTTGGATTTAAATTATACGATTAAAATAATGTCGGGTGAAATTTTAGTTATCGAACGAGGAGCGGGTTTCGATAACAGAATCGTTGAGTTCGAATATCGTACGCACGCGCCGTATGCTTCCACCCGATACGGCAACAACGATAAAATACGTATACCCATCCAACGACAGGATGTTTTCACTTTACCGGCGGAGAGTTTTCTGTACATCGAAGGAACATTGACCAATATTAACGCTACCGACACAGCGTTGAACGTGAAATTAATCAACAATGCAATGGCTTTCTTGTTTGAGGAGATCCGTTACGAAGTGTGCGGTGTGGAAGTGGACCATAAGAAAATCGTTGGAATTACGAGCACTGTGAAATTGTTACTCTCGAGCAATGAGCACGAAAGAAAGCATCTGATCAATGCAGGGTGGGTGACGTCAACCAACGTGTCGTTGACAGTACACGAGAGTACCGGTGATTTTACGTTTGTCTTCCGTTGAAAATGCTACTCGGTTTCAACGAAGACTATACACGCATCATGCTGAACGTTAAGGAAGAATTGATTCTGTTACGTACCTCTACCGTTCAGAACGCAATGGTGCTAAAAGAATCGGGTGCAACTGCAAACGGTAATCTCGTAACAAATAAAGTACACTGGAAGTTGCCCTATGTGCGCGTGTCAAACAAGTACCGAATACCGCTATTGGAGCACATCGAGGAGGATCATGAACTGGTGATGCCGTTCCGCAGTTGGGAATTGCACGAGTATCCCGTTCTACCGACGACAAATCGACATTCGTGGACCTTGAAGACATCGTCACAGTTGGAAAAACCTCGGTATGTGATACTGATATTTCAGACGGACAGAAGGAATAATATAGCGAAAAACACGTCAGAATTTGATCACTGCAATTTAACGAATGTCAAGCTATTTCTGAACGATAAATACTACCCGTACGATAACCTGAACCAGGACATCGAAAAAAAAACGTTACGCACTGTTCTACGACATGTCTACACGTTTCCAAAAGTCATACTATGACCGTCGCAACAGAACGCCTATTTTGTCACCTAATGAATTTATAACGAAAGCACCGTTGTTTGTCATCGATTGTTCCAGACAAGAAGAACTAATCAAGTCGTCCGCCGTTGATGTGTGTTTAGAATTTGAATCCAGTAACAATTTTCCGGGTAAAACCACCGCTTACGCTTTGATTATTCACGATAGGATAGTACAGTACACAGCGTTGTCGAATACTGTTCATCGTTTGTCCTAAAAACTTGTTCTCCTCTCTACCAGTTTATAAAGATAGGTATTAGCGATCTCTGGCTTGCAACAAGCTCAGTTCATTTCAACAATGGAAGGTGACTGTGGTAGCAGCAGCAGCCATTTGTGAGTATAACGTTTACTTGTCTCTTGCATATCCAATCAACTCGTACTCTAAGTTCGTTACCGTCGGACTGTTTAAAGAACTCAATGAACCGGGTGTTTTGTTTACAAACGGGGGAAAAAGTATATTATTTGACTTTTCTGAGTCGAATTACTTGATGATCTTTCGTGAACAGTTACTATCCAGTATGTTATTTTACGAACATGGTGAAAACCGTGAAAATAAAAAGAGTGTGATGATCAATCATCACTTTGGGAAAACGTTTGTTCGGATTAACGGAAGTAAGAACGAAAAATTTGTTTTCACAGAACCCGAGTGGATGCATTTTGGTTGTTTATTAACCGTACTAAAGAAATATGTTGTTCGTTTGTTTTATGATCAAGATCACTTGAAATCATACATTACTCAGGTAGTAGCCAAGGGGTGTTATGTACCACCATCCTTCTTTTTCCACTCGTTTTTTCGATTGGAAAGCAGTCGTCACGACCAACAGTTAACATTTGATCGTCTTTACGATGAACTGGTGTTGGAAGGAAAAGTAGAGGGGGAATTTCAAAAAATTAACATATTCGATACGGACATGTGTCACTCGGAAAAATGAACATGAATAGGGTGGTTATTGCCGAGTTTGAAACGTTTCGCGGTGACAAAAATGAATATGTAATCAAAGAGTTCGTTGCAGTTGTCATAACAACCGGACGTTTTGTTATCGTGTTGTTCGCTCCACCATACGAAAGTGCACGACTGCACCAGAAATTCCGAAAAATCAATGACTGGTTGGAAACACATTATCACAGGATACGATGGAACGATGGTAATGTACCGATCAAGAATATGGTACGCATCGTTGCAGACATTTTTTCAGATTATCCTGTTGTCTATACAAAAGGGTTTGAGAAGGCAAATTTCTTACGACAGTTGTATCACCATGGTGAGGTGATTGACTTAAACGATATTCAAGCACCTGTAGTTCCTATCTCCTTTGTACCCATCATACAATGTCCTGTTCCTCATCGTCAACCTGTTACCACTCCCCCCTTACACTGTGCATTGCGCAAAGCTTTGTTTTATGCAGAATGGTTGCGGCAACGATATAAAATATAGTTGGTTGTGATCATGTTTTCATCATGGTGTTGGTGTGAATGCTACGTGGCAGAAATGCCCATAAACGTAGAATTAGGTACCGTAATTAGGTAAAGTAGTGTGTGGGTGAGTGCTAACCTTGACTACGTTACTTTCGCGGTAGAAATACTCATAAACGTAGTCCTGGTAGTTCGAGACGGGTCACTGGCACGGTAGATATACTTGTAAACTCGTCAAGGACCGGTATGGGTGTGAAAATTACTCATTACGGTACAGAAAATGTGAATACGCATTATGTATGAACAAAATATTCACCCGGTTAAAAAAATAAAAAAATAAAAAAAATAAAGTAAATAAATAAAAAATATATGTACTGCTTTTACACATTGGCTTAGCATTGCATAGTGTATCTTATCATTATCTACCACTGTATTAGTCAATAGTACAGCGATAGATAACGTGGAGTAGACCTGCTTTACGAATCTGTAAAGTAGGGGAAACCACGTTAAAAAAAGCGTAGCGGTCTCTCATTCGCCTCTGGCCGCTAGGAAGAGGATGAGAGGTAAAAAATAAAAGTATAAAAAATGTTTATTTATTTTTATAATAATAAATAAACGTATATTGTGCTTTTATGGTTTTACACATAGGACAACAGTAGATATCACTCGTCCGCCTCATGGTTGCAAGTAAGAGACGAGAAGTAGAGGGTATAAGTACAGAAATAATTACAGTTAAACGACAACGGCTCCTTGGTGTAGTGGATGCATGCCGGTTTGGAGTACAGGAGGTCCCGGTTTCAAATCCCGGAGGGGCCATAATTTATTTTTTGCGGAAACCAACTGTCTCGCCTCCTTTATACATACAGCAGTCGAACACATGGGTCATGTGGGCGTACCCACATTTCAAATTTCGAGGTACCACCAACCGTTGATTTAAACATTTCGGGTGTCAAATTTCGGACACCAAAAATTTCGGGGTACCACCAACCGTTGTTTTAAACATTTCGGTTGACAAAATTCGGACATCAAAAACTTCGGGGTACCTCCAACCGTTGTTTTAAACATTTCGGGTGTCAAATTTTGGACATAAAATATTTCGGGGTACCCCCTCCGTTGTTTTAAATATTTCGGGTGTCAAATTTCAGACATCATGCCCTATAAGTCGTCATGGACAGTGACACACACACACACACAGTGACGTCACATGGAACGCTCGGAGACCAGCCATCAGGTCCTCTGTGTGACGTCATTAACTGGAACCCGGAAGTGTTTTAGACATGCAGGACTTGTTTTAGGGCGTACCCACATTTCAAATTTCGGGTACCCCCATCCGTTGATTTAAATATTTCGTTTACCAAATTTCGAACACCAAAAATTTCGGGTAACGGTACCCGATGACACGTCATACTACCATTGTCTCTGTGACGCCTCGTCCAGGACCTCTGTGTCGTCAGCCACCGAATTCCGGGTACCCCCATCCGCTACATCTTGTTTTCGAGTACCAAATTTTGGACATGCAGAATCCAACGTCCAGGGCCCCTGTGACGTCATGAAACAGGTTTATAAAGTAATGACATCACTGTTTTAGCCATGCAGCTTTCGGACGCCAGCGACTAGGGCCTCTGTGACGTCATGAACCAGAACCCGGAAGTGTTTTAATACTGAACCCGGAAGTGTTTTAGTACCATCACTTTTATACTACTGCCATTAAATACTTTACCTTAGTTACATTTCATCCTGGGGATACAGTCCACGGTGAATCTAGTCCTCCTACATGATTCGTCTCCATTCATTTCTGTTACTGAAAGCTCAACTAATTTGACGTACCCTACAACGTCTTGGCTTTTTATCATCTTATGGAATTGACTATTTTTTTGTTTTGTTTTTTATACATCGCGCTTTATTGTTTCATCTCCTTTCGAATTTCATTATAACCATTGTGGTTCTCACACAGTAGAAAATTCAAAGGTTAGGGGAATACCTGCTAAGGCTTTACAAAGAATGAAGCCTCTCCTAATATGGTGATTGGTTGTTCTTAACATCTTATAACCATCTTCTCGTGTTCTGAGGGTTAAAACCAACGATAAGACCCCAGTTCCACCCCTCGCCATCTGTCACGCTCATGTTGACTGAGGTGTCAAAGGCATGTTTTGGAAACGATAAGCTTTGTTTCTGTTTCATTCTCCTGATTATTCTCGGAACCATTACATGTTGTTACGCCCCCTGCGGTTTAATAACCGTTTCATTTAACAACTGCTAAATGAAAATAAAAGATTGTAGTTTAGCGTTTAAAAACATAATAAATATATCAGCAGCCGGATATACAAGACGCATTCCCGTTAGACCACTTCATTTGTCATAGTTTAGAAGTGGTTGTAGGCCAATCACGTAAGTGGCATATGACATATTCAATGCTCTATAAGCTCTGTGACTGAAAATTGTAGTTCAAATTGTCTCTCGATGTATCTCTCAAGGATTCCTGTCTCTGTCTGTTTGGCTGCCTGTCTGTCTCCACCTCCCTCTCTCTTGCGTTGAGTAAAGGATAACCTCTGTCATTTTTATAAGCTGACTGTGATATAAATTTGTTACGTAATTGAATAATGGACACTTTTGATCTAGTGGACACTGTTTTGTAGAAATTTAGAATTACTAACTATAAAGTTTAGTACAATGAAAGACATTTGTAAAAATCATATCAATGTCTTCCAACAAGAAATTATTAAAGTTATAGAAAGGTAACCGAAGTACACTAGAATGATGTAGTAGTGTCCTTTTCATATGGTAAAAGATATAGCTCAGGCTGTTCCCTTACGATCTATTATTTCTTTTTTAACTTCTCCTGTAACAACTAAGGACACATGGAAAGAGAGTATAAAACATACAGCTTCTTGTTATGGGTATATTCACAAATGGGTGATTTAATCATGTGCTGAGAAACTCGAAAGCGCTAATCGGGTGTTGTCTACATAGTGGTGTGCAACTGTTCTACTTTCTGTTTTTGAACATGTTAATACTTATTAAATTAACAAAATAAAATAATCATTAATGTTATAAAACAGTATCGGTGTGTTATGGTATCAGTAATCAGTATCAATACTGGTATGTTATTTATCAGTATTATAAATACTAATGCACATATTAATATTAATTCGTATTATTAAAAATTAATACTTTCTATTAAAGCTCATTATATTATTATGAGGTAATTTATTGTGTAATATTTTTCATTCTGTACAATAAAATTATGTGGTTAATAAGTTTAATGTATAAAACATGTTGATTCCGAGCACTACCACATTTTTTATTTTTTGTAAATCGTGTGCCTGAAAATATATGTCCTGAAAAAAATCATGTAGGCTACCCTAAAAAAAAAGTATGACCAAATCTACTGACGCATGAAAAATAGTCTCAAACGGTGTCGCTTCCACCATTTACATAATATAATCCATTTGTTTGTTGTCACTTCAGGAAACAAAAAGAAAAATGACTGAAGGGAGAATATAATATTCTAAATGTAATATTTTTCTCTCATGCTGTAAACAGTTCATGTATATAATAACGCTGAGTACAAGATTTATTCAGCTCTTTAGTCTCAAACGTTTATATTGCATTCCTCATTTCAAAATTTCATACGTTACCTTATGAATTTAGTAATATGTATTCTACAGTTCATTATTCTACTATTACATTATTACTACATTTATTCTATAAATATACTGCTGTAATATTAACTCACTAATTAGTTCTTCAGATTAGAACACTCCTAAACGACTCCATAGGCTTACTGAATGCTTAAACGTTATATTGGAATTCTCTGTATACAGTTTACTTTAATTAACTTTGATAAGTTATGATTCTAGATTCCCTACATATAGCAGATACTCCATGAGCGCAGGTTTCATTTGACTATTAGTGATAACCGTGTTTATCTTTAAACAAGTATTCTCATCTATTCCAATTATTACATGAATTCATATACACCTTTAAAAACATACATACATTACATAAATACATAAATTATTCGGCAACAATAAAATTTAAATAAAATAAAATCTAATTTTGTCCTTTTGGAACCGTAGTCTAGTCAATTACGAAGACCAAACGTGGCTCATAAACCGCAGGTCCGAGATACCCATATTACAATACTTATCTCATTTTCTGAAACTAATGCAAAGTGCGGTTTGTTTTAATGCTATTTTTTAAAGCTTGAAAGTGTTCAGTAAATTAGGAAGTTGTCGACTTCAACGAAAATGTTTCACGAACGTTATTACAAGTTTTACTAAATGTACACTAATATTTTCAAACATTTTTTTTAAGCAGAGTACGACAACAATATTTTGGTAGTTGAAATATTTTAAATTAATACTTAATAACAATCATAAAAGAAATTGCAGCCTTCTTCAATATGTAAATGGAAAACAAAATTTTTTTAAAACATGGTTTAAAAAAATTGACTCTGAAAATTTACTACAATCATTTTTTAAATTATGGACAAAGAATTGTAAATTATGTAAATTGTACATAAAAAAGATAAACTCTTGAAGTAAATTGAACATAAAGTTTTTAATACCGTAATTTAAGCATACATTTACGAACACATTGGAAACAGAGAACAGATAAATATATATTCTCTGGTAAATTTTCAATGCTGTTAAATTTTTTTCAGTTACAATTTTCTTAATATAATGTGACACCTAGTTAAATATCTACACAGTTGGAAAGTCACTCACAGTTTACAGGTTGTTCATAATTTTTGTGAACAGAGGTAACGTATTATTTTATATAGTCTGAATATGTTATACTATTGCTCTCAAAATCCTTGTCCGGTGCCAAGAACCTCGTCCTTTCCCTGTGATCAGGTCTTTCCGAGGCCATTGCCAAGAGTATAAAGTTTCCATAGTAGTTGAGTTTCTAGCCAAAGGCTCCAAATTTCTTCATTAAATTTAAATTATTTGTGACATTAAACATATATATATATATATATATATATATATATATAGAAACTAATCAAGTTATAAATTTGGAAGTTCAATTAGTTATATTATTGTGTATGAATATAAGTGTGTCGCCCGAAATGAGTGAACGCGGTTCTTTTAATACTTTGTCAGGTCTTTTAAACTTATTAAAAAGTAAGCCGTTTTCTTCTTGGAGTTACGAAGAAAAATGTGGTGTTAAAAACAAGAGATTTACGCCTAATTTAGAAAATAAACATTTTGATGGTAAAGTATCTAGAAAATTTCAGTTTTTTTGGTACGAGCGATATTCGTAGTTGACAGGCTGTTCCGAAACCAACAGACTTTTTTGTTATACATGTATCTTGTTTTCTGGTGAAAAAGAATGGATTTTATATGGAGTGACAGTAACAAAAAACTTTTTTAGAAAAGCAGACAAACACCAGAAGTCAAATAAACATATTCAAAATGAAGAGCGGTACCGTTTGCTGGGACGCGTGAGGATTGAACATACTCTCTCTGAAGGGGCTAGAATTCAAGCTGTTAAACATAATGAAGTCGTGAAACAAAATAGGCTTGTTGTTGAAAGACTTGTTGATATTGTGTATTTTCTCGGGAAACAGGAGCTTGGATTTCGAGGTAATTTCGAAGGGGAAGACTCAGTCAACCGGGGTAATTATCTAGAATTGTTAGATCTTCTTTCTAAGCACGAGCAGTACATTCGAGATCATCTCCAGTCTACGTCAGGATTTAAAGGTACATCAAACGATATTCAGAATGAATTAGTTGAATCTGTAACTGATATAATTCAAGAGAAGATTAAGGCGGAGTTAGATTCTTATCAGTCTTATCAGAATTAATTGTTGACGTTTTAAAAAAGTGGGGTGTAACTGAGAAGGTAGTCTGTCAAACATATAATGGAGCCTCTGTAATGGCTGGAAAGCATGGAGGTGTTCAGCACTTTGTAAAACAGACTTGCCCAAGAGCATTACTTCTACATTGCTATGCTCACAAGTTAAACCTCGTACTTCTTCGTTGCACTAAAACAATAAAATCGGTTAGGCTCTCTTCATTCACAATCTGACAGCATTTCACACATTTTTTTGTAGATCCTCAAAGAGATCACAGCTTTTAGAATCTAGAGGATTTAAACTTCCACAAGCATCCACTACCCGTTGGAACTTTCTTTCCAGAGCAGTTCATACCATCTTTTCCCACTATGGTGACTTGAGACAAATTTTTGAGGACATTACAGAGAATGATGAAGGATGGGATAGTGATTCGTACAATTCTGCTGTTGGATTGCTTAACATACTCAAAAAGACCCATTTCATTTACTTACTTTGTTTTTATAGGGAAATATTCGTTTATACAGACCATCTCTTTTCTCTACTGCAACACAAAGCTATCTCCGATATAATTCTGTGCAACACTGAAATTAAGAAAACTACTGCTATCGTCAAGGACATGAGATCAGAAAACACTGTGTCGTCTTGTATTGAAAAATGTCACCAAATAAGCAGCGAGGTAAATATAGATGACAGTAACAGGAACCTGCTGAAAACGTTAACTTATGAAGTTCTTGACACTTTGATTATGCAGCTGGAGGTACGGATCAGTAATTTCGAAAGTATCCAGTTTGTTGAGTTGTTGGATCCAAATCATTTCATTTCTTACAAAGAGAGTTTTCCTTCTTCTAAACTGAACAGCCTTATAAATAAATAACCTTTTTTCAATAGTGAAAGACTGGAAAATGAATTAAAAAACGTTTACTCAGATACTGGAAAACATTTGTTCCCTCAAAGACTATTACATTTTATAATTCTTAATGACTTAGAACCAGTGAACGTGGAAGTTTCAAAATTAATTCGTTTGATTTTAACGTTTCCTGTTACCACGGCTTCTTCAGAAAGGAGTATGAGTACTTTGAAAAGAATAAAAAACTACTTGCACAATACGATGACTAATGAAAGACTTAACTCTCTTAGCACCATTGCTATTGAAAAAAAATTTGTGCAGGAATTGATGAGTGACCAGTTGTTCAAAGACCGTGTAGTTGACAATTTTGCAAGCAAGAAAACTCGCCGAGTTGAACTACTCTACAACAAAATTTAAGGTAAGACTTTTGCCTACCCATTCTATAACTACTAGCTTCGCCACTGATTGTTTCATCATTTAGTGGTGAGCAGTCATTAACATTTCATACAACTGAGATATGGTGAGTTATCCTTCAATTTTAGTTTTAGGACTTCATCGTCTTTCCTTACTGAGGTCTCGTGGAAATCCATTTTTTCTTTACCAAAATGCAATATTGCACAGAATATTACTCACCTGGTTGTTAAAGTGCTACATTACTTACTACATTTTCATGTGTATTCAAAATGAAAGAGTAAAAAGAGCTTGTTACAAATGCGTGTTAAAGTGAACACGTCAACATTATCATAACAATAAATTCTGTGATTACGACATTGTCGTTGTTTAATTCTGTGAGATAAAACTATAAACGCT
This sequence comes from Magicicada septendecula, assembly GCA_034769895.1. Classification (NCBI taxonomy): domain Eukaryota; kingdom Metazoa; phylum Arthropoda; class Insecta; order Hemiptera; family Cicadidae; genus Magicicada; species Magicicada septendecula. The sequence continues at coordinate 962,290,285 of CM068367.1, read as the reverse complement.
TCCCATAGGCGTAACTTGGGAGGGGCAAGGGGGCACTCGCCCCGCCCCCAATGTTCCGAGCATTATAAAATTTTGTTTCCAGTTGTTTATAAATACAAACTAACAAACAGTCAAACAGGAGACCGTTTCTATGCTTGCGAGCACAGTAAGCACTATTTATCAACGTCTGTACTGTTAATAGACGACTAGTTGCCATAAATTTATTATTCTTATTTCGAAGAAACTTGTAAGGGGAATGTTTGACAGATTTGAATGATATACGTCAAAATAATATTTGTGTTCGAAAAAAAAAACAAACGCTAGAGACCTAATTAACTGGAATAGAATGCGTGCCTTTTACACAAACAAAGACTTGTTTTGGAACACCGCAAGACGTCGATGGCTTTGTTCACTTATCTTAAAAGACTGTCGTTTGGAACTGTTATTTATTAATGATTACTGATACAAGTACGGTCGGTTACTCGGTCGTGTAGCCTACGTAGTCCGTTAAAGTACACATATCTTGTCTCTTCTTAATTCGTTATTGTTGTGATTGTTTTGGTTTTTTTTTGTTGATAAGTGCTGGGAAATGGGAGATAAGAAACGCAGAGTAACACGGCTTAATTTCTTTGAAAATTGCCTGACTGGCAATTTGAAAATTTCTTTGTGTTGTGACTGATTCGGCTTACTGCTACTACTGCCGAGCATTTTGTGACAGTGTGCCTAAGGGAGAGGATGCGTTTACGAAAACTGGGTATTAGAATTGGAAGAACTGAAATTCTTTATGTTTATAGGCCTACAGTATATTTGTTCTAGGTAAACATAACTGGTAGTACAACTTATGACGAAAGGTTTGTTGATCATTAAAAAATGAAATTGTCCCTCGTTTACTAACTAAGAATTAGGTCTATTACTAAACTTTCTGATTTTGTTTATATTTTATTAATTTTATTATATAGACGGTCTCACTGCACACTTAAATTTATGAAGCTTTACCCTGCCCCCCCCCCAAAGTTAGGCCCCACCCAAGTTACGCCCATGATGGTTCCTATGCTAGAATTTTTAACACTACCTATAAATATATAATAGGGCGTAGGTACGTTTTATAGACATAATATACTTAAATTGCGTGTAAATAATTTTTCAAAATTTTGTCTTTCTAAATCAAATGTCTGCCTGTAATCATCAAAGTGCAAACAAAAACAAAAGATCTTATCCTTCAGAAAATTAAGATTTATTATTGTAGAGTTTTATCAAACGTGCAGTTCTAAAAAAATACTTCCAACAGAAATTTCCACTACACCACAAAACATGTTGACTAGCGGAGCCTAGCCGGTCAATCGAGAGATGACAAGAACGAAGTTTTCCTTAGAATATAACTAATTTCCTCACTTAGCGTTCTTGTAAATTTTGAACACTGCTAAAATTTTGCACGCAGTTGTAAAAAACAAACATAGTTGTTTGTTAACTTCACAGGGAAAAATTATTATTGATAATTATCATTATTCTTCAAAATAATTCATGGAGTTCACAAATTATCGCAAGTAAAATGGAACACGATTGCCTTTAAACACTCCCGATTATTACTACACTAGTATCTAATTACGTATTTGGATTATTGAAGTCAGTTTACAGTAGTTATTATTTTCACATTTTCATAGATTGCTTGTTGCTGTAAACTGTTTCCTGAATTTTGATAACACGGATTCTGATATACAGCACTTGGAATACTAATATTTTGCTTTCACGTTTTGGTTCATTCTTCAAGTAAAGTGTAGAACTTGTCAAAATAAACTGTGATTACAAGAAGTGACGTAGTCTACCTTATGTGACCTTCACGTATTATATGACATATAATGTAAACGTTATCAATTTGTTTGAATGCATTCCTTACACAACCAAATTCTGAACAGCGACATTCTAATCGTAATTATAAATGTTATAGGATTATGGGTGATATACTTTAACATAAATATACATGCTAAAAGCGTTTTAAAGTGGTGGGTGGCATTAAGTTTAAGACTTATGATTTTAGATTTATAAAATCTGTCACACAGTTTGGTTTCTGTATCTTCCTGAACTTGTACTTTAAAATAGGTTGAAAAAAAACGCTTTTAGTAGTAGTTTTATACGTTTTTACTGATATAACTTCAAGTATTTAGTAGTGAAATAAATATTTAAATTAAATACGTAGTTAAAATTTTAAATCTAAGAAAATTGTAATTAGGTGGGCGTAATGAAGATAATAAATATGAAGAATTGAAATGAATATAGAGATTTTTTTTGATATTGTGTGAATCCATCACATGTAAATAAGTCATGTGATAAATTAAAGTACAGTATTCAGCCGCAACTCATGAGACAGTAATACATTTGTTCAACTTTCTTCCATACACATAAATTGTATCTTACATGTTTTGTACGATTCATTTTCCGAAGTGCTACAACTCATTGGATCTGGTGTCATATGGAATGGGGAAATCACTATGTTACTTTCTTGACAGCCCATTATTAATGATTTGTTGCATCTCAGAAATTCCATTGCAATTGTACTTAATTTCATAATTGTATCCTGAAATCTAATTAGTTAATACAATTGTTTGTATTAATATTTATTTTCTCCTTTGCATTATTTTGCCACTGTCTGAATTTTACACGGTATCATACGATTGTTCAGGGGTTCAAAAAAGTATTTTAATTATTTGTTTTCGAATAATATATATTTCATATGTACAAAACCGGTTCCATAAATTATGTAAAGTAGGTGTTTAAATTAGGCGGTGTTTAAATTATGTAAAGTAGGGATTTTTTTTGCTAATGTATTTTCTTATTTCATAACTTTACATATTCAATTAACAACGAAAAAAATTTGCTGTACATACTTTCTTTAATACTGAAGTGTTAATTTTCAAATTTACTCACTTTTTTATTGTAAGTCAAACATGAATTTTACCTTATACCTTACCTTACCTTACCTGTTTTATGTTGTTAGTTTGTCTTTTCTAGTTAGCTTTTTCAGTTCTCTTTTCATAATATTTACATAATAATCCACATAATACATGTAATGAATGTGAAGGCACACTGATTTACATAGTCTGAAAAGAACAAGTAACTAAAAACAAATCTTGCACACTAATAAACGTAAAGAAATACTAATAATCGAATTCAAATATCTGGTATGTTTAGGTACACATAGTCTAATTATAGGCCTATTGTGTGAAAACATGACACACCACCAACAGAAGTCGTGAAATTTTCACCAGTTCATTAATTGTAATTTCTGTATTTCAGAAATTACCTTGTATTTTTAGGTACACTTAGTCTAATTATATTGTATAAAAACGACGTACCAATAACAGAAGTCGTGAAATTTTCACCAGTATGTTAATTGTAATTTTTGCTAAATTCGTTTTATAAAAACATATTATTCCTGGTTACCGTGTTATAAAAGGGACTTCTAAGCCGTGTGACGGTGAAGATCATTTATACGTAAATGTATTGAATCTAATTTTGTCCTGACTACATTATGCAAGTATAACTTCAGAATAGGTATTTATGAAAACGAATTTCAAACTTAGCCCACTAATATTTTAAGTTCGATAATTGTAATAGTCCCTATTTGAATCAATTTAATGTTAAATATTAAAAATGTTTATAATATCGTAAAATTAATAATTCGATGAAAAATAGGCCTATATAAAGATGGTAAAGATTAGGCTATATATATTACAATGGGTAGAATATGCACATAAATTAGTAATTGAACTCTGAGCATATGATAGCATGTTGAAATGAAAATTTATATAAGTAAGCTTGCAGGTTTGGACACTGTGTAGTGGGCAATAATAGTCGCCACATGCCTACGCATATTTTCGCACCACTTGACATGTTCAATTTGTTAGTTTTAAGTAAATTTTAGACAGTAAACAGAACAAAACAATTAGTATTGTCAAGTGGTGCGAAAATATGCGTAGGCGTGTGGCGAGTGCGCGTGTGTGAGAGTATGTAACGGGACAATTATCAAAAAGTGTTAAATTAAATAACTTTTGTGAAAATAAAAATTCTGACATGAGGCTTGTACCAGAATACGCATAATAAAAAGACCTATTGAGTGGTAATATTTGTTTTTAAATTAAAGGATGAAATATATGAATTTTTTATAAAGAAAGTTTTATGACCCTGTAGAAAATACAGGGTTTTTTTGCAAGTTCTCGGACTATTATGCAGGAATAAATTATCTTAACTTCAGTCACATCGAAATGGTGTTTAGCAGCCAATCAACGTTCTAGAAATTGGCTAAAACTTCAGTTGATTTCTTATTCCGTATCAGTGAAGTCAGTATCTCTCTGAACTTGAAAGCGTGTGGACGTGCTGCTCGAGCCTAGACGATTGGTCTACGAAAGCGTACGAACACAAGTTCGAAAGTTCGCTAGTTGATTGTTTAGTAGTGGTAATCCAGGAAAGTACAAGATTGTTCGTATAGGAATTAAAGTTTGCTGAAGTTTGTTGAAGTTTGCTGGATCATTGTGTACATTCAATACACAAAATAAATAACAGAAAAAAAGAATTAACTACAATTCATAGAATTGCTCAACCTGACAACGAACCTGAACGCCGGGCAACAGGAGGATATCGCAGCGGTATCCTGAACCTATATCCAGATTGAACGACTTACACCTGTTTTCCAGACCGGATCCTCACCACCTGGATCGTCAGTCAGCATAAAGGGAACTGAATTTATTTTTTGAAATAAACTTAAAAGAAAACTTATAAACTAAAAAAACAAAAGAACTCATATAAAATATTTATGTATTAAATTATATGATACAACAGAGACAGTTTGTTTTTTGTTGTTGTCATAAACATATTACATCAACATAGTGCAATTTGAAATTATCATTAATAAATCAAGAAGCATTCCAATATACGATTCAACCGACTGCTTATTCTATGCGACCCCTATACATCGCAATATATATATATATGTATATATATATATATATAGAGAGAGAGAGAGAGTGAGAGAGCACAAAAAATGATGATACTACGGACATAGAATACATGGATGTATACTGAGGTAAGAATGTTGTGACGAAGATTTCCTATTACCTAATGCTTTGCGATTGTCATTACAAGGCACCAATCCGCCATTCCTATTGCACAAATCTTTACGTACAAATAGTACACTGATGGAATTTGGAACTGTGACATGGAATTTATAAGTGAACTGTAACTGTAACTGTGCACTGATACGCTTAAATCATTTAATCAAATAGAAAACCAGCATGGTTCACGTTTATAAGTATTAATGAGTTATATTCGTAAGATGATAAATACTAAATCCACACAGTCGCCAGCATGTTACATTGTGAATACCTTCTAATACACAAACAATTTTAATCATTCACTATGGTATCGGTTAGAAAATTACAGCCATAAGCTAACTGTAATTAAAAAAATTATCTCGCATTCAATTTTTTTCTTGATTTACATATAATTTTGAAACTAAGTTCATTAAAATATTTAAAACATTGTAGAAATAATATTATATTTCTAAAAGTCAATGTATTATAATTTGTGTTTGCTCCAATTTTGTTAACGCTTAATAACATTGCGTGCAGGTTCTGACCGTATGGAACAGTTGGATTTTTGGAAGTGTAAAGTAAAACTTTAACCTTCATTTTACACTTGCTCTTGGTTCAGCGTCCCCAAGAGTCTAATAGTCGAGACAAAATTCACTTGAGTTGTTGTCCCAGATGTAAGCATAATTCGGTGTATTTGCAAAGTAAACGTTCCCAATGATTCAAACTGGTTTAAGTTTACTAGAAAATGTCTGTCTGAAGTTACCGGATACTCGGTACCTTAAAGCAATGATAAAGTTCTGGCCGTGCCACTCCTTACGCGCGCGCGTTACACACACACACACACACACACACACACACACACACACACACACACACACACACACACACACACACACACACACACACACACACACACACACACACACACACACACACACACACACACACGCACGCACACGCACACACAAACACACACAACTGCATTGCTACTTTCATTTTACACGATAAAGTAAATATTAGATATCTCATTAACTGTTTGTGTTTGTGATTTATGTGTTATAAGTGGATCGTAATCAATATTCGTTCGATTTTTTTGTTGTAAACTTGAAACTTTGTCGAGTCCGCAAGTTTACGTCATTTAAACTGACACTGATGTATTCTGAAAACAATAATCCTGAACAAGCTGGAACAGCAGAACAGGTTCAGTAAGACTTATGGAACTTCTAAACGTCAACAGAACGTATATCACACAAACATGTAACTTCACTTCAAACTTGTTTTATATTAGAAAAGAACAGACACCTTGTAGTAACGCATTAATTAGCTAAGTTAGTACTAATTTTTTCAGTAATCCGTTCCTGAATGTCAGAAGTGGATCCCGCATGAAATCTGTGAATGTGTACACTTTATAATAATAGCATGTCTTTACGGTTTGGTAGAACCGTAATGTCTTTACAGCATCGGAAGAACAGGTAAACAAACAAATCAAATTTATATAAACATAAATTATACATATTAAAGTAAGTACAGGCACAAGTGATTGCATTGCATGAACGATATTTTAATAGCAGTAGATATTACTTATTTTTTCATTATTTTCTGTCCTTTACTTATTTATAGTACAGTGATATTACAAAAACACAGTTTTGTTCTCAATCAAATTCGTTCTGTATTTTTCTACGGTTTGGAGGCTTTTAAGTGAACTGTCACTAGAGCAACATATTTTAAACGACGCGGTGTATCGAATGTCAGAGAGTTTCCACAGATTTGAATTATTAGAATTTTATTTCCAGTAATTCTGAGTTATCTCTTTCCCCTTCTGATTGCGGCGTAGTATTCGGAGGGCAGAGACGTGGAGAATGAGTACTCCGGGGACAGGCATTCGTACCTGCAACAGGTGCGTTTAAACACAGGTGGAACTCATACTCTGACGCTGTCAGCATAATAATATTTTCTCTAACATTCAGTCAGAGTAAATAACATTTGACATTCTGTAATTTGCTTAATTTATTTACCACTGGCAATTTACTTGAGCTATTAACAGTCCATTTGCAAGTAGTGGATTAATTTAATTAATTTTATTATTTCCATTTAATCTGATTATCATTTACTCGGTTTTAAAATAGTAACTGAATACATTAAACGTGAACCGTGTTTAAATATTAAACTAATGTAATATGTTGCGCGCAAAACGCGTTTAGTCATTTATAAGTGAACACTTGCTTGCTTGCGCGCACGTGTTACAGGCTACATGAAACACTGTTCATAAAACAGTACAGATTATAATAACACAATCATGAAAGAAATACATACCTGACATGATTTCTATATTTGCCAAGTGGCAATAGATCTTGTCTGTCTGCTATTCCTCTGAACGGCGACACTTTGTACTTATCTTGGTGTTTCCATTTTCATATGCTTCAACAGTGGTAATTCGAACTCACTTTATACTGCTAAACCATGTATGTTACGTTATCCAGACACGAAATCGTTTATTTGGCGTTTGTAGAGTGCTCGACTTTTCTACCTTGTGAAGTGCAATATTTTAGTTTATTAAAACTCGAACTACGTCACGTCGAATATGGTCAGTTTTGCTTACATCCGCTGAGTATTGTGGTGGCTGTGAGTTAAACTGCAGAGTTATAGAGTTTCAAATATGAGTTATAAAATACGGTTCTCTTATGTAACAAAATGAGTTTTCCAACGCCACGTGCGTTGTTTTACAGTATCATTGAGTATAGGCTAATAAACAGGGTTTAGACTAAATAGACCTAAAAATACCGCTCTGATATATCGATAGTGACTTTACAGCAATTTATATTATTTTAGTACCTCATCAAATGACATTCGATTGACCTATAAGGTGGGCGCTCAGCCAATTGCGTGCGTGATTGACTGCACCATTTGCCGGCGTTGTTAGCGACCTTTAGCGGTGGAAACCAGATACGAACCACCTTAAAGGGGTTTACTTTGTGTTGGCTAAGTGTTATAGAAGTCAGATACCTATACTAGAAGCTTTCTGAGCTATGACCTAATGAGATACATGAACAAAAAGAACGGAGTAAAACTTTTTGTCAGGACGAGTAACAAAAGAATCAGACTGAAGAAAGAAAACAAAATTAAATAAAAGGAGGAAAACTGAAAGTTTGTATTTGTACAAGCTATGGAAAGGTTAACAGAATAGTATAAAACGAAGATCAAGGCATTAAAGTATTAATTCCAGAACCAAACTAAAGTACTAAGAAGGCAGAACTGCAGTGCTGCGTCGAATACGTATGCGAGTCGGTAAACAGAAGGGGTTATTGTGCAGGAACGTGTCGTAGCGCATGATGGTGAGGAGCGACAACTGTAGGTGATTACAGGAAATGGCTTCCAAGGCAAACAAATTTATTGTGTGAAAAGAAGAGAGTTGTTAGTTATTGTCAGGATTTTAGATTTCTTTCACATGTACCTGAAGGAGAGGCGTTGTTCATAACGAACAGAACACGCCGATCTCGCCTGCCTTCTGAGATTCCAAACTCCGGGGAGAGAGTTGGCAAGGTACATTACGCGACAGAATCTACATGATCGTTCTGATGGGTTGTCTTAAAGACCATACCCAGAAGATTGACCAAAGTGTTTATGAAGCATGAACAATGCGTAAAGAACAAGTTGAAGACTTCTGAGCATAGATGTACTCATATACGGGTAAAATACGGGTAAGTGTCTTCTCAATGATTTTAGAATTAAACAAAAAATTAAGATGTAAGATTTAAGAACTATTTAAGAATTAAACAAAGGTAATCACTAAATTAGATCTATTAGCTAGCAAATTAGAAAATTAGAATTTCTAAGAGCTAGCCGTGAAACTCTGTAAACGGGCGAGAGGATCGTTTACAGGCGAATTAGATCGTTTACCTTTATTTGTGTGAGCAGTCTTAATTACTGCTTTTTTATTATTACTTTCATTACCAGTTTTAGCTGGTGCAATTACTATATTATTAACTGATCGAAATTTAAATACTTCTTTTTTTGATCCTTCAGGTGGAGGAGATCCAATTTTATATCAGCACTTATTTTGATTTTTTGGCCATCCTGAAGTATATATTATAATTTTACCCGGATTTGGGTTAATTTCTCATATTATTACTCAAGAGAGAGGACAAATTGAATAATTCGGGTCATTAGGAATAATCTATGCTATAATATCAATTTGTATTTTAGGATTTGTTGTATGAGCACATCATATAGCCTTAGCCAGATATTTTTTCGAAGAGGCTGAATATTACTATACCTCCTCTCCCACTTACTGTTACAAAAAGACTCAAAGCTTCTGCTCAGAATAATCATTAACACCCAATAGAAGAATGTAATACATGAATTTACCAAAGGAGAAAAAATAATCTCACCAATTAGAAAACTGAATTATTAAAGTGTTTAGGCCTATATTAAAGACTGCAAAGAATACACTTCCTTAAGTTATTAGATGTACGAGTAGCTACAGTATATGTAATGTGATGTACATTTTGTCTGGCACGTAAAAAATAATTATTAATTATTACTTAAAACCCATCACTTAAAAGATGAATAATAATCTATGTGGTCAAAAACATATTGGAACTTAAGCTTTCTTGTCTGCAAATTATCTGATAATTTTATTTGAAGTGTTTATATCCAAGTGAAAAGAAAACACAGTCAGTCCGTTAAATCCTATTTCTGACATTGCGCTCCTGAGATAAGTATTTAGGCTTCGCAGCGTTGAAAAACTTTAAGATGTTTTAGTTATACAAGAAGTATTGCAAGAACCTTAAGAAGTCCATAAATCTTCTTTTTCTCTCTTAAAGCATAAGGCCTGCGGCCTGTTGCGTCCTCTGGTTGTGGTATAACTCAAGTTCCACCACCGCCAGTCAGAACCACGTGCGTTGATTGGCCGGTGGAGAGGGAGTTATGTGTGTAAATATGCATTTGTTACTTACCTAGCTCAGGCATTACAAACCCGCTGTATTATTGTATGTAGGGAGATAAATGGGACTGAACAAATGGAATTTAGAGATAAGAGTGGGTAGGGAAGCCTTGATTCGGTCCCACGACCGCAGCACAGCGTTGCGATTGTGAGTCGCAGACAGAACCACTCTGTCGGCCAGTGGTTGATAACGAAAGCACTGACCATAAATATTTTAATAAATGTATCACAGGTAGCGAGTGCATCAATTGTAGTGGATGGGAGGTTGTGGAATGACTTTCCCACTCCACCTCTTTCACCTCCTTGAAACGAGGAGGTCATCAGAATTGATTTATCAGGCTGGTCAGGAGGTCACGGCTGCATTATCCTCAAACACATCACAAGTTTTATCAGCAAATATTTTTAAACGATTTTACTGAACCCCCACGTGTTTCGAAAAGTTCTTTCAGATACGAAATTGAATCTTCAAGTTATCGTATGAAGACTTCCCTACTATAATATTCTTCAGCGTTGTTCTCTCTGTTACTTTGAATGGTGCGGGTTCTTGGAACTCACTGTTCCACGTTGACAAGTTCTGAAATGGTTTCTGTCTCGTTGTAAACAGATTAAAATCTTTCCTCCGTATTAACTCTCATTACAGTAAACAGAAACGTTATGTTTTACACTTAGCTTAAACAAGTAACAAAGTTAATTTATTTTGTCTATAAATATTCAAACAGACTTCATGCGTTACTCAAGAGTTTGCTAATTGTGCACACAGACACAATAAATTCAAAATTACAAATGGAATTCAGTTAAACTCCTAGTCATCTTGAAAGACTTGTTTCCTGTTGAAGATGTTTGTTCGATGTATGTCTTTAAGGATGCCGACGACTGGTTCTAAAATTCCTTATACACATAGACTGTCTCGTGACGTTCTATCAACCTAGACTCACAAAGCTTTGAGCCACCTATAGTTGGTTTCATTTTAATCCCAAGTGAAAAAAGGAGCAAGTGAAAACTTCTCCTTTACACGTCGAGCAGTGTAATTAATGTTGTAGTTTATAGGATACAATGAGAGTTTCGACGGAGGTTGAATGTCGATCACGTACACAAGCTGCAAATTATTTCTGCAAAAATGATTTCTGTGTTCAGGATGAAGAAGTTGAATATGGAGACAGTACCACTGTTGCAAAACAAAATAATGTAAAAAAAAAGAAAGAGTAAGGGAAGTTACAACTTCTGTTTCCATTATGGGATTCCAAATAAAATTAATACGTCTGAAAAGAGGTATTTTAACTTTGACAAATTTTTAAATAGTATAACAAGTAATTGTTAACATGTAATTACATTTTCCATGTGTAGAACTAGTGAATTATTCCTGCTGAAGGCCAGAAGTTAAGCAATAGAGTTTTCTAGCAAGTCAAGGGATTTTGTGCATTGTCAGTGACTTTATGCATTACGACCTATACAATCAGACGGAGCAGCCATTTACCCATTTCCTTTACAGTCATTGTTAACAATTGTCATTTTTGTTAGTGTCTGCAGCATTTTGAATATTCGGCGTCACAAATATAAACCATTAACTTGTTTTAACTGCCAACTAGTTCGGGTTATGAGCGCCATCCAGGACAACTCAGCCCGCAAACGCCCGACCATCTTAGCCTTACTCGGCGTCTGCAAAGCCTTCGACTCTGTCTGGCACAACGGCCTCCGCATCAAGATCCTCGGATGTCATTTTCCCCCTACAATCATCAAATGAGTCTCCCAGAGACTGGATGGACGTACTGCGCAAGTCCGAGTCCGCCAGCATCTCTCGGCACCCTTCCACCTCAATGCCGGTGTCCCCCAAAGCATCGCCATTAGCCCGTTACTTTCCATAATATTTACCAAAGACACCCCTCCCCCCCGCCGACTTTACCATACCCGTCAGCAGACATAGCCCAGTACGCGGACGATACTGCCTACTGGGTTTCAGCAGGAGCACACTGGCAAGTCCTTCTGTAACACTTGGCGAATCAATGTAAACGCGGACAAAAGCCAAATTTGTGTTTTCAACTCTACCGGACGCAACATGAATCATTTCTTTACTACACCAGTCCGCGTAGGCCCATCATCAGTACGCCCGAAGCGTGAATGCCAGTATCTGGGCGTCACGCTTGACTCCAAACTTACCTGGCGACCCCATATCAAAAGAACTACGAGCATCGCCCGTACCCGCCTCCGTTCTCTCAGAACCCTCAGCAGACATAACTACTGCTCCAGCGCCTTACTAGGCCGAATCTACACCACCTGCATTCGTTCCATCATCACATACGCCCACCCAGTTCTCCTTGCCGCATCCCCTGCCTACCTCGAACACTCATGCAGCCTTAACACTCAACACTACGCTGATCTCACCCTAACTCTAAACTCTGAACCCTATCTTCGCGCAACCTCATGAACTCACACAAAATATTTCCCCTCACTCACGTCCCAGCCTGTAATCCACTAACGCCTACCTTGACGGCACCCTGTCGCCACCCAACAGCCTTGGCGACCTGCGTTACACGTCCCAGTCTTGGCCGCCCTGCAACAGAACATCGATGAAGAAATAAATAAATAAATATACCACCAAACACCCATAAGGGCCGCCTCCAACTACCTCTCCCGTTCACACCTGGCTACAAATTACACATACACACAAACACACAATCAACCCAACCGGCTGAAGGGAGCTTACTCCAAAATAGCCCGAGTCCGGCCCTAGTGGTCCGGTCTCAAACATAAAAGAAAAAAATTAACTGCGATTCTTTGTTTGAACTTAATGACTTAAATTATTATTTTTTATTGCGAGTATCGTGTAACAGATTATTGGAAGAAAGAACTATGATTCACGAGCTGATTAGTCTGGTGTTGCCAATTCTCTCTCACAAGGCAGAGAGAATGACTCTCCTATTGTGCCGCCGGCTTAATGATGAAACCGGAGAGTAATAGTTGGCTTAATGTTTCGCAGTTTGTTGTTAAGTGGTTACTCTTCCCAGCTATTTTAGCCACTGTATTGCAACTTTTGGTTTTAAGGCTGTTTTAAAGTCAGTCATGGGAACAACAAAAGAGAACTTGAAATAATAACGCGGCGTATTTGGCATCCTAATCGGCTACAGCATTACGTTCTGTGCCGAACTGGCTTCGGCAACGTATTAGATTATTAGTATTTTAAAAACGAGCGCCGCTGACGTCACGCACTGCCACTCTGTTAAGATTGTTTGTCGCCGGTCAGTTATGCACACAAAAGGTTGTGTGGCTACGCAATACTGCTGACACTGCCGGCCAGCTGTGTGTCTGTACATTCCTGTTTGGAGGTTACTTGGCTGGAGCGAAACGTTGATTCGCTCTCATTTCTGTTTCATCCTCCAAGCTGTTCATCTGGTCTCGGCTGGCGGCGAACTTCTAACCAGGACTTCCGTACCTATCACTATGATAGGCTAGATAAAGCGTGCTCCAGGTACGTGCAAGTCTGTGGGTTCTGAAAATATTCTAACCCCAAATATATTTTGCGTTTCAGCTTTCATTATGAGTTATGCCTGTGTGTGTGTGTGCGTATAGAGCAGTTTTTTAATCTGGGCATTAACGCTGTTACAAAATCAAATTAAATTATATTTAATTAAATTATGAATGTGAGAGTCGTGGGTCAAGTTGATGTCAATAGAGAATATGTTAATGTATCTTGCACTCAGCTGTTTTGATGTAATTAATAACAACGATAGACACAGCAAATCAATTTGAATATCTCAATGAAACATTTAAGAAAGTAATGGCTAGACGAGCTTAGTACTGTTTAATCTGAATTAGTGGCGATGTGTGTATGCGCTGTAGCTGCTTAAAGTTAGTGTTGGTATTTAATGTGGACGGCCTATGTGGCGTGAATTTCTTTATGACACCCTCTACAAGTATTGTATGTCCAGGTGCTCGACCAAGGACGAGATGGGTGTCAGGGGCGAACGAACATCTGTTCCCCCTAATAGCAGAGACGATCTTAGCCACAATGCCGTCAGTCGAGGACTTTTCGATGCTAAGCTGAACCAAGAACTTTTCCAACGCTAAGCTGCACCAGGGACGGGTGATATGACTGTGACATCACTGATCCTCGCCTATACGAACCAAGTACACCGGACTATCCAGGTGGGAAAATTCTGTTTATCTATTTCTCTCTCTACAACATGTGAATGCACAGAAGCCGCCAGAAGCTCACTCGTGAAGTTCTGAAAATTAGACTCTAGCACAAACTCTCATGTTCAATTATGTGTGATCGTCATGTTATTGCATGTGTGAACATTACCACAGTACACCTAATGAAGTATCTTATAACTGTATAATGTGTAAGAAGTTACACACATACACACACATCCGCAGTTTACTGTAAGATCTAACTTTCATCTAATTAAGACCATTAGGGAGTTAATTATCTCGTGCTATCAAGTCATCTGGTCATGGCTGAGTTTAATAACGTAGCTGGGGGTTGTCTGATGCTGTTGATGAGAAACGATTTTCTTTCACACACATACTTAACGCTTAATGATTAAGCTAAGGGTTCGTTTGGCTGTTTGAGTTTCGGGGCGGTAACTTACATTCTCTGGTGTGAACTATGCTTGTGAATATACTAGCAAATCTATGCTTAGGAGCTGTGATATTCCATTTTACGTTGTTATTTATATTTGTACCTAGCTATACATATTAGGCTTCATTTATTTACTGTAGTGGGAATCGGTTTATGTGGAGGTTAGTGTTGAAATGAGGGATGTTTTGTTATTCATGTCGTATATGTGTTTGTGTGTGTAATTTTACTATATATATACTTAGATATATTTTTGGGGAATATGTAACTGATTTAAAACAAGAGTATCATAATAATATATATCAAATAACCATAAATGTGTTCGCTGAGACAACAGGCTAGCCTAATTGATATTATACAACACTGATAGATTAGTATTGCTTAATGAATGAGATTATTACCAACTTTGACTCATACATGATCAGGCAGAAATTTTGCAATTAGTAATATCAATTCATTTACTTGGTGACATTATGGATTAATGGAAATACATAGATATATATAATTCTGCCTTAAATGGTGTGCTCACACAATTACGAACTTGTTATTTATGTAAAATCTTACAGGTCGAATAAAGCACACGCTTGTTGGTTAAAAGAGTTTTTCATTTGCAAGTCCTGTCATTCACCTGGGGGGACATGTCTGTAATTGTATCTGGGCCTTGCACACTTTTGCTTCCTCTAGGTTTCTCTTTACCTAGTTCTAAATATGATGTCTCTCCCCTTTTACAAAAAAAAACTTAATAAAAATAAAATTAAATAAAATTCAAAAAAAAAAAAATTTACAAAACTTAGAAAACAAAAGGGGGGTTTCAAATGGTAGCAGAGCGTGGTTTTTATGATTCTGGATGGATAGTAGGTATGATTTCTGCCTTATTTTCTCTGTTGAACTTGAGAAATTTTAGAATCTGGGGACTTATATTTATTTTCTTAAATGAAACTTAGTGTGGCTACAGACATGTCAGCTGGTGTTAGGACTTGCAAATTACTTCAAATTATTTTTGATTAGAATCCAAGTGTTGTAAGAAAACTTAATGATAGTGTAATAAATTAACAGAATGAACAACCAGAGAAAAAGAGCACATTTTATAAAATGAATAGGGGGTTAATGAAGTTTAAAATAATTTAATATGTGTTGTGATGTTGAGTGCGAGATGAATTTTGAAAAGGGGTTATGAGAATGTGATTAATTTGTTTTAATGAATGTGTGCTGATTGGTTGCACTTGCACATACCCTGGAGCTCATACGGAGTCTGGACATGATGAGGGCCGTCGGTACTTGTTGAGTTTGATTATGACTTGTCTTTTGGATTAGACAACGTGTTTGGTAGCATCCCAGTTATATGGTAATTGTTTATTGAGGGCGTTGAGTTGCGGTATTGTATTTTGAGTGCGGTTATGGTCCGACCAAGGGCATGGATGTGATACTTTATATTTTCGATTATATCGAATTTTATGTGTACTTGTGTGTTGTATTTAGTGAGTTAGTTGATGGTTTTGTGTTGTGTTCTCTTCTGGGCATTTTGCATGGCTGCTTCTCTGCTTTTATGACACCCATCTCGTCGTATCGGTAGAGTATTCTGGAGCCACTTGTATGATCAAGTTCTTCCTGTCGTTCTCTTTAATTCTTGCTTTTACTTGGTGTGTGTGTGGATTGCGCGGTCATGTCCATTTCGGTAAATGTGGATTTGTTTGTAAAAGATGAGCTCGAGTGGGAGGTCCGGTTCCGGGGACGGAAGCCGCAGGAGACTGTTGTTTCATTAAGGAAGCAACTCCGTGGGGCTCTTGCCTCCGGTGAGGCACCGAGTGGGAGAGTATTACTTACGGATGTCACCGCCGAGGTGGAGCTGTGCTCGGAAAAATTTGTAGAACTGCGCGATTTGGCCGAAGGCCTGCAGTCGGCGGCACCCACCTCTACGGCTAGACAGAGGGTGCGCCAACGCTTACAACACGTTCTATGCCGTTTACAGAATGCTGAATCACAGGCTACCACCTCGGAATTAGAGAAAAATGTTGTCACTCTTAGGGAGCAAGTGGCGATGGCATTGCGGGAGTTTTCTCTCGGCCAGCGTCGCCACGTAGATCCGAATTCCGGTTCTTCTTCTTCTTCTTGTGTTGAGACGGCAGCCAGGGTGGAACCCCCTGTGCATGTTCCTGCCTTTGCCGATATGGCCACCGCAAGCTATCACAAGCTTCCTAACCCCCTGTCGGATGTCATTCAGCGTCTCCCAGTTGTCGATGGTCTGGATCCTGAGGCGCTTTTGAGATTCTTGCGCGTATTTTTTCAGTTGGCCGATTTCCCTGGGCTGTCGGAGCGGACTTTGCTTGAGCTCATTTACCCGTATTGTCGGGGATCTATGGCTGAGCGCGTGACAAGTACCCTTAGGGATGGTGGTGGCATAGACCATTTCCATCGGGAAGTCCTGGACGCTTTCGTACCGGGAAGGTTACATGACCGGTTACGACACAAGCATTTCTATAGAGTTCAAGCAAGCGGAGAGTCCCTTGCTCATTTCATTTCCAGTGTTAAAGACGCGGCCCGGATCCTGAGGCTGGGGTTGTCAGAGTCTGATGTCATTCATACTATTTTGCAGGGCGTGACGCCGGAGGAACGGTCACGTTTGACATTCGCTGCCCGCCCCCAAAGTTTTATTGATTTAGACCGGCTGTGCGCCGAGTCGACCACTATACAGGGTAATGACGATATTAGAGCCCGCGAGGCTAGGAGGCGTTCAGAACGCCCTAATTTCGAGCGACGAGTCGGGCAGCCCGGGTCTCGGGGTCCTAGGCCTGCGCCGGTTCAGAGCTGTGAAGTACAAGACTTATTTTGTTCTAGGTGTCATAGATCCGGTCACGTTGCGCGCAATTGTAACGATGCTAGACTGCGTCAAGGGACTTCCCGAAAAGGTCACCTTTCAAAAAACGTAAATTCTCGGGGAAGATAAGTCGGGAGTGGTCTTCCCCGTTAGGCTGTTCTCTTCCGATTTCACTTAACCCCAGGCGGATAGCTAATCCCGGGTCATCCGGCTCCAAGGTCCTGCGAACTGTCCCCAACTACAGTTCAGTATGCCCCTTCCTGTTGGTCGAGTTGAAAAAGGGTCAGCTCAGAGCCTTGGTTGACTCTGGATCAGCCCGATCCATAATTTCATCTAGAGTATGTGAGGACCTTGAACAACAGGGCTTACTATTAGGGTCGGATCGGTCTTCCGTGGTATGCTGGACTGCATCGCGGGATATTCTGCCCATCTCCCGGGTGGTTTCCCTGAGTATTAAAATCGAGTGTTTTTCATGGGTGTGGCGATTTTTGGTTTCTCCTGCTCTGGGAGTCGACTGCATTGTGGGTGCAGATTTCATCTCCAAGAGTGGTCTCGTTTTAGATCTTCAAGCGCACCACTGTTATTTTAAATTCAATCGGGTGGTTGTCATTCCTTTCCTTGGATACCAGGGAGCTAAGGGAGGTGTCCAAGACGTTGTGTGTCCCGATTCAGAAAGAGACCATCTCACCCCGTCCCAGAGGCATGCTTTAGATCATTTGTGTGAGCAGTTCCCCACTGTATTAACTCCCAACCTGGGGCTCACACATCTTTTGGAATATAAGATCCGTTTAACGGACTCCGCCGTAGTCCGCTCACACCCATATAAATTCGCCCCTCCAAAGATGGATGTTCTAAGAGAGAAGGTTCAAGAGTTGCTTAAACAAGGGGTCATTGAACCTTCCAACTCTAGTTATGCTAGTCCAGCATTTCTGGTGCCCAAGCCTGGAGGTAAACAGCGTTTGGTAATTGACTATCGCAAACTCAATGCTAATATTGAAGTGGATTCAGTTCCTCTTCCCGATTTACATTCCGCGTTCGATTGGTTTAGTGGGGCCAGGTACTTCACCATCTTTGACCTCAATGCCGCTTATCATCAGATTCCTCTGTCTAAGGAAAGCCGCCCTTATACGGCATTCTGTGTGCCATGGAATCTTTATCAATATACTAGGGTACCCATGGGTCTGGCAGTGGGGGCTCAAACCCTCACGAGACTACTTGACACTGTCTTCCATGACGTAAAATTTAAATTCGTCTTTAATTATCTTGATGACCTCTTGGTCTATAGTAAAACGTTCGAGGAGCATCTGGGTCACCTGAGAGAGTTGATGTGCCGATTGAGGAGTGCTGGCCTCACTATCAATCCAGAAAAGGTAAAGTTTGCACAAAGGAGTATTTCGTTTTTAGGGCATCTCGTCTCATATGGGGGTGTGACGGTCGACCCGGAGAGGACACAAGGCATCCGGGATTTTCCTCCCCCTAGGGATGCGAAAGGGGTTGCCAGATTTGTTGGCATGGTCAATTTCTACCGTAGATTTATCCCTAATGCCGCGGAGATTGCGGTACCTTTAAATGAACTCAGGAAAAAGGGTACCAAATTTGTATGGGGAGAGAGGCAACAGCGGGCCTTTGATACCCTCAAGGAGGCGATCGTCTCTCCCCCTGTGTTGAGGATGCCTGATTTTTCAAAAAAATTCATTTTGCAAACGGACGCGAGTTCTGTTGCGCTCGGGGCGGTTCTGTCCCAGGAAGTCGATGGTGCTAGGCAGCCGGTGGCATTTATATCCCGGACCTTGACCCAACAAGAGAGGAAGTCTTCAGTGTATGAACTAGAGTGTCTTGCTGTTGTGTACGCTCTAGATAAGTTCAGGCGTTTCTTGGAACACGCTGAGTTCCTGTTGGAGACCGATAATCAGGCTCTCTCCTGGCTTCTCGCTCATCCCCGGCAGCTGGGTAAAATAGGGCGTTGGGTGGTCAAGATCTCATCCTTTAAATTCAAAGTGCAACACATCAGGGGAACACAAAATGTTGTTGCAGACGCCTTGTCACGTATGTTCACCCAACCCAGCGAGGCCAATTCTGAGCAACCCTGTTCCGTTCTGCTGGATTTTCCTTTGGCTTTTACTGATGTGTTACCCCATCAGTTAAATGATGAAGAGTTGGGTCCTATCATCCAACACCTAAAAGAGGGTAACGTGCAGGTACCATATTTTCTGTCCAAGGGCGTCCTGTGCTGCCGAGAACGAAAAGGACGTGCCCCGAAGGTTGTGCTGCCTAGCAAGCTCGTGCCAATGGTCTTCAGCTACTATCATGATTCCCCAATAGGTGGCCATAAGGGAATTTCGAAGACCATTTCCAGTATTAGGAGGCATTTCATCTGGAAGGGCATGGACAGGGACATCGCGGCTCGTGTGAAGGCATGTCATCTCTGTGGCTTGAGTAAGCCTGCTCAAAACACTAAATTGGGTCTATTGTCATCTGATGTGGCGAGCAAACCCATGGAGAAGTTATTCATAGACTACGTGGGACCTTTCCCTCGTAGCAAGTCAGGTAATGCTTACCTACTTGTTTGCGTGGATGCCTTTTCCAAGTTTGTCTGGCTACTGCCCTTACGACAGGCAAACACTCGCTCAACTATCCTTATGCTACAGACCCATGTCTTTCAGCATTTCGGTTTTCCGTCCACCATTGTCTCTGACAATGGACCACACTTCATTTCAAAAGATTTCCGGCGAATGTGTTTCGCTAACGGCATCAAACATGTGACCACTTCCCCGTACTACCCTCAACCGTCCCACGCGGAGAGCTTTAACCGGAATCTCCGTTCAGCGCTTATCGCCTATCATGCTGAACAACAGGATTGTTGGGACCAAAATTTAAAGTGGTTGCAATTAGCATTTAACACGGCCCTACACGAGAGTCACAAGGCTGTACCCTTTGAAGTCATGTTTGGGTTCTCGCCGAGTTTGCCGTTGGACAATTTGTGGCACATGGATGATCTTCTGCCGAACGATCCCGGGGTCACGACTGTGGACAGATGGCGGGAGGTCCGGAGGAATTTGCTTCGTGCGCACGAACGCGTCCGTAGTCGCTACAATCAGGGGCGAATTCCGAACCCATTTAAGATTGGCGACTTGGTCTACTGTCAGAGCCATCCGATCAGCTCAGCCATAAATAGGAGGGCCGCTAAACTATGTTATCGTTGGTCGGGACCATACCGCATTCTTCGGTTTGTGTCGCCCGTTACAGTGAAATTGGGTGATCCCGGTGGGGATGTTGAAAGAGTAACCACTCATATTTCCAAGCTAAAGTTTTGCCATAGGGCATGAGTTAGTGATGACAGTTGGTCCCATAGAAGGGGGGAATACTATTTGGGTTCCTGGATCTCAGTCATTAGATTTGGGAGGCCTTGGTGGTCGGTACTCAGAGCAGGCCTGCGATTCTTCTCTTTCTCCTGTTCTTTTCTGTCTCTTATATCTGCATGCGGACCAGGGCCCGGCGAGCATGCAGGACTCACACTTACACCTTCTCTTTCAGACACACATTCATTGACTCACACCTCTTCCTTCTGCTTTTCGTTTTCCTGTGTTACTGAACCCACCAAGAGCGGTTTTAGAGTCTGAGATTTTCCAGGTTTCCCGCAGCCGTCGTGCTTGAAGACTTGTTTGTTTTGGGTCAACCATGTTGCCCTTTTGGGGTGAGGGTGTGCCGAACTGGCTTCGGCAACGTATTAGATTATTAGTATTTTAAAAACGAGCGCCGCTGACGTCACGCACTGCCACTCTGTTAAGATTGTTTGTCGCCGGTCAGTTATACACACAAAAGGTTGTGTGGCTACGCAATACTGCTGACACTGCCGGCCAGCTGTGTGTCTGTACATTCCTGTTTGGAGGTTACTTGGCTGGAGCGAAACGTTGATTCGCTCTCATTTCTGTTTCATCCTCCAAGCTGTTCATCTGGTCTCGGCTGGCGGCGAACTTCTAACCAGGACTTCCGTACCTATCACTATGATAGGCTAGATAAAGCGTGCTCCAGGTACGTGCAAGTCTGTGGGTTCTGAAAATATTCTAACCCCAAATATATTTTGCGTTTCAGCTTTCATTATGAGTTATGCCTGTGTGTGTGTGTGTGCGTATAGAGCAGTTTTTTAATCTGGGCATTAACGCTGTTACAAAATCAAATTAAATTATATTTAATTAAATTATGAATGTGAGAGTCGTGGGTCAAGTTGATGTCAATAGAGAATGTGTTAATGTATCTTGCACTCAGCTGTTTTGATGTAATTAATAACAACGATAGACACAGCAAATCAATTTGAATATCTCAATGAAACATTTAAGAAAGTAATGGCTAGACGAGCTTAGTACTGTTTAATCTGAATTAGTGGCGATGTGTGTATGCGCTGTAGCTGCTTAAAGTTAGTGTTGGTATTTAATGTGGACGGCCTATGTGGCGTGAATTTCTTTATGACACCCTCTACAAGTATTGTATGTCCAGGTGCTCGACCAAGGACGAGATGGGTGTCAGGGGCGAACGAACATCTGTTCCCCCTAATAGCAGAGACGATCTTAGCCACAATGCCGTCAGTCGAGGACTTTTCGATGCTAAGCTGAACCAAGAACTTTTCCAACGCTAAGCTGCACCAGGGACGGGTGATATGACTGTGACATCACTGATCCTCGCCTATACGAACCAAGTACACCGGACTATCCAGGTGGGAAAATTCTGTTTATCTATTTCTCTCTCTACAACATGTGAATGCACAGAAGCCGCCAGAAGCTCACTCGTGAAGTTCTGAAAATTAGACTCTAGCACAAACTCTCATGTTCAATTATGTGTGATCGTCATGTTATTGCATGTGTGAACATTACCACAGTACACCTAATGAAGTATCTTATAACTGTATAATGTGTAAGAAGTTACACACATACACACACATCCGCAGTTTACTGTAAGATCTAACTTTCATCTAATTAAGACCATTAGGGAGTTAATTATCTCGTGCTATCAAGTCATCTGGTCATGGCTGAGTTTAATAACGTAGCTGGGGGTTGTCTGATGCTGTTGATGAGAAACGATTTTCTTTCACACACATACTTAACGCTTAATGATTAAGCTAAGGGTTCGTTTGGCTGTTTGAGTTTCGGGGCGGTAACTTACATTCTCTGGTGTGAACTATGCTTGTGAATATACTAGCAAATCTATGCTTAGGAGCTGTGATATTCCATTTTACGTTGTTATTTATATTTGTACCTAGCTATACA
This sequence comes from Magicicada septendecula, assembly GCA_034769895.1. Classification (NCBI taxonomy): domain Eukaryota; kingdom Metazoa; phylum Arthropoda; class Insecta; order Hemiptera; family Cicadidae; genus Magicicada; species Magicicada septendecula. The sequence continues at coordinate 962,267,631 of CM068367.1, read as the reverse complement.
TATTAGGCTTCATTTATTTACTGTAGTGGGAATCGGTTTATGTGGAGGTTAGTGTTGAAATGAGGGATGTTTTGTTATTCATGTCGTATATGTGTTTGTGTGTGTAATTTTACTATATATATACTTAGATATATTTTTGGGGAATATGTAACTGATTTAAAACAAGAGTATCATAATAATATATATCAAATAACCATAAATGTGTTCGCTGAGACAACAGGCTAGCCTAATTGATATTATACAACACTGATAGATTAGTATTGCTTAATGAATGAGATTATTACCAACTTTGACTCATACATGATCAGGCAGAAATTTTGCAATTAGTAATATCAATTCATTTACTTGGTGACATTATGGATTAATGGAAATACATAGATATATATAATTCTGCCTTAAATGGTGTGCTCACACAATTACGAACTTGTTATTTATGTAAAATCTTACAGGTCGAATAAAGCACACGCTTGTTGGTTAAAAGAGTTTTTCATTTGCAAGTCCTGTCATTCACCTGGGGGGACATGTCTGTAATTGTATCTGGGCCTTGCACACTTTTGCTTCCTCTAGGTTTCTCTTTACCTAGTTCTAAATATGATGTCTCTCCCCTTTTACAAAAAAAAAACTTAATAAAAATAAAATTAAATAAAATTCAAAAAAAAAAAAATTTACAAAACTTAGAAAACAAAAGGGGGGGTTTCAGTTCTTCAATATCTAATATGCACCTCTGCCTCCACAACGACGTGTCGCATATTTGCGGCCGATCGCTGGTGCGTGATCGAAAATGGGAACCGGTGAGTTTCCATAGAAACTATTTCTTTGTTGTCAATAACGCAGTACACATATAAAACTTCGCTTATGGATGCGACTACATTTAACTTATAATCTGCACATTGTTAAACGAAGAATGAATTCATTGATTGGTGAATGAAGAATGAATTCATTGATCGGTTGAATGAACATAAATGTATATATTTTTTATATTTATTGAAGCATTTTCAATGCCGTTCTCTGTGCATTGCATTTGTGCAATGTCTGTAAATTTTTTTGTTACTAATCCTGTAACCCCTATCATTTTTAATTCCTTCTAACCATGTTAAGTTAGGGTTCTCTCCCATTTTTTTTACTTCAGTTTCTATTGCAGAACTTAAAAAAAAGTTCTATAAATTTAGGCATTTTCAAGACAGTCTAAAGAAATAAATTTTTTTCTCTTCTATGCACCTTACAACAGCCGTTTGAACATTAAAAAAAAAAATCACTTATTGACTTTATATATCATTTCTTTATAAGTAACTCCTTGATTTTCTTGCAAGATTCTTGTATAATATATATATTGTAGCGTGACAGAAAATCCACTACTTATTAAGTCATATAAAATCATAAAGTTTAATTACACCACATATGTTAAAATAATATTGAATGAGATTTAAGGAAATCAAAGGAATGAACCACGATAAAATAAAAATCCTCATTACATTATATAAAAACCACTGTTTAAATATCAAAGAAAGTATTGAAAGCAACTCATATTATAAGATCAGTAATTTACCCAGGAAGCTAGGAGCAGTAAACAAATTAAATAACACCATATCAAGAAGAAAGAGAATCAGTTTAAGAGTGGTGAATACCAAAATACCCCAAAAACAAGAAGAAGGAAGAATAAAGTTTGTGATCAGGAAGAAAACAATACCCTGAAACCTTTAGAGAAGAACAAGGTCCGTATCAGTAAATAAATTAGATGCTCCAAACTAAACATCAGTCGAGATAACACAAAGTACCTTGGTTTACCCAAGAATGAAGAAGGAAGACAAGAAGACCAGAAGAATGAAGACTAGAAGAAGGACAAGAAGGAAGACAAGAAAGAAGATAAGAAGAAGGACAAGAAAGAAGACAGGAGGAGAGGAAGAAATAGTATGAAAGAAACACCGTTGTAAAACCTATTATTATTATTAACTACCATCAACCCCAAACCCACAAAAACGATTAAAAAGAAAGTATAACATACCAAAATCCTATAAAAATGTAATTATTTAGAAAACTAAAGTGCTGTATAGTATTATAAGAAGTGAACCGACTAAAGCTATTGTGTGGTAAGAAAATAAACAAGTCTTAACAGTCCATGATTACTAAAGGTCTGGTCTGAGATAATAAGACTCAAAATATCAGAACCAACAGTGAAAGTGAATTTGTGTAAGTGTTTTTTGGAAATGCAATAAACTTAAAGTTAGGGATACTATGACTTATCAATATGCTATATAACAACTTTAATATCCAATAATAAACAGTATAATAAAATAATAAAATGGAAGATTTCCAGTATTTTATTATTTTAATGTAACTCTTTGTTTACAAGACATTTGTAAAAAATGCATAATAACTAGAGTATGGGTGGTCATGTTTACTGATGAAGGGGATCATAAATAATAATGGTTTAGACCAGAAAGGACTGGCATTAATTTAGTATTCATAGGTTTAAAATGTTTAAATGAACTGTTTGTACACAGCCATAAAATCAATGTGTTTGTAAGAGTTATTAGAAAATAAGATTTATATTATGTGTTTAAAATGAATAATGTTTGCTAAATAACAGCATACATACCATTAATAATGTTTCAATAGGTATGCTATGTTAACTCAAAAAGAGTTAAAAGTATATGTTCAAACCATGTCAGCAATATGTTCAATTGTACAGATTGCTAAGTAATGTTCATAATTATTTTGTATAACTGTAGTGTTAATTAAATACTACACCTCACAGTAAGTTATAAACCATTTTATTTTCATGTAATAGTAACTATGTAAAGTCAGAGGAGTGGTAAGATTAAATTTATTTGAGAAAGACAGAAATGTAAAATTCTAAACTCTAGGCCATTTGGTGAATTCACAGAAACCATATAAACCAGTATAATTCACTTATAAATCCTGTAAACTAGCAAGATTTAGATAAGGTAAATCAGTTAACCACTACTGGGAATGATCCTATGAGTTAAAATGATAATAAGGAAATATACCTTAAAATATTGTAAATTTTCAAAATATATAAATTAATTAATTTTAAAGAGCAGTGTCAAATTCAGAGATTAACACAAAAAACCAGTTCAAAGGTTTAATTTATATGTATTTAAGGAAAGGAGGAGGAATATAACTAATTAAAATTTATTATAATAGTATTAATGATAATTAAAATGGAGGAAAATTTGTATAAAGACGGAAATCCAATTTTGAGCCTATATTTCCAAAAAAGAAAGAAATTTGTTAATTTCCACAAAATGTCTACAGATATGGACTATAATATGTCAATTTAAAAGGAATGAGATGATTAAACCGATGATAAGGTTCATAATTCATGAAAGTGATGAATAAAATAAATAAATTCCATATATAATGTAATATTGTATCATGTGTATGGGTAATCGAAATATGTTAACAATACTTTTTCAAAGATTAACTGGGCCAGATTTTGACCAAGTTAATTAGTCTTTTGTTGAATATCAAGCTGAATAGTTGTGTGAAAAAAACGTTCTTTGAAACCGAGTAGAAAATGGTACGACAGTTTGCCATTAATGTTAGTGCATCGAGAGTTAGATGAATTGAACACTTTATTAGCTAAATTTACCAAAACATTAACGACAATAGTGAAAAATAACACCTAACCTTATGATACGAGTGATATAAAACAGTAAAACAATATATTTGACATAATTCACGCTACAACGCATAATCACTTTTACAGACCACCTAACCAACAGAAGTGAACACATACCAGATAACTTAATTAACACCAATATACACGGAACACTTCTTCAGAACACACCAAACTACCTAATAGACAGATTACACCAGTACGGGAACATTTCAAACATTCATGAAGATAATTTTGTTGAGTTTTTAACAAGACGACTTTTGCAGTAATATATCCAGATCGAGTACCGGCCATCTTTGAATTTACTAAGCCTGCCTTCTTCACCCCGTGGTGACGTCATCGAAGCTGCCAATGGTCTGACAAAACAATTTATTAAACATTATATATCAGAATTATTTAAATACTGTTAAATAATAATTATTGAATTTATTTTAATTGTTAATGTTATACTTTCTCGTCACCCTTCTCTGACTATTAATTTAATCGCTCAAAGAACCTGTCCTTTATATAATACCTATAATAATTTTTATACTGTATGCACAATCGATAATTCCCTGAGACGGAGTCGATAATTGTTCTCAATCGATAAAAAATCGATTATTTATTAAATTGGTCAATAAATCCATATATTTCAATTGTTTTTTATCTGTTATTATTTCACAGGCTAATTTAAGATTATTTATTAAGGCTAAGGGACTTCAAGAAGAAGAAAATATTTTATTTGAGTGAGATATTGGACCAGCAAGAAAAATCATCGATCGATTGCTGACTGGAGTTAATCTATTTAACTCCAGACTTGGTTCAAATCTTCCAGAAGTGCTCGATAGTTAATAAATACCTGCCTAATTATTAAAATTTTTACGAAACCTTTAAAACAGCTTTATTTCTTATTTACACACATTGATTAATATAAACAAAATTATTTTTTTATTGAAAATTTTATTTTTTATAAAATTTTTCTCTACTATTTTATTTTTGTAAAGACCGGCATACAGGGTCTGCTTACAAAGTGGCGTCCAACTTAGAGGGCTTGATAAGATAAGCCTGGCAGCGATTAATTAATAGATACCAGAAAAATGCAAAGACGAGCTACTTCGAAAAAGAGGGCGGCAGAGGCCGAAAAAGAGATTGACATGGGGGATAAGGAGGCAACACCCGTGGAGGATCTGGAGGTGTTACTAACCCAGGTGGAACCGAAACAACCCGCACCACCAGAGGAACAACCTGAAGTAACAACGCAGACGGGGGAAGTCAATGTCCCAGAGAAGGAGAAATCTAAAACAATGGAAGAGAACACAATGGAAATGTTCAGGCAAATGAGAGAGGATAACATATCAATGAATAAGAACCTAGAATCCAAAATAGAAGGAGTAACTAAGAAAATGGATTCCACAAAGGAAGATTTGAAGGAAGACAACCGATCTACTAAGGAAGAATTGGGCCATAAGATAGAAAATACTAATAAGAAGATCGAAGAAACCAGTAAGAATTTAGAAGAGAAGATGGAGGAAAACAACCAATCTTTGAATAAGAAAATGGAAGACCTGAAATGGGACAACCAATCCTTGAGTAAGAAGATGGAAGAAAATAATAAGAATTTGTAAGAGAAGATGGAAGAAACCAGTAAGAAAATAGAAAGTGACAACCAACAATTAAAAGACGAATTAAGGGAAAATAACAGGAAAATGGAAGAGACGATGGGGGAAAGATTGGAAGAATTGAGAGAGGACAATCAATTGCTGAGAGAAGAACTAAGGGAAGTTAACCAAGAGAACATGAATAAGTTAGACGAGAGGATTGAGTTAGCTAAAGAGGAGTTGAATAAAAAGATAACTGAGACGAAGAAGTCCATCGTCAAGAAATTAGAACAGGAAGTCGTGGTTGTTAACCAGCAGATCAGAGAAGTAGACGAAAGATGTCGTCAAACAGAAAACGAAGTGCTGGAAGTCCGGGAAGTAATAACTAAGGAGATTACTCAGGTCCAAGAACAACAGAAAACAAAAATGGAGGAGACCAAGAAATTTGCCTTGGAAGAAGTGAATAAAGTGCGGACACAGGTAACCGAAAGATGCGACGGCGTGGAAGCCGCTATGTCGAACATAACCGGACAGGTGCGTCAGAGCCAGGAGGAGATAGAGCTGATAAGGAACAGACCATCTGGATATCATAATTTCCCCATGTCAGAAAACAGAGAATGGCTCAATTTCCGGCAATATAAACGGAAGCCTATGGAGTTCTTGGCACGCATAGAGGAGTACCTCGAAAAACACAGAGGGAACCGATGGGTCCAGAACAGGGAAATCCTTGACGAGTCGTTTCGGGAGGTGAATGACCATTGGTGGATGGCCAACCGGAGCGACATCGACAACTATGAGCAATTTAAGAGCCTATTCAAGGCCAAGTACTGGTCAGAGACAACTCAAAATTTGATAAGAGACAATATCTGCCACGGCCACTACAAGCCACAAGTCGGTAGTTTGATGAAGGCTTATTTCCTCGGCAAGGTATGTATGGCCAAGCACTTAGAACCGGCCATACCTGAGGAGTGCCTAATAAATAAGTTGTCCTATCATTATGATGAAGAGGTAATTCGTGCGAGGAGGGGCAGCCAAATAAAAACCATCCAGGCAATGACAGAACTCCTCGAAAACTATGAAAATGAAGACTACTATCGACAGAGTCGTAGAAGAAGTGATGGGCCCGAACCAAGGACGTATCAGAACAATAACCAGGGTACGAACCACATAAACACTGGGTACCAAGGAGGCCGGGCATGCCCGCAAAATAACAATTTTAGTAATAATAATAATATTAACAACTCTAGTTTCAATAATAATAATAATAATACGGGTCCAAACCATCCAAACCCGAGTCGACCCTCTAATGGTTATCAGGGTAACCGCAATCCCTACCCTAATAACACAAATAGTCAGAGAAGCCCCAATTATGGTAATAGTCATTACCATAATAATAATAATCGTGCGGGTCCCAATAATGGTAATTCCGTTAATAATAGGTTTCCTCGCCCTAGAGTGAACTTCATACGAGCCACAGATGGACGACAGCGGAGATTCAACCACAATCGAAGAAACAGCTACCGCGGATACGAAGAAAGGCGGAGGAGCCTAGAACGGGACCAACCAAGGTACTATCCGGCAAGGAGGAGTAATAGTTTAGATGACGCTGAACGGAGGTCTAACCACGAACGACCGGAAGACCATAGGACGGATCGACAGGTAACCACTCTGAGCATCCCAAATGAGGCATCAATTAGTATGGCTCCAAGGAATAATGATGCCGAGCCTTTAAACGGGCACAGGCAGTAATAAATCGCCGGAACCCGTTACTGCTCCTAAATACTGGGTATAATAATAATAATGAGTGCAATCATAGGTATAATAACAATCGTATCACAGTCATAGGGTGCAACTACCTAAAGGACATCAGACATGAGTTATTGGAAGAGGATAACAGGAATCCCACCAATAACTTCAATAATGAAATAATACATGTCGACGCCGAGGTAGAAGGCATCCCAGCCAAGTTAATGATCGATACTGGTTCGAACGTGTCAATCATAAGTACGACGGAGTTGGAGAGGATACAGCAAGAGTGCGGGAGAACTTTACCAACGTTGCCGTTGAATAATATTGTTTTGTTGGGTGCAACCGGCCGACAAAACAAAACTATACGTAGGCAAGTCTCCGCCAGTGTGACGAGCTGTGGTATAGCAATTGATATGGAATTCTTGGTGGCGAGCGGTCTGCCATTTAATATACTGGTCGGGTGTGATGTGCTTAGGAGGAATTCCGCCATCATTGATCTGAGAACTGAAACATTGTCGCTGTTTACTAACGGACATACTTGGACGGCGAACTTGGTGGGTAGTGACCAAGTCGTTCCCGATAGTATCCACCAGCAAATCCGCAAAATTAATTACATCCATCCAACATCTATAATCGAACAAAGGATAGACGACACCTCCAATGAAGATTTATGGTCACAAAAAATCCAGGAGGTCAGGGATTTCCGGAGCGGTATAACTGGCGAAGGTTTAACAATAAACCAAGCGAACAAATTAATAAACATATATAACAAATATAAATCAGTCTTTTCTGATGAGCCCAGTAAAGTGAAAAACTTCCAGTTTACTCTACAGTTCCGAGACACAGTGGACTTTAACCGGAAGTCTTACCCCATTGCGCAATCACGAAAGCAAGCAGTAAGAGCTGAAATAGAGCAAATGATTAACCGTGACATTATAGAGAGTAGCCATTCCCCATATACAAGTCCTATCGTGGCTATTCCTAAGAAAAACGGACAAGTCCGTTTGTGTTTAGATGCGCACGAAATAAATAAAATGATCATTAATGACAGGACTTCGCCCGGTGAGATTGAGGAGATTTTAAAACGGTTCCACGGTACCAAATACTTCAGTACCTGGGATACGGTGTGCGGGTACTGGCAGGTGGAATTACATCCACAGAGTCGCCAGTATCTGGCCTTTATATTCGAAGGGCGGAACTACCAGTTTAAGAGGTTGCCCTTCGGACTGGTAAACTCAGTCGCAGTCTTTGTGCACTTCATGGACCAGATACTTGGCCAAGAAGTACTACAATTCACCACCGTATATGTCGATGATTTGCTAGTGTCCTCAGAAACTTGGGAGGAACACTGCTACCGTGTGGAACACGTATTACAGAAGCTAGCGACAAACAATATTACACTGAAATTAGCAAAATCTCATTTCATTGCTAAGGAAATACAATTCTTAGGCTTCATCTTAAATGATCAGGGAATCTCACCGTCGGCTGAAAAAGTCGAAGCGATTCAGAACTTTCCTACACCTAAGAATCGAAGGCAGTTACAGTCGTTCCTGGGACTCTGTAATTACTACCGCAAGTTCCAGGAAAAGTACTCAGAACTGACTGCCAGATTTCAGCCGCAACTGTCATCCAAAAATAAATGGATCTGGGGTAATGAACAACAGAATATATTATCTCTAATAAAACAAAAATTCCTTGAACCCATTATACTCCGCCATCCAGATTTTAACAAGCCTTTCTTTCTTAATTGTGATGCCAGTGACATCAGCCTCGGCACTACCTTATATCAAGAGGATGAGGAGGGCGAACATCTTGTGATCTGCTTTGCCAGCAGAGCATTGAATCAATGTGAGAAAAACTACCACGTTACAGAAAAGGAATTATTGAGTGTCGTGTTCGCGTGCGGAAAGTTCCGCACTTATATCCTTGGTTATTCCGTTACCGTCCGGACAGACCATAAATCTATCTCGTTCCTTAAGAGATGTAAGTTAAGCCATGGAAGGTTAACGCGGTGGATACTATTGCTGCAAGAATACGACCTCAAGTGGGGGTATATCCCCGGAAAGAAGAATGTCGTCGCGGACGTCTTGTCTAGAGTAGACATTGACAAACAGACGTTCGAGGGAGAGAAGGAGAGTATTCTTAAAGTATACCATATTCTAAGCAGCAGCGCCGGTCTACAATCAATTTTGGAACACCTGAGCACACACCAACAAGCTGACCCGAAGTTAATCTCTATTCTCACAAGATTGGAAGCAGGGGATGAGACAATCTCCCAATATTACAAAATCCATAATGGAATCCCGTTTTCAAGACCATCTTTATATAAGGAGGAATGGAAGGTTATAATTCCGACCCATATCGAGAAGGAGATAGTGTTCAATTATCATGTTCGATATGGGCATATGGGCGCCTTAAAGGTGGTAAAGTCCCTGGAAGAGAGCTGCCATATCAAAGACATAAATCGGAAGGTACGAAGGTACATCAGAAACTGTCGCATTTGCCAACTCGTAAAAACAAACAACGAGAAAAGAGAGGGGCAGATGATTCCGATAACCTCTCAGTCGAAACTTGAGAAGGTATTCCTGGATATCTGTGGGCCATTTCCCCGCAGTGGAGGCCGCCACCGATACAAATATCTCGTCATCATAATGGACCATTATACCAAGTTCGTGAAGCTATACCCAGCGAATCGGGCGACTACGAATAAAGTTCTTGAAATCCTGATCAACCAGTACTTCCCAACCGTCGGAAAACCGGTATCGATCATAACCGACCACGGAACACAATTCAAGGGGAGGAAATGGCCGGATACACTGCTGTCAATGGGGGTTCATACATACAAGACATCAGTATACCACCCGAGCAGTAACCCGGCCGAAAGAGTCTTGCGAGAGGTGGGGCGCCTATTAAGAACGTATTGCCACGATCAGCAGAGGAGGTGGCAAGAATACTTGGAGGCCACTGAAGAATTCTTCAACCTGGCATACCATCCAGCCATAGGAATAACCCCTTACTCCGCAATGTACGAGAGACAACCCCCTAGGGAGATCGAAGATATCTTGGAGTTCCCCAGAGAGCATAAATATATATTTAATAGATTTCAATTTCATAATAAGGTGGCCGAAGATCAGGAGAAACGGCGGAATAAGTACGATAAAAGCATGGGTAAGGTTATTAATTATACCGTTGGAGAGAAGGTGTTGTTGAAGAATAGGGAATTACCCAGTTCCTTAGAGGGGATAACAAAAAAATTATTGCTTCTGTACACTGGTCCCTATATTGTCTCTAAGAACAATAACAACAACACATACGAAATAAAGGAAATGAATTCAAATAAAGTTAAGGGTGTCTTTAACCAGGCATCCATGAAGGAATTAGAATAAAATCATCAAAATTTTAAAGCAAGGTAAGACCATCTTACTGAACCGGAATTTGAAATAAACATTTTGGAAGAGAATATAAATCAGGAATTGGAATAAAATCATCAAAATTTTAAAACAAAGTAAGACTATCTTACTAAACTGGAATTTGAAATAAACATTTTGGAAGAGAATATAAAACAGGAATTAGAATAAAATCATCAAAATTTTAAAGCAAGGTAAAACCATCTTACTAAACCAGGAATTTGAAATAAACATTATGGAAGAGAATATAAAATAGGAATTAGAATAAAATCATGAAAATTTTAAAGCAAGGTAAGACCATCTTACTAAACCAGGAATTTGAAATAAACATTTTGGAAGAGAATAGAAAACAACAGAATTTAGAAATAAAAAAAAACTCAAAATTCCAAAAAACAATGTAAGACATTTACATAACAATTATTTGAAGAGAAACATTTTGACAATAATACCAATAGAATTTATGAATAACTCAAAATTCCCAAAACAATGTAATACTTTACATAACAACTATTGGAAGAAAACTTTATGGCAAGAATATAAACAGGAATTTAGAATGGGAAATCATCTAAATTAAAAAAAAAAGATTGTAAGTTTACCTTACTAACCAAGAATTTGAGAAAAAACATTTTGAAGGGATAAATATAAAACAGAATTTAGATTGAAATAATATAAGTTCTAAAAAGAAAACAAGCCCACCTTACATACAAATTATTTGAGAAAACTTTATGGAATAATATAAGAAGAGTGAATTTTGAATTGTGTACAAATCAAGTTTCCAAACCAAGAGTAAGTACAACTTACCGACCAATGATTAATAAAACACTTGGGTGAAATAAACAGAAAAGATTTAATACCATATTTATGGTAAGCATAAAATATAATTGCCATGTTAATAAAGGATCATAATGGGGTGAATAAAGGAAACAGACTTTAGAATTAAAACAAATAATTCTGGAAAATATGATCATGTCTAATTTCAACATAAAGAGTTAAAACCTTTCCATAAAATGATGCCAAAGGAAATAAAAAAAAAAATAAATGAGATACGATTTGAGTTGATACGATTTGAGTGATTGAATATAATAAAATACAAAAACTTAGGTGGAATTATGAGATAATGAAACTTTGAAGTGGTATGAGGAGAAATTGTGACCTCATTATGAAATTAATAAAAAACATTCATTCGTAAGTATAATAACCATGACAGGAATAATGTGAGAATAATATCAAAGATATATGTAATTAAACGAATTAATATAAAATGATTTATGAATTAAATGTCAATTATAATAATGACAGATATAAAAAGTTCTAGAAAATAGAACAAGTGGAAATAATAAGAACCAAGAAACAGTCTAAAAATGTCATAAAGATATGCTACTATAAACACTGCAGATTATAATAAAAAAACCAGAAGGTAATAAAGAATTTATAACCAAAAGATTTATATGATAAGAAAAGTTGAAAAATGTAATAATAGAAGAGCTTCCTACCATAATATCAAATGAATGAACCATCCAGTTAACGAGTCAGAAGAACAACTGAGATAGGAATATTAAAACTCTGAGAAATATAATAAGTAATAAGTGAAGTATCCCAAAGATATTTTTTTTTAAATAGTAACAAATGTGTACTATTCTGAATAATTTTTTAATCTGTCTGAAGATAATTCCAGCAGTATTAATATGTTTTTTGCGCAGAGATGATTTGCCTCTGTACTCAAATATGTGTGAAGTATTGGACAGCAGAGGAAGTAGCGTACAGTGCCTCTCTGAACTGAACCAGCTCACAAAGTAGGAAACGATAGGGAGGAAATATCCCAAGGAGAAAATACTAAGAAGAAATATGAAAATGAAATAATAAATATAAAACTCAGATGACTATTACTATCAAGGAAGATCCAGTGAGAATGAGAAAGATATAAACTCAAATATAAATAAGAAAATTTTTAAAATGGAAGGAAGTCCAGAATAATAACAAACCTAGAATAATTATCATAAGCAATTGTTTCAAACAAAGCAAGTATAGTCTGAAAAAATTACTTCTGGAGAAGGGCATTCTGTAGCGTGACAGAAAATCCACTACTTATTAAGTCATATAAAATCATAAAGTTTAATTACACCACATATGTTAAAATAATATTGAATGAGATTTAAGGAAATCAAAGGAATGAAACCACGATAAAATAAAAATCCTCATTACATTATATAAAAACCACTGTTTAAATATCAAAGAAAGTATTGAAAGCAACTCATATTATAAGATCAGTAATTTACCCAGGAAGCTAGAAGCAGTAAACAAATTAAATAACACCATATCAAGAAGAAAGAGAATCAGTTTAAGAGTGGTGAATACCAAAATACCCCAAAAACAAGAAGAAGGAAGAATAAAGTTTGTGATCAGGAAGAAAACAATACCCTGAAACCTTTAGAGAAGAACAAGGTCCGTATCAGTAAATAAATTAGATGCTCCAAACTAAACATCAGTCGAGATAACACAAAGTACCTTGGTTTACCCAAGAATGAAGAAGGAAGACAAGAAGACCAGAAGAATGAAGACTAGAAGAAGGACAAGAAGGAAGACAAGAAAGAAGATAAGAAGAAGGACAAGAAAGAAGACAGGAGGAGAGGAAGAAATAGTATGAAAGAAACACCGTTGTAAAACCTATTATTATTATTAACTACCATCAACCCCAAACCCACAAAAACGATTAAAAAGAAAGTATAACATACCAAAATCCTATAAAAATGTAATTATTTAGAAAACTAAAGTGCTGTATAGTATTATAAGAAGTGAACCGACTAAAGCTATTGTGTGGTAAGAAAATAAACAAGTCTTAACAGTCCATGATTACTAAAGGTCTGGTCTGAGATAATAAGACTCAAAATATCAGAACCAACAGTGAAAGTGAATTTGTGTAAGTGTTTTTTGGAAATGCAATAAACTTAAAGTTAGCGATACTATGACTTATCAATATGCTATATAACAACTTTAATATCCAATAATAAACAGTATAATAAAATAATAAAATGGAAGATTTCCAGTATTTTATTATTTTAATGTAACTCTTTGTTTACAAGACATTTGTAAAAAATGCATAATAACTAGAGTATGGGTGGTCATGTTTACTGATGAAGGGGATCATAAATAATAATGGTTTAGACCAGAAAGGACTGGCATTAATTTAGTATTCATAGGTTTAAAATGTTTAAATGAACTGTTTGTACACAGCCATAAAATCAATGTGTTTGTAAGAGTTATTAGAAAATAAGATTTATATTATGTGTTTAAAATGAATAATGTTTGCTAAATAACAGCATACATACCATTAATAATGTTTCAATAGGTATGCTATGTTAACTCAAAAAGAGTTAAAAGTATATGTTCAAACCATGTCAGCAATATGTTCAATTGTACAGATTGCTAAATAATGTTCATAATTATTTTGTATAACTGTAGTGTTAATTAAATACTACACCTCACAGTAAGTTATAAACCATTTTATTTTCATGTAATAGTAACTATGTAAAGTCAGAGGAGTGGTAAGATTAAATTTATTTGAGAAAGACAGAAATGTAAAATTCTAAACTCTAGGCCATTTGGTGAATTCACAGAAACCATATAAACCAGTATAATTCACTTATAAATCCTGTAAACTAGCAAGATTTAGATAAGGTAAATCAGTTAACCACTACTGGGAATGATCCTATGAGTTAAAATGATAATAAGGAAATATACCTTAAAATATTGTAAATTTTCAAAATATATAAATTAATTAATTTTAAAGAGCAGTGTCAAATTCAGAGATTAACACAAAAAACCAGTTCAAAGGTTTAATTTATATGTATTTAAGGAAAGGAGGAGGAATATAACTAATTAATATTTATTATAATAGTATTAATGATAATTAAAATGGAGGAAAATTTGTATAAAGACGGAAATCCAATTTTGAGCCTATATTTCCAAAAAAGAAAGAAATTTGTTAATTTCCACAAAATGTCTACAGATATGGACTATAATATGTCAATTTAAAAGGAATGAGATGATTAAACCGATGATAAGGTTCATAATTCATGAAAGTGATGAATAAAATAAATAAATTCCATATATAATGTAATATTGTATCATGTGTATGGGTAATCGAAATATGTTAACAATACTTTTTCAAAGATTAACTGGGCCAGATTTTGACCAAGTTAATTAGTCTTTTGTTGAATATCAAGCTGAATAGTTGTGTGAAAAAAACGTTCTTTGAAACCGAGTAGAAAATGGTACGACAGTTTGCCATTAATGTTAGTGCATCGAGAGTTAGATGAATTGAACACTTTATTAGCTAAATTTACCAAAACATTAACGACAATAGTGAAAAATAACACCTAACCTTATGATACGAGTGATATAAAACAGTAAAACAATATATTTGACATAATTCACGCTACAACGCATAATCACTTTTACAGACCACCTAACCAACAGAAGTGAACACATACCAGATAACTTAATTAACACCAATATACACGGAACACTTCTTCAGAACACACCAAACTACCTAATAGACAGATTACACCAGTACGGGAACATTTCAAACATTCATGAAGATAATTTTGTTGAGTTTTTAACAAGACGACTTTTGCAGTAATATATCCAGATCGAGTACCGGCCATCTTTGAATTTACTAAGCCTGCCTTCTTCATCCCGTGGTGACGTCATCGAAGCTGCCAATGGTCTGACAAAACAATTTATTAAACATTATATATCAGAATTATTTAAATACTGTTAAATAATAATTATTGAATTTATTTTAATTGTTAATGTTATACTTTCTCGTCACCCTTCTCTGACTATTAATTTAATCGCTCAAAGAACCTGTCCTTTATATAATACCTATAATAATTTTTATACTGTATGCACAATCGATAATTCCCTGAGACGGAGTCGATAATTGTTCTCAATCGATAAAAAATCGATTATTTATTAAATTGGTCAATAAATCCATATATTTCAATTGTTTTTTATCTGTTATTATTTCACAGGCTAATTTAAGATTATTTATTAAGGCTAAGGGACTTCAAGAAGAAGAAAATATTTTATTTGAGTGAGATATTGGACCAGCAAGAAAAATCATCGATCGATTGCTGACTGGAGTTAATCTATTTAACTCCAGACTTGGTTCAAATCTTCCAGAAGTGCTCGATAGTTAATAAATACCTGCCTAATTATTAAAATTTTTACGAAACCTTTAAAACAGCTTTATTTCTTATTTACACACATTGATTAATATAAACAAAATTATTTTTTTATTGAAATTTTATTTTCAATAAAATTTTTCTCTACTATTTTATTTTTGTAAAGACCGGCATACAGGTTCTGCTTACAAAGTGGCGTCCAACTTAGAGGGCTTGATAAGATAAGCCTGGCAGCGATTAATTAATAGATACCAGAAAAATGCAAAGACGAGCTACTTCGAAAAAGAGGGCGGCAGAGGCCGAAAAAGAGATTGACATGGGGGATAAGGAGGCAACACCCGTGGAGGATCTGGAGGTGTTACTAACCCAGGTGGAACCGAAACAACCCGCACCACCAGAGGAACAACCTGAAGTAACAACGCAGACGGGGGAAGTCAATGTCCCAGAGAAGGAGAAATCTAAAACAATGGAAGAGAACATAATGGAAATGTTCAGGCAAATGAGAGAGGATAACATATCAATGAATAAGAACCTAGAATCCAAAATAGAAGGAGTAACTAAGAAAATGGATTCCACAAAGGAAGATTTGAAGGAAGACAACCGATCTACTAAGGAAGAATTGGGCCATAAGATAGAAAATACTAATAAGAAGATCGAAGAAACCAGTAAGAATTTAGAAGAGAAGATGGAGGAAAACAACCAATCTTTGAATAAGAAAATGGAAGACCTGAAAAGGGACAACCAATCCTTGAGTAAGAAGATGGAAGAAAATAATAAGAATTTGTAAGAGAAGATGGAAGAAACCAGTAAGAAAATAGAAAGTGACAACCAACAATTAAAAGACGAATTAAGGGAAAATAACAGGAAAATGGAAGAGACGATGGGGGAAAGATTGGAAGAATTGAGAGAGGACAATCAATTGCTGAGAGAAGAACTAAGGGAAGTTAACCAAGAGAACATGAATAAGTTAGACGAGAGGATTGAGTTAGCTAAAGAGGAGTTGAATAAAAAGATAACTGAGACGAAGAAGTCCATCGTCAAGAAATTAGAACAGGAAGTCGTGGTTGTTAACCAGCAGATCAGAGAAGTAGACGAAAGATGTCGTCAAACAGAAAACGAAGTGCTGGAAGTCCGGGAAGTAATAACTAAGGAGATTACTCAGGTCCAAGAACAACAGAAAACAAAAATGGAGGAGACCAAGAAATTTGCCTTGGAAGAAGTGAATAAAGTGCGGACACAGGTAACCGAAAGATGCGACGGCGTGGAAGCCGCTATGTCGAACATAACCGGACAGGTGCGTCAGAGCCAGGAGGAGATAGAGCTGATAAGGAACAGACCATCTGGATATCATAATTTCCCCATGTCAGAAAACAGAGAATGGCCCAATTTCCGGCAATATAAACGGAAGCCTATGGAGTTCTTGGCACGCATAGAGGAGTACCTCGAAAAACACAGAGGGAACCGATGGGTCCAGAACAGGGAAATCCTTGACGAGTCGTTTCGGGAGGTGAATGACCATTGGTGGATGGCCAACCGGAGCGACATCGACAACTATGAGCAATTTAAGAGCCTATTCAAGGCCAAGTACTGGTCAGAGACAACTCAAAATTTGATAAGAGACAATATCTGCCACGGCCACTACAAGCCACAAGTCGGTAGTTTGATGAAGGCTTATTTCCTCGGCAAGGTATGTATGGCCAAGCACTTAGAACCGGCCATACCTGAGGAGTGCCTAATAAATAAGTTGTCCTATCATTATGATGAAGAGGTAATTCGTGCGAGGAGGGGCAGCCAAATAAAAACCATCCAGGCAATGACAGAACTCCTCGAAAACTATGAAAATGAAGACTACTACCGACAGAGTCGTAGAAGAAGTGATGGGCCCGAACCAAGGACGTATCAGAACAATAACCAGGGTACGAACCACATAAACACTGGGTACCAAGGAGGCCGGGCATGCCCGCAAAATAACAATTTTAGTAATAATAATAATATTAACAACTCTAGTTTCAATAATAATAATAATAATACGGGTCCAAACCATCCAAACCCGAGTCGACCCTCTAATGGTTATCAGGGTAACCGCAATCCCTACCCTAATAACACAAATAGTCAGAGAAGCCCCAATTATGGTAATAGTCATTACCATAATAATAATAATCGTGCGGGTCCCAATAATGGTAATTCCGTTAATAATAGGTTTCCTCGCCCTAGAGTGAACTTCATACGAGCCACAGATGGACGACAGCGGAGATTCAACCACAATCGAAGAAACAGCTACCGCGGATACGAAGAAAGGCGGAGGAGCCTAGAACGGGACCAACCAAGGTACTATCCGGCAAGGAGGAGTAATAGTTTAGATGACGCTGAACGGAGGTCTAACCACGAACGACCGGAAGACCATAGGACGGATCGACAGGTAACCACTCTGAGCATCCCAAATGAGGCATCAATTAGTATGGCTCCAAGGAATAATGATGCCGAGCCTTTAAACGGGCACAGGCAGTAATAAATCGCCGGAACCCGTTACTGCTCCTAAATACTGGGTATAATAATAATAATGAGTGCAATCATAGGTATAATAACAATCGTATCACAGTCATAGGGTGCAACTACCTAAAGGACATCAGACATGAGTTATTGGAAGAGGATAACAGGAATCCCACCAATAACTTCAATAATGAAATAATACATGTCGACGCCGAGGTAGAAGGCATCCCAGCCAAGTTAATGATCGATACTGGTTCGAACGTGTCAATCATAAGTACGACGGAGTTGGAGAGGATACAGCAAGAGTGCGGGAGAACTTTACCAACGTTGCCGTTGAATAATATTGTTTTGTTGGGTGCAACCGGCCGACAAAACAAAACTATACGTAGGCAAGTCTCCGCCAGTGTGACGAGCTGTGGTATAGCAATTGATATGGAATTCTTGGTGGCGAGCGGTCTGCCATTTAATATACTGGTCGGGTGTGATGTGCTTAGGAGGAATTCCGCCATCATTGATCTGAGAACTGAAACATTGTCGCTGTTTACTAACGGACATACTTGGACGGCGAACTTGGTGGGTAGTGACCAAGTCGTTCCCGATAGTATCCACCAGCAAATCCGCAAAATTAATTACATCCATCCAACATCTATAATCGAACAAAGGATAGACGACACCTCCAATGAAGATTTATGGTCACAAAAAATCCAGGAGGTCAGGGATTTCCGGAGCGGTATAACTGGCGAAGGTTTAACAATAAACCAAGCGAACAAATTAATAAACATATATAACAAATATAAATCAGTCTTTTCTGATGAGCCCGGTAAAGTGAAAAACTTCCAGTGTACTCTACAGTTCCGAGACACAGTGGACTTTAACCGGAAGTTACCCCATTGCGCAATCACGAAAGCAAGCAGTAAGACCTGAAATAGAGCAAATGATTAACCGTGACATTATAGAGAGTAGCCATTCCCCATATACAAGTCCTATCGTGGCTATTCCTAAGAAAAACGGACAAGTCCGTTTGTGTTTAGATGCGCACGAAATAAATAAAATGATCATTAATGACAGGACTTCGCCCGGTGAGATTGAGGAGATTTTAAAACGGTTCCACGGTACCAAATACTTCAGTACCTGGGATACGGTGTGCGGGTACTGGCAGGTGGAATTACATCCACAGAGTCGCCAGTATCTGGCCTTTATATTCGAAGGGCGGAACTACCAGTTTAAGAGGTTGCCCTTCGGACTGGTAAACTCAGTCGCAGTCTTTGTGCACTGCATGGACCAGATACTTGGCCAAGAAGTACTACAATTCACCACCGTATATGTCGATGATTTGCTAGTGTCCTCAGAAACTTGGGAGGAACACTGCTACCGTGTGGAACACGTATTACAGAAGCTAGCGACAAACAATATTACACTGAAATTAGCAAAATCTCATTTCATTGCTAAGGAAATACAATTCTTAGGCTTCATCTTAAATGATCAGGGAATCTCACCGTCGGCTGAAAAAGTCGAAGCGATTCAGAACTTTCCTACACCTAAGAATCGAAGGCAGTTACAGTCGTTCCTGGGACTCTGTAATTACTACCGCAAGTTCCAGGAAAAGTACTCAGAACTGACTGCCAGATTTCAGCCGCAACTGTCATCCAAAAATAAATGGATCTGGGGTAATGAACAACAGAATATATTATCTCTAATAAAACAAAAATTCCTTGAACCCATTATACTCCGCCATCCAGATTTTAACAAGCCTTTCTTTCTTAATTGTGATGCCAGTGACATCAGCCTGGGCACTACCTTATATCAAGAGGATGAGGAGGGCGAACATCTTGTGATCTGCTTTGCCAGCAGAGCATTGAATCAATGTGAGAAAAACTACCACGTTACAGAAAAGGAATTATTGAGTGTCGTGTTCGCGTGCGGAAAGTTCCGCACTTATATCCTTGGTTATTCCGTTACCGTCCGGACAGACCATAAATCTATCTCGTTCCTTAAGAGATGTAAGTTAAGCCATGGAAGGTTAACGCGGTGGATACTATTACTGCAAGAATACGACCTTAAGTGGGAGTATATCCCCGGAAAGAAGAATGTCGTCGCGGACGTCTTGTCTAGAGTAGACATTGACAAACAGACGTTCGAGGGAGAGAAGGAGAGTATTCTTAAAGTATACCAAATTCTAAGCAGCAGCGCCGGTCTACAATCAATTTTGGAACACCTGAGCACACACCAACAAGCTGACCCGAAGTTAATCTCTATTCTCACAAGATTGGAAGCAGGGGATGAGACAATCTCCCAATATTACAAAATCCATAATGGAATCCTGTTTTCAAGACCATCTTTATATAAGGAGGAATGGAAGGTTATAATTCCGACCCATATCGAGAAGGAGATAGTGTTCAATTATCATGTTCGATATGGGCATATGGGCGCCTTAAAGGTGGTAAAGTCCCTGGAAGAGAGCTGCCATATCAAAGACATAAATCGGAAGGTACGAAGGTACATCAGAAACTGTCGCATTTGCCAACTCGTAAAAACAAACAACGAGAAAAGAGAGGGGCAGATGATTCCGATAACCTCTCAGTCGAAACTTGAGAAGGTATTCCTGGATATCTGTGGGCCATTTCCCCGCAGTGGAGGCCGCCACCGATACAAATATCTCGTCATCATAATGGACCATTATACCAAGTTCGTGAAGCTATACCCAGCGAATCGGGCGACTACGAATAAAGTTCTTGAAATCCTGATCAACCAGTACTTCCCAACCGTCGGAAAACCGGTATCGATCATAACCGACCACGGAACACAATTCAAGGGGAGGAAATGGCGGGATACACTGCTGTCAATGGGGGTTCATACATACAAGACATCAGTATACCACCCGAGCAGTAACCCGGCCGAAAGAGTCTTGCGAGAGGTGGGGCGCCTATTAAGAACGTATTGCCACGATCAGCAGAGGAGGTGGCAAGAATACTTGGAGGCCACTGAAGAATTCCTCAACCTGGCATACCATCCAGCCATAGGAATAACCCCTTACTCCGCAATGTACGAGAGACAACCCCCTAGGGAGATCGAAGATATCTTGGAGTTCCCCAGAGAGCATAAATATATATTTAATAGAATTCAATTTCATAATAAGGTGGCCGAAGATCAGGAGAAACGGCGGAATAAGTACGATAAAAGCATGGGTAAGGTTATTAATTATACCGTTGGAGAGAAGGTGTTGTTGAAGAATAGGGAATTACCCAGTTCCTTAGAGGGGATAACAAAAAAAAATTATTGCTTCTGTACACTGGTCCCTATATTGTCTCTAAGAACAATAACAACAACACATACGAAATAAAGGAAATGAATTCAAATAAAGTTAAGGGTGTCTTTAACCAGGCATCCATGAAGGAATTAGAATAAAATCATCAAAATTTTAAAGCAAGGTAAGACCATCTTACTAACCGGAATTTGAAATAAACATTTTGGAAGAGAATATAAAACAGGAATTGGAATAAAATCATCAAAATTTTAAAGCAAAGTAAGACCATCTTACTAAACTGGAATTTGAAATAAACATTTTGGAAGAGAATATAAATCAGGAATTAGAATAAAATCATCAAAATTTTAAAGCAAGGTAAGACCATCTTACTAAACCGGAATTTGAAATAAACATTTTGGAAGAGAATATAAAACAGGAATTAGAATAAAATCATCAAAATTTTAAAGCAAGGTAAAACCATCTTACTAAACCAGGAATTTGAAATAAACATTTTGGAAGAGAATATAAAATAGGAATTAGAATAAAATCATGAAAATTTTAAAGCAAGGTAAGACCATCTTACTAAACCAGGAATTTGAAATAAACATTTAGGAAGAGAATAGAAAACAAGAGAATTTAGAAATTAAAAAAAACTCAAAATTCCAAAAAACAATGTAAGACATTTACATAACAATTATTTGAAGAGAAACATTTTGACAATAATACCAATAGAATTTATGAATAACTCAAAATTCCAAAAACAATGTAATACTTTACATAACAACTATTGGAAGAAAACTTTATGGCAAGAATATAAACAGGAATTTAGAATGAGAAATCATCTAAATTAAAAAAAAAAGATTGTAAGTTTACCTTACTAACCAAGAATTTGAGAAAAAACATTTTGAAGGGATAAATATAAAACAGAATTTAGATTGAAATAATATAAGTTCTAAAAAGAAAAGCAAGCCCACCTTACATACAAATTATTTGAGAAAACTTTATGGAATTATATAAGAAGAGTGAATTTTGAATTGTGTACAAATCAAGTTTCCAAACCAAGAATAAGTACAACTTACCGACCAATGATTAATAAAACACTTGGGTGAAATAAACAGAAAAGATTTAATACCATATTTATGGTAAGCATAAAATATAATTGCCATGTTAATAAAGGATCATAATGGGATGAATAAAGGAAACAGACTTTAGAATTAAAACAAATAATTCTGGAAATTATGATCATGTCTAATTTCAATATAAAGAGTAAAAACCTTTCCATAAAATGATGCCAAAGGAAATAAAAAAAAAAAAATGAGATACGATTTGAGTTGATACGATTTGAGTGATTGAATATAATAAAATACAAAAACTTAGGTGGAATTATGAGATAATGAAACTTTGAAGTGGTATGAGGAGAAATTGTGACCTCATTATGAAATTAATAAAAAACATTCATTCGAAAGTATAATAACCATGACAGGTATAATGTGAGAATAATATCAAAGATATATGTAATTAAACGAATTAATATAAAATGATTTATGAATTAAATGTCAATTATAATAATGACAGTTATAAAAAGTTCTAGAAAATAGAACAAGTGGAAATAATAAGAACCAAGAAACAGTCTAAAAATGTCATAAAGATATGCTACTATAAACACTGCAGATTATAATAAAAAAACCAGAAGGTAATAAAGAATTTATAACCAAAAGATTTATATGATAAGAAAAGTTGAAAAATGTAATAATAGAAGAGCTTCCTACCATAATATCAAATGAATGAACCATCCAGTTAACGAGTCAGAAGAACAACTGAGATAGGATTATTAAAATCTCTGAGAAATATAATAAGTAATAAGTGAAGTATCCCAAAGATATTTTTTTTTAAATAGTAACAAATGTGTACTATTCTGAATAATTTTTTAATCTGTCTGAAGATAATTCCAGCAGTATTAATATGTTTTTTGAGCAGAGATGATTTGCCTCTGTACTCAAATATGTGTGAAGTATTGGACAGCAGAGGAAGTAGCGTACAGTGCCTCTCTGAACTGAACCAGCTCACAAAGTAGGAAACGATAGGGAGGAAATATCCCAAGGAGAAAATACTAAGAAGAAATATGAAAATGAAATAATAAATATAAAACTCAGATGACTATTACTATCAAGGAAGATCCAGTGAGAATGAGAAAGATATAAACTCAAATATAAATAAGAAAATTTTTAAAATGGAAGGAAGTCCAGAATAATAACAAACCTAGAATAATTATCATAAGCAATTGTTTCAAACAAGGCAAGTATAGTCTGAAAAAATTACTTCTGGAGAAGGGCATTCTGTAGCGTGACAGAAAATCCACTACTTATTAAGTCATATAAAATCATAAAGTTTAATTACACCACATATGTTAAAATAATATTGAATGAGATTTAAGGAAATCAAAGGAATGAACCACGATAAAATAAAAATCCTCATTACATTATATAAAAACCACTGTTTAAATATCAAAGAAAGTATTGAAAGCAACTCATATTATAAGATCAGTAATTTACCCAGGAAGCTGGGAGCAGTAAACAAATTAAATAACACCATATCAAGAAGAAAGAGAATCAGTTTAAGAGTGGTGAATACCAAAATACCCCAAAAACAAGAAGAAGGAAGAATAAAGTTTGTGATCAGGAAGAAAACAATACCCTGAAACCTTTAGAGAAGAACAAGGTCCGTATCAGTAAATAAATTAGATGCTCCAAACTAAACATCAGTCGAGATAACACAAAGTACCTTGGTTTACCCAAGAATGAAGAAGGAAGACAAGAAGACCAGAAGAATGAAGACTAGAAGAAGGACAAGAAGGAAGACAAGAAAGAAGATAAGAAGAAGGACAAGAAAGAAGACAGGAGGAGAGGAAGAAATAGTATGAAAGAAACACCGTTGTAAAACCTATTATTATTATTAACTACCATCAACCCCAAACCCACAAAAACGATTAAAAAGAAAGTATAACATACCAAAATCCTATAAAAATGTAATTATTTAGAAAACTAAAGTGCTGTATAGTATTATAAGAAGTGAACCGACTAAAGCTATTGTGTGGTAAGAAAATAAACAAGTCTTAACAGTCCATGATTACTAAAGGTCTGGTCTGAGATAATAAGACTCAAAATATCAGAACCAACAGTGAAAGTGAATTTGTGTAAGTGTTTTTTGGAAATGCAATAAACTTAAAGTTAGGGATACTATGACTTATCAATATGCTATATAACAACTTTAATATCCAATAATAAACAGTATAATAAAATAATAAAATGGAAGATTTCCAGTATTTTATTATTTTAATGTAACTCTTTGTTTACAAGACATTTGTAAAAAATGCATAATAACTAGAGTATGGGTGGTCATGTTTACTGATGAAGGGGATCATAAATAATAATGGTTTAGACCAGAAAGGACTGGCATTAATTTAGTATTCATAGGTTTAAAATGTTTAAATGAACTGTTTGTACACAGCCATAAAATCAATGTGTTTGTAAGAGTTATTAGAAAATAAGATTTATATTATGTGTTTAAAATGAATAATGTTTGCTAAATAACAGCATACATACCATTAATAATGTTTCAATAGGTATGCTATGTTAACTCAAAAAGAGTTAAAAGTATATGTTCAAACCATGTCAGCAATATGTTCAATTGTACAGATTGCTAAATAATGTTCATAATTATTTTGTATAACTGTAGTGTTAATTAAATACTACACCTCACAGTAAGTTATAAACCATTTTATTTTCATGTAATAGTAACTATGTAAAGTCAGAGGAGTGGTAAGATTAAATTTATTTGAGAAAGACAGAAATGTAAAATTCTAAACTCTAGGCCATTTGGTGAATTCACAGAAACCATATAAACCAGTATAATTCACTTATAAATCCTGTAAACTAGCAAGATTTAGATAAGGTAAATCAGTTAACCACTACTGGGAATGATCCTATGAGTTAAAATGATAATAAGGAAATATACCTTAAAATATTGTAAATTTTCAAAATATATAAATTAATTAATTTTAAAGAGCAGTGTCAAATTCAGAGATTAACACAAAAAACCAGTTCAAAGGTTTAATTTATATGTATTTAAGGAAAGGAGGAGGAATATAACTAATTAATATTTATTATAATAGTATTAATGATAATTAAAATGGAGGAAAATTTGTATAAAGACGGAAATCCAATTTTGAGCCTATATTTCCAAAAAAGAAAGAAATTTGTTAATTTCCACAAAATGTCTACAGATATGGACTATAATATGTCAATTTAAAAGGAATGAGATGATTAAACCGATGATAAGGTTCATAATTCATGAAAGTGATGAATAAAATAAATAAATTCCATATATAATGTAATATTGTATCATGTGTATGGGTAATCGAAATATGTTAACAATACTTTTTCAAAGATTAACTGGGCCAGATTTTGACCAAGTTAATTAGTCTTTTGTTGAATATCAAGCTGAATAGTTGTGTGAAAAAAACGTTCTTTGAAACCGAGTAGAAAATGGTACGACAGTTTGCCATTAATGTTAGTGCATCGAGAGTTAGATGAATTGAACACTTTATTAGCTAAATTTACCAAAACATTAACGACAATAGTGAAAAATAACACCTAACCTTATGATACGAGTGATATAAAACAGTAAAACAATATATTTGACATAATTCACGCTACAACGCATAATCACTTTTACAGACCACCTAACCAACAGAAGTGAACACATACCAGATAACTTAATTAACACCAATATACACGGAACACTTCTTCAGAACACACCAAACTACCTAATAGACAGATTACACCAGTACGGGAACATTTCAAACATTCATGAAGATAATTTTGTTGAGTTTTTAACAAGACGACTTTTGCAGTAATATATCCAGATCGAGTACCGGCCATCTTTGAATTTACTAAGCCTGCCTTCTTCATCCCGTGGTGACGTCATCGAAGCTGCCAATGGTCTGACAAAACAATTTATTAAACATTATATATCAGAATTATTTAAATACTGTTAAATAATAATTATTGAATTTATTTTAATTGTTAATGTTATACTTTCTCGTCACCCTTCTCTGACTATTAATTTAATCGCTCAAAGAACCTGTCCTTTATATAATACCTATAATAATTTTTATACTGTATGCACAATCGATAATTCCCTGAGACGGAGTCGATAATTGTTCTCAATCGATAAAAAATCGATTATTTATTAAATTGGTCAATAAATCCATATATTTCAATTGTTTTTTATCTGTTATTATTTCACAGGCTAATTTAAGATTATTTATTAAGGCTAAGGGACTTCAAGAAGAAGAAAATATTTTATTTGAGTGAGATATTGGACCAGCAAGAAAAATCATCGATCGATTGCTGACTGGAGTTAATCTATTTAACTCCAGACTTGGTTCAAATCTTCCAGAAGTGCTCGATAGTTAATAAATACCTGCCTAATTATTAAAATTTTTACGAAACCTTTAAAACAGCTTTATTTCTTATTTACACACATTGATTAATATAAACAAAATTATTTTTTTATTGAAAATTTTATTTTTTATAAAATTTTTCTCTACTATTTTATTTTTGTAAAGACCGGCATACAGGGTCTGCTTACAAAGTGGCGTCCAACTTAGAGGGCTTGATAAGATAAGCCTGGCAGCGATTAATTAATAGATACCAGAAAAATGCAAAGACGAGCTACTTCGAAAAAGAGGGCGGCAGAGGCCGAAAAAGAGATTGACATGGGGGATAAGGAGGCAACACCCGTGGAGGATCTGGAGGTGTTACTAACCCAGGTGGAACCGAAACAACCCGCACCACCAGAGGAACAACCTGAAGTAACAACGCAGACGGGGGAAGTCAATGTCCCAGAGAAGGAGAAATCTAAAACAATGGAAGAGAACATAATGGAAATGTTCAGGCAAATGAGAGAGGATAACATATCAATGAATAAGAACCTAGAATCCAAAATAGAAGGAGTAACTAAGAAAATGGATTCCACAAAGGAAGATTTGAAGGAAGACAACCGATCTACTAAGGAAGAATTGGGCCATAAGATAGAAAATACTAATAAGAAGATCGAAGAAACCAGTAAGAATTTAGAAGAGAAGATGGAGGAAAACAACCAATCTTTGAATAAGAAAATGGAAGACCTGAAAAGGGACAACCAATCCTTGAGTAAGAAGATGGAAGAAAATAATAAGAATTTGTAAGAGAAGATGGAAGAAACCAGTAAGAAAATAGAAAGTGACAACCAACAATTAAAAGACGAATTAAGGGAAAATAACAGGAAAATGGAAGAGACGATGGGGGAAAGATTGGAAGAATTGAGAGAGGACAATCAATTGCTGAGAGAAGAACTAAGGGAAGTTAACCAAGAGAACATGAATAAGTTAGACGAGAGGATTGAGTTAGCTTAAGAGGAGTTGAATAAAAAGATAACTGAGACGAAGAAGTCCATCGTCAAGAAATTAGAACAGGAAGTCGTGGTTGTTAACCAGCAGATCAGAGAAGTAGACGAAAGATGTCGTCAAACAGAAAACGAAGTGCTGGAAGTCCGGGAAGTAATAACTAAGGAGATTACTCAGGTCCAAGAACAACAGAAAACAAAAATGGAGGAGACCAAGAAATTTGCCTTGGAAGAAGTGAATAAAGTGCGGACACAGGTAACCGAAAGATGCGACGGCGTGGAAGCCGCTATGTCGAATATAACCGGACAGGTGCGTCAGAGCCAGGAGGAGATAGAGCTGATAAGGAACAGACCATCTGGATATCATAATTTCCCCATGTCAGAAAACAGAGAATGGCTCAATTTCCGGCAATATAAACGGAAGCCTATGGAGTTCTTGGCACGCATAGAGGAGTACCTCGAAAAACACAGAGGGAACCGATGGGTCCAGAACAGGGAAATCCTTGACGAGTCGTTTCGGGAGGTGAATGACCATTGGTGGATGGCCAACCGGAGCGACATCGACAACTATGAGCAATTTAAGAGCCTATTCAAGGCCAAGTACTGGTCAGAGACAACTCAAAATTTGATAAGAGACAATATCTGCCACGGCCACTACAAGCCACAAGTCGGTAGTTTGATGAAGGCTTATTTCCTCGGCAAGGTATGTATGGCCAAGCACTTAGAACCGGCCATACCTGAGGAGTGCCTAATAAATAAGTTGTCCTATCATTATGATGAAGAGGTAATTCGTGCGAGGAGGGGCAGCCAAATAAAAACCATCCAGGCAATGACAGAACTCCTCGAAAACTATGAAAATGAAGACTACTATCGACAGAGTCGTAGAAGAAGTGATGGGCCCGAACCAAGGACGTATCAGAACAATAACCAGGGTACGAACCACATAAACACTGGGTACCAAGGAGGCCGGGCATGCCCGCAAAATAACAATTTTAGTAATAATAATAATATTAACAACTCTAGTTTCAATAATAATAATAATAATACGGGTCCAAACCATCCAAACCCGAGTCGACCCTCTAATGGTTATCAGGGTAACCGCAATCCCTACCCTAATAACACAAATAGTCAGAGAAGCCCCAATTATGGTAATAGTCATTACCATAATAATAATAATCGTGCGGGTCCCAATAATGGTAATTCCGTTAATAATAGGTTTCCTCGCCCTAGAGTGAACTTCATACGAGCCACAGATGGACGACAGCGGAGATTCAACCACAATCGAAGAAACAGCTACCGCGGATACGAAGAAAGGCGGAGGAGCCTAGAACGGGACCAACCAAGGTACTATCCGGCAAGGAGGAGTAATAGTTTAGATGACGCTGAACGGAGGTCTAACCACGAACGACCGGAAGACCATAGGACGGATCGACAGGTAACCACTCTGAGCATCCCAAATGAGGCATCAATTAGTATGGCTCCAAGGAATAATGATGCCGAGCCTTTAAACGGGCACAGGCAGTAATAAATCACCGGAACCCGTTACTGCTCCTAAATACTGGGTATAATAATAATAATGAGTGCAATCATAGGTATAATAACAATCGTATCACAGTCATAGGGTGCAACTACCTAAAGGACATCAGACATGAGTTATTGGAAGAGGATAACAGGAATCCCACCAATAACTTCAATAATGAAATAATACATGTCGACGCCGAGGTAGAAGGCATCCCAGCCAAGTTAATGATCGATACTGGTTCGAACGTGTCAATCATAAGTACGACGGAGTTGGAGAGGATACAGCAAGAGTGCGGGAGAACTTTACCAACGTTGCCGTTGAATAATATTGTTTTGTTGGGTGCAACCGGCCGACAAAACAAAACTATACGTAGGCAAGTCTCCGCCAGTGTGACGAGCTGTGGTATAGCAATTGATATGGAATTCTTGGTGGCGAGCGGTCTGCCATTTAATATACTGGTCGGGTGTGATGTGCTTAGGAGGAATTCCGCCATCATTGATCTGAGAACTGAAACATTGTCGCTGTTTACTAACGGACATACTTGGACGGCGAACTTGGTGGGTAGTGACCAAGTCGTTCCCGATAGTATCCACCAGCAAATCCGCAAAATTAATTACATCCATCCAACATCTATAATCGAACAAAGGATAGACGACACCTCCAATGAAGATTTATGGTCACAAAAAATCCAGGAGGTCAGGGATTTCCGGAGCGGTATAACTGGCGAAGGTTTAACAATAAACCAAGCGAACAAATTAATAAACATATATAACAAATATAAATCAGTCTTTTCTGATGAGCCCAGTAAAGTGAAAAACTTCCAGTTTACTCTACAGTTCCGAGACACAGTGGACTTTAACCGGAAGTCTTACCCCATTGCGCAATCACGAAAGCAAGCAGTAAGAGCTGAAATAGAGCAAATGATTAACCGTGACATTATAGAGAGTAGCCATTCCCCATATACAAGTCCTATCGTGGCTATTCCTAAGAAAAACGGACAAGTCCGTTTGTGTTTAGATGCGCACGAAATAAATAAAATGATCATTAATGACAGGACTTCGCCCGGTGAGATTGAGGAGATTTTAAAACGGTTCCACGGTACCAAATACTTCAGTACCTGGGATACGGTGTGCGGGTACTGGCAGGTGGAATTACATCCACAGAGTCGCCAGTATCTGGCCTTTATATTCGAAGGGCGGAACTACCAGTTTAAGAGGTTGCCCTTCGGACTGGTAAACTCAGTCGCAGTCTTTGTGCACTGCATGGACCAGATACTTGGCCAAGAAGTACTACAATTCACCACCGTATATGTCGATGATTTGCTAGTGTCCTCAGAAACTTGGGAGGAACACTGCTACCGTGTGGAACACGTATTACAGAAGCTAGCGACAAACAATATTACACTGAAATTAGCAAAATCTCATTTCATTGCTAAGGAAATACAATTCTTAGGCTTCATCTTAAATGATCAGGGAATCTCACCGTCGGCTGAAAAAGTCGAAGCGATTCAGAACTTTCCTACACCTAAGAATCGAAGGCAGTTACAGTCGTTCCTGGGACTCTGTAATTACTACCGCAAGTTCCAGGAAAAGTACTCAGAACTGACTGCCAGATTTCAGCCGCAACTGTCATCCAAAAATAAATGGATCTGGGGTAATGAACAACAGAATATATTATCTCTAATAAAACAAAAATTCCTTGAACCCATTATACTCCGCCATCCAGATTTTAACAAGCCTTTCTTTCTTAATTGTGATGCCAGTGACATCAGCCTCGGCACTACCTTATATCAAGAGGATGAGGAGGGCGAACATCTTGTGATCTGCTTTGCCAGCAGAGCATTGAATCAATGTGAGAAAAACTACCACGTTACAGAAAAGGAATTATTGAGTGTCGTGTTCGCGTGCGGAAAGTTCCGCACTTATATCCTTGGTTATTCCGTTACCGTCCGGACAGACCATAAATCTATCTCGTTCCTTAAGAGATGTAAGTTAAGCCATGGAAGGTTAACGCGGTGGATACTATTGCTGCAAGAATACGACCTCAAGTGGGGGTATATCCCCGGAAAGAAGAATGTCGTCGCGGACGTCTTGTCTAGAGTAGACATTGACAAACAGACGTTCGAGGGAGAGAAGGAGAGTATTCTTAAAGTATACCATATTCTAAGCAGCAGCGCCGGTCTACAATCAATTTTGGAACACCTGAGCACACACCAACAAGCTGACCCGAAGTTAATCTCTATTCTCACAAGATTGGAAGCAGGGGATGAGACAATCTCCCAATATTACAAAATCCATAATGGAATCCCGTTTTCAAGACCATCTTTATATAAGGAGGAATGGAAGGTTATAATTCCGACCCATATCGAGAAGGAGATAGTGTTCAATTATCATGTTCGATATGGGCATATGGGCGCCTTAAAGGTGGTAAAGTCCCTGGAAGAGAGCTGCCATATCAAAGACATAAATCGGAAGGTACGAAGGTACATCAGAAACTGTCGCATTTGCCAACTCGTAAAAACAAACAACGAGAAAAGAGAGGGGCAGATGATTCCGATAACCTCTCAGTCGAAACTTGAGAAGGTATTCCTGGATATCTGTGGGCCATTTCCCCGCAGTGGAGGCCGCCACCGATACAAATATCTCGTCATCATAATGGACCATTATACCAAGTTCGTGAAGCTATACCCAGCGAATCGGGCGACTACGAATAAAGTTCTTGAAATCCTGATCAACCAGTACTTCCCAACCGTCGGAAAACCGGTATCGATCATAACCGACCACGGAACACAATTCAAGGGGAGGAAATGGCCGGATACACTGCTGTCAATGGGGGTTCATACATACAAGACATCAGTATACCACCCGAGCAGTAACCCGGCCGAAAGAGTCTTGCGAGAGGTGGGGCGCCTATTAAGAACGTATTGCCACGATCAGCAGAGGAGGTGGCAAGAATACTTGGAGGCCACTGAAGAATTCTTCAACCTGGCATACCATCCAGCCATAGGAATAACCCCTTACTCCGCAATGTACGAGAGACAACCCCCTAGGGAGATCGAAGATATCTTGGAGTTCCCCAGAGAGCATAAATATATATTTAATAGATTTCAATTTCATAATAAGGTGGCCGAAGATCAGGAGAAACGGCGGAATAAGTACGATAAAAGCATGGGTAAGGTTATTAATTATACCGTTGGAGAGAAGGTGTTGTTGAAGAATAGGGAATTACCCAGTTCCTTAGAGGGGATAACAAAAAAATTATTGCTTCTGTACACTGGTCCCTATATTGTCTCTAAGAACAATAACAACAACACATACGAAATAAAGGAAATGAATTCAAATAAAGTTAAGGGTGTCTTTAACCAGGCATCCATGAAGGAATTAGAATAAAATCATCAAAATTTTAAAGCAAGGTAAGACCATCTTACTGAACCGGAATTTGAAATAAACATTTTGGAAGAGAATATAAATCAGGAATTGGAATAAAATCATCAAAATTTTAAAACAAAGTAAGACTATCTTACTAAACTGGAATTTGAAATAAACATTTTGGAAGAGAATATAAAACAGGAATTAGAATAAAATCATCAAAATTTTAAAGCAAGGTAAAACCATCTTACTAAACCAGGAATTTGAAATAAACATTATGGAAGAGAATATAAAATAGGAATTAGAATAAAATCATGAAAATTTTAAAGCAAGGTAAGACCATCTTACTAAACCAGGAATTTGAAATAAACATTTTGGAAGAGAATAGAAAACAAGAGAATTTAGAAATAAAAAAAAACTCAAAATTCCAAAAAACAATGTAAGACATTTACATAACAATTATTTGAAGAGAAACATTTTGACAATAATACCAATAGAATTTATGAATAACTCAAAATTCCCAAAACAATGTAATACTTTACATAACAACTATTGGAAGAAAACTTTATGGCAAGAATATAAACAGGAATTTAGAATGGGAAATCATCTAAATTAAAAAAAAAAGATTGTAAGTTTACCTTACTAACCAAGAATTTGAGAAAAAACATTTTGAAGGGATAAATATAAAACAGAATTTAGATTGAAATAATATAAGTTCTAAAAAGAAAACAAGCCCACCTTACATACAAATTATTTGAGAAAACTTTATGGAATAATATAAGAAGAGTGAATTTTGAATTGTGTACAAATCAAGTTTCCAAACCAAGAGTAAGTACAACTTACCGACCAATGATTAATAAAACACTTGGGTGAAATAAACAGAAAAGATTTAATACCATATTTATGGTAAGCATAAAATATAATTGCCATGTTAATAAAGGATCATAATGGGGTGAATAAAGGAAACAGACTTTAGAATTAAAACAAATAATTCTGGAAAATATGATCATGTCTAATTTCAACATAAAGAGTTAAAACCTTTCCATAAAATGATGCCAAAGGAAATAAAAAAAAAATAAATGAGATACGATTTGAGTTGATACGATTTGAGTGATTGAATATAATAAAATACAAAAACTTAGGTGGAATTATGAGATAATGAAACTTTGAAGTGGTATGAGGAGAAATTGTGACCTCATTATGAAATTAATAAAAAACATTCATTCGTAAGTATAATAACCATGACAGGAATAATGTGAGAATAATATCAAAGATATATGTAATTAAACGAATTAATATAAAATGATTTATGAATTAAATGTCAATTATAATAATGACAGATATAAAAAGTTCTAGAAAATAGAACAAGTGGAAATAATAAGAACCAAGAAACAGTCTAAAAATGTCATAAAGATATGCTACTATAAACACTGCAGATTATAATAAAAAAACCAGAAGGTAATAAAGAATTTATAACCAAAAGATTTATATGATAAGAAAAGTTGAAAAATGTAATAATAGAAGAGCTTCCTACCATAATATCAAATGAATGAACCATCCAGTTAACGAGTCAGAAGAACAACTGAGATAGGAATATTAAAACTCTGAGAAATATAATAAGTAATAAGTGAAGTATCCCAAAGATATTTTTTTTTAAATAGTAACAAATGTGTACTATTCTGAATAATTTTTTAATCTGTCTGAAGATAATTCCAGCAGTATTAATATGTTTTTTGCGCAGAGATGATTTGCCTCTGTACTCAAATATGTGTGAAGTATTGGACAGCAGAGGAAGTAGCGTACAGTGCCTCTCTGAACTGAACCAGCTCACAAAGTAGGAAACGATAGGGAGGAAATATCCCAAGGAGAAAATACTAAGAAGAAATATGAAAATGAAATAATAAATATAAAACTCAGATGACTATTACTATCAAGGAAGATCCAGTGAGAATGAGAAAGATATAAACTCAAATATAAATAAGAAAATTTTTAAAATGGAAGGAAGTCCAGAATAATAACAAACCTAGAATAATTATCATAAGCAATTGTTTCAAACAAAGCAAGTATAGTCTGAAAAAATTACTTCTGGAGAAGGGCATTCTGTAGCGTGACAGAAAATCCACTACTTATTAAGTCATATAAAATCATAAAGTTTAATTACACCACATATGTTAAAATAATATTGAATGAGATTTAAGGAAATCAAAGGAATGAAACCACGATAAAATAAAAATCCTCATTACATTATATAAAAACCACTGTTTAAATATCAAAGAAAGTATTGAAAGCAACTCATATTATAAGATCAGTAATTTACCCAGGAAGCTAGAAGCAGTAAACAAATTAAATAACACCATATCAAGAAGAAAGAGAATCAGTTTAAGAGTGGTGAATACCAAAATACCCCAAAAACAAGAAGAAGGAAGAATAAAGTTTGTGATCAGGAAGAAAACAATACCCTGAAACCTTTAGAGAAGAACAAGGTCCGTATCAGTAAATAAATTAGATGCTCCAAACTAAACATCAGTCGAGATAACACAAAGTACCTTGGTTTACCCAAGAATGAAGAAGGAAGACAAGAAGACCAGAAGAATGAAGACTAGAAGAAGGACAAGAAGGAAGACAAGAAAGAAGATAAGAAGAAGGACAAGAAAGAAGACAGGAGGAGAGGAAGAAATAGTATGAAAGAAACACCGTTGTAAAACCTATTATTATTATTAACTACCATCAACCCCAAACCCACAAAAACGATTAAAAAGAAAGTATAACATACCAAAATCCTATAAAAATGTAATTATTTAGAAAACTAAAGTGCTGTATAGTATTATAAGAAGTGAACCGACTAAAGCTATTGTGTGGTAAGAAAATAAACAAGTCTTAACAGTCCATGATTACTAAAGGTCTGGTCTGAGATAATAAGACTCAAAATATCAGAACCAACAGTGAAAGTGAATTTGTGTAAGTGTTTTTTGGAAATGCAATAAACTTAAAGTTAGGGATACTATGACTTATCAATATGCTATATAACAACTTTAATATCCAATAATAAACAGTATAATAAAATAATAAAATGGAAGATTTCCAGTATTTTATTATTTTAATGTAACTCTTTGTTTACAAGACATTTGTAAAAAATGCATAATAACTAGAGTATGGGTGGTCATGTTTACTGATGAAGGGGATCATAAATAATAATGGTTTAGACCAGAAAGGACTGGCATTAATTTAGTATTCATAGGTTTAAAATGTTTAAATGAACTGTTTGTACACAGCCATAAAATCAATGTGTTTGTAAGAGTTATTAGAAAATAAGATTTATATTATGTGTTTAAAATGAATAATGTTTGCTAAATAACAGCATACATACCATTAATAATGTTTCAATAGGTATGCTATGTTAACTCAAAAAGAGTTAAAAGTATATGTTCAAACCATGTCAGCAATATGTTCAATTGTACAGATTGCTAAATAATGTTCATAATTATTTTGTATAACTGTAGTGTTAATTAAATACTACACCTCACAGTAAGTTATAAACCATTTTATTTTCATGTAATAGTAACTATGTAAAGTCAGAGGAGTGGTAAGATTAAATTTATTTGAGAAAGACAGAAATGTAAAATTCTAAACTCTAGGCCATTTGGTGAATTCACAGAAACCATATAAACCAGTATAATTCACTTATAAATCCTGTAAACTAGCAAGATTTAGATAAGGTAAATCAGTTAACCACTACTGGGAATGATCCTATGAGTTAAAATGATAATAAGGAAATATACCTTAAAATATTGTAAATTTTCAAAATATATAAATTAATTAATTTTAAAGAGCAGTGTCAAATTCAGAGATTAACACAAAAAACCAGTTCAAAGGTTTAATTTATATGTATTTAAGGAAAGGAGGAGGAATATAACTAATTAATATTTATTATAATAGTATTAATGATAATTAAAATGGAGGAAAATTTGTATAAAGACGGAAATCCAATTTTGAGCCTATATTTCCAAAAAAGAAAGAAATTTGTTAATTTCCACAAAATGTCTACAGATATGGACTATAATATGTCAATTTAAAAGGAATGAGATGATTAAACCGATGATAAGGTTCATAATTCATGAAAGTGATGAATAAAATAAATAAATTCCATATATAATGTAATATTGTATCATGTGTATGGGTAATCGAAATATGTTAACAATACTTTTTCAAAGATTAACTGGGCCAGATTTTGACCAAGTTAATTAGTCTTTTGTTGAATATCAAGCTGAATAGTTGTGTGAAAAAAACGTTCTTTGAAACCGAGTAGAAAATGGTACGACAGTTTGCCATTAATGTTAGTGCATCGAGAGTTAGATGAATTGAACACTTTATTAGCTAAATTTACCAAAACATTAACGACAATAGTGAAAAATAACACCTAACCTTATGATACGAGTGATATAAAACAGTAAAACAATATATTTGACATAATTCACGCTACAACGCATAATCACTTTTACAGACCACCTAACCAACAGAAGTGAACACATACCAGATAACTTAATTAACACCAATATACACGGAACACTTCTTCAGAACACACCAAACTACCTAATAGACAGATTACACCAGTACGGGAACATTTCAAACATTCATGAAGATAATTTTGTTGAGTTTTTAACAAGACGACTTTTGCAGTAATATATCCAGATCGAGTACCGGCCATCTTTGAATTTACTAAGCCTGCCTTCTTCATCCCGTGGTGACGTCATCGAAGCTGCCAATGGTCTGACAAAACAATTTATTAAACATTATATATCAGAATTATTTAAATACTGTTAAATAATAATTATTGAATTTATTTTAATTGTTAATGTTATACTTTCTCGTCACCCTTCTCTGACTATTAATTTAATCGCTCAAAGAACCTGTCCTTTATATAATACCTATAATAATTTTTATACTGTATGCACAATCGACAATTCCCTGAGACGGAGTCGATAATTGTTCTCAATCGATAAAAAATCGATTATTTATTAAATTGGTCAATAAATCCATATATTTCAATTGTTTTTTATCTGTTATTATTTCACAGGCTAATTTAAGATTATTTATTAAGGCTAAGGGACTTCAAGAAGAAGAAAATATTTTATTTGAGTGAGATATTGGACCAGCAAGAAAAATCATCGATCGATTGCTGACTGGAGTTAATCTATTTAACTCCAGACTTGGTTCAAATCTTCCAGAAGTGCTCGATAGTTAATAAATACCTGCCTAATTATTAAAATTTTTACGAAACCTTTAAAACAGCTTTATTTCTTATTTACACACATTGATTAATATAAACAAAATTATTTTTTTATTGAAAATTTTATTTTCTATAAAATTTTTCTCTACTATTTTATTTTTGTAAAGACCGGCATACAGGTTCTGCTTACAAAGTGGCGTCCAACTTAGAGGGCTTGATAAGATAAGCCTGGCAGCGATTAATTAATAGATACCAGAAAAATGCAAAGACGAGCTACTTCGAAAAAGAGGGCGGCAGAGGCCGAAAAAGAGATTGACATGGGGGATAAGGAGGCAACACCCGTGGAGGATCTGGAGGTGTTACTAACCCAGGTGGAACCGAAACAACCCGCACCACCAGAGGAACAACCTGAAGTAACAACGCAGACGGGGGAAGTCAATGTCCCAGAGAAGGAGAAATCTAAAACAATGGAAGAGAACATAATGGAAATGTTCAGGCAAATGAGAGAGGATAACATATCAATGAATAAGAACCTAGAATCCAAAATAGAAGGAGTAACTAAGAAAATGGATTCCACAAAGGAAGATTTGAAGGAAGACAACCGATCTACTAAGGAAGAATTGGGCCATAAGATAGAAAATACTAATAAGAAGATCGAAGAAACCAGTAAGAATTTAGAAGAGAAGATGGAGGAAAACAACCAATCTTTGAATAAGAAAATGGAAGACCTGAAAAGGGACAACCAATCCTTGAGTAAGAAGATGGAAGAAAATAATAAGAATTTGTAAGAGAAGATGGAAGAAACCAGTAAGAAAATAGAAAGTGACAACCAACAATTAAAAGACGAATTAAGGGAAAATAACAGGAAAATGGAAGAGACGATGGGGGAAAGATTGGAAGAATTGAGAGAGGACAATCAATTGCTGAGAGAAGAACTAAGGGAAGTTAACCAAGAGAACATGAATAAGTTAGACGAGAGGATTGAGTTAGCTTAAGAGGAGTTGAATAAAAAGATAACTGAGACGAAGAAGTCCATCGTCAAGAAATTAGAACAGGAAGTCGTGGTTGTTAACCAGCAGATCAGAGAAGTAGACGAAAGATGTCGTCAAACAGAAAACGAAGTGCTGGAAGTCCGGGAAGTAATAACTAAGGAGATTACTCAGGTCCAAGAACAACAGAAAACAAAAATGGAGGAGACCAAGAAATTTGCCTTGGAAGAAGTGAATAAAGTGCGGACACAGGTAACCGAAAGATGCGACGGCGTGGAAGCCGCTATGTCGAACATAACCGGACAGGTGCGTCAGAGCCAGGAGGAGATAGAGCTGATAAGGAACAGACCATCTGGATATCATAATTTCCCCATGTCAGAAAACAGAGAATGGCTCAATTTCCGGCAATATAAACGGAAGCCTATGGAGTTCTTGGCACGCATAGAGGAGTACCTCGAAAAACACAGAGGGAACCGATGGGTCCAGAACAGGGAAATCCTTGACGAGTCGTTTCGGGAGGTGAATGACCATTGGTGGATGGCCAACCGGAGCGACATCGACAACTATGAGCAATTTAAGAGCCTATTCAAGGCCAAGTACTGGTCAGAGACAACTCAAAATTTGATAAGAGACAATATCTGCCACGGCCACTACAAGCCACAAGTCGGTAGTTTGATGAAGGCTTATTTCCTCGGCAAGGTATGTATGGCCAAGCACTTAGAACCGGCCATACCTGAGGAGTGCCTAATAAATAAGTTGTCCTATCATTATGATGAAGAGGTAATTCGTGCGAGGAGGGGCAGCCAAATAAAAACCATCCAGGCAATGACAGAACTCCTCGAAAACTATGAAAATGAAGACTACTATCGACAGAGTCGTAGAAGAAGTGATGGGCCCGAACCAAGGACGTATCAGAACAATAACCAGGGTACGAACCACATAAACACTGGGTACCAAGGAGGCCGGGCATGCCCGCAAAATAACAATTTTAGTAATAATAATAATATTAACAACTCTAGTTTCAATAATAATAATAATAATACGGGTCCAAACCATCCAAACCCGAGTCGACCCTCTAATGGTTATCAGGGTAACCGCAATCCCTACCCTAATAACACAAATAGTCAGAGAAGCCCCAATTATGGTAATAGTCATTACCATAATAATAATAATCGTGCGGGTCCCAATAATGGTAATTCCGTTAATAATAGGTTTCCTCGCCCTAGAGTGAACTTCATACGAGCCACAGATGGACGACAGCGGAGATTCAACCACAATCGAAGAAACAGCTACCGCGGATACGAAGAAAGGCGGAGGAGCCTAGAACGGGACCAACCAAGGTACTATCCGGCAAGGAGGAGTAATAGTTTAGATGACGCTGAACGGAGGTCTAACCACGAACGACCGGAAGACCATAGGACGGATCGACAGGTAACCACTCTGAGCATCCCAAATGAGGCATCAATTAGTATGGCTCCAAGGAATAATGATGCCGAGCCTTTAAACGGGCACAGGCAGTAATAAATCGCCGGAACCCGTTACTGCTCCTAAATACTGGGTATAATAATAATAATGAGTGCAATCATAGGTATAATAACAATCGTATCACAGTCATAGGGTGCAACTACCTAAAGGACATCAGACATGAGTTATTGGAAGAGGATAACAGGAATCCCACCAATAACTTCAATAATGAAATAATACATGTCGACGCCGAGGTAGAAGGCATCCCAGCCAAGTTAATGATCGATACTGGTTCGAACGTGTCAATCATAAGTACGACGGAGTTGGAGAGGATACAGCAAGAGTGCGGGAGAACTTTACCAACGTTGCCGTTGAATAATATTGTTTTGTTGGGTGCAACCGGCCGACAAAACAAAACTATACGTAGGCAAGTCTCCGCCAGTGTGACGAGCTGTGGTATAGCAATTGATATGGAATTCTTGGTGGCGAGCGGTCTGCCATTTAATATACTGGTCGGGTGTGATGTGCTTAGGAGGAATTCCGCCATCATTGATCTGAGAACTGAAACATTGTCGCTGTTTACTAACGGACATACTTGGACGGCGAACTTGGTGGGTAGTGACCAAGTCGTTCCCGATAGTATCCACCAGCAAATCCGCAAAATTAATTACATCCATCCAACATCTATAATCGAACAAAGGATAGACGACACCTCCAATGAAGATTTATGGTCACAAAAAATCCAGGAGGTCAGGGATTTCCGGAGCGGTATAACTGGCGAAGGTTTAACAATAAACCAAGCGAACAAATTAATAAACATATATAACAAATATAAATCAGTCTTTTCTGATGAGCCCAGTAAAGTGAAAAACTTCCAGTTTACTCTACAGTTCCGAGACACAGTGGACTTTAACCGGAAGTCTTACCCCATTGCGCAATCACGAAAGCAAGCAGTAAGAGCTGAAATAGAGCAAATGATTAACCGTGACATTATAGAGAGTAGCCATTCCCCATATACAAGTCCTATCGTGGCTATTCCTAAGAAAAACGGACAAGTCCGTTTGTGTTTAGATGCGCACGAAATAAATAAAATGATCATTAATGACAGGACTTCGCCCGGTGAGATTGAGGAGATTTTAAAACGGTTCCACGGTACCAAATACTTCAGTACCTGGGATACGGTGTGCGGGTACTGGCAGGTGGAATTACATCCACAGAGTCGCCAGTATCTGGCCTTTATATTCGAAGGGCGGAACTACCAGTTTAAGAGGTTGCCCTTCGGACTGGTAAACTCAGTCGCAGTCTTTGTGCACTGCATGGACCAGATACTTGGCCAAGAAGCACTACAATTCACCACCGTATATGTCGATGATTTGCTAGTGTCCTCAGAAACTTGGGAGGAACACTGCTACCGTGTGGAACACGTATTACAGAAGCTAGCGACAAACAATATTACACTGAAATTAGCAAAATCTCATTTAATTGCTAAGGAAATACAATTCTTAGGCTTCATCTTAAATGATCAGGGAATCTCACCGTCGGCTGAAAAAGTCGAAGCGATTCAGAACTTTCCTACACCTAAGAATCGAAGGCAGTTACAGTCGTTCCTGGGACTCTGTAATTACTACCGCAAGTTCCAGGAAAAGTACTCAGAACTGACTGCCAGATTTCAGCCGCAACTGTCATCCAAAAATAAATGGATCTGGGGTAATGAACAACAGAATATATTATCTCTAATAAAACAAAAATTCCTTGAACCCATTATACTCCGCCATCCAGATTTTAACAAGCCTTTCTTTCTTAATTGTGATGCCAGTGACATCAGCCTCGGCACTACCTTATATCAAGAGGATGAGGAGGGCGAACATCTTGTGATCTGCTTTGCCAGCAGAGCATTGAATCAATGTGAGAAAAACTACCACGTTACAGAAAAGGAATTATTGAGTGTCGTGTTCGCGTGCGGAAAGTTCCGCACTTATATCCTTGGTTATTCCGTTACCGTCCGGACAGACCATAAATCTATCTCGTTCCTTAAGAGATGTAAGTTAAGCCATGGAAGGTTAACGCGGTGGATACTATTGCTGCAAGAATACGACCTCAAGTGGGGGTATATCCCCGGAAAGAAGAATGTCGTCGCGGACGTCTTGTCTAGAGTAGACATTGACAAACAGACGTTCGAGGGAGAGAAGGAGAGTATTCTTAAAGTATACCATATTCTAAGCAGCAGCGCCGGTCTACAATCAATTTTGGAACACCTGAGCACACACCAACAAGCTGACCCGAAGTTAATCTCTATTCTCACAAGATTGGAAGCAGGGGATGAGACAATCTCCCAATATTACAAAATCCATAATGGAATCCCGTTTTCAAGACCATCTTTATATAAGGAGGAATGGAAGGTTATAATTCCGACCCATATCGAGAAGGAGATAGTGTTCAATTATCATGTTCGATATGGGCATATGGGCGCCTTAAAGGTGGTAAAGTCCCTGGAAGAGAGCTGCCATATCAAAGACATAAATCGGAAGGTACGAAGGTACATCAGAAACTGTCGCATTTGCCAACTCGTAAAAACAAACAACGAGAAAAGAGAGGGGCAGATGATTCCGATAACCTCTCAGTCGAAACTTGAGAAGGTATTCCTGGATATCTGTGGGCC
Organism: Magicicada septendecula; assembly: GCA_034769895.1. Classification (NCBI taxonomy): domain Eukaryota; kingdom Metazoa; phylum Arthropoda; class Insecta; order Hemiptera; family Cicadidae; genus Magicicada; species Magicicada septendecula. Next base: position 962,224,662 of record CM068367.1, on the reverse strand, counting down.
ATTTCCCCGCAGTGGAGGCCGCCACCGATACAAATATCTCGTCATCATAATGGACCATTATACCAAGTTCGTGAAGCTATACCCAGCGAATCGGGCGACTACGAATAAAGTTCTTGAAATCCTGATCAACCAGTACTTCCCAACCGTCGGAAAACCGGTATCGATCATAACCGACCACGGAACACAATTCAAGGGGAGGAAATGGCCGGATACACTGCTGTCAATGGGGGTTCATACATACAAGACATCAGTATACCACCCGAGCAGTAACCCGGCCGAAAGAGTCTTGCGAGAGGTGGGGCGCCTATTAAGAACGTATTGCCACGATCAGCAGAGGAGGTGGCAAGAATACTTGGAGGCCACTGAAGAATTCTTCAACCTGGCATACCATCCAGCCATAGGAATAACCCCTTACTCCGCAATGTACGAGAGACAACCCCCTAGGGAGATCGAAGATATCTTGGAGTTCCCCAGAGAGCATAAATATATATTTAATAGATTTCAATTTCATAATAAGGTGGCCGAAGATCAGGAGAAACGGCGGAATAAGTACGATAAAAGCATGGGTAAGGTTATTAATTATACCGTTGGAGAGAAGGTGTTGTTGAAGAATAGGGAATTACCCAGTTCCTTAGAGGGGATAACAAAAAAAAATTATTGCTTCTGTACACTGGTCCCTATATTGTCTCTAAGAACAATAACAACAACACATACGAAATAAAGGAAATGAATTCAAATAAAGTTAAGGGTGTCTTTAACCAGGCATCCATGAAGGAATTAGAATAAAATCATCAAAATTTTAAAGCAAGGTAAGACCATCTTACTGAACCGGAATTTGAAATAAACATTTTGGAAGAGAATATAAATCAGGAATTGGAATAAAATCATCAAAATTTTAAAACAAAGTAAGACTATCTTACTAAACTGGAATTTGAAATAAACATTTTGGAAGAGAATATAAAACAGGAATTAGAATAAAATCATCAAAATTTTAAAGCAAGGTAAAACCATCTTACTAAACCAGGAATTTGAAATAAACATTATGGAAGAGAATATAAAATAGGAATTAGAATAAAATCATGAAAATTTTAAAGCAAGGTAAGACCATCTTACTAAACCAGGAATTTGAAATAAACATTTTGGAAGAGAATAGAAAACAAGAGAATTTAGAAATAAAAAAAAACTCAAAATTCCAAAAAACAATGTAAGACATTTACATAACAATTATTTGAAGAGAAACATTTTGACAATAATACCAATAGAATTTATGAATAACTCAAAATTCCCAAAACAATGTAATACTTTACATAACAACTATTGGAAGAAAACTTTATGGCAAGAATATAAACAGGAATTTAGAATGGGAAATCATCTAAATTAAAAAAAAAAGATTGTAAGTTTACCTTACTAACCAAGAATTTGAGAAAAAACATTTTGAAGGGATAAATATAAAACAGAATTTAGATTGAAATAATATAAGTTCTAAAAAGAAAACAAGCCCACCTTACATACAAATTATTTGAGAAAACTTTATGGAATAATATAAGAAGAGTGAATTTTGAATTGTGTACAAATCAAGTTTCCAAACCAAGAGTAAGTACAACTTACCGACCAATGATTAATAAAACACTTGGGTGAAATAAACAGAAAAGATTTAATACCATATTTATGGTAAGCATAAAATATAATTGCCATGTTAATAAAGGATCATAATGGGGTGAATAAAGGAAACAGACTTTAGAATTAAAACAAATAATTCTGGAAAATATGATCATGTCTAATTTCAACATAAAGAGTTAAAACCTTTCCATAAAATGATGCCAAAGGAAATAAAAAAAAAATAAATGAGATACGATTTGAGTTGATACGATTTGAATGATTGAATATAATAAAATACAAAAACTTAGGTGGAATTATGAGATAATGAAACTTTGAAGTGGTATGAGGAGAAATTGTGACCTCATTATGAAATTAATAAAAAACATTCATTCGTAAGTATAATAACCATGACAGGAATAATGTGAGAATAATATCAAAGATATATGTAATTAAACGAATTAATATAAAATGATTTATGAATTAAATGTCAATTATAATAATGACAGATATAAAAAGTTCTAGAAAATAGAACAAGTGGAAATAATAAGAACCAAGAAACAGTCTAAAAATGTCATAAAGATATGCTACTATAAACACTGCAGATTATAATAAAAAAACCAGAAGGTAATAAAGAATTTATAACCAAAAGATTTATATGATAAGAAAAGTTGAAAAATGTAATAATAGAAGAGCTTCCTACCATAATATCAAATGAATGAACCATCCAGTTAACGAGTCAGAAGAACAACTGAGATAGGAATATTAAAACTCTGAGAAATATAATAAGTAATAAGTGAAGTATCCCAAAGATATTTTTTTTTAAATAGTAACAAATGTGTACTATTCTGAATAATTTTTTAATCTGTCTGAAGATAATTCCAGCAGTATTAATATGTTTTTTGCGCAGAGATGATTTGCCTCTGTACTCAAATATGTGTGAAGTATTGGACAGCAGAGGAAGTAGCGTACAGTGCCTCTCTGAACTGAACCAGCTCACAAAGTAGGAAACGATAGGGAGGAAATATCCCAAGGAGAAAATACTAAGAAGAAATATGAAAATGAAATAATAAATATAAAACTCAGATGACTATTACTATCAAGGAAGATCCAGTGAGAATGAGAAAGATATAAACTCAAATATAAATAAGAAAATTTTTAAAATGGAAGGAAGTCCAGAATAATAACAAACCTAGAATAATTATCATAAGCAATTGTTTCAAACAAAGCAAGTATAGTCTGAAAAAATTACTTCTGGAGAAGGGCATTCTGTAGCGTGACAGAAAATCCACTACTTATTAAGTCATATAAAATCATAAAGTTTAATTACACCACATATGTTAAAATAATATTGAATGAGATTTAAGGAAATCAAAGGAATGAAACCACGATAAAATAAAAATCCTCATTACATTATATAAAAACCACTGTTTAAATATCAAAGAAAGTATTGAAAGCAACTCATATTATAAGATCAGTAATTTACCCAGGAAGCTAGAAGCAGTAAACAAATTAAATAACACCATATCAAGAAGAAAGAGAATCAGTTTAAGAGTGGTGAATACCAAAATACCCCAAAAACAAGAAGAAGGAAGAATAAAGTTTGTGATCAGGAAGAAAACAATACCCTGAAACCTTTAGAGAAGAACAAGGTCCGTATCAGTAAATAAATTAGATGCTCCAAACTAAACATCAGTCGAGATAACACAAAGTACCTTGGTTTACCCAAGAATGAAGAAGGAAGACAAGAAGACCAGAAGAATGAAGACTAGAAGAAGGACAAGAAGGAAGACAAGAAAGAAGATAAGAAGAAGGACAAGAAAGAAGACAGGAGGAGAGGAAGAAATAGTATGAAAGAAACACCGTTGTAAAACCTATTATTATTATTAACTACCATCAACCCCAAACCCACAAAAACGATTAAAAAGAAAGTATAACATACCAAAATCCTATAAAAATGTAATTATTTAGAAAACTAAAGTGCTGTATAGTATTATAAGAAGTGAACCGACTAAAGCTATTGTGTGGTAAGAAAATAAACAAGTCTTAACAGTCCATGATTACTAAAGGTCTGGTCTGAGATAATAAGACTCAAAATATCAGAACCAACAGTGAAAGTGAATTTGTGTAAGTGTTTTTTGGAAATGCAATAAACTTAAAGTTAGGGATACTATGACTTATCAATATGCTATATAACAACTTTAATATCCAATAATAAACAGTATAATAAAATAATAAAATGGAAGATTTCCAGTATTTTATTATTTTAATGTAACTCTTTGTTTACAAGACATTTGTAAAAAATGCATAATAACTAGAGTATGGGTGGTCATGTTTACTGATGAAGGGGATCATAAATAATAATGGTTTAGACCAGAAAGGACTGGCATTAATTTAGTATTCATAGGTTTAAAATGTTTAAATGAACTGTTTGTACACAGCCATAAAATCAATGTGTTTGTAAGAGTTATTAGAAAATAAGATTTATATTATGTGTTTAAAATGAATAATGTTTGCTAAATAACAGCATACATACCATTAATAATGTTTCAATAGGTATGCTATGTTAACTCAAAAAGAGTTAAAAGTATATGTTCAAACCATGTCAGCAATATGTTCAATTGTACAGATTGCTAAATAATGTTCATAATTATTTTGTATAACTGTAGTGTTAATTAAATACTACACCTCACAGTAAGTTATAAACCATTTTATTTTCATGTAATAGTAACTATGTAAAGTCAGAGGAGTGGTAAGATTAAATTTATTTGAGAAAGACAGAAATGTAAAATTCTAAACTCTAGGCCATTTGGTGAATTCACAGAAACCATATAAACCAGTATAATTCACTTATAAATCCTGTAAACTAGCAAGATTTAGATAAGGTAAATCAGTTAACCACTACTGGGAATGATCCTATGAGTTAAAATGATAATAAGGAAATATACCTTAAAATATTGTAAATTTTCAAAATATATAAATTAATTAATTTTAAAGAGCAGTGTCAAATTCAGAGATTAACACAAAAAACCAGTTCAAAGGTTTAATTTATATGTATTTAAGGAAAGGAGGAGGAATATAACTAATTAAAATTTATTATAATAGTATTAATGATAATTAAAATGGAGGAAAATTTGTATAAAGACGGAAATCCAATTTTGAGCCTATATTTCCAAAAAAGAAAGAAATTTGTTAATTTCCACAAAATGTCTACAGATATGGACTATAATATGTCAATTTAAAAGGAATGAGATGATTAAACCGATGATAAGGTTCATAATTCATGAAAGTGATGAATAAAATAAATAAATTCCATATATAATGTAATATTGTATCATGTGTATGGGTAATCGAAATATGTTAACAATACTTTTTCAAAGATTAACTGGGCCAGATTTTGACCAAGTTAATTAGTCTTTTGTTGAATATCAAGCTGAATAGTTGTGTGAAAAAAACGTTCTTTGAAACCGAGTAGAAAATGGTACGACAGTTTGCCATTAATGTTAGTGCATCGAGAGTTAGATGAATTGAACACTTTATTAGCTAAATTTACCAAAACATTAACGACAATAGTGAAAAATAACACCTAACCTTATGATACGAGTGATATAAAACAGTAAAACAATATATTTGACATAATTCACGCTACAACGCATAATCACTTTTACAGACCACCTAACCAACAGAAGTGAACACATACCAGATAACTTAATTAACACCAATATACACGGAACACTTCTTCAGAACACACCAAACTACCTAATAGACAGATTACACCAGTACGGGAACATTTCAAACATTCATGAAGATAATTTTGTTGAGTTTTTAACAAGACGACTTTTGCAGTAATATATCCAGATCGAGTACCGGCCATCTTTGAATTTACTAAGCCTGCCTTCTTCATCCCGTGGTGACGTCATCGAAGCTGCCAATGGTCTGACAAAACAATTTATTAAACATTATATATCAGAATTATTTAAATACTGTTAAATAATAATTATTGAATTTATTTTAATTGTTAATGTTATACTTTCTCGTCACCCTTCTCTGACTATTAATTTAATCGCTCAAAGAACCTGTCCTTTATATAATACCTATAATAATTTTTATACTGTATGCACAATCGATAATTCCCTGAGACGGAGTCGATAATTGTTCTCAATCGATAAAAAATCGATTATTTATTAAATTGGTCAATAAATCCATATATTTCAATTGTTTTTTATCTGTTATTATTTCACAGGCTAATTTAAGATTATTTATTAAGGCTAAGGGACTTCAAGAAGAAGAAAATATTTTATTTGAGTGAGATATTGGACCAGCAAGAAAAATCATCGATCGATTGCTGACTGGAGTTAATCTATTTAACTCCAGACTTGGTTCAAATCTTCCAGAAGTGCTCGATAGTTAATAAATACCTGCCTAATTATTAAAATTTTTACGAAACCTTTAAAACAGCTTTATTTCTTATTTACACACATTGATTAATATAAACAAAATTATTTTTTTATTGAAAATTTTATTTTTTATAAAATTTTTCTCTACTATTTTATTTTTGTAAAGACCGGCATACAGGGTCTGCTTACAAAGTGGCGTCCAACTTAGAGGGCTTGATAAGATAAGCCTGGCAGCGATTAATTAATAGATACCAGAAAAATGCAAAGACGAGCTACTTCGAAAAAGAGGGCGGCAGAGGCCGAAAAAGAGATTGACATGGGGGATAAGGAGGCAACACCCGTGGAGGATCTGGAGGTGTTACTAACCCAGGTGGAACCGAAACAACCCGCACCACCAGAGGAACAACCTGAAGTAACAACGCAGACGGGGGAAGTCAATGTCCCAGAGAAGGAGAAATCTAAAACAATGGAAGAGAACATAATGGAAATGTTCAGGCAAATGAGAGAGGATAACATATCAATGAATAAGAACCTAGAATCCAAAATAGAAGGAGTAACTAAGAAAATGGATTCCACAAAGGAAGATTTGAAGGAAGACAACCGATCTACTAAGGAAGAATTGGGCCATAAGATAGAAAATACTAATAAGAAGATCGAAGAAACCAGTAAGAATTTAGAAGAGAAGATGGAGGAAAACAACCAATCTTTGAATAAGAAAATGGAAGACCTGAAAAGGGACAACCAATCCTTGAGTAAGAAGATGGAAGAAAATAATAAGAATTTGTAAGAGAAGATGGAAGAAACCAGTAAGAAAATAGAAAGTGACAACCAACAATTAAAAGACGAATTAAGGGAAAATAACAGGAAAATGGAAGAGACGATGGGGGAAAGATTGGAAGAATTGAGAGAGGACAATCAATTGCTGAGAGAAGAACTAAGGGAAGTTAACCAAGAGAACATGAATAAGTTAGACGAGAGGATTGAGTTAGCTTAAGAGGAGTTGAATAAAAAGATAACTGAGACGAAGAAGTCCATCGTCAAGAAATTAGAACAGGAAGTCGTGGTTGTTAACCAGCAGATCAGAGAAGTAGACGAAAGATGTCGTCAAACAGAAAACGAAGTGCTGGAAGTCCGGGAAGTAATAACTAAGGAGATTACTCAGGTCCAAGAACAACAGAAAACAAAAATGGAGGAGACCAAGAAATTTGCCTTGGAAGAAGTGAATAAAGTGCGGACACAGGTAACCGAAAGATGCGACGGCGTGGAAGCCGCTATGTCGAACATAACCGGACAGGTGCGTCAGAGCCAGGAGGAGATAGAGCTGATAAGGAACAGACCATCTGGATATCATAATTTCCCCATGTCAGAAAACAGAGAATGGCTCAATTTCCGGCAATATAAACGGAAGCCTATGGAGTTCTTGGCACGCATAGAGGAGTACCTCGAAAAACACAGAGGGAACCGATGGGTCCAGAACAGGGAAATCCTTGACGAGTCGTTTCGGGAGGTGAATGACCATTGGTGGATGGCCAACCGGAGCGACATCGACAACTATGAGCAATTTAAGAGCCTATTCAAGGCCAAGTACTGGTCAGAGACAACTCAAAATTTGATAAGAGACAATATCTGCCACGGCCACTACAAGCCACAAGTCGGTAGTTTGATGAAGGCTTATTTCCTCGGCAAGGTATGTATGGCCAAGCACTTAGAACCGGCCATACCTGAGGAGTGCCTAATAAATAAGTTGTCCTATCATTATGATGAAGAGGTAATTCGTGCGAGGAGGGGCAGCCAAATAAAAACCATCCAGGCAATGACAGAACTCCTCGAAAACTATGAAAATGAAGACTACTATCGACAGAGTCGTAGAAGAAGTGATGGGCCCGAACCAAGGACGTATCAGAACAATAACCAGGGTACGAACCACATAAACACTGGGTACCAAGGAGGCCGGGCATGCCCGCAAAATAACAATTTTAGTAATAATAATAATATTAACAACTCTAGTTTCAATAATAATAATAATAATAATACGGGTCCAAACCATCCAAACCCGAGTCGACCCTCTAATGGTTATCAGGGTAACCGCAATCCCTACCCTAATAACACAAATAGTCAGAGAAGCCCCAATTATGGTAATAGTCATTACCATAATAATAATAATCGTGCGGGTCCCAATAATGGTAATTCCGTTAATAATAGGTTTCCTCGCCCTAGAGTGAACTTCATACGAGCCACAGATGGACGACAGCGGAGATTCAACCACAATCGAAGAAACAGCTACCGCGGATACGAAGAAAGGCGGAGGAGCCTAGAACGGGACCAACCAAGGTACTATCCGGCAAGGAGGAGTAATAGTTTAGATGACGCTGAACGGAGGTCTAACCACGAACGACCGGAAGACCATAGGACGGATCGACAGGTAACCACTCTGAGCATCCCAAATGAGGCATCAATTAGTATGGCTCCAAGGAATAATGATGCCGAGCCTTTAAACGGGCACAGGCAGTAATAAATCGCCGGAACCCGTTACTGCTCCTAAATACTGGGTATAATAATAATAATGAGTGCAATCATAGGTATAATAACAATCGTATCACAGTCATAGGGTGCAACTACCTAAAGGACATCAGACATGAGTTATTGGAAGAGGATAACAGGAATCCCACCAATAACTTCAATAATGAAATAATACATGTCGACGCCGAGGTAGAAGGCATCCCAGCCAAGTTAATGATCGATACTGGTTCGAACGTGTCAATCATAAGTACGACGGAGTTGGAGAGGATACAGCAAGAGTGCGGGAGAACTTTACCAACGTTGCCGTTGAATAATATTGTTTTGTTGGGTGCAACCGGCCGACAAAACAAAACTATACGTAGGCAAGTCTCCGCCAGTGTGACGAGCTGTGGTATAGCAATTGATATGGAATTCTTGGTGGCGAGCGGTCTGCCATTTAATATACTGGTCGGGTGTGATGTGCTTAGGAGGAATTCCGCCATCATTGATCTGAGAACTGAAACATTGTCGCTGTTTACTAACGGACATACTTGGACGGCGAACTTGGTGGGTAGTGACCAAGTCGTTCCCGATAGTATCCACCAGCAAATCCGCAAAATTAATTACATCCATCCAACATCTATAATCGAACAAAGGATAGACGACACCTCCAATGAAGATTTATGGTCACAAAAAATCCAGGAGGTCAGGGATTTCCGGAGCGGTATAACTGGCGAAGGTTTAACAATAAACCAAGCGAACAAATTAATAAACATATATAACAAATATAAATCAGTCTTTTCTGATGAGCCCGGTAAAGTGAAAAACTTCCAGTGTACTCTACAGTTCCGAGACACAGTGGACTTTAACCGGAAGTCTTACCCCATTGCGCAATCACGAAAGCAAGCAGTAAGAGCTGAAATAGAGCAAATGATTAACCGTGACATTATAGAGAGTAGCCATTCCCCATATACAAGTCCTATCGTGGCTATTCCTAAGAAAAACGGACAAGTCCGTTTGTGTTTAGATGCGCACGAAATAAATAAAATGATCATTAATGACAGGACTTCGCCCGGTGAGATTGAGGAGATTTTAAAACGGTTCCACGGTACCAAATACTTCAGTACCTGGGATACGGTGTGCGGGTACTGGCAGGTGGAATTACATCCACAGAGTCGCCAGTATCTGGCCTTTATATTCGAAGGGCGGAACTACCAGTTTAAGAGGTTGCCCTTCGGACTGGTAAACTCAGTCGCAGTCTTTGTGCACTGCATGGACCAGATACTTGGCCAAGAAGTACTACAATTCACCACCGTATATGTCGATGATTTGCTAGTGTCCTCAGAAACTCGGGAGGAACACTGCTACCGTGTGGAACACGTATTACAGAAGCTAGCGACAAACAATATTACACTGAAATTAGCAAAATCTCATTTCATTGCTAAGGAAATACAATTCTTAGGCTTCATCTTAAATGATCAGGGAATCTCACCGTCGGCTGAAAAAGTCGAAGCGATTCAGAACTTTCCTACACCTAAGAATCGAAGGCAGTTACAGTCGTTCCTGGGACTCTGTAATTACTACCGCAAGTTCCAGGAAAAGTACTCAGAACTGACTGCCAGATTTCAGCCGCAACTGTCATCCAAAAATAAATGGATCTGGGGTAATGAACAACAGAATATATTATCTCTAATAAAACAAAAATTCCTTGAACCCATTATACTCCGCCATCCAGATTTTAACAAGCCTTTCTTTCTTAATTGTGATGCCAGTGACATCAGCCTCGGCACTACCTTATATCAAGAGGATGAGGAGGGCGAACATCTTGTGATCTGCTTTGCCAGCAGAGCATTGAATCAATGTGAGAAAAACTACCACGTTACAGAAAAGGAATTATTGAGTGTCGTGTTCGCGTGCGGAAAGTTCCGCACTTATATCCTTGGTTATTCCGTTACCGTCCGGACAGACCATAAATCTATCTCGTTCCTTAAGAGATGTAAGTTAAGCCATGGAAGGTTAACGCGGTGGATACTATTACTGCAAGAATACGACCTTAAGTGGGAGTATATCCCCGGAAAGAAGAATGTCGTCGCGGACGTCTTGTCTAGAGTAGACATTGACAAACAGACGTTCGAGGGAGAGAAGGAGAGTATTCTTAAAGTATACCAAATTCTAAGCAGCAGCGCCGGTCTACAATCAATTTTGGAACACCTGAGCACACACCAACAAGCTGACCCGAAGTTAATCTCTATTCTCACAAGATTGGAAGCAGGGGATGAGACAATCTCCCAATATTACAAAATCCATAATGGAATCCTGTTTTCAAGACCATCTTTATATAAGGAGGAATGGAAGGTTATAATTCCGACCCATATCGAGAAGGAGATAGTGTTCAATTATCATGTTCGATATGGGCATATGGGCGCCTTAAAGGTGGTAAAGTCCCTGGAAGAGAGCTGCCATATCAAAGACATAAATCGGAAGGTACGAAGGTACATCAGAAACTGTCGCATTTGCCAACTCGTAAAAACAAACAACGAGAAAAGAGAGGGGCAGATGATTCCGATAACCTCTCAGTCGAAACTTGAGAAGGTATTCCTGGATATCTGTGGGCCATTTCCCCGCAGTGGAGGCCGCCACCGATACAAATATCTCGTCATCATAATGGACCATTATACCAAGTTCGTGAAGCTATACCCAGCGAATCGGGCGACTACGAATAAAGTTCTTGAAATCCTGATCAACCAGTACTTCCCAACCGTCGGAAAACCGGTATCGATCATAACCGACCACGGAACACAATTCAAGGGGAGGAAATGGCGGGATACACTGCTGTCAATGGGGGTTCATACATACAAGACATCAGTATACCACCCGAGCAGTAACCCGGCCGAAAGAGTCTTGCGAGAGGTGGGGCGCCTATTAAGAACGTATTGCCACGATCAGCAGAGGAGGTGGCAAGAATACTTGGAGGCCACTGAAGAATTCCTCAACCTGGCATACCATCCAGCCATAGGAATAACCCCTTACTCCGCAATGTACGAGAGACAACCCCCTAGGGAGATCGAAGATATCTTGGAGTTCCCCAGAGAGCATAAATATATATTTAATAGAATTCAATTTCATAATAAGGTGGCCGAAGATCAGGAGAAACGGCGGAATAAGTACGATAAAAGCATGGGTAAGGTTATTAATTATACCGTTGGAGAGAAGGTGTTGTTGAAGAATAGGGAATTACCCAGTTCCTTAGAGGGGATAACAAAAAAAAATTATTGCTTCTGTACACTGGTCCCTATATTGTCTCTAAGAACAATAACAACAACACATACGAAATAAAGGAAATGAATTCAAATAAAGTTAAGGGTGTCTTTAACCAGGCATCCATGAAGGAATTAGAATAAAATCATCAAAATTTTAAAGCAAGGTAAGACCATCTTACTAAACCGGAATTTGAAATAAACATTTTGGAAGAGAATATAAAACAGGAATTGGAATAAAATCATCAAAATTTTAAAGCAAAGTAAGACCATCTTACTAAATTGGAATTTGAAATAAACATTTTGGAAGAGAATATAAATCAGGAATTAGAATAAAATCATCAAAATTTTAAAGCAAGGTAAGACCATCTTACTAAACCGGAATTTGAAATAAACATTTTGGAAGAGAATATAAAACAGGAATTAGAATAAAATCATCAAAATTTTAAAGCAAGGTAAAACCATCTTACTAAACCAGGAATTTGAAATAAACATTTTGGAAGAGAATATAAAATAGGAATTAGAATAAAATCATGAAAATTTTAAAGCAAGGTAAGACCATCTTACTAAACCAGGAATTTGAAATAAACATTTAGGAAGAGAATAGAAAACAAGAGAATTTAGAAATTAAAAAAAACTCAAAATTCCAAAAAACAATGTAAGACATTTACATAACAATTATTTGAAGAGAAACATTTTGACAATAATACCAATAGAATTTATGAATAACTCAAAATTCCAAAAACAATGTAATACTTTACATAACAACTATTGGAAGAAAACTTTATGGCAAGAATATAAACAGGAATTTAGAATGAGAAATCATCTAAATTAAAAAAAAAAGATTGTAAGTTTACCTTACTAACCAAGAATTTGAGAAAAAACATTTTGAAGGGATAAATATAAAACAGAATTTAGATTGAAATAATATAAGTTCTAAAAAGAAAAGCAAGCCCACCTTACATACAAATTATTTGAGAAAACTTTATGGAATTATATAAGAAGAGTGAATTTTGAATTGTGTACAAATCAAGTTTCCAAACCAAGAATAAGTACAACTAACCGACCAATGATTAATAAAACACTTGGGTGAAATAAACAGAAAAGATTTAATACCATATTTATGGTAAGCATAAAATATAATTGCCATGTTAATAAAGGATCATAATGGGATGAATAAAGGAAACAGACTTTAGAATTAAAACAAATAATTCTGGAAATTATGATCATGTCTAATTTCAATATAAAGAGTAAAAACCTTTCCATAAAATGATGCCAAAGGAAATAAAAAAAAAAAAATGAGATACGATTTGAGTTGATACGATTTGAATGATTGAATATAATAAAATACAAAAACTTAGGTGGAATTATGAGATAATGAAACTTTGAAGTGGTATGAGGAGAAATTGTGACCTCATTATGAAATTAATAAAAAACATTCATTCGAAAGTATAATAACCATGACAGGAATAATGTGAGAATAATATCAAAGATATATGTAATTAAACGAATTAATATAAAATGATTTATGAACTAAATGTCAATTATAATAATGACAGTTATAAAAAGTTCTAGAAAATAGAACAAGTGGAAATAATAAGAACCAAGAAACAGTCTAAAAATGTCATAAAGATATGCTACTATAAACACTGCAGATTATAATAAAAAAACCAGAAGGTAATAAAGAATTTATAACCAAAAGATTTATATGATAAGAAAAGTTGAAAAATGTAATAATAGAAGAGCTTCCTACCATAATATCAAATGAATGAACCATCCAGTTAACGAGTCAGAAGAACAACTGAGATAGGATTATTAAAATCTCTGAGAAATATAATAAGTAATAAGTGAAGTATCCCAAAGATATTTTTTTTAAATAGTAACAAATGTGTACTATTCTGAATAATTTTTTAATCTGTCTGAAGATAATTCCAGCAGTATTAATATGTTTTTTGAGCAGAGATGATTTGCCTCTGTACTCAAATATGTGTGAAGTATTGGACAGCAGAGGAAGTAGCGTACAGTGCCTCTCTGAACTGAACCAGCTCACAAAGTAGGAAACGATAGGGAGGAAATATCCCAAGGAGAAAATACTAAGAAGAAATATGAAAATGAAATAATAAATATAAAACTCAGATGACTATTACTATCAAGGAAGATCCAGTGAGAATGAGAAAGATATAAACTCAAATATAAATAAGAAAATTTTTAAAATGGAAGGAAGTCCAGAATAATAACAAACCTAGAATAATTATCATAAGCAATTGTTTCAAACAAGGCAAGTATAGTCTGAAAAAATTACTTCTGGAGAAGGGCATTCTGTAGCGTGACAGAAAATCCACTACTTATTAAGTCATATAAAATCATAAAGTTTAATTACACCACATATGTTAAAATAATATTGAATGAGATTTAAGGAAATCAAAGGAATGAACCACGATAAAATAAAAATCCTCATTACATTATATAAAAACCACTGTTTAAATATCAAAGAAAGTATTGAAAGCAACTCATATTATAAGATCAGTAATTTACCCAGGAAGCTGGGAGCAGTAAACAATTTAAATAACACCATATCAAGAAGAAAGAGAATCAGTTTAAGAGTGGTGAATACCAAAATACCCCAAAAACAAGAAGAAGGAAGAATAAAGTTTGTGATCAGGAAGAAAACAATACCCTGAAACCTTTAGAGAAGAACAAGGTCCGTATCAGTAAATAAATTAGATGCTCCAAACTAAACATCAGTCGAGATAACACAAAGTACCTTGGTTTACCCAAGAATGAAGAAGGAAGACAAGAAGACCAGAAGAATGAAGACTAGAAGAAGGACAAGAAGGAAGACAAGAAAGAAGATAAGAAGAAGGACAAGAAAGAAGACAGGAGGAGAGGAAGAAATAGTATGAAAGAAACACCGTTGTAAAACCTATTATTATTATTAACTACCATCAACCCCAAACCCACAAAAACGATTAAAAAGAAAGTATAACATACCAAAATCCTATAAAAATGTAATTATTTAGAAAACTAAAGTGCTGTATAGTATTATAAGAAGTGAACCGACTAAAGCTATTGTGTGGTAAGAAAATAAACAAGTCTTAACAGTCCATGATTACTAAAGGTCTGGTCTGAGATAATAAGACTCAAAATATCAGAACCAACAGTGAAAGTGAATTTGTGTAAGTGTTTTTTGGAAATGCAATAAACTTAAAGTTAGGGATACTATGACTTATCAATATGCTATATAACAACTTTAATATCCAATAATAAACAGTATAATAAAATAATAAAATGGAAGATTTCCAGTATTTTATTATTTTAATGTAACTCTTTGTTTACAAGACATTTGTAAAAAATGCATAATAACTAGAGTATGGGTGGTCATGTTTACTGATGAAGGGGATCATAAATAATAATGGTTTAGACCAGAAAGGACTGGCATTAATTTAGTATTCATAGGTTTAAAATGTTTAAATGAACTGTTTGTACACAGCCATAAAATCAATGTGTTTGTAAGAGTTATTAGAAAATAAGATTTATATTATGTGTTTAAAATGAATAATGTTTGCTAAATAACAGCATACATACCATTAATAATGTTTCAATAGGTATGCTATGTTAACTCAAAAAGAGTTAAAAGTATATGTTCAAACCATGTCAGCAATATGTTCAATTGTACAGATTGCTAAATAATGTTCATAATTATTTTGTATAACTGTAGTGTTAATTAAATACTACACCTCACAGTAAGTTATAAACCATTTTATTTTCATGTAATAGTAACTATGTAAAGTCAGAGGAGTGGTAAGATTAAATTTATTTGAGAAAGACAGAAATGTAAAATTCTAAACTCTAGGCCATTTGGTGAATTCACAGAAACCATATAAACCAGTATAATTCACTTATAAATCCTGTAAACTAGCAAGATTTAGATAAGGTAAATCAGTTAACCACTACTGGGAATGATCCTATGAGTTAAAATGATAATAAGGAAATATACCTTAAAATATTGTAAATTTTCAAAATATATAAATTAATTAATTTTAAAGAGCAGTGTCAAATTCAGAGATTAACACAAAAAACCAGTTCAAAGGTTTAATTTATATGTATTTAAGGAAAGGAGGAGGAATATAACTAATTAAAATTTATTATAATAGTATTAATGATAATTAAAATGGAGGAAAATTTGTATAAAGACGGAAATCCAATTTTGAGCCTATATTTCCAAAAAAGAAAGAAATATGTTAATTTCCACAAAATGTCTACAGATATGGACTATAATATGTCAATTTAAAAGGAATGAGATGATTAAACCGATGATAAGGTTCATAATTCATGAAAGTGATGAATAAAATAAATAAATTCCATATATAATGTAATATTGTATCATGTGTATGGGTAATCGAAATATGTTAACAATACTTTTTCAAAGATTAACTGGGCCAGATTTTGACCAAGTTAATTAGTCTTTTGTTGAATATCAAGCTGAATAGTTGTGTGAAAAAAACGTTCTTTGAAACCGAGTAGAAAATGGTACGACAGTTTGCCATTAATGTTAGTGCATCGAGAGTTAGATGAATTGAACACTTTATTAGCTAAATTTACCAAAACATTAACGACAATAGTGAAAATTAACACCTAACTTCATGATACGAGTGATATAAAACAGTAAAACAATATATTTGACATAATTCACGCTACAACGTATAATCACTTTTACAGACCACCTAACCAACAGAAGTGAACACATACCAGATAACTTAATTAACACCAATATACACGGAACACTTCTTCAGAACACACCAAACTACCTAATAGACAGATTACACCAGTGCGGGAACATTTCAAACATTCATGAAGATAATTTTGTTGAGTTTTTAACAAGACGACTTTTGCAGTAATATATCCAGATCGAGTACCGGCCATCTTCGAATTTACTAAGCCTGCCTTCTTCATCCCGTGGTGACGTCATCGAAGCTGCCAATGGTCTGACAAAACAATTTATTAAACATTATATATCAGAATTATTTAAATACTGTTAAATAATAATTATTGAATTTATTTTAATTGTTAATGTTATACTTTCTCGTCACCCTTCTCTGACTATTAATTTAATCGCTCAAAGAACCTGTCCTTTATATAATACCTATAATAATTTTTATACTGTATGCACAATCGATAATTCCCTGAGACGGAGTCGATAATTGTTCTCAATCGATAAAAAATCGATTATTTATTAAATTGGTCAATAAATCCATATATTTCAATTGTTTTTTATCTGTTATTATTTCACAGGCTAATTTAAGATTATTTATTAAGGCTAAGGGACTTCAAGAAGAAGAAAATATTTTATTTGAGTGAGATATTGGACCAGCAAGAAAAATCATCGATCGATTGCTGACTGGAGTTAATCTATTTAACTCCAGACTTGGTTCAAATCTTCCAGAAGTGCTCGATAGTTAATAAATACCTGCCTAATTATTAAAATTTTTACGAAACCTTTAAAACAGCTTTATTTCTTATTTACACACATTGATTAATATAAACAAAATTATTTTTTTATTGAAAATTTTATTTTTTATAAAATTTTTCTCTACTATTATATTTTTGTAAAGACCGGCATACAGGGTCTGCTTACAATATATATATATATATATATATATGTGTGTGTGTGTGTGTGTGTGTGTGTGTGTGTGTGTGTGTGTGTGTAATACAATTTAGGTTAAATTAAAACGATTAAAGTATGAACATTGTACATACAGAAGTAATTTTATTTGACGATATACATAATATGTATTACGAATATTTCTACAAAAAAATTTAACGAGACTATACAATATGTAAACAAATTTATTTTTGAGAAAAAGATCTTTTATACTCTGTGACTTCAATTTAGTTACTTGAAAACAGACACTTAACATATCCCGATTGTCGTATACAATGTAGCGAACATTTTTTATAAATCCCCTTGTTGTATTTTCATAGAACATATGTAAAGGTTGTATCAAATATAAAAAAAATATAACTATAATTATAGTGGTGTCTTATACTTTATAATCTAAAAATCAAAGTACGATTAAAAATAAAATAAATCAATAAAATTAAAATAAATCAACACAATTTGTATTCATTTACTAAATTTTTTTTTTTTTTTTTTAACATTTATATTTTTCCAATATATATTAAAATGCATACAAAATTGTACATAGGCCTATACTGTACTATAGAATTGTACAAACAAATATTTTGTTGATTGTTCATTTTGTTCCTTAAAAAAGTGCTGATGTATCACGTCCTAATACTGGATCTCTCAATAACGCGGCAAACAACCGCGTTCTATAAGGTTCTATGTGTTACCTTATCGTAAAAGATATACAGATATCAAACGCAATTAAAACTATGGTCAAATTTTGAATAAATACACATATTATATTCATTAAGATATTTATTTAATTAAAATTATTTATTGTATTTCATAATACACATAGGAGTGCATAAACACTGGTTAAAGATGACGATTGTTCTCCATTAAGTAATGCTCATGTTTCTAAAGTTCTAATATAATGATCGCCTTAATCAAAACATCAGAGCAGGTTATTGTGTGTATGAGGGCCCAACGTGGGAAAAGACTTCCAACATTCACTATGGAGCGTTGCTCAGAGTAAAGCTGCGAATCTACAGTGCTCGTTTCACAGAACAGATAAAACGCGGAAAAGAAGGAGCGCTCCAGAGTCGCTCGCATGAACCCTGAGCATTTGCAAAGGGTCCACTCCCTAAAGACGAAATGTCTGTCTGTGAACCGTTCCACTGTATACACGTGCAGTTACACTGGCCAGCGATCCACAGGAAGCGAATCTCCGTCCACGCTGGACACCATTTCCGCTTGCACGCGTGGATGTTGTTGTATGGATTACGGAACTTTTCATTTAAAATACGTGAAAACACAAGCAAATAAACGTGAGGTAGGACAGAAATAACGCGATTGTGTGCGTGTGTGTGTCCTGCCTGCCTTTTGATACCGGTAATCATAATAATAAAACTTTAGAAACGTAAACATTAAATAATGATGATGATATACTTGCTAACCAGGAACTTCATTTTCACGCGTTGACGATTTAAATTAACATGAAAACGAATTTAATTTAATCGCCTAGTAACGGATTTGTTTTTTTTAACAATTACTATTGTTTAACCCAGTTTAAATGTATTTTTATTTAAATTCATCAAAGTTTTTTTTCCGAGATGACCGATATTTCTCGTTATATGTGTGTGAACCAGAATATAATATTATATGAACGTGCCAATTTTTAATATTGCTTTTAGTTATAAGACCGCAATGATTAATGATTTAATTTTTTAACTGAATTCAAACTAAATTTGTTGCCATGGTAACCATAAATCTAATCTGTTACATAGCCTATTCCTAGACATTACACAAGTTTACTAACTTATTTTATCCAGGGAAAATTTATTAATATTATTTTAATACAGTTTATTAAGGGATACAGTCTGATTTCAATATTCACTGTAAACGGTATACTATACGTGAATACGGAATTGTAAATATCTTTTACAATATATTATTTATTGTAAATATTACAGGTTAATTTAAAAGTTCCATTTAAGACTGAACACTATTTCCGTATGTTAATATTCCACGTTAACGTTCCATTTTTTCTGTAACATTGGTTAATTTTCAAAAAACCATCAGCAGACACACTTTTTGAAAAGTTTCTTTACAGAAATAATCTATATCATGAAGAAAGCACAAAATTGTTAATTAAAATGCTTTAAACTAAAGAAAGCATTATATTGTAGAAACCACACGAAGAAGAAGAAATCATAGAAATATTGGTACTCTCCCAATAACCGTACCTACACTACATTTTCGATGTTTTGATTGTGCGATAATATCGACATACCACGATATGAAGAAGAAGAAGTGTACCAATTTTAAATTATTTTGTTGCTTAACAAGTACCTGTTATCTAAATATGTTAGGTTCTTTATTTTAAGTGTCATTGTGTTACAAGCATTGCATATACACATTAAACGTTATGTTTTCCACAACCATGGCTTTTATTTATTTATTTCAGCAGTAAACTAAAAACCTAAAACCGTTTCACCTAACCTCACAAATGAAAACAACACACACGTATTTTCGCTTTGCATTAAGAAATAAGACAATTTACAATTAGTACACTTCTTCTTTTCCACATCGTAATATATCGATACAATCGCATATTAAAAACATCGATGTACTGCAGGAACGGATAAAGGTACAGTTTCGATGACGCTATGTAACATTTGTTTATTTACTTGTTACTATGGTAATTAATTCGGGTCTCCATGGTATTGTTGACATGTTTATATGCGTCAACAAAAGGGCATAATTAAAAGGGCCTAAATCGTGCAAACGGGGCAGAATATCAAATTCCAAGTTAACAGAGTTTTTTGCTGTGTGTCAAATGTTACCTGTGCAAAATTTGGCGGCAATCGTTGTAACGGTGTGGATTTGTATTCAATACAAAAACAAACCCTCAGACTTTGAGTTATGTATATATATATATATAGATGTAAATTTGGCAAACGGTATTAGTTAATCTCATTAATACGGTATTTTACCGCGTTGGTGCCAATTGTATGTTCCATATTGAAGATCTGCCGGTCCTAAAGACTTCCTACTTACCTATATAATGAACATGAAATTAATACTGAACTTAAAAAACGTTGTATTCATATTGTTTCCATAGATATAGTTACCACAGAGAAGACATTTATTGTTTTTATAGGCATTTCATTTGTCTTTTTTAATGAATTTCGCACATTTCCTCTGATTTACATACGCTGGAAGGAAAGTAAGTTCCGTATTTTCTATACACTAGGTTATTTGTCATTCATGTCACGTATTTGCCAGTTTCAGCACAACAGTTAAGTTATAAGAAACTTCTTGCTTTCTCTACTTGGGGTACAACCAGCATACAACATGTAGGCTATGTACACAGTGCACACACATACAGACAAGATTGTGCGAGGCGTGTGCAGTAGATAACTACGAAGGCAGATAATAAGCGAGAAACAGAGAAGGAATAAAGATTAAAGTACTTTTAACGTTTATACACTATCGTATCACTGTCTTTACTTTTTCACGAGATGGCTCCATTCAAGCGTGCAGTGAAGCCCCTGTTGTCGACGTTTCCATTATTTCAAGATTAATGTCGTCTGAAAAAACAAAACGTGGATTATAAAGCTGTTTTATACATCCAGTAGCTCTAGCATCTTACTCCACTCCCAGGCACCAATAACAAAACTTGCAAATTAAATACTGCTATTTGTTTATGAAGCTTACGTTTTATGATATATTTTAGCATGTCAGCTACATTTTAGACTAGCTCGTACTATTGCACAGCACATTTATTATAGGCCTACATTTTTAATATTAATATCTGAAAGCGCATTAATTTTATTTACTTCAGTAATAATTATATGCGCACGATCACTAGTATGTATGTCTAATAGAGGGAAAAGTAGACAGCAAAGGAATGCACAGTGTTTTATATGCACACTTTCAACATAATGTCAATGAATGAGTTTGTATGAAGACGTATTCTAGATACTGGAAGTAATATTAAAAATTTTGGTTTCTATCTTAATCAGTTTGGATGGAGTTGGATAGCGGTAGATAATTTTAAAATCGGTGGCTTTTACAGTACCCTATATAAACGTTAAGAATGAGGAATAGATTATTGTTGTATAAAGTACAAACCTACTTTTCGTTCATCATTAAGTATGAATTACTTAAAAATTAGAACCAGATACGTAAAAATAAATTAGCTAAGATTTATACAAATAAAATTACACAAATCAATTTAGGAAATGGGACCGATAATATGGTAGACGTTATTTGTTTTTGACTTAACCTTCGACTTGAATAAATTATTTTTAACACAAACATATTTTACAGTTCAGTTAAGTACAAATACGTTACGTATGTTTACTTAAAAATACTAAGGACATCATCGTACAAAAAATTAATTTATTCTACACAATTAAATTTCGCGTTTACCAGCTGTAAATTATATGTCACTTAAATTTAAAACAATGACTAGAGCTGAAATTTCTTCCCGTTCAACATATCAAATTTTATTTCTATAGTGTATTTCACTACGAAATGAGAAATTTTCTTTTTTAATCTGTTTGACTGAGCGAACATTTAACAAATTGGCTGACCTGACAACACACACAGGTTTATGAAGACCTGACCATTGACAGCTCTTCTTGTTTTTGATAATAGATTAAAGAGGTACACAAAATACAAAACTAAATGATGAAACATGTAAACAAATGAACAAAAGTCACTTCCACTTGCTGCTGGCATGATACAATAAGTTCAAATATTAAACACTGGGCCCATATGGCACATATATACAGGTTGACATTAACACGTATGAATGACACGAATACAAAAACATACAGAACAGATATCACAGACAGTACAATACAGAGAATACATTATTAGTTAAACCTGAATGGTAAGTCTAATAGTTTGTGTCTTTTTAGTCTATAAATATCTTCACTGTTGTCTAACAAGTTAATTGCTAGGTGGTTAGGATGCTGTTCTAGTTTGGAGATGTGAGTCCTGCAGAGGCGCATGATTTCTTCTCTCACGGTTGGAACTTTGAGGTTGCGGTGTATAGAGTTGTTGGAGACAAACCATGGAGCGTCGACTATTGATCTTAGTGTTTTGGACTGAAAGCGCTGGATTATCTCAATATTACTTGTACTTGCAGTACCCCAAAGTTGAATACCATAAGTCCATACCGGTTTAAGAACTGCTTTATAGATCAAGAGTTTAGATATAGATATAGAGTTTAGATATAGAGTTTATAGATCAAGAGACTCGTTCTTGACTGTCTTCAGTTTTATGCTTACTTTTATTAGTTTTGTATTATGCGTCAGTGATGCGATAACGTCATCGCCAAGTATATTTTGTCGAAGTTTCGTCTTCATGTCTTCACGATTTGCCAACTACAGTTTCTACTCTTTGCTTCTTTATGGTGTGTGTTTCATCAGTAAGACTGACCGTAATAACGTCTGTCACAACTTATGGCCACAATTGTTTGCTGTGATGTGTCAGATGTTGTATTCCGTGCGACTACTGTCATGAAATATCGTTTTTAATATCATGATTGCCGTCATAATCGGGTTTTTACAAATGAGGTCAGTAATTTTTCTTCAGTGTCTTGTTTTTGACGCAATAATGCCTTGATATGTTGAATGTATTAATGAGGAAAAATTTGGTGGGCAAAAATATGGATTTCATTCTCTTGTGTTTACAAAAATTGACTTGATATATGAGATAGGAGAAACTTTATGATATATATGAGATAAGAGAAGAATAACGTTACAGGAGAAACTGACCTTAGAAATCATTTTTTACATGAGGGTCGATTTTGTTACTAATTCTATAAAGAAATATAAAGAAACACTTAATTCTTATGAAAAGTTTTTCGCGAAAACAGTAATTATTATTCTGTCTTATGACATCTTTAAACCTGGGAGAATTCATCCGTGTTTCAAGCCAACGTTTGTAATGGAAGTGGAAGCACTTTATAATTAAGACCAGATTGGTTCATCTATATTATAAATCTTACCGTCCAGTATGTTTTATCATTTAAACTTTTTACTTAACACTACACATGATTTATCCTCAATTGATAAAACGTGTATTCAGTGTCGCTTTTGTCATTACCTTAACTGCACAACAGTAATCGCTAAATTAACGTCATCTTAAGTAGTTAATTTAAATGTGAGGGTTACTCCTGAGTTACTGGAGTCACACTTTAAGTTTATTATTACCGTTAGTTTAAGGTTATTACCTTTACGTTTTTGTGTACAAATCGTAAATATAGAGCATTATCTAAAGCTTAAAAGTTGATATCTTCAATGAAAACCGACTAGTAAAAGCTGTGTCACTTTGTACATTGGAAATGTAAGACTTTTTTGCTTTAGTTTTTCTTTCTTGAGTTACTTCCCCAATCCTAACATCGAGTGCAACTTTTTTAATCCTCTTCTTTTTCTAAAAGTTTTAATACCTCTGAATTTTTCCTTTATTTGCCATGTTAATTTTTTAAATATAATTTGGATTTATATTTAATTTGAATTTAATTATTAATTACAAAAACATAAATTAAAATATTAATTTAAAAAAAAATTAAAATTAAAGTGTTATCTTTACGATTTTTAGGAGAGATCTGAGGCAATAGGTTTAATGAAAACAGTGTAGTATTTGTTAATTAATTTACGTAGTGTGTACAAGATGTGAATAATGTCAAAGCAAAATCAACATATACTGTACTAATTATTAAGATTCACGTTTGAATGTTAGTGCTTTTATATTAATGTTTGCTTGTAAATTAAATTTATAAATTTTGTCTTTAATACATTTAAATCGTTTCTAGTGTTTAAAAAATTATTTTGTTATTAGTCCTTTCTTTTATTTAATTATTCCAAATAATTTATTTATTTACTTGTAATTTAAAGATTTTTAGCAGAATGTGCGGTAATGAAATATCCTTCAAGAAGTCGTTGGTCACAAAAGAGCCCATTATAATTTAATTAAATATAATAATTAATTGTCATAATATTCAGGTAGTATTTTCAGTATTTGGATACTGACAAAGGATAGACTTACGAATCATAAATAATTGTACTTACTTAAATATCAATGACAGTGCACAAACCTTTTGAAGGAATGAAGGAACACAAAGCACTAAATTACACTGGATTTTACTGTGTATGTCATTGTGACGATTGGATAAACCTTTCGGGCTGTGGTAATTGGATTAAGTTGACCGTGGTCTATGGTTAAATTTCTCATATCTATCGTTTGGCGCCCTCATGCTATGAGCCATTTTCAGACCGGGGGACAGTCATACCCAGTAATCTGCAATGAAGATGACTGCCGCGCCTTTGAACCATAGACCACAACCAATTAACCCAGAAGTTTTACGCAATGACCATGACGAGTACACCAAACGTTAATTGGAACATGTCCAAACATACAAACTTCTGTCAGAATTAATTGTGCTTCGGTCTTCGTTTAGAGTGTTACCTAATTGGTTGCCAAGGAGTAGCCAACCATTACTTGGTCTTCCTTTTGTGTATTGTTGGTCAAACGCTTTATAGTTGGTCACCTTATTCGTGTTCTTTGCATGGAGTAGTGTACTTATGTCGCTAATGTTAAATTTTGCCTACAGCAGAGATTTTAGTTCTTGTTCTTAGTTCTATGTTCACTGCAGTCAGTTCCATTAGAAATTAAAATTTTATCTCGTGTATTCTGCTGAGATGTCTTTTATCAAAGTCGTTATCGTTTTACTAAGAAGTTTTCGAATTTCAAGTTTTCAGATTGCAAATAATTAACTCGTCATCGTCAACAGTTCAAGGCTTAGGAGCATTCTTCTGTTTCGGCCTCGTGTTTCTCGCCACCTTGCTTCCGGTGGTTCAACGTCTTTTCTCCCATGTGGCTGGTAATTATAGGCTAACCGAGCATTGTTTTTGGAATGCGAGCATTAGCCATTTATTGCAAATGGCTTTTCCATTTTTCTCTATACAACACTATCTTTTCTCTAACTGAAAATATATTCAAACCCTTTCTCACGCCATCACTTCTTATACGGTCTGCTTTTGTACATCCCTTTATTGTTCTTAAGTATTTCATTTCCGCTGCTTGAATCTTATTCCAGTCGCTCTTTATCATCGTCCAAGATTCGCAGCCATATAATAATACTGGAACAGCCACCGTCTTATAAAATTTAAATTAGTGTCCTTTCTGGTCTTCTTTTTCAGAGTCTTTATTACACCGCAAATATGTTGAAATTGCTGGTCAAATTCTCATTATGCCCATATGTGACACAACACCTTAGGTAATTCATCTTTCCAACCTATTCCAGAACATTGTCATACAAGACAATTTTTGAACGAACTGGATGTGTCCCACGGAAAGCCATAATTTTTGTTTTTATAACTGATACCCTGAGGTCATATTCTTCAGCTACTTTTCCAAATTCATTGTGTTTCTGCAAAGAATTCTATCTCTCCTGAATAACATTGTATCATCAGCAAAGAGCAGCGTATAATTGATGTAGTCTTGTCTAGCTTGATACGTGAAGGAATTTTCTCTTTCAGTTCTCGGAGAATATCGTCTGTATGTACATTAAACAATAGTGGGGACAGACAGCACCCTTGTCTCAATCCTCTGTTAGCCAAAATTTCCTTCGAAAATTGTCCATCGCTCAACTGAATTTTTATTTTCATTCCATTATAAGCAGTATTTATTACATTAATTAGTCTCCCGATTATATTCTCTTCTCTTCTCAATTATTTGACTTGAGACAGAAAAATATCGGTATGGAGAACCATACATGACTTCCATATTCTAAGATTTATATTTAAAATCATTTTCGAAATGAAATATTACCATAGAAACTACTTCTTTCTACTTACTGCTTCAGCCTTAGTGTGTGTGTGATCACAGTACTGTGGTCACTAACGTATACCACCTCACATTATCGCACTCGATTTTCACTGATGATGGAAGTCGATGGCATTGCCGAAACATCTGGTTTTGTAGAAAACATTGGACTACGGCCAAATATCCCGGGAAGGAATTGTAACAAAAACTACTTCTTTGTTGCCGATAACGTTGTACACATATATATAAAAAATATGCATAAAATTAATGGCTTGTATAAGTTAATGATTGATCTCCATTAAGTAGTGCTCAAGTTTCCAAAATTTTAATATTATGATGTCCGTAATTAAAACATCAGAGCAGGTTTAGTGTGAATGAGGGTACACTGTGGACAACAATTTTCAACATTTCCTATTGAGCGTTGCTTAGAGTAAAGCTGCGAATCTACAGTGTATGTTTCACAGAACAAACACGCGAAAAAGAAGGAGCGCTCCGAAGTCGCTCATGGACCCTCAGCATCTTGCAGAGGGTTCATTCCCTAAAGACGAAAAGTCTGTCTATGAATCGTTCCTCTGTAAACACGTGCAGTTACACTGCCCAGCGATCCACAGGAAGCAAATTGATGTCAATTTTTTCGGCTTGCACGCGTTATGTTGGTGTGGGTTTCGGCACTTTCCATTTAAAAAGTGTGCAAATGTAAGAAAATAAACATGAGTGAGGCCAGAAATAACGCGAATTGTGTGTGTGTGTGTGTGTGTGTCTTCCCTGCCTTTTTATTGCTGTAGTCATAATAATAAAATGGAAACGTAAACATTACATAACTGAGATATGCTTACCTGCCACGAAGGATATATTATTTTATACATGTATATTAACTCATACATAATTTACATTAAAATGAAAAAATTATAATTTTATTGCCTGGCAACAAAATTATTTTATTTTTAACAATTACCATTGTTTGAAAAAGTTTAAATGAATTTTCAAGTACTTTACTGTTGTTAAAACGTAAAAGGTTGCAGGTAAACTACCACTTCCCCTTAACCGATCTTCACCAAAATCGAAAGTCCTTGAGATCTCTACAATTCAGGGACGTATGCAAAAAATAATTTGATTCTGTTTTATTTGCGGCTGTTATCGTTTGCCATAGTAAATACCCTTGATAAAAAAATGTTGCAGGTAAACTACCCCTTCCCCTTAACCGATCTTCACCGAAAACAATAAGTCTTGAGTACCTACAAATGAGGGCCGTATGCAAAAAATTATTTGATTCTGTTTGAATTTGCGGCTGTTATCGTTTGCCATATAAAATACCCTTGTTAAAAAAACGTTGCAGGTAAACTACTCCTTTCCCTTAACCGATCTTCACCAAAAACAATAGGTCTTGAGAACTCTACAATTTAGGGCTGTATGCAAATAATCTTTTGATTCTGTTTAAATTTGCGGCTGTTATCGTTTGCCAAAAAAAAAATTCCCTTGATAAAAAAAACCGTTGCAGGTAAACTACCCCTTTCCCTCAACCGATCTTCACCAAAAACAATAGGTCGTGAGTACTCTACAAATCAGAGCTGTATGCAAAAAATTATTTGATTCTGTTTGAATTTGCGGCTGTTATTGTTTGCCATAGAAAAAAATCTACAGACAGACACATAGACAGACAGACAGACAGACAGACAGAAGACAGACAGACAGACAGACAGATAGACAGACAGACAGACACACAGACACTTTTCGGAAAACGACTTTTTTTTATGTTTTGAGTGTAGTACAATCAGAATCTGCAATAATCTCGAACACGATTTTTTTTGCCATCACCATACTTCCATTCCTTAAGGAATATGGAAGTAAAATGTTATCACAACAGGATCGTCCCTTTCTAAAGCCAGATTGGTTTCCTAATAAGAGAGCTTCTGTTATCTTGCTTAGACATGCATGTTCTACTTTCATATAGGCCTATAGCTTATATCCTGCATTCAAGAGACTAATTCCCCCATAATGTGAACACTACTTCTTTCTCTTTTCTTAAATATGGGGATTACATGAGCTTCATACAATGTTTTAGGAATTTTCTTGAGCCTCCAACAATCGTTAATAAAACTTAACAATCTTTTATGCAGTTTGTCTCCACCATGTTTTAATAATTCAGCATTAATACCATCGGGTTTAGGAGCTTTTCTGTTTTTCATTTTTTTAGTAAACATTTCAATTCAATTCTTGGATTTCGTTGTCCATGACGTGTCCGTTACTTAACTAAATATCACTATAATATTGACGACTCGGAACACAATGTTTTTTATAAGTAAAAACGTAAAGTTTTACCTTACAGCCTAAACCGGCTTTCACCTATAGAAGGCTTCATCAGAGGCTGTCGTTAGTAGCGCTGCTCGTCTTGTTGTTGGCGACGAGAAAGTGTTTCGAAAGATTGAAGCTGTGTGTGTGTGGTGAGATGTGTTCGAATAATGCGTGCGATTTGAATTGTGTCTGTTCGTTTAGGATGTCGTTTTTATTTGTTTTTGTGTGTTTGTATATTTCTAATTGTTCTAGCGTGTCTAGTTTTCGGCCTTTTGTGTGTACGTGTAGTATGTTCATGTTATTGTCGATGTTTTTATATGTGTGGTTTGCTTCAATGAGGTGGTTTGCGAAGGTAGATTCTGTAGTGGTGTGGAGTGCTTTTGTGTGTTCAATGTATCTCTGTTTGAAGCTACGTCCTGTCTGGCCTATGTAGAATTTACTGCAATTTGAACAATTTAGTTTATATACACCGGGTAGATCGAATTTGTTTTGTGCTTTGGGCATGCGTTTTGATAGTGTGTGTTCTGTTTTGTTAGTAGTTTTGTAAGCGATTCTGTATCCTGCTTTTTTGAATTTGTGGGCAATTTTTTCTGTTTGTTTGTTGATGTATGTTAGTGTTATGAATTATTTGTTGTTTTCTGTCTTTGTCTGTTGTTTGTTTTGTATTTTGTGTAGGAGTTTACTGACTATTGTTCTGTCATAACCGTTAGATTCTGCTAGATATTTTATCGTGTTTAGTTCGTCTTTGTAGTCTATTTCATCTAAGGGGATGTTGTTAAGTCTATGTATCATGGTTCTAAAAGCAGCTAGTTTGTGTTGTATTGGGTGATTGGAGGTGTTGTGTATTAGTGTGTCAGTTGTAGTTGGTTTTCTGTATATACTGAATTTGTGCCTGTGTTCTAGTTTTGTGATGGAGAGGTCTAAGAAGTTTATGGTATTGTTGTGTTCGTATTCGGCAGTGAAGGTTATGTTTTTATGTATTTTGTTTATGTGCGTTAGTAACTGTTCACATTGTCTTTTGTTTCCCCTGTATAGTATTAGAATGTCATCAACGTATCTGTGCCAATATAGTATTTTATGTGAGTGTCTGTCATTGTTTGTGAGTATTTTTGTTTTTTCTAAGTGTTGGAGGAAGACTTCTGCTAGAATGCTGGATATGGGGGAGCCCATGGGTAGGCCGTCATTCTGTGTGTAGTATTTATTGTTATAAGTAAAGTAGTTTTGTTTTGTGATAATGTTCAGAGTTTCTGTTATTTCATTGATAAGTTCGTCTGGTGTGTTGTTCTGTTTGAGTTTGTTTTGTAGGATGGTGATTGTTTCAGAGATGGGGATGTTTGTGTACAGGTTTTTAATGTCAAAGGAGGCTAATGTGGCGTTATGGGGGATGTGTATGTCTTTTATTTTTGTTACTAGGTCAGTGTTGTTTTTTACTGCAATGTTGTTGTCTATTTGTGTGTGTTGTCTAATAATTTTGTCTAGATATTTTGCCAGTTTGTGTGCAGGGGCATTACGGTAGTTGATAATGGGGCGGATCGGAATGTCTTCTTTATGGATTTTGGGAAGCGCTTGGAGTGTAGGTGCTGATGGTCGGATTTGTTTCATGTAGGGCTTTTGTTTATGTGTCATAATGTGTTTGGCTTTGTTGACTATTTGTTTTACTGAGTTTTTGTATCTGTCGGTGGGGTCGTGTTTTAGTTCTGTGATGTTGTTCTGTTCTATGAAGTCTTGTACTTTTTTGTGTAGGTTGTCTGTGGGGATAATTACAGTCGTGTTGCCTTTGTCAGCTTTTACAAATGTGATGTTGTGTTTGTGTGCCTTTTCCCTCAGTTTGATGGCTGTGTGTATTTCTGAGTTGTGGTTGTTGTTGTCTGGTGTCTTATGTACTCCTATTGTGTTGTTTATATTATGTCTTAATGTGTCTTGATGTTCTGGTGCTGTGTTTTGTATATTTGTTTCTGTGTCAATTATGAGCTTTGTTAGTGTTTGGTTGTTATGTTTGTAATGTATGTTATGTTTTAGGCCTTTATCAAGGAGTGTTTGTTCGTTTTTTGTGAGTGTGACGTTCGTGAGGTTTACTGTACGTGGGTAGAATTTGTGCGAGGGAATTATATCTGTTTTGATTGGTGTCAGGTTTTTTATTTTTCTGTCGTGTTTTGTCTGTATGATATGTATTTGTTTTTTGTCCATTCATTTGTGTGATGTATTAGTTCAGTCATGTAATTGTGTCCGTATGTGTTGGCGATATGTAGGTGTAGTGTTAATACTTTGCGGTTAAGAGCGTCATTTTTCTTATATAGTTGTTTAATTGATTCTTTTATGTATGTTCTTTGTGCGATGTTTTGTGTTATTCGGGCGGCCTGGTTGTTATGTTTAATTTTGATTTGGGCATATTTAGGTGTTAGTGAATTGTTTATGCATGTTTTGTTGAAATTTATGTGAGCTACAATCTTTCTAACCTTCAAAGTTGTGAACTTGTACGCTTGGACGTTGGCTCGTCTTGCTGAGTTAAATTCTTGGATTTCTAGAACAATTAGAAATATACAAACACACAAAAACAAATAAAAACGACATCCTAAACGAACAGACACAATTCAAATCGCACGCATTATTCGAACACATCTCACCACACACACACAGCTTCAATCTTTCGAAACACTTTCTCGTCGCCAACAACAAGACGAGCAGCGCTACTAACGACAGCCTCTGATGAAGCCTTCTACAGGTGAAAGCCGGTTTAGGCTGTAAGGTAAAACTTTACGTTTTTACTTATAAAAAACATTGTGTTCCGAGTCGTCAATATTATAGTGATATTTAGTTAAGTAACGGACACGTCATGGACAACGAAATCCAAGAATTTAACTCAGCAAGACGAGCCAACGTCCAAGCGTACAAGTTCACAACTTTGAAGGTTAGAAAGATTGTAGCTCACATAAATTTCAACAAAACATGCATAAACAATTCACTAACACCTAAATATGCCCAAATCAAAATTAAATATAACAACCAGGCCGCCCGAATAACACAAAACATCGCACAAAGAACATACATAAAAGAATCAATTAAACAACTATATAAGAAAAAAGACGCTCTTAACCGCAAAGTATTAACACTACACCTTCATATCGCCAACACATACGGACACAATTACATGACTGAACTAATACATCACACAAATGAATGGACAAAAAACAAATACATATCATACAGACAAAACACGACAGAAAAATAAAAAACCTGACACCAATCAAAACAGATATAATTCCCTCGCACAAATTCTACCCACGTACAGTAAACCTCACGAACGTCACACTCACAAAAAACGAACAAACACTCCTTGATAAAGGCCTAAAACATAACATACATTACAAACATAACAACCAAACACTAACAAAGCTCATAATTGACACAGAAACAAATATACAAAACACAGCACCAGAACATCAAGACACATTAAGACATAATATAAACAACACAATAGGAGTACATAAGACACCAGACAACAACAACCACAACTCAGAAATACACACAGCCATCAAACTGAGGGAAAAGGCACACAAACACAACATCACATTTGTAAAAGCTGACAAAGGCAACACGACTGTAATTATCCCCACAGACAACCTACACAAAAAAGTACAAGACTTCATAGAACAGAACAACATCACAGAACTAAAACACGACCCCACCGACAGATACAAAAACTCAGTAAAACAAATAGTCAACAAAGCCAAACACATTATGACACATAAACAAAAGCCCTACATGAAACAAATCCGACCATCAGCACCTACACTCCAAGCGCTTCCCAAAATCCATAAAGAAGACATTCCGATCCGCCCCATTATCAACTACCGTAATGCCCCTGCACACAAACTGGCAAAATATCTAGACAAAATTATTAGACAACACACACAAATAGACAACAACATTGCAGTAAAAAACAACACTGACCTAGTAACAAAAATAAAAGACATACACATCCCCCATAACGCCACATTAGCCTCCTTTGACATTAAAAACCTGTACACAAACATCCCCATCTCTGAAACAATCACCATCCTACAAAACAAACTCAAACAGAACAACACACCAGACGAACTTATCAATGAAATAACAGAAACTCTGAACATTATCACAAAACAAAACTACTTTACTTATAACAATAAATACTACACACAGAATGACGGCCTACCCATGGGCTCCCCCATATCCAGCATTCTAGCAGAAGTCTTCCTCCAACACTTAGAAAAAACAAAAATACTCACAAACAATGACAGACACTCACATAAAATACTATATTGGCACAGATACGTTGATGACATTCTAATACTATACAGGGGAAACAAAAGACAATGTGAACAGTTACTAACGCACATAAACAAAATACATAAAAACATAACCTTCACTGCCGAATACGAACACAACAATACCATAAACTTCTTAGACCTCTCCATCACAAAACTAGAACACAGGCACAAATTCAGTATATACAGAAAACCAACTACAACTGACACACTAATACACAACACCTCCAATCACCCAATACAACACAAACTAGCTGCTTTTAGAACCATGATACATAGACTTAACAACATCCCCTTAGATGAAATAGACTACAAAGACGAACTAAACACGATAAAATATCTAGCAGAATCTAACGGTTATGACAGAACAATAGTCAGTAAACTCCTACACAAAATACAAAACAAACAACAGACAAAGACAGAAAACAACAAATTCATAACACTAACATACATCAACAAACAAACAGAAAAAATTGCCCACAAATTCAAAAAAGCAGGATACAGAATCGCTTACAAAACTACTAACAAAACAGAACACACACTATCAAAACGCATGCCCAAAGCACAAAACAAATTCGATCTACCCGGTGTATATAAACTAAATTGTTCAAATTGCAGTAAATTCTACATAGGCCAGACAGGACGTAGCTTCAAACAGAGATACATTGAACACACAAAAGCACTCCACACCACTACAGAATCTACCTTCGCAAACCACCTCATTGAAGCAAACCACACATATAAAAACATCGACAATAACATGAACATACTACACGTACACACAAAAGGCCGAAAACTAGACACGCTAGAACAATTAGAAATATACAAACACACAAAAACAAATAAAAACGACATCCTAAACGAACAGACACAATTCAAATCGCACGCATTATTCGAACACATCTCACCACACACACACAGCTTCAATCTTTCGAAACACTTTCTCGTCGCCAACAACAAGACGAGCAGCGCTACTAACGACAGCCTCTGATGAAGCCTTCTATAGGTGAAAGCCGGTTTAGGCTGTAAGGTAAAACTTTACGTTTTTACTTATAAATAACATTGTGTTCCGAGTCGTCAATATTATAGTGATATTTATTTCAATTCAGTCTCCATAATGGCATCCCAATTCAGTCTCCATAATGGCATTCACCGAATTATTAGGCAAAACGCATTCATCCTCTTCATCTCCAACTTGTTCTGGTACACACCATAATTCCTTATGGTGTTCTACCCATTTCCCTTCTGGTATATTTTCCATACGTACTTTGTCTCTCCTCTTTTTGTAAAGTCTTAATAACTTTATACGCAAGTTGCTGTCTTCCATGTATAGCCTATCATGCTCCACTTGACTGATAAAATTCTCCCATGAATTCTGATGTGCCTTTCTTAGTATTGTCTTTGCTTTATTTCTTGCATTATGATATTCTTGCTATTTTTGTTTAGTCATGTGCTGGAGATATTTTCTGTAAGCTTCTTTTTTATCGTTTAATGCTTCTTCTACTTCGTTGTTCCAAACCTGAGTTCCTCTCCTACTATATTTCTTCCTCTTGCCAACTGCTTCATCTGCTGCTTTCTTAACCGCATCGACTATATTATTCCATTCCTGATAAACATCACTACTTTCCCTTATTTGAACCAGAATATATTCTAATCTGTTTTAATATAATTTTTGAATACTTAAATCTTGCAACAGATTGATTTTGTAAACAATTTGCTTCCCTCTATCACTTTTCCTTTGTCTCGTTTTCCTCCATCTTGTCTATAAAATAAGTCTGGAAACTACCAAATAATGGTCTGAAGAAATATCTCTCCTTCGGTAAACTATTGTATGCTTAACTTAGGATGCAGGCTTGTGATTCACAAGTATATAGTCAATTAAAGATCTTTGTCTACGACTACACAAGGTATATTTATGATTATCTTATAACATGAATAATGTATTTGAAATCTTAAGGCTATTAAATATTGCAAATTGTCCAAGCTGATGTTCATTGTCATTTATGTGTGTCCCTCCAAACGATCCTACAACTTTTGGGATAGGATTGTTCCCCACCCTGGTATTTAAATCGTCTGCTACAATTTCATGTTTATTCTTATATTTGAATATTTCTTTCTGTAATCTCTCATAAAACTGCACAGTTTTTTTTTTT
This sequence comes from Magicicada septendecula, assembly GCA_034769895.1. Taxonomy (NCBI): domain Eukaryota; kingdom Metazoa; phylum Arthropoda; class Insecta; order Hemiptera; family Cicadidae; genus Magicicada; species Magicicada septendecula. Next base: position 962,189,694 of record CM068367.1, on the reverse strand, counting down.
ACTTTATTCAGGTGCATTACTCTTATCATTACCAAATGCCCTCACGGTATTCTAAACATCACATTCATCATTCGGTCGTTAATAAAAGTATAACTTTCTATTCTTCGTGTCTACTTATCATCAATTAGCATGGCTACAGCTTTGGCTGCTAGCTGTTTAGCAGGAACTCCACTATAAATCATTGCATGCTTTTCTATTTGTTCTGTGCCTTCTAATTTCTTTTCAGTTTCTGTAACAACCGTAACATTAATTTTCATTTCTTCTATTTCTTCATTTCCTTAATTAATTCTAACTCCTTTGTAAAAATCCCCCTCACATTCCATGTACCTATTTTTGGATTGTCTGTCCTAATTCCACAGCTTGGGTTCAATACCAATACAATCCGACCGACTCTTCTTTGAGGCTTACCAGTAAAACATATTTCACTCTGGCCGCGTGACGAGCGCTGCGTAATGCTAGCTCATTGGTGGGGCTGCCTCCTCTCTGCTTATGAGCCTGCAGATGCTTATTCGGGCATTTACCCTAGTTGTGCTGCCTTCACTCTGGCTACTGTGTCACATCTACCCTTTGGATATTCTTTATAGTAACACTAAAGGTAAGGCTGCCACTTCTGCCAGGACCGCCGTACCGAAGTTCCTCTTATCTATCTTCACTGCCATTGTGGTTTTCATCCGTACCCTGGAAAAGGGGCCCTTACAGTGTGCTATCAACCAGGGCAGCTGAACTCAGGTTTTTTAACAAGTTGTTACTCCTCGATCCCTCCTCCTTCCTCACCACTTACATGGGGAGGCACCAGCCTTAGGAGTGGTATAGCGGAGTTCACCATTATACTTTGTATAATTAATTTCAGCACATTATTAAGTAAATACAAAGTAACATTCAAAACTTACGAATTATGTTTCTCATTTGTTTTACGTTACTTCTGATACAAACGTGTGCAGCTTGACAAGAGAAGAGTTCCAGTAATTATTATCCTTAGACGCTTTGTGTTCAACCATTTACATAAAACGGTTATACGAGGTTATCTCGTGCATTCTGTTCAAAAGAAGCCGTTCAAGTATTAGGCAGTACACCTCAAAATATGTATAAAATTTTAAATAATAATCTCATATTAATTTTCTGATTCCAGTAACAGAGCGAAGCTGTTGTTTATATATTTTACGTAACAAACAATTAATAATTTGTCAGAGAAGACTTAAGAGCAATACAATTGATTATTCATCCCGATTAACTGATTGATCAAGCGTCATCCTGCTTAATTGATTTTGTATCAGCATTTTTGTGTTACTCATGTGTTTTTTTATTAATATATGTTTATAATTAAATGACCACAGACATAATATAATACGCTACTGGTAGCTATCAAGATGTAAGTTATAGTACAGATTTTATTGAGTAAACACGGTGAATGGAAAGGGCGGTGTTTTCACAGCCATTATTCTCATTGATTGTACCCCTCTCCAGCTCCTCCTCCTGGAAAACACCACCTTTCCCAATATTTGCTCACTGACACACATAATTGGTGCCCAACGACTATTTACACAAGATTTGTCTATGAGCTAAGTTTAACAAAACACGAACTATTGCGTCACTTGGGCAGGGCATGTTTTTGATTATAACGATATGTCATTAAAATTCTCCGTAACTATAAACGAAAATGTTACAGTAACATGCTGCTTTTGCTGCTGTTTATAATATAATTTATAATAATATAATATTCAATAATATAAAAAACATACTGAGGGATACGAATATATTATGTGAATGTCCAGACAGTGTTTCATATTGTCAATTGTAAAAAAAGAATGAAAGAGATATTTATCTAGTAACAAGGGTCCAGTTTAATAACACCAGTCATTACATAAATAACAATAATGACTATTGGGAAGAAGGTAATCGGTAATCACTAATCATTAATCTTGGGAAGAGAGTAGACAAATGAAAAGTTTCTACATGACGTGTGTTTGAGATATCTTTTCCTTTCGTCAGGCTTTTTAAGTATTTCTTATGATACTGGTGGTATGAAAAAAGTCACAATATGTAAAGGTCCTACCACAAATCTGTTTTCGTTCCGTGAATACAGCTAAACTGGAAGTAGAGGCAACAGAGGCAACGTTCGTAAATTAACACTCGTGTGGAAGAGGTTTCGTTATCATTCGTTTGCCTCGTTTCGCATCCGTTTTCTGCCACACGTTAAACAGACGTGTGTGATCGCTCAGGACAACAGTGTATGTATGGGAGCCTATCCTGCCCGTTCGGACAACAATGTATGTGTGGGAGCCTATCCTGCCCGTTCGGACAACAATGTATGTGTGGGAGCCTATCCTTCCCGTTCGGACAACAATATATGTGTGGGAGCCTATCCTGCCCGTTCGGCAAACGGTGGCGAAACATTACGAAACCCGGGGACCAAGATTCGTTTCCGTTTGTCAAATGGAGGCGAGCGAAGACTCATGTATGGGAGAACCTTAAGGCACACATGCTATTATAAATAACGTAGTCATCTTGTCGTAGTCGAATTAGTCGTGCTCCCATTCACTTAATGACACTAACTACTGTAAACACTCCTGAGACTAAATTTTCTTTTTAGGAACTATATTTCCAACGTAGTATATTATAACTAAGATAACATAAGCAAAGTTTTAGTTTAAGACGTTGTCTCGGTTGCATACAATTCACGTAAAGAAGCACACAGGAGAGGGTTTTTTAAGCTCATTTGGTCTTGTGAGAAAACTCTTCGCATCAGTGTAGACTGACGAAATTAATGTTGTGAATGTACGCTTCATAAGGAGGTTACCACCCAATCATTTATATTAATTATACGTAATAACATACGTTAATGTATAAATAACATATAATTTTGATGTACATCATTAATCATTGTTTTACTAATTAACAATTTCATCACTGTTGACGCGCTAATTTTTTATAAATCTAATTTTTTATGGAAAAGTATTTTAAATATTCTCATCATAGAGTTTGTTAAACAAATTTTTACGCTTTTATAGCAAACAAAAAAATTTACATAGTTTCCTTTGTAAAGAGAAAGTGTACAGGTAATGTTATTAATATTAAAGTAACAGAGTAACGATAGTAAAGATTTATTATGTCTTATTGTGATATTTAAAATATAGCTTTGCCAACAAGTTACACAGACTAGTGAAAGTCAAGTACAGATAGGAAGATTAAGATTTTTAGCAAGGTGAGCACATCAAATTTACACAGGTTGTAAGACGATGGTTTAAGATGTCGTGTTAGCTCATGACTAAGAATGAGCTTCCAGTTAATGAGACTACTAGAAGTGCTACATGAGAGTGTGAGGAAACAATGACTGAAAAGAAATCTTGCAAGTTAGAAACTTCAATTGCGATAGTTTTAAGACCGTTTAAAGCTAAGTATATAAAGAAACCCGTCAGAAAGTTTTTGTAGCTTCTACGCGAATGGCGTCAATTTATTTTGTATTTGAAAGTAGTAAAAAGTACAAAACACATTTCTTAGACCTATAAAACAGTTTATGCGCTATCCTTCTTTTCAAATAACTTAGAGATAAAGATAAATTGCTCATTAGAGTTCATACAATTTTATATTAGACTGTAATTATACAAAGTGGTGATTAGCTTGTTTTTTACAAAAAGAAACTTTTGCCTCTTTCCCTGAATGCTAAGAACGAGTAAGTGATTCCTTTTGGTACTGTAAATGTTTTGTATTTATTGTTAATTCCATTACTTTCTAAACATTTCAAATAAGTACTATTTACTTTTTATTGACTTAGTTAACATCTTTCTTCTTCCCCAATTCATCTTGAAAGATGATGGAAATGGATTCCATCTTGAGTGCCGGAGAAGTACCTGAGACTATATAATCTCAGCTATACGTGGGAAGCAGTGCAATGTACTAACTACCCTTACATTTAGTATATGGACCTAAATGCAATCTAAAAAAATAGTGATAAAATACAATTAAGTCTGAGAATTGTTTACCAATGTTTGCGTGACTTGTAACAACATGAAATAATTTTATTAATCTAGTTTAATTTATTTTTAACGTTTAAATTTTATATTATTATTTTGACGTGTTGAAAGCTAACAGATTCTATATGAGAGACTCATTTGTAAGCTATGTAATATAGGATACATGAGGTAGGTTGCAACACTCATTTGGTCACTTGGCAGCAGCTGTTCTATGAATGTGTACTACCAAAACAGAATGTGAGCGATAAGGTATGTATGTACCACGTAGCCACAAGACTAGTTTAGGTTTTCATTCGCTTTAGGCGGGGCAAAGGATACGCTTATAAACGTGCGTAGAAGGTTATTCTTGAACTGTTAACATCGATCACAGCGTTACGAAGAAATATGATTGGTATTTTTATTAATCTACCTATTCATAAATGCATTTAATAATGTAAATATGTATTTTAATTTTGATTATTAAAAATTATTTACAGAATTAATGCGAGTACGTTTTACTGAAGTATAAGTAATATGCATGCAGATGAAGCGCCACATTTTTGTTACAGAAGTAAGCAGGTCGCTGTAAAATTTCCTTGTTAGACTTTCTTGATATAAACTTAATCATTCAGCATGATATGGTATGTTACTTATACTACATTTATTTAATTAATGCTAGTTTTAAAAATAAAGCTAAACAATAGTAATAAATTGTCCTAGTACATTTCAATTATCGTATGTACATCAAAGGGTGAACAATTCGCTTGTTTACGTACATTAGTGTAGTGTTATGAAATATTTATTTTAAAAAGTTAAAACAAATTGTATAGTATAGTGTAAGCTTATGTAAATAGAGCCCTTGTCTCTGTAGATTTCTCTGGCGCTTAGTAATTTATATCACTATTGTAATACCATAGAGTAATATAAATAGACTGATGTAATACCTAGAGCCTCCAGGTGGTCTAGTGGCTAACGCGGGCGATTGATGCGCTCGTGGTCCCGGGTTCAATTCCCGGCGGAGGTTCCGTACGGCGTGCACTCAGCGTCGTGAGGCAAACTGAGTAGGCGCTGAGATAACAGCGCCGCCTCCTGGCTGTGAATACCGCAACTAGCGGCTGGTGGCGTAGTACTAGCCATACACAGTCACACTAACACAAAAAGCCGCGCGGTACGCCTTAGTCCTTAACGGACTGTTGAGCGGAGGTTTATTTATTTTATTGTAATACCATAATCCATGCGAACCTTGTAACAGTGGTGTTTGTAGTGGATATCTTAAACAGTAAAAGCCAAAGAACTGAAACACGTTGAGAAACTTTACAGTGGGCAATCTAGTGATCAATGATTTAAAAAATGTCATATGTCCAGTGATACCAGTCATATGTCCACGCTAGAGGCCTCCCGAGGTTTGATGAAAGAGGAAATAAAAGAGACGTATAAACCAAAGGATGCAAATATGAGCGTGAAATTAAAGATAGAGAGGAACGGAATATATAACATTTTTGCTGAAAGCAGGAAAACGACGGAAGAAGAACGCCAACGGGAAGCAGAAGAAGCGGAAAGATGTCAAAGAAGACAACGTAGCATGAAGCTTAAGACATTTAAGCAAGGATACAAGAGTAAAAGGAGATTCAAGAATGTATTATTGCATCAAACAACGCGTCTTCATTACACTCCTCACATTCTTGATAACACCATTTGAAAGTTCTTTATTACAAGATAAATTTAAAGTTAATTATTACAAGATATGTTGAACAAAGACTCTTGTAAATGTCCTGTTAATTACTGTAATTAAAATCGGAGAACCTTGGTGAATCCAGTATGGTCAGATTATATATAAGCTTCGTGAACAATCTATCCTTGGATCAAGAATTGCATTGTACAAGGCAAATGAATGTCATCACAACTGTTTTACCTAGAGAGTGATTTTTTCATTTACTTTGTCTTATCTTAATACACAATTTGGAACAATGTGGAAAAAGAATACTAAAAAGCGTGAAAATTAATAACGTAATCCTAGTATATTTCTGATGTTACTTACCACTTAAGTCTCAATGAAAGTAATCAAGTCTCAACAGTTTCTTTTCCTGTTTCAATCCATGCCAACCACAATGACATCATTTCTTTTCCTACGTTGGCGTAATAGTTTAAGTTCTTGTAATTTGTGTGAGGCCTCACTGAAAGATATAGTTTCAATATTAACGGTTTGTTAGTTTTAATGTTGTTATTAATTTTTTGTCGATGTTTGAGTAAATAAACATAAATTGAGCAGCCGATATTAAATAAATTAAACAGTTAGAAGTTTATGAAGCAAAATCAGCATAATTAAAAATTTTAATTTCTCTCCTTCGCTTTCTCTGTCTGTCTCTCTCTCACTCACTATTTCTTGTTACAGGGTGAGATCGGGAGATGCAAAAGCGCGGGACTCTGTGCAACTGTACCTGTCGTACACCTGTAACGGCGTTTCTCAGCACATCCATCTGTCACTTTGATCAGAAAGTGGAACATGATAATGGAAAATGTGACATTGTTGCATATGTAATATTCACATATTTTCTCATCCCGTCTCTAATCATAAGGTGTTTATTTCTAGCGAAATAGCTTTTGTTAATCGGTAAATAAAAATACATGTTTGTACAGGTGGTTAATTATAAATGAATATTTACCCTGCAATATACAAGTAGATTTATCGAATAATAATGTTTATTTAATACGAATTATTTGGTTTGTAAGGTTAATGAAAGTGCACATTACGTGTACACCTCATGCACAAACAACCTTTATTTCCCTCTTCGTCACGCTTACAAACACACATATACACGCAGAAGAAGGCGATTAGCGCCAGGTACAATGTTCTCCCACCGAATGAATTATGGCATAACCTAGCCGTTTCTTCCCGCAGCAACTTTTCTTTGTCCCTTAAACTTTTACCATTAATCTTTCCTACGTATACAGAGCCCGTATAATGTGTCCTAGCATCAGCACATGACACAGTGTGTAAAACATTTCATGCAATTTAGAGGTTACAGCGCAACTGTACACACTGTCCCTCATCTCAGTGTTCTGAATTGATCATTAATTCGTGTCACGTTATACCAGATACGGTAAATTCAGATGCGTACCAATTACAAATCTGTTTAACTAAATGAATACACAATTCTTCTTTTTTAATTGGATGAATGTAAAATGTCTGAAATACGTATAACGAATAACACTAAAATGTACAAGGTTAATAGCGTAACCTAAACGGTAGAATAAACATGAACACTCAAAAGTGACCAACAACAAATAATCTCAAAAAGCCCAGTTCGTATAGAGAAAAGGAAGACAGGAGGGTTAAATCGTGTCAAACAAATCATGTTGAAGAAACCAGAAATAGCTGTACTCTTTCATAACCGAAATTTCTAATTCCATTTTGAAAGAAACGTTAAAGTCAAAATGTAGACGCTATTATCTTTATGAAGTCATGCTGTTAATGTTAGTATGAAAGCACCGTGAATTAGGTAGAAATATATTTTTATAGGATTTTTAATTTTATAATTAATTAGGACTAGAATTTATTAGGAATTTAATTTTAAGCGAATATTAAATAAATAACTACCATTGCACTGTGTATGGTTGCAATTCTGAGTTTAAAATCGTAAAAAAATGTCTTCTGATTCAGGATACTGTAATAATAAGTGGCTTCAACCACGAGATTTGGACGTATTCCTTTCAATTATTGGTAAATTCCTTCCTTTACTTTTGTAAATTGGTTCTATCTTTTAGATAACAACAAACAATTTTTTAAATACGCTACAGTCAATGGATTGGAGAAAGGTGTAGAGGGATACCAATCAGCTTTCAATGAGAAAATGAAATTTATGTTAAAACTTTAATGCCACCGGACAGTCATCAACTCTCAACGATATATATTATTTTGCTTTTCACATCGGTTATCAAACATTACCTCACAAATTCTGCACTACAAACAACAACAAGAACAACACATCTCAAAGAACACGATTATCTAACAAAAAGAAGAAGGATTAAAACATGTGAAAACGGCGGAACAAGTCACAACGCGTAGACTTTAATAACCGAAATTTCTAGTTTTTTTCGGAAAAAATATAGACGCTATGAGCGTTATGAAATAAATCTAATTTCCTTGCTGTTCACTGACAGAATTGTATTCCTTTGTACATTTTTTGTAGGCTTAAAACTGTTCGTAACTGCTGCGTGTCATCAACAACATCGTCAACATTATTATTATTATTCTAATCGTCTACATTGACTTAAAACAAATATTAATGTTTATTTTTTATTCTTAGTACTTAGGTGTCTCTCATTTTCAATTAAAGCACGTCGCGTCAAACACGAGTATCTTCGGAAGAGCTGACCACATAAAACCGTCGTATTGCTTAGTACGTCGGTAATGTGTAATCTTAGTTCCAAGCAGAAATTTTGCAATTTTGCAACGATATCCATGAGAACGTTTGAGGTTTAGGCAAAGCACACAGAGTACGAAGTGAAGACGTGAGATATTTTTCATTTCAGCGTAATAGGAGACAGCTAAAAAGAAGTAAAAGGAGTTTATCAAACAAGCACAGTAAGGCAGACAGTTAAAGGCTACTATTTGAAGTAATCAATGCAACTGGTGAGATCCGGTTGCAGCGACAATAAAGAAGAACCTTTTCTTGAGTTAAGCAGTAATTTTTTTCGTATAAAATGATCCCAGGGTTCGATGACATTACGTAAGAGATATGAAGTCGATTGCTCGTAATCTGTGGCAAATCTAGAATTTAGCCTTGGGTCGTCCGGTTCATACAAAAGGAAAAAACAAGTTAATATAATAACATTACTATTTTTAAAGTGACTGAAATCGTGTGATAACATCCTGAAATTAATACAGTTAAAGTATACGGTAATAACACAATAAAAATACGCGCTATTGAAACATTGTTTTGAAGATATACTTACTCACTCAATTGATTTTCCTATATTTCATATTTCAAACGTAAACGCAGATAAACCTGTAATAAACCTGTTTGTATGTTTTAAAAACGTTACCACTATATTAACGTAGAAAGATGAAAAAAAAAATAGCGTAAAAATTAAGAGGTTTATGAAATTCGTCAACTTTTTCCGACCCTCTGCTGGGGGGGGGGGTTGCCCCTCATTAAATACGCCCCTGCCCGTACTTGTCAGCAGCTATTAATGAATACACACAACAGCTGCATTAAGATCGATGGTTTTACAAACTTTAAAAGAGAAACAATCCATATTAATCAGTAAGAACCAAGAAACAAAGTTTGTATAATTTTGCAGCTGACTTGTGTATGGACACACCAGGATTGCATCTCATCTCCTGTCGGCCATCCAAGCCGGTGGCAACTTATCCAATAGGCGTATGAGTAGATTGCCACACCGTTTGAAGAATCAAGAACTATGGGCTAATTGCCATACCCGTTAAGCAGGTATAAATAAAAGCTCGAAAGGGAGGGACTTTAGTAAATAGCTACACCACTCGGCACAATTACAAAACATTTTTTAATTTTAAACTACACATCAAAATGTCCTTTCTTTATTTATATTTATCTTCTTCTCTTTGTTTAAGGTTCTGTTTTCTTTCTTGTAGCTTTCCTGTTTTCTATACTTGTTTATTGCCCGTACGCAAGTATATTACAAAGATGTATTAAATGCTGTTAACTTCTTTAAAAGCACGCATAAGTAAATAATTGGACAATGTAAATAAAATGGGCATGTATCAAAAGAAGGGAAGAGCCGCAGTGCATTAAGAAAAAAAGTTATAATCTTTAAAAAAATATGTTAAAATAGTAATAATAATAATAATAATAACAATAATAACAATAACAACAACAACAACGACAACGACGACGACGACGACGACGACGACGACGACGACGACGACGACAACAACAACAACAACAACAACAACAACAACAACAACAACAACAACAACAACAACAACAACAACAATAATAATAACGGTAATAATAAGCGTTATTGCCGTAAAACTCCGACAAAATCACAAAATTACAGCTTCTGCCAGGTCTTAAAGCAACTAATGAAACATAATCACAGTAAATAACATTAAATTAGTGAGAGGAAATACAGGTAATAACAAAGTAGTAAAGATAACACACAGGAAAGCTATGTCATCACATTATTAGCTACCAAATAAATAAATAATCAATAAACAAACAACCGTCTTTAAAGGCGATCAAACATTATTTTGCGTATCGTTTACTCACAGCCACAACGTAGCCTACTCCTTCCTTGATTTGGACTCAGTAAGAAATATTTCTTTAGTATTTTTATTTTTTTTTTATCTCGCCCGTGATCGTAATGTGGCAGTTTACTCAAGTTCACCTGTTGGAATGTAACTCTTTTCCTACCTGCTTGACCGGTGTGGTAATTCGCAATGTTTCTATAATCCTAAAACGGTGTGGCAATACATCTATAGCTATCCAATAGGGAATCCGAGCTTAGAAAAAGGCGCTCCACGGTGCGTACGATTCGCATACAGCCTTGACAGCATAGTAGACAAACCACCATTCTCGTTACATATGGTATTACAGTATATAGTATACGATAAAATGTCCTACACTCCACAAGATGGGGTATCATGTTCGTAGTCTCAGAGAAGATTGTAAAGAATCCGGAATACCTTTGACGGATGTTACCAGATATCCAAAAATTTAGAGTATTAGTACGTAGTACAGAGGAGATACATAGGCTGAAGATGGTAAATTAATTAGGTAAATGACTGAGGAGATAACGGAAGAGCACGCGACAAAGTTAAAATTAGCCTTTACAGAAAATGATATTCACTGAAATCATAATGACCACCATCGAAATAATAAAAGTATGAAGCAAGATGCAGAAAAAAGTAGCAATGAAGTACTTATCCGTAATAGTGGACACACAGCTTAATTTTTGCAACAATAGTAGAAAACATGACTTGTAATGCCAGATACGTAAACTAACAATGAAGGCTTACATCATGCAACGACGGAGGCTCAAAGCTGACACCAAAAGCAGTAGGTCTGGAGAAAAAGTCTGGGCCAGTTAGTGAGAATGCAACATACAAGACTGCGCTACGGCAGCACAAGGGAAGAGAGCATTGACAGGAATCTGCAATGACCGCAACTCGGTGCTCATATAGTCGCGCAATATTAGTTTTTCTCCTGCGACAAGCAATCTGCAGATCATTGAAACGGAGATCGGAAGTATTTCGTCCGACAATATAATACTTATAGATAGATTACTGGGACAAGGTTATCATTTATGTAGAAAGTTATACTACGACAGATGAATAGAAGAGTCACCTCTAGGAACATCAATGAAGATGGAAACTAATAGGACAAAAAGGAAGAGACTGTCCTATTAGTAGCGTTTAATTACTAGAAGGAAATACAGGTAATAACAAAATTAAACGCTATTTAACTAAACAAAATTTAACCAATTAAACGCCATGTATTGTATATACATACACTACACTTGTATTTATACAATATAAGTTATACATATTGTATATACTCCTCAGTACACTAAGGAGGAAATGTACTGAGACTAAACTCTGGCATCCTAAAGGAGAAGAGAATAGTACCCATATCAAATAACGCAATCTACTGAGGAGTCTCAATGGATTTCTGTTAAGACGGGATTCCTGTTAAGGATTTGTGGTTTGGTGGGTGGAATTCCCCTACAACACTGGTGTGCTCACAATAGTTAGGTATATCTTCCAATTAGGTAATAAAAATTATATGTAGTGTCACTTTTTTTAAAATTTCATGTGTTTTCTAAATTCTTTTAATCAATTAATTAAAACCTTTTAAATGCTATTGCACGGATTGAATTTAAAAGTTTCAATTTTTAGTAGGTAGGCTATAATGTGATGAAATAATTATAAACGGTTTTGAGCAAGTCACAAAATAAATACTTACATTATTGCTTCCCTTAACCAGAGTAGTCTAAATTTGTGATTAACTTTGTGATTTGGCAATGTACGACTTCTCCGTTCACTTGATTACGAAATATTACCTTCCTATCATAGACAATCCCGAGGTACTATGCACAATGTTTTTCATAAAGTAATAATAGCTTCGATTCGGCAAATGTTAAAGTCCGAAAGGATATCAGTAAGTGCGTAGGAATATCACTACAGGCAATTTACGTTTTTTATAATTCTATCGTGTCAATAAATTCATGTTTACGATTTATCTGAAGTGCTAGTATCTGCAGGTGGCGCTAGTGATGAATCAATACAGCCACTGCAAACAAACATTTACCAGCACTGACCCATTTATTTCTGTATTTGGTAATAACTAAAAGCGCCTTACAATCGGTGAACATTATACGCGTGTAAAATTCCTCGGCACAATGCAATTGCATGTGACAGTACACGGCACTTTATAACGTTATAACTGCCTATAAAGAGTACAGTTTTATGGGTCTACTGTGATAGCTCTTTAAGTGTAAAACCGGTTATTTTAGCTTGCCTCGTTCGCTACGAAACTATATCTTAAAAACCTTTATACGACTATTATTGATTTATACACACTCTGGCAGCATATGTTTGCCTCGTCAACGTTTAATTAAGAAATGTGGCTGGAGAAAGATTTTCGTTTTGGAAAAGACAAATATCATTATTGTAATATTAATCTGTATACCGTTCAGGTTCGCACTGTCCAACTTCCGATCACCCTGTCAGTGTCTCAGTACATCAGGTCCAGAACTAAATGTTGTGTATGCTGATGCGTATTAGAATAGCTGGGCGTTGCCAGTTTTCAATAACACTCTAATAAGATGTTCATAATATAATACTTATTTATTTACTGAACAGTATGAAAGTGTATGTAGACTCTTCATAAACTTAACGTAAATAGAATATCAACTGTAATGGGCGAAAAGAAAGCTACATGCAGCAGCAGAACGTTAAAGAAGGAAAGGAACTTTCTCGATTCGTTTGGAATGTTATTCCTCAACAAAGAAAGTTTTGAATTCTATAGTAAAATGCCTATCAGTATACATCTTTCTCTATCTGTGTGTATAATTAAAAAGTTATTGATTGTGGAACGTAGTGGAAGCTTCTCATAACGATATATGTTAGAAGGTAGAAATTACGTAATCCACAAGTACCAGGAATCTAGATCTACCAGATAGTTGTATTCTTGAATGTATTGAATGTTTGCAATATGAAATGTGTTGTTTTAACAACTGCTATTTAATGATTTCCATAATTACTTTGAAGTGTAAATAATTGTAAACATGATTGTTGCATTCGTGAAGGAAAATCTCTTACAGTGTTAGCCTTGTTGATAGACTAGCCCTGTAAAATGTCGGAAGACTTTTCAAATTGGGTTTCAGATCAAATATTTACGGAGGGCTTTACATGTAGTGTACTACAATAATTACTAACATTAGTACTGAACTAGTATGCAAGAAGACTTGTTTTTTTATACACTCCAGTTTCTAAGTTACGAAGTCACCCCTGGCTGCATCAACGCAAAGAAAGTTCATCTGTATTACCTATGAGAAATAAAGAAAAACAATTCAAACGAGAGGTCAAAAATTGGATGATAAGATCATAAAATGAATAAAAGAATAAATGACCGAATGCGTAATGTGGGAAACCGGGTCACCGTCAGGGAGCACACCGATACATGTGATGCAATGCATACAAAATAAAAACATAAATACTACAGCTGGTGCAACAGAACGTGCAGTGAATAATTAGAGAAATAGTACTCCATGTCTACACTTTAGAACAGAAGCGAAAACTTGATAGTTAATGAAGTTCTTCCAGAAAACACTATCTCAGTTAGAGTTAACACAGGTGCCTCAATGTAAACTGATAATTGAAGGGTCAATACAGTATCATCAAACTCTGATAAGTTCATTATAGTAACTAACGATATAGGTACGAAGGTAAATCCTGAATATTCGATCCTCGTTAATCAGCATACCAGAATACTAAGAAACTCTGGGAGGTCAAAAACGTCAGTAACAAATAGCATACAGCAGGTTGTCACTTTACAAACATTTAGGCAAATTGAAGCCTTCGGATTTGATTGACTCGTCACCAGCGCTTCAACATTTTAAAATTAACAAAAGAACTAGAAGAGCGATAGAACGGATGTTCGCATGGAACTTTTTTACGGAATTTGTACATCGTTCAACCTTTATAAAACCAAAAGAACGTTTCGGTTGATAAAATCTGCACCGGCCGTTAGGCTAATTTTAATTAGATCTAATGCTACATTATAAGCTAGTAATACTCTCACACATTGCAGTAATTCGAGTACGATTATCGTAACTGAGGTAATTACCGTAAATTTTAACTGTCGAAAAATTACATTTATATGAAAATTAATATTATACTTTAAAAACCAGTACACATGAAGGAAACAAACAGAAAACAGTTAAAGCAAAAAACAAGCAAATCAACAGTAAGATACTAGTCTCTTGGTAACTACTCCATCAAATTAAAAGTGTACAATATAATAAAGAAGTGAAAAGTAAAAGTAGAGTGTTTTACTAGAAGTCTTTCGTGATTTAAAAGCCAGTTCATTAAGTGAACTCGATTTAATTAACCACACAAGCAAGATCATACTATCATTATCGCAATGCGACTGATTATTACAACTTTTCAATGTTATCAATTTATGTTCCTTCTTCTCTTTGGAAGCTAGATTAACAACTTTTGGGGTCACCGATCACCAACCATTCATTCCACGTAGCCATACCATTTAAAACACTTTATATATGTGGTGTCTAATATTATTCTGTCTACATGCACCTACATGCACCGCACCACAAGACCTCCTCTAGAAGTCCATCTCCTTTGCTTGGAGTTTCTATGAATTACTTCACAGTTTCAAAACATTAGGTGCCTACGCTTTTTATGATGTTAGAGCAAATCATGATGTAGCTTTAGATGTAATTTAAGTCAGTCTGGAAACGGTTGCAAATTATAGCAACTGAAACGTTGTTTACGTTTTATAAAACTTAAAAATAGATCAATTCTGTAACTTTGTTCCAACCATTTATGGCATATAGTTGCTTATTTTTAAACATTTAACTGCTCTTACGAGTCCTGAAACTGAACGCCATGGGCGGAGCTACAACTCAGCGACATAACGAGGAATATAATGGCGACGTAAATGTAAAAGTGAGAAGTCAGCAGAACGTAGCGGAGGGCTGACACTTTTGACTATGAACGTAAATTTTACATATTAGGAATCTAAAGGTACTTTCTGTAGGCCGGCTATCTCAATATTTGAAAAGATAAAATTGTGGTAGCCATACCATAATATTATTGAGTAATTATTATGTCGCCAAACAAATTATAAACCTTTACTTCTTATATCTCACAGCAGTTTGAAATTGAAACTTTACAGTGGAAACATGTCATTTTAGACTTACACAATTGTTGAACGTAAAAAACATTGTCTTACTAGTGTTCAATCTGATTTAGGCACGACCTTTCCCCCTCGCAAGGCGATGGCAAACCAGCGAGAGGTATCCTGCCTAGTATAAACCCTCCCCAACTATGCCGTTCGGATCCGGCGTTAAACTGTAAGTCCCATATACCTCTCATAGCTCCGTAGCACACGCACCACGGGTATATGTGGGGAGGGTGCAAACAAGTCGAAAGACTGAAGGACCCAATAGTAATAACTAGTGTTCACATTAGCAGTTTTAAGAAATTTAATGTAGGCTTACTAACTTTTTAAATACAAAGTTTTTCCTCATTTTATTTTTAATTCCACAAAACTGCTACGTATGCAACCTATTTCCGCAGGATTAGGAGTATTCTGTTGCTACATAATTCCATCACTTGCGACTGTATTTAGTTCTCGGCACGTATAACTTGTTTTATTGTGTTACTTTCCGTCGGTGCGTGTACGAAGCGAGTGTTATGTGAATAAATAATGTGTATATTCTATGTGCATTCTTTGTTGCTCGTATAATTCTACTGCGTAAAGTTATGTACGTATAACTTTTATTTTACTTCGTTTATGAAGTAATATTAAGTACGTAATAATGTAATAATAATTTTCCATTTGTTTCATCTGAAGCACCCGACCGGTTAGAATCGGAAGCATCGCAGCAAGAGTAGAGTTTTCGAGAACAGATTAGATCTTCTCCAATGTTGCTACTGTGAAACGCTGAATTGCTGCTGCTGCTGCTGTTGCTATTGCTGACAGACAGACTCAACCGAGAATAGCTAAACATAATTACTTCATTTCGTTCCCATGTATATGTAAACAGTATATACTATAATTAATTGTGTATACTCATCGCCCATCTATTCCATTAAAAGAAACTGAATACAAAAAAAAAAAGAACTCAGTAGAGCAGAGTCTTAGAAAATAAAAAAATATAATGAAGAGCAAACTGCAAAATTTCAGAAAATAAGCGGATATCTTACACGAGTGTAACTTTAGAAGCAGACGTCATAGGAAATTAGATCCGTGCCGAATGTCAATACGATTGAGAAGAAATTTAAGAATTTGTATGTAATGTTGCAAAAGAAAAACTTCTAAGTGATTGAGAACTGACTTGAAAAAATATTGAGAATCTAAAACCAAAAAATCTTAAAATAGAATGCCGATCGTACCGACAAAGTGAACCGTCCCTTACTGAAAAACATGAAGGAGGATTTTTCTGATTGTTAATGAACATTTGAAATTAAATCAAGAGTAGAATTTTCGAAAACATAGTTCTTCACCAAAGTTGCTACTGTGAAACGCTGAACCGTTGCTGCTGTGAAAGTTGCTTGCTGTTGTTGCTATTTGCTGACAGAAGTAAGTTAATTTTCTATGCCTGATTTGTTAGTGTTAATGATAGAAGTAGTCTGGGTAAAAGAAAAATAAGTATGCATGAATCATCGGGTTTATACAAGGTGCGCGCGGCGGTAGAAGGATTTGAAGGGACACTTTACAACACGCAAAAGGTTTATAAAAGGTGTGCGCGAAGAAACATTTTATTTAACATATATATTATTTTATTTCAGTTCCGTCTTGTGACTTCTATAGTAGCTTTGTGTCGCGTTTCGGAACTATCGTTCCATCTTCAGACATAGGCTATACATCCCTCATACGAGATCGTCAAACATTAAAATTTTAATTAAAATGAAACACACATTAACAATAACAACACTGATTCACGTACGCGCTACTTCAACGGTGTACACGGATGCGTTTTGGCATTTAAATATTTTTATCTTATTCTTTTATTTGGTGCTAATTATGTTTACTAAAAACGTGGATTTTCTACTAATTGGCTATACATAAAAATTCACGTTTAAGATTACAGTATGTATACAACCGTTTGTCAGTAAGGGTAAGAGTGCTTGTCCCAAAATGTCCACCCTTTGCATTAATATGCCAACATTGTAAATTCAAAGAGATTTTTCGCTGAGCGAGCGGCCCATGCCAGTCCACCAGGTCGAAAGTTATGCGTATTTTAATCAGATTATAGAAATGTTATATAAAACATTAAAGAACACTTCATTTGCACTAGATTAATAAGTTTCCCAACCTATTTCGCCCTGAGCGCGGTTTACGGAATAAATATGAAATAGGCCTAATTTGCTTTTTACAAAATAATAATATACATTTAGAAATGAACTTTTATATTAAATGACCAAGAGATTGATGTCTCTGAAGTATTGTTGTCTGAGGAAGACAGAATTCCTGTTACCAAGGCTAAGAATACTCAGTGAAAATGGACAGGCACCAGGTCCAAGTGGACTCCGTATTAGCTCTTTAAATATAGGACAGACCTACTTTTGGTATATGTCTTCAATTTCTTTTTAAAAGGTGAAGAATTCTCCTTTCCATTCTTTTTCCCTGTTGAATGGAAGACTTCGTATATTTCCAGCCTCCACAAAAAAGGCAACAGAAAGATACTATCGATTGACAGAGAAGTAAGTGTAACCAACTCTCTCTCAAGCTTATATGGAAAACTTATCAAAGCAAGAACTGAAAGCCAATACGATGATATTGAGGAACAGAATGAGTTACGGGTTTCGTGCAGGCCAGTGTTGTATAGATAGCCTAGTATCTTCACATTAAAACAACTTCTCGAAAGAAGAATAAAAGACTGAGAAAAGTGTAGAAACCCATCTATTATTTACAGACCTCAAGAAGGCATACGACAGTATTCCACTGAATAAGCTATAGTGGTGTTATTAAAAAGTGGTGTTAATGGTGTATGTGTTATACCTGTGAAGCATAGCTATACAGTAACATTACTAGCAGCATGAAGGCTCAAGACTATCTGATGAATTTCCAGTCACTAAGAGACTGCGACAAGGTTGTTCTATAGCACCTACTTTCTTTAATATATAGGCCTACTTGAATTCAGCTTTAGAACGTAGGAGCGCATCTGTCGTAACATGGGAATAGCTATCAACGATGAAAAGTCTCGAGCCAGCGCATTCTACTTTATGGAGCAGTTTACTAAGACAAGAAACAAAAATTAAAATATACAAGACAATATTGGAAAGTACTATAGCAGATGGAGCTGAAGTGTGAAAAACTACAGAACACTGAGGAAAAGATCACTGTTTTTTTGCATATTTTTATAGTATTTTCTAATGAATGACTCAAAGTAACAATATACCGCACTTAAGTGTAACAAAATTGTGTGCGTGTTTTAACTTATAAATTCGAATAATTCCATATTAGCACTTCTAACAGCCAAATTGCTAACTTTAAATCTAACCACAGCGTGTATACTAATTTCTGAACCTTATTATTAGTTTATGTGCAACCAAGAAAATAACAGCATAACAAATTATAGAACAGTGGGCCTCTTTTTCTTTTCACATCTGGCTTGCAGCGATCAGGACCTAAACCTATTTTCCTACGCATGAGCATACAGCTTCCTGGATGAAAGATCTCATTTTTAAATAATATGAGCAAAACGTAATTGACAATAAAAAGTGCAGAAGACATACTTATGAAGGTGCAAGTATGTTATTGGGTGGCTGTAATCATCTGTAACACACATTTTAAGATCAGAAAGTACAAACATTGTGCTGTTCACAATGTGGTTTTAAATCAATGGGTTTCACTGAGTTAACCACTTTTATTCTACTACAGGACACAGGTGTTCCTTTGTGGTCTCTTAAAATATCTTGTCTCCCCAGATAGGTTTCAAGAGATAAAGTCTTGAAACTCTCAGATTCAGATACAAAGATCATTATCGGATAAGATTTAGATTCGTTAAATCAGTATCCTCAAGCTGTATTGAAATAGCAGAAAAGCTGAAGCAAAAAGGTTGAAAAATCTTCTTCTTTTTCTTCTTATTCCCTTCCTTTAGGGTTTCTCCTGTTTATAAACACTTTTACTACCTACTAAACGATAGAGTCTCTACATTTCGTCTGGGGTCGTCTATTTCTTTTCAGTAGTCTGGACGATTAGGCCTATCTAGTAACTTCATGTCTAAATCTGTCATTATCAAACTTGTCAACGTGGTCGTTCCAGAGTTGTCGCCTTTTTATTATGTTCACTATTTTTATTCAAATTAAAACTTTGATTTTTATTTGTCTGACTATTACGGTTTCAAATTTTTTTTTATGTCCACTTAGTACGTTCGATTAGTCAATGCTACATGATACAGAAAACGCTCATATTCATTTGAAAAGCTGGTGCAAACAACTTAGATTCTTAAAAGAGTTAAAAAAACTAGAAATTGTCATTTAGTTTAACCAGCATTTGGTGGACGGAATTAAAATTTAAGCGAACAGGCTTCGCCTAGTCAATGGAAATTTCGATCACACTAACCAAGATGGTGGCAATCGATCTAGGTTGGTGACAAGGTTTAGAGTTGTTAAAAAATGATGTCAGGCATTCATGATTTTCGACTACGAGAAAACGTTTGAAGTCTTCCAGACTCTCATTAAAAGATATAAAATCTTGAGCCAACGTTACTGTACAATATTTGTAATAATGAAGTCTTATCGATTAGCAGAACTAGTACTGATTATCCTCAGTAACTAGAACAGTAACAAATTAACGGATAATTTCTACAGAAAATGATGAGATTCATTGACTGTGATGGGTGTTATAAGAATATAGAAAGTATTAAATATCTATAAAACACACTGTTTTGAAACTTCTGCACTGTCCTCTAACTTTTCTGAACTTTGTACGGCATACATTCTGTTCATTATTTTACCTGGAACATATAAGAACAGCTGAAAGATGGTTTCATAAACTGAAATAGCGAAAATATTTAAGGAATACTATATTACAGGACCAGCTATCTGCTTTAGAATTTTGAAAATGAGATTGGTAGGAAAATAGGCAGCTAGAACCTCCTCCATTACGGCGTCCTTTGTCTAAGCCCGTAGAAGGCAATTTTAATCAATTAAAGAGAAAACAAAAGCCGAGGACATCTAAGATTTGGTAAGTCTTAAATTATGGTCAGAAACCAATAGGAGTAACTTGAACTCATCTATTAAAAGACGTAAAACGTTGTTATGTAAATTTAAAACTAGAGATATGAAATTTTTGTCCTTTATATTTTTATATTAGTACAAATTTGTAATTACATCTGGTTAGATTTTTGTCAGTTTTCAGGTTAATTAATTTTTTAGTTTGTTTTCTGTATGCATTAAGTACTTATGTACTTAGGTGAGTACAATTACAGAAGTAGGCCTATTGGGGGAAACATTTACGTGATTAATGGTTAAAGTGTACGTATTCCTCGTGGAGCCGGCTGAAGTGAGTGCGTCAGTAACACAGCAGTTGCATTTACTGTTCAGGTCTGTACTTCGACCACGTATATACGTGAAAATGCAGTGGAGTGATTTTTCTTTCACTGGTATTGACGCATGTCAGAAAAGAAAAATGGAAACTTTCAGTGGACTGTAACTAATGTGTACAAGAAAAAAAATCATTAGTTCTGCGAAGAGAAATTCTGTATACTTCTAAACTCCAGATAAGGAAACGTACGTGTCATGTTAAACAGGTAGGCACACCCGACAGATATAATATTGACAGGTATGCAGGAAGTTAACAGTCATCAGAGTAATATCTATGAGAGTATTGCAATTTAGCTAATCTACGCAGAACTACATTATAGATCTCATGCAAATATTGAAAATCAATTAATATAATACAACAGTACAAATAGGTTGAGTACTGTGCATTGCACCAAGTAGTTTAAATAAGTGATTAGGAGACATAAATAACGCATTTTGGTAATAATAATCATTCAGCCTGCAATATAAACTGTAACAGAACTTGCATGTTGAGACAGGGAGTAGAGCCAGTTACTCTCTGCATGTGTGTACACACGTAAAAGATTTGTGTGAGTGTGACTAGTTCATTCATGAAAAGCACCACCCTTTCTTTTCAGTAACGATATAAATTATTGTATTTAAATTAATTTATAATGCTTGTGTGCATGGTAGCGAAAAACTAAAGACACCAAAATGTGTGGTTAAAAATAACAAACAAGTGTATATAAAAATAGTGAAAAACATACAAAAAGTGTTAGTGTAGGAAGTTAAAAATCAATAGTAATTAGAGTAATTAAGATAAAGAAAAACGGTTTGTGCATGATGAACGCCTAGAAAATTACCGATCGAATGAATATCGGATAATGTGCTAAAGGCTTCGCAATTCGCGAAGACGAGCAAATTAAGTGTCATTAGAAAGCGTTGGGTAAGAGTGACGCTCTTAACAATTTCAAACATGCAGAATATTGTCGAAACGACACGATTTTTGGCGCTCTGGGTATAAATACGAGGACGCGCAAACATCGTTCTCTTTCTCGTCAGACCATCTTAGCGGCCGGAGGCTCTGCTCAAGAACTACAACTTTTCTTCGTTCGACTACTGATGTAATCGGAGGCTATGTCCAATATCTAGAACTTCTAGATTTGATTGACGACCATGGCAGCCAAAGAATCTACTAGAAACAACAACTACAGTTGATCAACCACAAGCAGGGTACGAGAATCCAGTGTAGCAGAGTACGAGCATCCAGCGGTCGGGGGACGACTAGACTCCTACAATACCAGACTCCAGGACTTTCTGGACCGAAGAGGATCATCCGAATCCAGGACCGAAGAGGACACGCTTAAGATGTACCACACAATAACAAGGTGACAAATAACCATGCATTTATAAGAAACCGAGACCGAACCAAAAGACTTTAAATATTAAAGATAAAAGAATAAACAATTCGATTCTAAGATGAGTCAAGTAACTGTATAGTTGTAGATATGTTTTTGTTTGTATGTTAAGTAGAGTAATATGAAAGACTGTGTAACGATGAGAGTTAGCAGTAACTGTAATTTAAAATATAATTGGTAGTAGTAAATGACGACCTTATCAGAGAAATTAATAGAAAGCAATGCATATGCAATAACAAAAAGAAATTAATATAAAAAATTAAAAGAGTAGATAATCAGTAAGATAATTGAGCTAGCTGAGAGCAGTATAGGAAATTTATAACAATGTATTAGCAATAAGATTTTATAATATGTTTTTGTGTCAAATAAGACTACGAATTATACGTAGTAGGTACGTAAAAATACGAATCATTTGGAATCGTAAAATAAATAAGAATTAACTTGTAATCTGAGATTGTAAATTACCCGTAATAAAAATATCAAAATAATAATGAGTTTCTAAACCGCAAAACAAATAAACAAAAAGTGTTAATCAAAATTGAAATTATTTATAAACAAATCAAATAGCATTATTATTATTATGATTACCACCTTCATTCTTGCACACACACGAATTTAATGTAATGTAATGTACCTAAAGGTATGTCACACATCAATTATTAAACATATTAAATTTGGTAGGGTTGTACTCGTAAATGGCTTTCTGAAACGTGGGGCTAACACATTAAAACCGTGTGTTGTTGTAATATATTATAGAAAGTCGCTTAATACTAATATTTTTCAAAAAATGTATTTTGTCAGTCTGTATGTTATTAATTTATTTTGTTTGTTTTATTTTTTATATGAAAAGATATTTTATACCTTAAATACGAAAGTATATAATTAAAATAAAACTTATTCTTTATTATTAAGGTGATTATATTGTCACCTTACATTAAAATTATTTATTTTACAAATAACATATAATAATTTTTTATCAGGATAACTGGGAAATATCTAAAATTAATAAAACTTGGCAAGGAAAATTGTTAACGATAAAATGAGAGATGTAGTTTACTAAGAAACGAAATTTTAATGGTAAAACGTTTTTCACGAAGAGAAATTAATATCTCCCTAGTTACTTATGAAGTCCTAGAAATACACGATGTATTTAAAATTTCATAAAGTCAATGATAGATATTAAATAATTTTTGTCAACATGGTTTACTGACGTCATAAAGTGTTTGACGCACAACGTGAAGCCAGATTAGTTCCATGTGGGCTTAGTAACATGCCAGTTGATAAATATCGATGTTTTGTAATGAAATGGGATATTGTTTATATACTAAGAGGTGTTTGTCAGCCAAGTTAAGCTGAATTACGTACTGGATAGATAACCTTACACAACTTACCTTCCTTTAGAGGACAGAGTTCTTGAAAAGGCGTATGGGTATCCAAACAAAAGCCAATACATTTTTCTTCTAAAAATAATGTATCCTCAACTGGAGATTGTATGTTACATTTTAACGGATACTTATTATTGATTAATGTACCTAAAAAAATTATAGGATGAATTAATTATTTACAGTAAGCAAATTTGGATATTACTAGAAATTGTTATCATGTTGCTATCTCACTTCGAATAGTAAACGAAATCTAGTACTAAAACTTTGTTTTGACTATCCAGAAACATTGGCACCATTCTACAGCCGAATTAACTTTGGTTTAGAATCTATGAAATAGTTAGATTAACACTTTTATTGTTTTTCCAATTTTACGGGTTTATACATCAAACCTTATACAAAATTTGTATGAAAGATGAAAAAAAGCCGTGTTCTGATTTTTTATAATTTTTGCCATTAATATTACAGTAACTAAAATGTTTATATATTGTTGGTTAGTTTAAATTTAAATGTAAAAGTGTTTAAAAAGAAATTAACATGCCACCTTTCCTTTGATTTGAAAAGGCCCTAACATTTTCCTTGGAAAACTTTTCAGTTAAAATTGTATAGGTTATATTTAAAGGCAATAGTTAAAAGTAATTCAACCATACGAATTAAATTACGTAAAGTAAGTGTATACATTTGTTAAGAATGTATTTTTACTTCAGTTACTAAGTAAATTCAGATAATGTCACATTGGAAGCCAAGCAAGAGAAAACACGCAATGAGTCGTCGAGCACGTTGTTGAGATTTAACGGGACACTGGAAAGCACTTGTCGGGAGGTGAAGATAACCAAGCAGACTGATAACACAGAATCGCAGTATACATAACCATTTACAATTGTAAGTACAATAAGTGATCAGCATAAGTACGTTAAAACTTGTGTTTATGTGCCTGAATCGTCTATGTGAGAAATTGACGTTCCGATGTCTGAAAGTTAGCACCAAGAGACATAATTATTTGTCAAACTTGAACCGGTAAATGATGAACTAAGTGAGAAGTGCGTGAAAAAAAGAATCGGGAAATAAGGAGTTAGTTAAACTTACCCAGTGACAAAATGAAAACTTGGTACGAGATCTACATTAATGGTGGGTTTTGTAGAAGCAGACCAGATTGGATGATTACGTCGGTTAACACTAATAGTTGTAAAAAAATATTTGTATCAAGCGACTTATGGCCCAGTCTGTATATTATTAATTTACTTTGTTTGTTTTATTTTTAATATGGAGAGATATTTTATACCTGAAATACAAGAGTATTTTATTAAAATAAAACTTAGGCCTATTCTTTAATTAGTAAGGTGATTATAAAGAATATTACCCAAAGTGCTCCGAAACTTCAGATCAACTAGTCGACCCTTACATTGAAAACTGAGGATCAGTGATCTAGATTATAAGACACAACAAGAACGTCATCCGTCTAGACCAAAGGTCAGCAATCTTTTGGTAGTTCCGTGCGGCAGTAATATACAGTGCCATTCAATGTGCCAATACCAACTAACTTACAAAAAGTATTAAATCCCTACTGAACTAATACGTACGTAATTTCACACTAACTGTATGTAACTGTACATTATCTACAAAAGAAATAGGTTGATATTTAATATTTTTATTATTTAATACTAATCGCAATCAAAATCAAAATCTTAATTCTAATTAGAATTCTAAAAAATAGGCAGCATTTTTAACAGTTAATTTAACATTATTTTGTTTCAGTAAAAATTAACTTTAATATAAATGAATTAACTTTATTTAAATACATTATTTTGTTTATTAAAAATTTAACTTTTATTTTAAATGATTATGAATTTTCACAATTAAGAAATTAGTGTTTGTTATTAAAATTTGTATTCAATTTTCACTTCAACGGGATGTTTTCCTTGCTTCTCCCTGGTCAGTTGTTCAATGTTAGGTGCTTATTGTACTTTCAACTATGCACAAGCTTTTGATGTGCTACTGTCGATACACTACAACTAATTATTTATTGTATATGGATATTTGCGTACGTTTTTAAGAATACATGCTTTTATACTATGAATTTACACTGATTTTATATTACAGAGTACCAAGGAAAATCATCCCGCATACCACACGGTGCCACTCCTGGTCTAGACCATCCGGAGCAATTTAAGGGCAGAGACGAGTTGCAAGTTTGAGACGAACAAGTTTAAGGAAGGGTAGTGTCGTAAGCAGTTAATAATCAAAGCATGGTACTGAGTGCACAGCTCATGACTCATGTATTATTGACATCAGCCTCCACAACTGTAAATAGGAAATTAATTGCAGAACTTTTTGGAGTAAACATGAAAATATCAGAATACTGGGGAACCCCTAGACTTCAGTAAGGATTCTCCAGACTTTATTACGCTTCAAGTGACTTTGTTTGTATGTAATAAACATACGACTGCGACAAAGCAAGAAATCAGTTAACGACCCGTTTTACAGCGATTACATTGCAGATATCAGTACAGAGTGTTATCATAAGTGACACTATCTGTACATAGCTGCAGCTCAGCAAAATATTGACTCAGTGTCTGGTGTTATTTGTGGTGAACAGTAGGTAATGCATAGGCCTATATGAATTCATGTAGAAGAACTAGTGTATTACAAAAACCCATTTTAATATTTAGAACATTCGTGATCGTTTGCAATGACAAACATTTTCTCTACATAACATGCATGACTATGAATATCATGCATACATGAGTGTCTATAAATGAATTGTGTTTACACGCATGCGTAAACAGCTACAGTGGTATTATACACGTATTTCCACACATGATTAATTTTTTTATGATTAAATATTGTACGATTTAACAGTACAGAAAACTGGTAGTATAAATAAAATAAATGTGTCTACCTAATGTAATATTTGATATGCTGCAGCAGTTACCGTATGTCATTGAATTTTTATAAAAGTTAACAGGTCGAGTAAACTTTCCTGTTATACATTTAAAGAAGTAAAACCTTGGACACACATTCAGAAAAAATCATTTTATTACAAGATTACTATCACACATCCGAACAAAACTAAGATAAAACACTCGAGTGTGATTACACATTTTAAAATTCAGTCACTTTAAAAATCAGTCATCAGTGTGCAAAATCATAGATTCTGTTGTAAACACAGGTGTAAAATACTTTCTACAAACATGTTTAATGTAAATAAAGGTAAAACTCGTAGTTATAAAGGCTCATAAGCGTGCAGGGAACCAGCCATTCACGTGAGCACGCTTCCTGACGCCCATTCACAAACGGACGTTGTATATTGATTTTGCCATTATTATCAGTTTTACTTATTACCTTCTCCCGGTTCGTCTGGCTGATGTGCCTAGATATTTTTGAAGCCACGCCACTAACTGTTTATTAACTTCTCCACTGGTTTATCTTTAAAGAAAATTATTTTTAAAATTATTAAGTAAATTTTTAGCATAATTACATATTTAGGGTTTGTAATTATATAAATATTGAAATGTTATAATTTTCGTTAACGTATAGAATTGTTTTAATTATTGAAATATTGTTTAATTATTAAGAATGGCACCATACAATGGATTTAGTTTAAAGTTCTAACGCAATCCTAAGATTGTGCACAAAACCTGCATAATAAATTAGACGATTTGTGCGTTCGAAGCTAGGGTTACAAATTGTTTTGGAACATATCAGTAGGTTTATACTTTGGGCGACGCTGCCTGCCCTTTATCATGTTCCTAGCTCTTTTACATCAGCTCCTAGGTAAGAGTTCCTAATTAAAGAATTTTTGTTTTATTCATAAACTAACGGTACGCGGGCACTTCGCTGTACGTGCTACTCGCAGCGAGTTTTATAGAAAAAAGTGTTTAACGGTAAGTGCTCGTTACGAATGGAATGGAACCCATGAATGAAGCATTCAGAGGAAAAGTTAGTTGACATATTCAAGGTATGCCTACCGTTTGAATAGTACTGTCAACTGTCAACCAACGGGATCACTTCAGTGGAGCACCTCCTTGTAAACCATGTATGTTGTTTTCCCGTTGGGCGAGAGTAGATATAGGCCTAGGTTAGGCGGGGAACTCACGCGTGAACACTCTACATACAGCTCACCGTGGGAGAAGTAAGGCGAAGTCAAATAAATCCTTGTGATTTTGATTGACTGGTCTTGTGACTGTTAAATGTCATCGCAAAGCACAGTTCCACCGAGACTGTGTACTCCTTAAAAGGATGTGGTAGTCTAAAGGTACCAGCGGAATACGAGGAATGATAACCCTTTCACCCTTACCCGTGCCTGTTATTGTTATTGTCGCAATCATTGTACCCATTAGCTTGGCGACCTCCGGTCTTGTTCCTTACATAAAGGAAAGTGGGATTCAGGTTCTTTCGGCACACGATGGGAGAACCAAATTTAAAGGTAACTTTATTTGTAGGCAACCAGGGAGAATCAGAGAATTGAGGAACTGTGAAGGGTAGTTCACAGTATCACTGTGCGGTCAGTTGACAGATTTTGTATCTTTCTTATGTCGCGATAAGGTGTAAAACTTACTGTTGATGCTGTAAACGGTCTCATTCCTTGGAGCGAGGATAGGTCTCTCGCATAACCAGTCAAAAGTTTTGCTTCCCAGTTGCCTTGGTAACTCAGTCTCCCCTGTTAACCGGCAACCGGTGTCAACCTCGAAGTTATAACCGGGATACACACTTGCAGCTACCTTCACTCACAAGAAAAGCCAAAAGTACCGTGTTTATTCAAGGCTTCTGCTAATGCCTGGGCACTTGCATAGCTACCATTATTATTAGCTAATTTTGTGCATAGGCCACAATACTTGGAATAACCATGAAAATTGCCACAATTACACAAATAACTGTACGCATGTCGTAATCCTGCCAAATATCCACGACATGACGTATAATTTGTCCCTTCACCACCATGTGCTGTTTGGCATCGCCATGGACGCAGAACTCAGGGCCAGGAATAAGCATGAGCCATCACCCTGCGTGGGAACAACACGGAGTTTAGAGACCTATCCACTCTATAATTTGACTCTCTCAATGGCCAAACGAGTATGAAATACTTAAAATAGTGGAGTAAGCTACAAAACTGAGTAGGCCTACGAATAACCGGACTAAAAAAGCCTACGTTACTGAATGAAAGTCAAAGACTATATCGAATGCAAAACAACGCAGTTGAGTAAAGTAAGCTACCGTATTAAATATGAATAAGCCGGTGCATTGAATAAATATGAAAAAACCTAAACATTTAAATTGAACGGCCAACGAAATAGAATTCCAAAGAAGAGAAGAAAATAACGAATAGAATACCAAAGAACGCAACAACTAATAACTAAAATAGGCTATGGAACAACTGATTACTAAAGTATGCCACGGAACTGGGTTGGCCTACGAATAATCTAATTAGATATCTAGATTGGCCACTTATGGTTTAGCAAACAGTGTTACTGAAATGACAGTCTTGAACCGACTGGGGTCGGATGGGTAATTACGTGTTTGGGCGTTTGCAATAGATCACGTGGTACAATACACACACAAGCATACCACCCAACCTTTAATACCCGACTGTAATAACCTTTCTGACATTCCTCTGCCCTTCCTCAACCGAAGCAGGAAGATTACACCATTTTTTAAAATCTTTATGAAACCTGTTATTTAAAAATCACTTCAGTTTAAAGATTAATATGTCACCAGTTATAGATTAATAAGTAACAGATTTTAGCGGTACCCGTGCGCTTTGCTGCACGCTGAGGATGCTTACATTCCTTCATATCTTGACAATTTTCGTCAACACTTTCTCGGGTTTTGATCTTAAACTATAGTTGGACTGTCACAAAAACATTTAAGCCGAAAAAATCTATCGTTCATCGCTTTGGTAAAAAGTTCCCCTCTAGATGAAAAAATGGTACGCTCGCGTTCTTACGCGGTTTTTTCTTGTAAGTCTCTTTTTCAAACCTCTAAGCTCAGGGCCTTGGGGATTTAGAGAATTTCCGACTTTTATAGGGATCACGGGGGTATCAGCTTTGCTGGTATTGACTTTAAAGTTTTTAGCATGCCTGGAAATGCCCCAGTCATTCATTTTGTTTATTTTTATATAAATAGGTTATGTTAAATTAATTTTTATGAATAATTTTAAACATTTCATTCTAAGCACCGTAAAAAGTATAATGATTATATATTATATTTTAATAAAGTGCACACACACACACACACACACACACACACACACACACACAATTAATATTATGTTAGAGCTTTAAGAGTTCGCCTTAAGAGAGACTTTAGAATTTGCAAAGTCCTGAAGTACGAGTTTATATACCTAGTTCCTTACAAACTTCTCTCATGGAAGTGTGATAATCTGCACACAGGAAAAACAAGACTGTTTGCCAGATTTAACATTCCAGTAGACCTATCTCACTATAAGGCACCTTGTTGTTCTACTAGTAAAGTTTTAACGACTTTGCTCTCAAAGCAGAAAAATGTGATCTAATCTTTAGCAGAAAATAACATTAAGCAGTACCAAGATAAGTTATTTCAAAGACTGGGGAATTATATTGTACAATTGAGTTTACTAAAGACCAACTATATCTTTAATAAAACTAAAATTATGCCCATAACTCTTTGTTATACTAGAAAAAATTACATATTTAAAAATTAGAATTAGTTGCGTCTGGACTCATAAAATGGTCTTCTATAACCTACGTTAGGCATAATAACTTTTTGAAACGTGCATCGCAAAATAGTTTTATATTAGCAGGTGAAAATTGTATTATATACAATGATTGTAACGTCAGTGCAAAAACTTGTGAGTTAAAATGTAAAAACAACACAGATTTAGATATCAGTGAAAATTACTGTTGGGACTATTTATATGAAATAACTAATTAAATTATGTTTCATGAGTATGTATTTTAACAAAAATTGCTAAAGCCGATATATCTTACTCAATACACCAAAATGATAGTAAATCAACAATAGGCCTCTATATAACGAGAACAATATTGGCCTAATGACTTAACATCTTATACTACATTAAAATTAAATTTAAAAATTAACCAGCTTATACTTAGGTTTAATAAACACAATAAACTGTAAGAGACGGAACAATTAATACACCAATATGATAATCATGTATTATAAAAATTAATTAGTCATAAATTTATCGAACCTTAAATACATTGACAATGGAATATAATTTCTAGAAAATTGAAGCAGTAGTTTTCTATTATTATCTTCAACAGAATAATTAACTATTCCACTAAACAAAAGGCGTTGTTATAAAATATCCTTCTTGGGCTAATATTATTCGAAAATAAAGGGTGGGGCAATGAGAACACTACAATTTAAAACTATCACAACAGGACCTAGTTTAATATTTCTAAACTAAATATGATTGAAATACAAAGATAATAAGATGCCGTTTTACTTAGTCATGTTCAGTGTTTGAAAATAACATCCCTTAAGTGATGCCCAATGACACGCTTACATTCTTCAAGTCGACTGAAAAAGCTGTCCATGACATCTCTGCAGCATGGCTTGCAGAATGGCCTGAATTTCTTTGATAATCCGCTGCCTGAGTTGATTTACATCACGTGGTCATGACTGGAAAACCTCAAGCTTCAGATAGCCCCACAAAAATAAATCACAAACAGACAAGGTCGCACTGGCCAGGGTACTGCGCCAAATCTTGAGATCAATTGATCTTCGAATACAGGTCTCAACACATCCAGTATGTTTTTGCAGTGTGTGCAGTAGCTCCATCCTTCTGAAACCAGACCGACTCAGTATTAATCCTGAGATAATTTAATAAAGGAAGAAAGAAGTTGTTCAGAATTTGCACATATTGATCTCAGTTCCCACTGACTGAATTTCCATTATCGTCTTCAATGCAGTCCATAAACATGAACGGAGGAAACTCCACACCAAACAATGGCTCGCTGGCTATGAAGAGGTACAGCATAAAGTTCTTGAGGGTTAATGTCACTAATAGCACCAACAGTAGGTTTCTGATGCAAACTCCATAGCAGAG
This sequence comes from Magicicada septendecula, assembly GCA_034769895.1. Lineage (NCBI taxonomy): Eukaryota > Metazoa > Arthropoda > Insecta > Hemiptera > Cicadidae > Magicicada > Magicicada septendecula. The sequence continues at coordinate 962,158,153 of CM068367.1, read as the reverse complement.
ACCCACTGGAAATCTGGAGTGGCATAACAGATTCCATTTTGGAATTTCCTAGCAGACCTTATTGGACTACGCGTGACAATAATTCTTACCTTTTCCACATTTTCTGGCGTGTGGACTGTTTTTACACTTCCTCCAACTGTTTTCTGTGTTGAGATGGTGATTCTAAATGTTCTTACCCAGTTCAATATTGTTGAGCGATCTGTAACTCTTACATGCCTCCCAACGTTGAACTGATTTCTGAACAGTCCTTGTGTTGTTATATGCAAAAAACGTTTCTGCACCAAACACACAATGTTCAATTTCCCTTTAAGCCATGTTTACTGAAATGGTATAGTTTAGTTAAGGTTATAAAATCACCTGTTTATTTATTGTTGCCACAGAAACAAACACGAGCTGACACAAATTGTGTTCTCATTGCCCAACCGTTACTTTTAAAATACCGCACTGTACAACCAAATAGAGAACACAATAAAAATTAATAACCCATTACTAACTAACAAATTATTATTATTATTATTGTGTGTGTGTATTATATTATTGGATTATGTTGTCCTTGACGTAACCGTGTATTATTAAGAACTAAAATATAACATTCCGACAGTGATCATAAGTATTTTAGACAAAAATTTAAAAACTTTTCATCTTATTATACGAACCAGGTTTCGCTCACTGCGAGCCTCCGAAAGCAGTGAGTGAGTTAGTATTTGCGCGCTCGCGAGGATTTCTCTAAAATACTTTTTTTCAGCGTCGGAATAGTGTATTTTAGTTCTTAGTGTGTATTATAAGTCGATTCGAAAAATAACAAATTTCTTCAGCTAGTAATTGTTGTTTGTTGATTGTCACAGGCAAACAATTAGTACAGGCAAATTAGAAATACCAGTGGAAATAATTCGGAACAAGCTGAAATTTGGTACACATGTCTGGGTTAGGCCTAGAAACAACCCAGCAAAACTCAATTAAAATCAATTGGTGGGAACGGCCGCCATCTTGAAAAATCCATTTCCGGTATGTGTTTTCAGCATATTTTTGTTTTTTGTGCAAAAACCATTCAAGATAGAATAAAACTGTACAGGACCTTTGCTGTAGAACATAAAACGTCCTATGTAAAGAAAAAAATCATCTCTGTGGGCCATGGAATTTACGGCTGAGAACGGCCGGCATCTTGAGAAATATATTTATGGTTTCGTGTTTTCCAGTATATCTTTGTGTTTTTCTGAAATACCACTCAAAATACGATAACATTGTACTAGACGTATTTTGTAGAGCATACAATTTTCTATCAAACTGTAAATTTTTGTGTCTGTGGGCCAAAGACTATTATTATTAAACTAGTGAATCTGTGCGGTTCAATGCGCCGCAATAAATCACCATTGGGTCTGCTAGACTTTAAGTTATAAAATTAACTGGACACCTTAAATTACTGTTTCACATAATCAAAGAAGACATTTTTTTTAAGCTATATGGTGAGGAAAAAATTGAATGGTTAAAAAATAAAGAAATTAAGCATACAAATGATTATAATACGTATAGCCTATTATGGATTTAAGGTTTGATTAATGTTTTTAACAAGGGGAAAAAGGGGTTTGAAAATATCAAATTTCATATTTTGTTAATATTGAGTGCTTTCTTACTTAACTAATTTCTCTTATTTTTATATTTAGTTGATGTCATAGAGATTTTACAAAAAAGTAAAGAGAAAAAATTAAGCCGTTCTAGCACAAATAAATCTCTACAACTCTTAAGTGATCAAATTTAAAATTTACATGCAAGATGTCCTGTAATATTATTTTATTTACATATATTGCTGCCATGTCTGTCTGGCTTATTTTTAGTTATCGTACTATTTACTAGCATTATTTGAGCATTCTACCAAAGAAGAAATGAACAAAAATGTAGATATTCAATACATTTTTATTGGTTTCAAGTACAAAGATTTAGTAGTTTAAATGAAACAGTATGTGACAATGTTTTAAAATAAGTCAAAAAGTATATAATAAGTTACTTGCTAAAAAATAAATATAAAGTCAAAACAAAATTTTTCTTGTTATTATTGATGTGCTCGGCCGATCAAAATGGGAAGTCATTTCAATGGCCGACACCCCTTCATCTTCGTTGGTTTAATCCTTTGCTGTTGCATCCTCAGGTTGGTTCAAATCTTCATCACAATAATCTTCTTCAAGGTTTTCTTCTTCCACTTCTGCCACAGGCTGTGGTGGGTTTTGGCAACCAATCCCCTTACAATGAGAGCCTGCTAAGTTGCACGTTAAACCTGGTTTCACGAAGTCACATCCTGAGTGGCAATTTTTAATACATCTGCACACAACCAACTTTAAAAGGTGCGGGAGGCTTTAAGGTGGTAACTGGAACTAAGGAATTCCCATACAGTTTCTGCCATCCCCACTTTTCTGGATCCAAAACAGATCTGTACTACACCTGCACTTGGTGAAAGACTTTTAATATATGGTGATAGGCAGCTTCAGTTGTCGGTGGAAGACTTGCCAAGTTCACTTCATGTTTTCCTTTTGACACCAACTGACAGAATTTATTGTATCTGTACTTGTTTAAAGAAGTTTCTTTATCCTTTGCTCCGTAAATGCGCAGCAGACATTTTTCTCCAGCAGCTTGCAAGACTTCAGGCTGTGCTGACGTATCATTGAAAACTGACAACATACCTCTAAGTCCAGGGTCAGATTGGACTAATTTGAAAATTTTCTTTTTCCCTTGTTTAAATAATGACGAAGTTGTGTCACAGCCACTTAATGCATGCAGGAACAGTAGTTGGTCTTTGATGCCTTTGAATTCTTGCTGGTTGTCTTTTGAGTGGAATATACATCGGGAATTTTGCCCCTTCCAGGCTTCAAAAAGTAGACAGAAAAGTGTTGGGGTGTAAGTGCAGTCATCAGAATCAACAAATTCACATCTTCTCCCACTACGACGACAGGTTTGGTGGTGTTGCTTTGACACTCTACTATGGCTGTTTGGACGATGACTGTGTCTGCATCGTCATTGGCCTGGGTAATAGTAATGCCTTCATCTTCAAGTTTCTTGGTCAGCTGGTTAATGAATCGGCTTTTATTAATCAAATTCGACAAAAACTTGCTTTGTTCGACAATTGAGCTCATAGTTTCTTCAAAGAGAATGTAAGGGCAGGAGATTTTTAAAGATCGTCTCTGTCTTTCCATGTTTTTATTTTAGAACCGATCTAGAATCATAACCATCAAACACGACTATCGCATCATGACCATAGTCCTCTACCACATAATTGCTCTACGCTTTGTACATACACTCGTTAAGTCGTTTGTGTAGACCACTTTGTGTAGAAGATGGCCTTGCTTCTGTAATTCTGTAGATGAAAATCCGAAATCGGTCTGAAAATAGAGTAATGAGCAGATTTTCGGTCCTTCCTCATACCGCTTTCATCAAACAATGACAATGGCACTGGCGATAACTCATATTCAAAGTATGAACATATTTCATTTTTGTCTTTCACAGTTCTAATCATTCTTTGATACAGGACGGTAAATGTCAAAGGTAACGCAGTATCGTTTACTCGAGAGTGTGGGATAACTGCAGAGAGTGGCAGAACTTTCGTTATATGCTTGAATTTGACATCATGAAAGTTGTTTCCAGCATTTATTTTGACAAGATCTGTTCCAACTTTTTCACTGCGATGACAGTTGATGCTTTCATCCCCAATAATACCTGTTGCTAGAGACATAACATTATGAGTTCTGGGAACCAGTGGTTGGTGATCTTTAAGCCACTTTTTGAAAATCTCCAGATCTTTAACATAATGTTTGACAGAAGAGTGGCATGCAGAAGAATCTCAGTTACTTATTTTCTGCGTACCGTATCACTTATTAAATGATTATATAATTACCTTAATATCCACTTTAGCGATACAAAGTTTCGTCAATGATGACACGTTTCGGGACTAAGTCCCATCTTCAGATACACTTAATTAATAAACTAAAACATTAAAATCGCGACCAAGACACTGGTGAAGTCAAAAATAAAATAAAATAAGTTACAAATCGCATGTAATAAGTTTTACTAACCACGGTCGGAGCTCCCGCATGCGTTCACCCCCAACCGCGATCGTCACGCGACTGGTCAAAGATTAAGACAAACTGATTGCAGTGTCGAACAGGTAATTTGACGCAAAATTTATCTGGTCATTTAATAAATTGTTTTTGGTGGTACTATCTTTTAAAGCTTTATAAATTTCAAATTCTTCCAGACTATCCATCCGTCTACCCTTTTTACAAAAATGCAACGCTGTTAAATTGTCTTCGAAGCTCGTATATTTATGTCCGCTTGATATTAAATGTTGTGCAAAGTTGGACTTAGTATTACATGGCTTAGGAATATGTTCTAAAAATCTTTTATAAAAACATCTGCCAGATTGACCGATATAGAACGCATCACAATCATCACATTTTATTTTATATACACCACATTTCTTTTTTAATGGTAATTTGTTTTTGTTTTTGAAATAATTTCCTAAATTATTATTTGTTTTAAATGATAAAATATAGTTATTATCTTTGAGAACGGGTCTTAAAATATTTGGCATAATACCTGTGAAATTAGCCGAAAGATATTTATAATTTTTGTTATTTGCTTTTATACAGTTTGAATTTTTATTTTCTAAACGTTTCCTATGCCTATTTATTATTTTGTCAACTATTGTAGATTTATACCCGTTATTTATTGCTATTTGTTTGATAGTGCTAACCTCATTCAAGTAGTCCTCCTTTTCGAGGGGAACATTTAAAAGTCTGTTGACAAGACTGTTAAACACTGCCATTTTTTGTGTAACGGGATGATGTGAATCATAGTGTATTACTGTGTCAGTACTAGTGTGTTTTCTAAAGATTTTGTATTTTAAATTATTCCCGTTATGTAATACAGTGAGGTCTAAAAAATGGATACTTTTGTTGTTTTCGATCTCCATAGTAAATTTTAATTTGTTATGAATTTTGTTTAGGTAATTTTTAAATAATTCTATTTGTCTGGCATTCCCGTTAAAAATAATAAAGGTATCATCTACATATCTGGAATAATGGATGATTTTATTGGCGAAATAATTATTTTTTAAAATTTTTGTATTTTCTAAATAGTTTAGATATAGGTCCGCTAGGATGCCAGAAAGTGGAGATCGCATGGCAAGTCCTTCATTCTGTTTATAATATGCATCTTCAAATAAAAAATAGTTTTGATGAAGTATGGTTTTTAGTATCATCATCAGTTGGTCAACTTTCTGTATTTCCAAAGAACCTTTATTCATTAAATTATGTCTGAGTAAAGTTAATGTTTCATCAATAGGCACATTAGTGTATAAATGTACTATGTCGTATGATACTAGTTTGTGGTTTGGTTGAATTGTAACGTGGTTTATATTTTTGATAAAATGCTTATAGCTTTTTACACTCCGATTATTATCTAAGTTGGTGTGCTCTCTGATGATTTTTACTAAGGTTTTTGCTATTTTATAACCGGGGGCAGTTGTAAAATTAACTAATGGTCTAATTGGAGTGTTCTGTTTATGTACTTTCGGAAGACCTCTTAAACAAGGCGCACTAGCATTTAATAATCTCCGATAATAATCGGAGTGTAAAAAGCTATAAGGATTTTATCAAAAATAAAAACCACGTTACAATTCAACCAAACCACAAACTAGTATCATTCCACATATTAGATTTATACACTAATGTGCCTATTTATGAAACATTAACTTTACTCAGACATAATTTAATGAATAAAGGTTCTTTGGAAATACAGAAAGTTGACCAACTGATGATGATACTAAAAACCATTCTTCATCAAAACTATTTTTCATTTGAAGATGCATATTATAAACAGAATGAAGGACTTGCCATGGGATCTCCACTTTCTGGCATCCTAGCGGACCTATATCTAAACTATTTAGAAAATACAAAAATTTTAAAAGATAATTATTTCGCCAATAAAATCATCCATTATTCCAGATAAGTAGATGATACCTTTATTATTTTTAACGGGAATGCCAGACAAATAGAATTATTTAAAAATTACCTAAACAAAATTCATAACAAATTAAAATTTACTATGGAGATCGAAAACAACAAAAGTATCCATTTTTTAGACCTCACTGTATTACATACGGGAATAATTTAAAATACAAAATCTTTAGAAAACCCACTAGTACTGACACAGTAATACACTATGATTCACATCATCCCGTTACACAAAAAATGGCAGTGTTTAACAGTCTTGTTAACAGACTTTTAAATGTTCCCCTCGAAAAGGGGGACTACTTGAATAAGGTTAGTACTATCAAACAAATAGCAATAAATAACGGGTATAAATCTACAATAGTTGACAAAATAATAAATAGGCATAGGAAACGTTTAGAAAATAAAAATTCAAACTGTATAAAAGCAAATAACAAAAATTATAAATATCTTTCGGCTAATTTCACAGGTATTATGCCAAATATTTTAAGACCCGTTCTCAAAGATAATAACTATATTTTATCATTTAAAACAAATAATAATTTAGGAAATTATTTCAAAAACAAAAACAAATTACCATTAAAAAAGAAATGTGGTGTATATAAAATAAATGTGATGATTGTGATGCGTTCTATATCGGTCAATCTGGCAGATGTTTTTATAAAAGATTTTTAGAACATATTCCTAAGCCAAGTAATACTAAGTCCAACTTTGCACAAAATTTAATATCAAGCGGACATAAATATACGAGCTTCGAAGACAATTTAACAGCGTTGCATTTTTGTAAAAAGGGTGGACGGATGGATAGTTTGGAAGAATTTGAAATTTATAAAGCTTTAAAAGATAGTACCACCAAAAACAATTTATTAAATGACCAGATAAATTTTGCGTCAAATTACCTGTTCGACACTGCAATCAGTTTGTCTTATTCTTTGACCAGTCGCGTGACGATCGCGGTTGGGGGTGAACGCATGGGGGAGCTCCGACCGTGGTTAGTAAAACTTATTACATGCGATTTGTAACTTATTTTATTTTATTTTTGACTTGACCAGTATCTTGGTCGCGATTTTAATGTTTTAGTTTATTAATTAAGTGTATCTGAAGATGGGACTTAGTCCCGAAACGTGTCATCATTGACGAAACTTTGTATCGCTAAAGTGGATATTAAGGTAATTATATAATCATGCAGAAGAATGTTGACCACTCCCAGGTTACTCATGACTGACGAAGACTTTTAACTGAGAGCATATTTCAACACACACTGGCATTTCCAGTATCCATTGTGCTAAAGTGGGTGGCGATACTCCTCTGCCATAGGTCGACCCCCCTGAAGTCTTCATAGATCTCATTAGAGTCTGTTCTGTAGTCATATCTGACCATATACCTGACCAAGCCTTTTGACAAACCATATGTTGATCTGCCTGATCTACATATTGAGAAGTATCCTTTTTCAACGAATTCTTCATAATCAAAAGGAGTCAATTTGTCTTCGAGCTTAACCATTTCCTGCAAATATAAGTGCACTGCTTTTGCATAATGTAAATGTCCAGCAGCATGAAACAAAGGGATCATGTCCCGCACACACTGAAGATGCAGATTTCAATCGCATATGCGCTCAGCTTAGATGAATAGCCGAACCAAGGATATCATTTTATAATATTGAATCCAAAGTTTGAATGTGCACCATTTCCCTCTAGACGTTCCAGTTCCTTATTGAAGGTCTCTCCAGTCATTGTAATCAATTCCGATCTGTTGATTTCCTCATTGGTAGGAGGATCAGCTTCTCACCTAGCAAAACCCTTGTCTTTTACTTCTTCACATACATCAGTTGACAGGCTCATCTCATTTAGTATCAACATTTCTAGAACAGTTTGGCTTAAAAGGTGAGCTCTAAAGGAGCGTGCATATTGACGTCCTGACATCATGTGCTCTGTTTTGTTAGGTGCATAAACCGTTTGCCACAACTCTTTAAGTCCGCTAACATCCATCACGTAGCCAACCACTCCTAAAAATGACATAAGTAAGTGAAGCCCATCAAGCCGAAGATCTATATTAGAGAAATGAGTGTCCCTTTGTTGACTGTGAACAAGATCTTGGACTTGCATGTACAAAGGATGATCGAAAGTCAGAATCGTCGTGGTTTTCTGTAGCCTACGACATTGGCAGCAAAATGGAGTACTGTGTTGATTTCGTCATTGCTATCCGCCTTCAAGTTGATGAAGGGCAGAAAAAGAATTTTGGCTGTATTTTTGTTTTCAGACTGAGAAAGGAGGTATCTGCATAAATACTGTCCAGTTCGGAATGTTCTCCATCCTTAAAAATCGACCTCTCATCCAAGTTAACTCTTCAGGAGTAGTGTAATACTTCTTGACCGTTAGTGAACGCATTTCTTCATGATCCTTGATGATGGCTTTTTGAAGACCGAACCCTTTCTTCCTGTAGTATGGTTTTGTTGGGATTTCGGCACCAGACTGAATTTCTTTGGCTGATGGTAAGCGTGTTAATTTTGTTATTGGACTTGTTATTTGCACACTCTTTGATGAGGCTGGCACACTCGGCACACTCCCATTTATGTGAAATTTCATGCTCTACAAAAAAGGTCCAGTGTAATTGTATCCTATCTTGAACGGTTTTTGCACACAAAACAAAAATATGCTGAAAACACGTGCCGGAGATATATTTCTCAAGACGGCGGCTGTTCCCAGCCATAAAGTCTAAGCACCACAGAAAAGATTATGTTGCATATAAAAGGAAATTTTATAGAAAAAGGCCAGTACAATTTTATTCTATCTTGAATGGTTTTTGCACAAAAACAAAAATATGCTGAAAAACGCATACCGATTTTTCAAGATGGCGGCCATTCCCGGCCATTGATTTTAATTGAGTTTGCTGGCTTATTTCTAGGCTTAACCCAAACACGTGTACCAAATTTCAGCTTGTTCTGAATTATTTCCACTGATCGCCCATTTTTCGTCTAATTTGCCTGTACTAAAAAAACACAATATATTTTCTTTGCAGGAAATTTATTATTTTGTTAATATAATGTAGTACATTTTGTTAATGTTGATTATTTTTGTAATAATTCATTTACTACAAAAAATGAACAGTACTGCTATGATATATATATATATATATATATATATATATATATATATATATATTGTAACCGGACCGCTGTATGCCGGTCGTTACAAATTAATAAAATGTAAAAAGGGAAAATTTTATAAAAATAGAATTTTCAAATAGTAAGAAATCTTGTTTATGTTTATAAAGGTGTGTATAAGAAATAAATCTGTTTTAAAAGGTTCTTGTAAAAATTTTAATAACAGGTAGGTATTTATTGACCGTCGAGCACTTCGTGAAGATTTGAACCAAGTCTGGAGTTAAATAGATTAACTCCAGCTAATAATCGATTGATGACTTTTCTGGCTGGTCCAATATCTCGTTCAAATAATATATATTCTTCTTATTTAAGTTCTTCAGTCTTAATAAATACTCTTAAATTACCTGTGAAATAAGTAACAGATACGAAATAATGGAAATATAAAGATTTATTGACAATTTAAAATAATAATCGATATTTTATCGATGGAGAGCAATTATCGACTCTGTCTCGGGAATTATCGATTGTGTCATACAGAACAAATTTTATGATATATTATATTAAAAGACAGGTTCTTTGAGCGATTAGAATTAATAGTCAGAGAAGGGTGACGAGAAAGTATAACATTAACAATTAAAAATAAATACAATAATTACTATTCAATAGAATTTAAATAATTCTAATATGTAATGTGTATGACTGTTTTCGAACCATTGAAGACTGACGTCACTGCGACGTAGTAAGCAGGTTGCGTATTCAAGATGGCCGCTACTCGAGTTGTACTAGGTTACTGCAAATGCGTCGTGTCAGAAAATCACAATAAAATTACCTTCATCAAGGTTTGAAATGTCCCCGCACTGGTGTAATATGTCTGTAAAGTTATTTGGTGTGTTCTGGCGAAGTGTTCTGTGTAAACTTGTGTTAGTTAGTTTATTTTGAATGTGTTCTCTTCTGTGGGTTAAAATTCTCAAGATATGGTTAGGATTGTATAATGAATCAGTTTAAATATAATGTTTTACTTGTTTCTATCACTCGGATTATGAAGTTAAGTGTTTGTTTTCACTATTGTCGTGAATGTTTTGATAGCTTTAGCTTTAAAAAGTGTCTAATTCGTCTAACTCTCGTTTCATATTTTAATGGCTAAACGCTAGTACCATTTTCAACTCGATTTAAAGAAACGTTCTTTACACAACTGTCCAGCTTGATATTCAACAAAAGACTAATTAACTTGGTCATAAATCTGGCCCAGTTAATCTTTGAAAAAGTATTGTTAACATATTTCGATTAGCTGTACACATGATAAAATATTACATTATATATGGAATTTATCTATTTTATTCATCACTTTTATGAATTATTAACCTTATTATTGGTTTAATCATCTCATTCCCTTTAAATTGATGTATTATAGTCCAAATCTGTAGATATTTTGTGGAAATTAACAAATTTCTTTACTTTTTGGAAATATAGGCTCAAAATTGGATTTCCGTCTTTATACGAATTCCCTCCATTTTAAATATTATTAATACTATTATAATAAATTTTAATTAGTCATATTCCTCTTTCTTTCCTTAAATACATATAAATTACACCTTTGAACTGGTTTTTTGTGTTAATCTGTAATTTTGACATTGCTCTTTAAAATTAATTAATTTATATATTTTGAAAATTTACAAAGTTTTAAGGTATATTTCCTTATTATCATTTTAACTCATAGGATCATTCCCAGTAGTGTTTAACTGTGTTACCTTATCAAAATCTTGGTAGTTTACAGGATTTATAAGTGAATTATACTATTTCTGTGAATTCACCAAATGGCCTAGATTTTAGAATTTTATATTTCTTTCTTTCTCAAATAAATTTAAACTTAATTCCTCCTCTGACTTTACATAATTACAATTATATGAAAATAATATGGTTTATAACTTATTGTGTGGTGTAGTAGTTAATTAACACTACAGTTATTAAAATAATTAATTATGAACATTGTTTAGCAATCTGCACAATTGAACATATTGCAGATATGGTTTGAACATATATCTTTTAACTATTCTTGAGCTAACATAGCATACCTATTAGAACATTATTAATGGTATGTAGGTTATTATTTATCAAACATAATTCTTTTTAAAACACATAACATAAATCTTATTTCCTAATAACCCTTACAAATACATTTTATTAACACATTGATTTTAGGACTGTGATTAAACAGTCTATTTAAACATTTTACACTTATTAATACTATATTAATGCCAGTCCTTTCTGGTTTAAACCATTATTATTGTGATCCCCTACATCAGTAAACATTAACTCCCATACTCTATTTATTATCATTTTTTACAAATGTCCTGTAAATAAAGATTTCCATTAAAATAATAAAATACTGGAAATCTTCCATTTTATTATTTTATTATGCTGTTTATTATTAGATATCAAAGTTGTGATATAGCATACTGATAAGTTATAGTATCACCAACTTTAAGTTTATTGCATTTTTAAAAAACACTTACACAAATTCACTTTCACTGTTGGTTCTGATATTTTGAGTCTTATTATCTCAGACCAGACCTTTAGTAATCATGGACTGTTAAGACTAGTTTATTTTCTTTATTACACAATAGCTTTATTCGGTTCACTTCTTATAACGCTATACAGCACTTTAGTTTTCTCAATAATTACATTTTATAGGATTTTGGGTATGTTATACTTTCTTTTGCATAGTTTTTGTGGGTTTGGGGTTGATAGTAGTTTATATAATAATAGGTTTTACAACGGTGTTTCTTTCATACTATTTCTTCCTCTGCTCCTGTCTTCTTTCTTGTCCTTCTTCGTATCTTCCTTCTGGTCTTCCTTCTTGTCCTTCTTCTAGTCTTCATTCTTGTCCCTCTTCTAGTCTTCATTCTTCTGGTCTTCCTTCTTCATTCTTGGGTAAACCAAGGTACTTGGTGTCATCTCGACTGAGGTTTAGTTTGGAGCATTTAATTTATTCAATGAACTGACTTTATTCTTCTCTACAGGTTTCAGGGTATTGTTTTCTTCCTGTTCACAAACTTTATTCTTCCCTCTTCTTGTTTTTGGGGTATTTTGGTATTCACCACTCTTTAATTGAGTCTCCTTTTTCTTGATATGGTCTTATATAACTGGTTTACTGCTCTGAGCTTCCTGGGTAACTTACTGATATTATACTATGAGTTGCTTCGATACCTTCTTTGGTTTTTTTAAACAGTGGTTTTATATATAATGTAATGATGATTTTTATTTTATCGTGGTTCATTCCTTTGATTTATTTAAATGTCATTCAATATTATTATAATATTCGTTGGTGTAATTAAACCTTATGATTTCACATGACTTAAAATGTAGTGGATTTTCTGTCTCGCTACAGAATGCCCTTCTCCAGAAGTAATTTTTTCAGACTATACTTGCTTTGTCTGAAACAATTGCTTATGATAATTATTCAAGGTTTGTTATTATTTTGGACTTCCTTCCATTTTAAAATTTTCTTATTTATATTTGAGTTTATATCATTCTCACTTGATCTCCCTTGATAGTAATAGTCATCTGAGTTTCATATTTATTATTTCATTTTCATATATCTTCTTAGTATTTTCTCCTTGGGATATTTCCTCCCTATCGTTCCCTACTTTGTGAGCTGGTTCAGTTCAGAGAGGCATTGTACGCTACTTTCCTCTGCTGTCCAATACTTCACACATATTTGAGTACAGAGGCAAATCATCTCTGCTCAAAAAACATACTAATCCTGCTGGAATTATCTTCAGACAGATTAAAAAATTATTCAGAATAGTACACATTTGTTACTATTTAAAAAATATCTTTGGGATACTTCACTTATTACTTATTATACTTCTCAGAGATTTTAATATTTCTATCTCAGTTGTTCTTCTGACTCATTATCTGGATGTTTCTTTCATTTGATATTATGGTAGGAAGCTCTTCTATTATTACATTTTTCAACTTTTCTTATCATATAAATCTTTTGGTTATAATTTCTTTATTACCTTCTGGTTTTTTCATTATAATCTGCATTATTTACAGTAGCATATCTTTATGACATTTTTAGACTGTTTCTTTGTTCTTAAATTTCCACTTGTTCTATTTTCTAGAATTTTTATAACTGTCATTATCATAATTGTCATTTAATTCATAAATCATTTTATATTAATTCGTTTAATTACATAAATCTTTGACATTATTTTCACATTATTCCTGTCATTGTTATTATACTTGCGAATGATGGTTTTTTATTAATTTCATAATGAGGTCAGAATTTCTCCTCATACCACTTCAAAGTTTCATTATCTCACAATTCCAAAGAAGTTTTTGTACTTTATTATATTCAATCACTCAAATCGTATTAAATAATTTTTTCTTTTTTATTTCCTTTAACATCATTTTATGGAAAGGTTTTTACTCTTCATATTGAACTTAGACATGATCATATTGTCCAGAATTATTTGTTTTAATTCTAAATCTGTTTCCTTTTTTCATCCCGTTATGATCCTTTGTTACCATGGTAATTATTTTCTATGCTTACCATAAATATGGTATGAAATCTCTTCTGTTTATCTCACCAAAGTGTTTTATTAATAATTGGTTGGTAAGTTGTACTTATACTTGGTTTGGAAACTTGATTTATTCATAATTCAAAATTCACTCGTCTTATATTATTCCATAAAGTTTTCTCAAATCATTTGTATGTAAGGTGGGCTTACATGTGTTTAGGTTGGTTTTATTTTTCTAAATTCTCTTGGTATTATTGTCAAAATGTTTCTGTTCAAATAAATATTTAGTAAGCTGTCCTTACTTGTTTTTGACCTTAGATGGTTTTATTTCTAAATTCTCTCCTTCTTTATTATTATATTATAGCCATAAAGTTTTTCACATTTTTTGTTAGTAAGGTGATCTTACAATTGTCTTTTAGAATTTTGATGATTTACATTCAAAATTCTTCTTGTTATTCTTCCTTCAAAATTGTTTCGTCTCAAATAAATTGTATGTAATTGTCTTACATTGTTATTAGAATTTAGGTAATTTTACATTCAAAATTCTTCTTGTTATTCTTCTTTAAAAAATGTTTCTTCTCAAATAAATTGTATGTAATTGTCTTACATTGTTATTAGAATTTTGGGGATTTTTAAATTCTATTTTATATATCTTCTTCCAAAATGTTTCTTCTCAAATAAATTGTATGTAATTGACTTACATTGTTATTAGAATTTGGACAATTAAGTCCAAACTCTTCTTCTTATATCTTTCCAAATAGTTTTCCTTTAAATAATCTTTATGTAAGGTTGACTTACATGTATTTTAGAATTTTGGATATTTTAAATTCTAATTCTTCTTCTATCATTGCCATAAAATTTCCTAATAATTGTAGGTAATATGTGCTTATATTTCTTTTTAGAATTTGGCTGAATTTAATCATAAAATTTCTTCATGGATGCCTGGTTAAAGACACCCTTGACTTTATTTGAACTTATTTCCTTGATTTCGTAGGTGTTGTTGTTATTGTCCTTTGAGACAACATAGGGACCAGTGTACAGGAGAAATAACTTTTTTGTTATCCCCTCTAAGGAATTGGATAATTCCCTATTCTTCAACAACACCTTCTCTCCAACGGTATAATGAATAACCTTACCCATACTTTTATTGTATTTATTCCGCCGTTTCTCCTGATCTTCGGCCACCTTATTACAAAATTGAATTTTATCAAATCTATATTTATGCTCTCTGGGGAACTCCAAGATATCTTCAATCTCTCTAGGGGGTTGTCTCTCGTACATTGCGGAGTATGGGGTTATTCCTATGGCTGGATGGTAGGCCAGGTTGAGAAATTCTTCAGTGGCCTCCAAGTATTCTTGCCACCTTCTCTGCTGATCATGGCAGTACGTTCTTAATAGGCGCCCCACCTCTCGCAAGACTCTTTCGGCCGGGTTACTGCTCGGGTGGTATACGGATGTCTTGTATGTATGAACCCCCATTGACAGCAGTGTATCCCGCCTTTTCCTCCCCTTGAATTGTGTTCCGTGGTCGGTTATGATCGATACCGGTTTTCCGACGGTTGGGAAGTACTGGTTGATCAGGATATCAAGAACTTTATTCGTAGTCGTCCGATTCGCTGGGTATAGCTTTACGAACTTGGTATAATGGTCCATAATGATGACGATATATTTGTATCGGTGGCGGCCTCCACTGCGGGGAAATGGCCCACAGATATCCAGGAATACCTTCTCAAGTTTCGACTGCGATGTTATTGGAATCATATGCCCTTCTCTTTTCTCGTTATTAGTTTTTACGAGTTGGCAAATGCGACAGTTTCTAATATACCTCCGTATCTTCCGATTGATGTCTTTGATATGGCAGCTCTCTTCCAGGGCCTTTATCACCTTTAAAGCGCCCATATGCCCATATCGAACATGATAATATAACACTATCTCCTTCTCGATATGGGTCGGAATTATTACCTTCCATTCCTCCTTATATAATGATGGTTTGGAAAACAGGATTCCATTATGTATAGTGTAATATTGGGATACTGTCTCATCCCCTGCTTCCAATCTTGAGATAATAGAAATCAACTTCGGGTCAGCTTGTTGGTGTGTGCTTAGTTGTTCCAGAACTGATTGTAGACCGGCGCTGCTGCTGAGAATATGGTACACTTTCAGAATACTCTCCTTCTCCCCCTCGAACGTCTGTTTGTCAATGTCTACTCTAGACAATACGTCCGCGACGACATTCTTCCTTCCGGAGATATACTCCCACTTAAGGTCGTATTCTTGCAGCAATAGTATCCACCGCGTTAACCTTCCATGGCTCAACTTACATCTCTTAAGGAACGAGATAGATTTATGGTCTGTCCGGACGGTAACGGGATAACCAAGAATATATGTGCGGAACTTTCCGCACGCGAACACAACACTCAATAACTCCTTTTCTGTCACGTGATAGTTTTTCTCACTCTGGTTCAGAGCTCTGCTGGCAAAGCAGATTACAAGATGTTCGCCCTCCTCATCCTCTTGATATAAAGTAGTGCCGAGGCTGATGTCACTGGCATCACAATTAAGAAAGAAAGGCTTGTTAAAATCTGGATGGCGGAGTATAATATGTTTAAGGAATTTTTGTTTTATAAGAGTCAATATATTTTGTTGTTCATTACCCCAGATCCATTTATTTTTAGATGACAGTTGCGGCTGAAATCTGGCAGTCAGTTCGGAGTACTTTTCCTGGAACTTGCGGTAGTAATTACAGAGTCCCAGGAACGACTGTAACTGCCTTCGATTCTTTGGTGTAGGAAAGTTCTGAATCGCTTCAACTTTTTCAGCCGACGGTGAGATTCCCTTATCATTTAATATGAAGCCTAAGAATTGTATCTCTTTAGCAATAAAATGAGATTTTGCTAACTTCAGCGTAATATTGTTTGCTGCTAGCTTCTGTAAGACGTGTTCCACACGGTAGCAGTGTTCCTCCCAAGTTTCTGAGGACACTAGCAAGTCATCGACATATACGGTGGTGAATTTTAGTGCTTCTTGGCCAAGTATCTGATCCATGCAGTGCACAAAGACTGCGACTGAGTTTACCAGTCCGAAGGGCAACCTCTTAAACTGGTAGTTCCGCCCTTCGAATATAAAGGCCAGATACTGGCGACTCTGTGGATGTAATTCCACCTGCCAGTATCCGCACACCGTATCCCAGGTAGTGAAGTATTTGGTACCGTGGAATCGTTTTAAGATCTCCTCAATCTCACCGGGCGAAGTCCTGTCATTTATGATCATCTTATTTATTTCGCGCGCAGCTAAACACAAACGGACTTGTCCGTTTTTCTTAGGAATAGCCACGATAGGACTTGTGTAAGGGGAAAGGCTACTCTCTATAATGTCACGGTTAATCATTTGCTCTATTTCAGCTCTTACTGCTTGCTTTCGTGATTGCGCAATGGGGTAAGACTTCCGGTTAAAGTCCACAGTGTCTCGGAATTGTAGAGTACACTGGAAGTTTTTCACTTTACCGGGCTCATCAGAAAAGACTGATTTATATTTATTGTATATGTCTATTAATTTGTTCGCTTGGTTCGTTGTTAAACCTTCGCCAGTCCTACCGCTCCGGAAATCCCTGATCTCCTGGATTTTTTGTGACCATAGATCTTCATTGGGGGTATTGTCTATTCTCTGTTCGATTATAGATGTTGGATGTATGTAATTAATTTTTCGGATTTGCTGATGGATACTATCGGGAACGACTTGGTCACTACCCACCAAGTTCGCCGTCCAAGTATGTCCGTTAGAAAACAGCGACAAGGTTTCAGTTCTCAGATCAATGATGGCGGAATTCCTCCTAAGCACATCACACCCGACCAGTATATTAAATGGCAGACCGCTCGCCACCAAGAATTCCATGTCAATCGCTATACCACAGCTCATCACACTGGCGGAGACTTGCCTACGTATAGTTTTGTTTTGTCGGCCGGTTGCTCCCAACAAAACAATATTATTCAACGGCAATGTTGGTAAAGTTCTCCCGCACTCTTGCTGTATCCTCTCCAGTTCCGTCGTACTTATTATTGACACGTTCGACCCAGTATCGATCATTAACTTGGCTGGGATGCCTTCTACCTTGGCGTCAACATGTATAATTTCATTATTGAAGTTATTGGTGGGACTCCTGTTATCCTCTTCCAATAACTCCTGTCTGATGTCCTTCAGGTAGTTACACCCGATGATTGTAATACGATTGTGATTATTCTCAAAATTGCACTCATTATCATTATTATACCCAGTAGTCGGAAGCAGTAACGGGTTCTGGCGATTTATTACTGCCTGTGCCCGTTTAAAGGCTCGGCATCATTGTTCCTTTGAGCCATACTAGTCGATGCCTCATTTGGGATGCTCAGAGTGGTTACCTGCCGATCTGTCCTATGGTCTTCCGGTCGTTCATGGTGCGACCTCTGTTCAGTGTTGTCCAAACTATTGCTCCTACGCGTCGGATAGTACCTCGGTTGGTCCCGTTCTAGGCTCCTCCGCCTCTCTTCGTATCCGCGGTAACTGTTTCGTCGATTGTGGTTGAATCCTCGCTGTCTTCCATCTGTGGCTCGTATGAAGTTCACTCTAGGGCGAGGAAACCTATTATTATTAAAATTACCATTATTGGGACCCGCACGATTAGCATTATTAGGGTAAGGACTATTACCATAATTGGGGCTTCTCTGACTATTTACGTTATTAGGGTAGGGATTGCGGTTACCCTGATAACCATTAGAGGGTCGATTCGGGTTTTGATGGTTGGGACCCGTATTATTATTATCATTGTAATTAGTATTATTTACATTATGTCCATTATTAGAACCGTTATTTTGCGGATATGTCCGACCTCCTTGGTACCCAGTATTTATGTGGTTCGTACCCTGGTTATTGTTCTGGTACGTCCTTGGTTCGGGCCCATCACTTCTTCTACGACTCTGTCGGTAGTAGTCTTCATTTTCATAATTCTCTAGGAGCTCTGTCATTGCCTGGATGGTTTTAATCTGGCTGCCCCTCCTTGCACGAATCACCTCCTCATCATAATGGTAAGACAACTTGTTTATTAGGCACTCCTCCGGTATGGCTGGTTCTAAGTGCTTGGCCATACACACCTTGCCGAGGAAATAAGCTGTCATTGACCTGCCGACTTGTAGTTTGTAGCGGCCGTGGCATATATTATCTCTTATTAGATTTTGCGTGGTCTCTGACCAGTATTTGGCCTTGAACAGGCTCTTGAATTGTTCATAATTGTCGATATCGCTCCGGTTGGCCATCCACCAATGGTCATTCACCTCCCGAAACGACTCATCAAGGATTTCTCTGTTCTGGACCCATCAGTTCCCTCGGTGTTTCTCGAGGTACTCCTCTATTCGTGCCAAGAATTCCATAGGCTTCCGTTTGTATTGCCGGAAATTGAGCCATTCTCTGTTCTCTGACATGGGGAAACTATGATATACAGATGGTCTGTTTCTTATTAACTCTGTCTCCTCCTGGCTCTGACGCACCTGTCCGGTTATATTCGACATAGCGGCTTCCACACCGTCGCACCTTTCTGTTACTTGGGTCCTTACTTTATTTACTTCTTCCAAGGCAAATTTCTTG
Source organism: Magicicada septendecula (assembly GCA_034769895.1). NCBI lineage: Eukaryota > Metazoa > Arthropoda > Insecta > Hemiptera > Cicadidae > Magicicada > Magicicada septendecula. The sequence goes on along the minus strand of CM068367.1, from coordinate 962,138,915 downwards.
GTCTCCTCCATTCTTGTTTTCTGTTGTTCTTGGACCTTAGTAATCTCCTTTGTTATTACTTCCCGGACTTCCAGCACTTCGTTTTCTGTTTGACGACATCTTTCGTCTACTTCTCGGATCTGCTGGTTAACAACCACGACTTCCTGTTCTAATTTCTTTACAATGGACTTCTTCGTCTCAGTTATCTTTTTATTTATCTCCTCTTTGGCTAACTCAATCCTCTCGTCTAACTTATTCATGTTCTCTTGGTTAACTTCCCTTAGTTCTTCTCTCAGCAGTTGATTGTCCTCTCTCAATTCTTCCAATTTTTCCCCATCGTCTCTTCCATTTTCCTGTTATTTTCCCTTAATTCTTCCTTTAATTGTAGGTTGTCACTCTCTATCTTCTTACTGGTTTCTTCCATCTTCTCTTCCAAATTCTTATTATTCTCTTCCATTTTCCTTTCCATCTTCTTACTGGTTTCTTCAATCCTCTTATTAGTATTTTCTATCTTACGGCCCAATTCTTCCTTAGTTGATTTGAATTCTTCTTTCAGAGACTGGTTGTCTTCCTTCCTTTCCTTACTGTTTTCTTCCTGAGTGGAATCCATTTTCTTGTTCAAATTTTCTTTTGTGGATTCCATTTGCTTACTCAACTGTAAGAACATTTCCATGATCTTATCCATTTTGCTTTCTTCAGTAGTCATAGATTTTTCTACTTCCTTGTCTGGGACGTTGGCTTCCCCTGTTTGCGTTGTTACTTCAGGTTGTTCCTCGGGTGGTGCGGGTTGTTTCGGTTCCACTTGGATTAGTAACACTTCCGGATCCTCCACGGGTGTTGCCTCCTTATCCCCCATGTCAACCTCTTTTTCGGCCTCTGCCGCCCTCTTTTTCGATGTAGCCCGTCTTTGCATCTTTCTCTGTCTCTATTTATTAATCGCTGCCAAGCTTAGATTATTAAGCCCTCTAAGTTGGACGCCACTTTGTAACCGGACCGCTGTATGCCGGTCGTTACAAATTAATAAAATGTAAAAAGGGAAAATTTTATAAAAATAGAATTTTCAAATAGTAAGAAATCTTGTTTATGTTTATAGAGGTGTGTATAAGAAATAAATCTGTTTTAAAAGGTTCTTGTAAAAATTTTAATAACAGGTAGGTATTTATTGACCGTCGAGCACTTCGTGAAGATTTGAACCAAGTCTGGAGTTAAATAGATTAACTCCAGCTAATAATCGATTGATGACTTTTCTGGCTGGTCCAATATCTCGTTCAAATAATATATATTCTTCTTATTTAAGTTCTTCAGTCTTAATAAATACTCTTAAATTACCTGTGAAATAAGTAACAGATACGAAATAATGGAAATATAAAGATTTATTGACAATTTAAAATAATAATCGATATTTTATCGATGGAGAGCAATTATCGACTCTGTCTCGGGAATTATCGATTGTGTCATACAGAACAAATTTTATGATATATTATATTAAAAGACAGGTTCTTTGAGCGATTAGAATTAATAGTCAGAGAAGGGTGACGAGAAAGTATAACATTAACAATTAAAAATAAATACAATAATTACTATTCAATAGAATTTAAATAATTCTAATATGTAATGTGTATGACTGTTTTCGAACCATTGAAGACTGACGTCACTGCGACGTAGTAAGCAGGTTGCGTATTCAAGATGGCCGCTACTCGAGTTGTACTAGGTTACTGCAAATGCGTCGTGTCAGAAAATCACAATAAAATTACCTTCATCAAGGTTTGAAATGTCCCCGCACTGGTGTAATATGTCTGTAAAGTTATTTGGTGTGTTCTGGCGAAGTGTTCTGTGTAAACTTGTGTTAGTTAGTTTATTTTGAATGTGTTCTCTTCTGTGGGTTAAAATTCTCAAGATATGGTTAGGATTGTATAATGAATCAGTTTAAATATAATGTTTTACTTGTTTCTATCACTCGGATTATGAAGTTAAGTGTTTGTTTTCACTATTGTCGTGAATGTTTTGATAGCTTTAGCTTTAAAAAGTGTCTAATTCGTCTAACTCTCGTTTCATATTTTAATGGATAAACGCTAGTACCATTTTCAACTCGATTTAAAGAAACGTTCTTTACACAACTGTCCAGCTTGATATTCAACAAAAGACTAATTAACTTGGTCATAAATCTGGCCCAGTTAATCTTTGAAAAAGTATTGTTAACATATTTCGATTAGCTGTACACATGATAAAATATTACATTATATATGGAATTTATCTATTTTATTCATCACTTTTATGAATTATTAACCTTATTATTGGTTTAATCATCTCATTCCCTTTAAATTGATGTATTATAGTCCAAATCTGTAGATATTTTGTGGAAATTAACAAATTTCTTTACTTTTTGGAAATATAGGCTCAAAATTGGATTTCCGTCTTTATACGAATTCCCTCCATTTTAAATATTATTAATACTATTATAATAAATTTTAATTAGTCATATTCCTCTTTCTTTCCTTAAATACATATAAATTACACCTTTGAACTGGTTTTTTGTGTTAATCTGTAATTTTGACATTGCTCTTTAAAATTAATTAATTTATATATTTTGAAAATTTACAATGTTTTAAGGTATATTTCCTTATTATCATTTTAACTCATAGGATCATTCCCAGTAGTGTTTAACTGTGTTACCTTATCAAAATCTTGGTAGTTTACAGGATTTATAAGTGAATTATACTAGTTCTGTGAATTCACCAAATGGCCTAGATTTTAGAATTTTATATTTCTTTCTTTCTCAAATAAATTTAAACTTAATTCCTCCTCTGACTTTACATAATTACAATTATATGAAAATAATATGGTTTATAACTTATTGTGTGGTGTAGTAGTTAATTAACACTACAGTTATTAAAATAATTAATTATGAACATTGTTTAGCAATCTGCACAATTGAACATATTGCAGATATGGTTTGAACATATATCTTTTAACTATTCTTGAGCTAACATAGCATACCTATTAGAACATTATTAATGGTATGTAGGTTATTATTTATCAAACATAATTCTTTTTAAAACACATAACACAAATCTTATTTTCTAATAACCCTTACAAATACATTTTATTAACACATTGATTTTAGGACTGTGATTAAACAGTCTATTTAAACATTTTACACTTATTAATACTATATTAATGCCAGTCCTTTCTGGTTTAAACCATTATTATTGTGATCCCCTACATCAGTAAACATTAACTCCCATACTCTTTTTATTATCATTTTTTACAAATGTCCTGTAAATAAAGATTTCCATTAAAATAATAAAATACTGGAAATCTTCCATTTTATTATTTTATTATGCTGTTTATTATTAGATATCAAAGTTGTGATATAGCATACTGATAAGTTATAGTATCACCAACTTTAAGTTTATTGCATTTTTAAAAAACACTTACACAAATTCACTTTCACTGTTGGTTCTGATATTTTGAGTCTTATTATCTCAGACCAGACCTTTAGTAATCATGGACTGTTAAGACTAGTTTATTTTCTTTATTACACAATAGCTTTAGTCGGTTCACTTCTTATAACGCTATACAGCACTTTAGTTTTCTCAATAATTACATTTTATAGGATTTTGGGTATGTTATACTTTCTTTTGCATAGTTTTTGTGGGTTTGGGGTTGATAGTAGTTTATATAATAATAGGTTTTACAACGGTGTTTCTTTCATACTATTTCTTCCTCTGCTCCTGTCTTCTTTCTTGTCCTTCTTCGTATCTTCCTTCTGGTCTTCCTTCTTGTCCTTCTTCTAGTCTTCATTCTTGTCCCTCTTCTAGTCTTCATTCTTCTGGTCTTCCTTCTTCATTCTTGGGTAAACCAAGGTACTTGGTGTCATCTCGACTGAGGTTTAGTTTGGAGCATTTAATTTATTCACTGAACTGACTTTATTCTTCTCTACAGGTTTCAGGGTATTGTTTTCTTCCTGTTCACAAACTTTATTCTTCCCTCTTCTTGTTTTTGGGGTATATTGGTATTCACCACTCTTTAATTGAGTCTCCTTTTTCTTGATATGGTCTTATATAACTGGTTTACTGCTCTGAGCTTCCTGGGTAACTTACTGATATTATACTATGAGTTGCTTCGATACCTTCTTTGGTTTTTTTAAACAGTGGTTTTATATATAATGTAATGATGATTTTTATTTTATCGTGGTTCATTCCTTTGATTTATTTAAATGTCATTCAATATTATTATAATATTCGTTGGTGTAATTAAACCTTATGATTTCACATGACTTAAAATGTAGTGGATTTTCTGTCACGCTACAGAATATATATATATATATATATATATATATATATATATTGTCACAAATTAAAATTATTTGTTTTAAATTTTCTTTGTTTGTGGAATTTTTTTTTTAATTATTTTAATATTAATTATTTGAAAATGTTTCGTGGTGTTCCGAACTTCTTGTTATTTTTTTTAATTGAATTATGTCATTTTCTGTATTTAAAATTCCTTTTACCAGTTAATAGGATTGTCTCCAGGGACAATCGATTGGTGAACTTTCCTTATTTGCAGGTTAACTTCCTTTGTGGTTGTGAAATTCTGGTAGTTATTGCTCAATTAAAATTATATATTATTCTAATTATTATGTAGGAATAAACAATATTCAATTTTATAATCTTCAAGGAATTTTATTAACAAATGGTAATATAATCGATTTTCTATCGATTGATTAATCGACTCTCTCAGGGTATATCAACAGATTGTACAATTATTTATTATCGGGTTCTTTAAACAGTTATTTTATATATAGTCAGAGAAAAAGGGCAAAGTATTGAAAGTATAATATTACAATATATCAGCGTATTAATTAAAATACATATATAACATTCAATATATAATAGTGAGTAAAGAAATTTTCGAACCGTTCAGTTGTACAGGCAGTGTCGCGTTAGATTGTGGGAAGAAAAAGATGGCCGCTTCGAGTTCAGATGTATGACGAATGCATCTCGCTGATTCTGCTTCCAATAAAGGCTGGTTTTCCTGTGATTTCTCGTTCCTGCAGCTGCGATTATTCCTTCTGGTTATTGTGGAATGGTTCTGGTTAAGTGTTAGTGGTCCACTTCGATAAAATGTGTTGTGTTAAGTTATGTTTCACTTTCGTCTATTAGGTCGATAATTGCGCTGTTTGTTTCGTGATGTGGAATTAATGTTTAAATCGTTTAAATTGTGTATTCACTGGTTTTCTGTTCTGTTTTATGCTAATTTAATGTTTGTAGGTGTTCGTTTCACTGAGTTTACGGTTTAAATGTAATTTTACAAAAACTCGCGTTTTTCGCATCAGACTAGGCTTGTTGAATATGCGCCATTTATGTCTTCACTATAGGTTAATATTTGATTAAGAGCTCGTATCAAGTGTACTTCACGACGTCTTAATAATGAACTAACTAACTTCCTTCGTCTCCTCCTAAAGTCTTAGCCAATTTAATATTAGCAATCCATTGTTTCAAAATTATTTTACATCCTGTACATGTGAAACTTTTACATTATACTACTGAATATATTTTTGCTATTATTTAAATTTATTAATTACTAAATACATAATCTTCTTCTTCAGTTCATTCTGCTTGATTTCATACCAAATAAGATAGTTTTACTAAGTTTTTTATCTAAAATGCTATATTTACTTCATTTTGAAAATTGTAAGTCTTAAAATTTACTTCCTGTTCTTCTAAAAAATGTTGCCATTTTACATGTTATATTAATGATTGTATTAAATCTCAGATTGACATAAAAGATTTATCTTCCCTTAATTTCTTGTAATTTGATTAATTGGTTCTTTTTTTAAATATTATACATTAATATGTGACTCCCCTCTTAGAATTTTCAGTTTTTACATTTGCATTTTTAACAACAATTCTTACTATCTTTTTACAAAATCTTTCTTAATTATAGTTCCAGTTATATGACTCTATGACTGATTTACCTTATATAAATTCCATCAGTTTAATTGTTTTCCTGTACTTATTTCATCAATTTTAAAGCTGTTTAGTTTTACTATTTGGCCTAGATTTTTAACAGTTTTTACATACAAAGTTTTTAAATAATACATCTTGTTTATACCCTTTCTGACTTTCTATTCTAATATAATATTGATTAACATTTCCTTATTTTAACAAAAGAACATTTAGTATATAATTTATATTCTTAATTCATAACACGTAATTGAAATTAACAATGGTATTTAATCTCAGACATTTTAATCTGGATTAACTATTCTTAAAACATAATAAACATTTTCATAACAAAAGTTTTATACTAAAAGGATTGTACTCACAGACATTTTATCCTTGAGCTATTTAAACTTATTCTAAATAAACAAAACATATCTGTCCTTCCATCATCTACACTATTTCTTACACCTAGTTTTATTTTCAGTCATATCTGTTTTTTGTTGATTTTTGTGGTAACGATTTTTGGTCACTTCACTTTTTATCTGGCCTGCTCTTGTTTTATTTACTGTCATTCTAATGAATGTTGTATATAAAGAGTGGCAGTTATTATTTAGAAACACTTGTATTATCTGTCATGATAATACTCTATTTAATATTATTCATTGACATAATATAAACACTTTAAAGTTGCATTATTTCACAATTTACTCAGTTTATGAACTTCAATATTGACACATTAGGTTTATTTAATATAACACCAAACTTGCACTGATCCCCTCTTTATTCTTTGATTTTATTTCTAATTAGTTTTATAGTCTTTTTAAAATCAAGAAATCTACTTATAGAAGATAATGAAGGTTTGTTTTTTGCATTATATAATTAATTCACATTGGTTCACTTTCAATTCTACTTTATACACTTTTGGTTTATATCTATTTTACACGGTTTCTAAATTTAGGATTTTGTTATACTTTCATTTGTTATTATTTTTATTACTTTCTTTTGGGATTTGGGTTTATTATAAGAGCACTCCTTCTTCTTGTGGATGTTGTTTTGTTCTGGTTTCTTCTTTAATTACTCCTAATCTCCTTGTTTCTTACAAAAGTATTTCCTTTTCTTATTGTGGATGTTGTCTTGTTTTGGGGTTTCTTCCTTACTTACTCTTATCCTACCTGGGTATTACCTTTTTTTATTTTTAGTTTTGAATTTTATTTTGACTACTCATCACTCATTATAATATTGGTTTTAATGAAACTCTTTCTTCAATCTATGGTTGTGCTTTACGGTGGTTCTTAATTAATTTTTTATTGCTTTCTTGGATTTAAAATGTTTTTATTTTATTTTATGATCATTCTCTCCATTCAGAACTATGGGCATTATCTGTCATGCTACAATATATATATATAATGCAACAGAACACAGGATGATAAGCTATGTTGTTTATATCAGAGCACATGGATGACGAGCATTTTCTTGTTTAAATTGGTTTTATGTAATATTTTGTCTTTTAGTCGTAAGTTTTGTATTTAAAAATGGATAAGCATGTAGGGTATACCAAACTCTTCATAAAAAGGTGTTCTATATTGCCATGTATTTTTTGTGTGAATTTGTGCGGGTGTGATAATGTGCGTTCGCTATAGCTTCAGTGGTAGTTAACCGATTGACGTGAAACTTTGACAAGGAATTATTTAGGTAAATAGCTTCAATTTGTGTATACTCTGAGGTTCATAACTATTTGAGAAATATGGTTTTTTAAGTGAAGAAAACTCAATTGTAACTCTTATCAGAGATAGGGTAATAAAATTCGTAGATAATTTCCATGCAGGCCTTTGCTAAATTATACAAAGTTTTTCATGAAATTTGTATATCTGTTTGTTCCATCACTCATGTGACTTGGGCTTAGCCTATCAAAACACACTAAATTCAGTGAGATTCATTCGTTGTAGTGTTAGGATGGACACAGTCTGTCTGTAGAAGTTGCAAGGGGAAGTTGTGCTCGGTGAAGAGAGTTGTTCTCTTACGAACGTAGATATATCATATATAAAATAAACCTTGGTAATTCTTAACGAAGTTTTGCGTTAAGAACCGAGTGGGTAAAATATTTAGATAAAATTTAAAATATAATACAGTGCTGTTTTCGTGTAAGTTGTTATCCGCTTAGGGAATTTAAAGACACTTCTAGATATCGTGGAAGGTGTACATTAAACGCACCGCATTAAGTAATACCCATATTAATCCTGAGATTAAGAAAATATAAAGTATAAATTAATAATAAACTGTACGAGTGAAATTTAAAATCATTGTGAGTGAACAATATATGAAGAAACTAATTGATGTTAGCAGTCAAACATAAAAACAACGAACTCATTGAAATATCGCTGCTGGAGCCGCCTGCCGTAGAAGAGGACGACAAGACAAAGAGGACGCCAGGGCAAAGAGGACGCCAGGTACGAGTGACGCTGTAGAAGAGGACGACGAGACGAAGAGGACGCCAGGACGAAGAGGACACCAGGGCGGGAGCGATGAGAGGAGAGGAGGACGTTGCAGCAAACAAGTAAAATCGATTTATATTATCGAACAATACAAACAATTATTTCTATTATCAATACGTGACAATTTATAATACAATATACATCTTTAAAAACAATATTTATGTGTATAATAAATAATTTTTCATCTCCTCTATAATAGACTTGTCTGTGAATTTTACACACCCACTATATCCTTATTAGTATAATAAAATTTGATTTGTTGTATAAGGATATTTGGCGCTGGCCAACGTTGGGCTCGATTTTTTTCAGTAATTTTAAAAAAAGAAATATTATTTTGAGTGTGTACAGACTAAATTCATTGAACTATGTATATGTGCTGTTCTGTGTTATCAGGGAGTGTAGATAAAAGTTTGAATACTCTCTCTTATCAGATATTTGAACAATAGTAGTAAATTGTCTATGTGGAGAATTATTGTGGATTGAATTATTATTGTATTTATGGTAGAATAAGTTGTTACCATTTGATTGAGATACGGGGCTATAATAATAAATAACATAAACGGACGTTATTAGTAATAATAAGTATTAAAAATATTGCCGTTACTATAAATAAAAACTATAATACTATATAATATATAATTTATATAATAAATAATCAATATGGCCGAAGGACTAGAATTACAGAATACATTAGCTGCATTATTAGCAAATATGCAGAAAATGTCAGAAGAGCATAGAGCAAATAAGGAAGAAATTAAAGCAAATGTGCAAAAGCTCTCAGAAGAGAATAAAGCAAATAAAGAAGAAGCTGTAAAACAAAATAAATCGCTTTACGATGAGAATAAAAGAATCTATACAGCCGTTCATGACCAGACTAAACAAAATAAACAACTTTTAGAGACAACCGAAAAAGTATAGGCGAAAAGGTAGAAATAATTCGCAGCAATATTGAGACCGCTTTAGAAGCAAACAATTCTCGCATCAGTGAATGTGAAGCTAAAATCACTGGAATAGAGGAAAGAGTAGTTCAACACACATCTACTGTGAGTGAGCTCGTAGCTGAACAAGATCAGCAGATACAAGAATCGAAACAACAGCTGACCCGACTCCAGAGTACCTCGACAACGGCGAACCAGACCACGTTCATCTATAGAACTGTAGAAGAAAACAATTCAGAGTTGAAATTCTTCGGCAGGGACTCCGAGAATCCGCTTCTCTTCCTGAATAACTGCCAGCGAGACATGGACGCAATAGGCGACACCCTGAGTGAGATGGATAAAATAAACTATGTAGTCAGGAGATTAAAGGGTACTGCAGCTGAGTGGTTCACGGTAGTACAAGATAAAATAGGTACATATCAAGATCTGGTACAACATTTTAGGGCGAGATACTGGAACAGCGAAATACAGCGAAAAATACGCGTACAGCTGGAGTTTGGTAGGTAGTCCAGTTTAAAAGGGTCTAAAGAAAATTATTTAATCCAACTCAATCTCGAGCGAAGTATCTTGAACCAGAATTATCAGATCCAGAGTTGGTAAATAAATTAGCTCATCATTTCGGACGAGGTATTCAAATCGCCGTAATTACACAAGGTATTAAGTCATTGGAGGAACTACTACTACTGTTAACCAAATGGGATAATGTTGACAGTCAAAATAATAGTAAGAATAATAGTGAACCGGCTCGTAAACAATTTCAGCCACAACAACCACAAAAACAACAACAACAACAACAACAACAACAACAACAACAACAACAACAACAACAACAACCACAACAATTTAAAATTAAACCTAATTTCCAAAAGTTCAATCAAAGTAATGTATCGGCAATTACCGAAGCAAGTACCAGCGAAGAGCAACCAAAAAACGAGTAGGGTTGCACGGCGTGAGTCCGTGCGATAAATTGAAAAATATAAATAAAACTAAGGATAAAATTACAAATAAAACATACCATAACGAACAGCAGTGTCGAAAATCTTATGTAAACAATAATAGTAGTAAGAATGTATACATTGCTTCAGGCCTATGTCCTGTTGACATTAGAGATGAATTAATATATAACTATTGTGTTGATGATGATGTGGAAAATGTTAGAAATAAGAATGATAATGATATTGTTGTGAAAGCGAAAATTAATGGATGTGTCGGAAATGTGTTATTCGACACTGGTGCGCCACAAAATATTAATAAGCAAGCACTTATCACAATAGATTCACAAGGGATGGAAATGGAAATACCCGTTCTTATAGTCAAAAATCTAGTGTACGACGTTATAGTAGGCACTGACACATTAAGGAAAATACACGGTACAATTGATTTCACTACTAAAACGGTTGAATGCACAGTTAAAAATACAAAACATAAAATTAATTTGGGTTATTCTCTCAGTCAGAGAAGTGACTGTGACAATGCGGCTGACCGATATAGTCCCGTCGACTTACAGAAGCCAGCTGTTAATCGCTTAGATAAGATAGCAGCTAACGGTGGTGCGCCTGATAAGGAGATAACAGATTGGCAACAAAAGCAAATAAATAATATTTTAAATAAATATGAATCAATTTTCAAAAGGCAGCACATAATTACCAACGTTTATGAACATAAAATACAAGTTAGCGACGAGAATAAATTTATAAGAAAAACATATCCGATACCATTACATTATCAGCAACAAGTTGAAGGCGAAATAAATACAATGTTAGAGAATAATATTATTGAACGAGCAGATAGTAATTTTTTAAACCCGATGGTGGTCGTTAAGAAACAAAAATAACGATATACGCATCTACTTAGATATGCGAAATCTAAATAATATAACTCAAAAATGTTACGATTGTGCTCCCAACGCGGAAAATTTGTTTGTAAACTGTCAAGGAGTAAAATACATGTCGCGTCTTGACCTCAAAAGTGGGTTTTGGCAGATCCCTTTAGCCAAAGAATGTCGAAAATTCACAGCATTTTTATATAAAAATAAGTGTTACCAGTTTAAGGTAGTACCTTTTGGTTTGGTTACCAGCCTAGCTGCTATGGTTAAGTGTCTTGAATTGGCATTAGGGCCGGAGGTCGACGATTTTGTAAGTGTGTTTGTTGACGACATACTTATTATATCGAAGTCGTTTGAGGAACATATGCGGCACCTGGATATCGTTTTCCTCAAGTTACGAGATGCGAACCTTGCGCTCAACTTAGAAAAATGCGAATTTGGAAAATCACAAATAAAGTTCCTGGGGCATATTATTTCTGCGGATGGCGTTAGTACTGACCCGGAGAAAATTCAGGCAATTACGGAATTTCCAAATCCAACAAAAGCGAAAGGGTGTTTCTTGGATTGACTGGATATTTTCGCCGTTTCACACCGGAATATTCTAAAACCATAGAACCGCTGCTGGAATTGTTAAGGAAGAACACCAAATGGAGGTGGGAAGAGCGATATGAGACAGCTTTCAACGCTACAAAAGAATTATACAGCAAGAACTTACACGTGTTCCACCCGGAAAAAGAAGGAAAGTATGTACTCAACTGTGATGCTTCAGACTACGCGATCGGTGGTGTGTTATATCAACGAAATAATAAAGGAGAACATTAGGTAATTGGACATGTAAGTAGATCTTTAAAAGTTGCCGAAAGAAATTATTTTACGTCTGAAAAAGAGATTCTTGCAATTGTGTATTGTATCAGTAAACTTAGATATTACCTGTTGGGTCAACACTTTGAAATTCTCTCAGATAATCAACCTTTATCTTTCATGCTTAATTGTAAACTGGCCAATGCGCGGATATTGCGTTGGATCATGGCGATCCAAGAATACGATTTCAGCATCAAGTATTGTAAGGCCAGTGAGAATAAAACTGCTGATACTCTAAGTAGATATCATCTAAGAACAGTACTCCGCGACCAGGAGTGAAATTCAAATTCTAGCAGTCAAGTATACATTACCAGATGACTTAAAGAATAGGTTGAAATTGGTAAATCTTGAACAACAAAAGGACGCATAACTAAGAAAAATTAGTGAAGAATACAAAGGCAAGACAACCCGAAGTACAGAATCGTCAGGGATGTACTGTATAAAATAATCGACGGACAATGGAAGATTATGGTTCCTGATGATCTCGTAGAAGATTTAACCTGGGCTTGTCATGAAAGTCTTGCTCATACTGGAGCTTATAAATGTTATTTGGTGAAGAGAGAAGACTTCGTATGGTTGAACATGGCAAGGAAAGTTAAGTCTATTTTGCGAACATGTCACATATGCCAGACAGCTAAATACGCAAATCAACACACCTATGTGGAGATGGGTAACATCATTACCAAGAATAAGCATGATCTACTGTATATCGATATTTTAGGTCCGCTACCACGTGCTGCAAGGGGTATGAAGAACCTGGTTGTTTGCACAGATGCATTTTCTAAGAACGTAAGTTTATACTTTCAGGCTTGAACAGGCTTCACGCACACACACTATTTACTACACACTTTTAGTACACGCTCTCAGCGGTAATCGCGTGATGTTCCTGTTGATTCCTGTTTATAAGCCAGCTTTCAACTTTACACCTGCTTGTCTATTACATATTACTAAAATTAATTTAAATATTTATTTTATTTCATATATGCGCATTACAGCATATGCTTGTATTGTCGCATTATTCCTCTGCTTGGTAAAAAAAATTTTTAATAAATTTATTTATTAACATTTTTTTTTCTATCATTAGGCACATTATATTTTTATATCTCATATTACTTATTTTTATTTGTATTTATACACTACTATCAATAATAATGAATATTAATTGTTCAATTTTCCTTAGTTGGAAGGTAAAGCAAGTAATGTTTCCTTCCCCCACCCTACAAGTGTTGCTAACAATACGTAAGCATAGCTACTCTTTCCATTGTTCTCCTTTAATCTGGACCCATTGACCTATTTATTATTTTACGTGTAGAACTACATGAGTTTGCATTCTTGCACTGGTAAACATTCTGCATCTTAACATATTATGCCATTCTTCAATCTGGAATTTTACATTACCTTAATCATACATGCCTACGTTCGTTCCTTCACCCTTTTCTTAGCCTATTATTCCAATCTTCATTCTTACATTTCCTTACTGATCGCTCATAATTTTCTTCATTCTTACCCTGTGTTGTAATACACTTCAGTAACAGAATACTCTTTTAGCTTTGTAGTGTGTCGCATGATCGGTTACAGATGAACTGCCTTAGAAAACATATCGATATTTTACTCGTAGTCCTAAATTCTAAGTAGTCTCTGCCCTTTGACTTTTCACTATCGCTTTCTTCTGTGTCCTTGGATTTCCACTAAGGTATGAAGATTTCGCTTGATCAGCCGTTCCGACAATTATAACATTTATTTCTCATTTCCAACCCTTTCTTCATATTAATAACAACATCAATAATAACATTCCTTATATTTCTTAACATATTTGTAACACATTAACATTCCTTACCATTTCTTACAAACATAACATTCTTTCTATTTCTTATTTTTTTTATTTAGCATAACATTCTTTATTATTTAATTCCTTATTTCTTATATTTCTTTCATATTTCTTTTTATTTGCAATCATAACCTTAACAATAACATTTTTTACTTACTCTTTTATCTTATTAATAATTGACAGTAGTATTTTTCGTTTAAATAATTCTTTATATTGGGGCGTTGAGTGTAGTTTTGCTTAACACCCTCCCTAGTTTAGAATTGTTCGTCATACACAGGAAATTCATTGTTCCTTTGTAGCATAGTAGTCGCCATGTACCATTTCCGTATTGCATTCCTGTCTCGTTAAAATTCTATTGTATCGCTGCGACGTTTGTTTTGACTGTGTACTTCACCTGTTTGAACGGCAAGAATTTGTTTCTTAGCTGCGACGAATAACCTCTCTCTCTTTTTTCAGCACGTTCCACAATTCTCTCGTCACTAATGCATTGTGTAAGGTCAGTCCGTTTGAAGCCTATATAAACAGCTGTCGACGGATTTTTCATTCGTCGTTTATGATAATACTCACCGTAGTTTTTATAATTACAGTTATAATTATCGTTCGCTTTATACTTCTCGTGTGTATACGTAACATTATAATTATCACAAGTTTGCGTAGTGTTTCGTATAGATGATTTATTACTACGTTTCTTGTTACAGTGATACTTATTGTGTGTCAAGTGTTTTACACATATTTTTCTTTTATGTGATTTATCACTGTGTGTAACTTGCGATTTGGATATTCCGATCAATAAGGTATGCTTTCTTAGTCTTTAGTTTGCTCTCTTCTTTAATGTTAATTATTTCTTTAGAATTATCGTTATTAATTACGAACGTTTTTTCTTTTATTAGGTTTTCTTCCCATATCATTGTTTCACATATTTGTTTCGTTTGTTTAACAATTATTTCACATACATTTTCTGTGATAGTGTCAATATGTGAGTTGGTATCACCAACCTTTTCTGTTAATTCTTTTACCTTCTTCGTTATTTTTATGGTGTCCTGTTTAAAATTTTTAGACTGTTCTTCTAATCGTTTCTTATTAGATTCTTTTAATTCGTCTATTCTAGCATTCAAATTTTCTGCTTGCTTATTTATATTTTCTGTCTCTTTTGTGCTTATCTCATCTACCCAAGCACGCATCATGGTTTGAAGTGCTTCCCTGTTCAGACTTTCTGGTGCTGCCATGGTGGATTATTATTAAAATATTTATTTATAATTTATTATTAGTGAACCGTATGCGAGTTTTTATTTATTTAATGTTTAAACATTATTGTTTATTTATTTTTATCTACTTATATTACAATTACACCTGTTTGTTGGGGTGGGCGCCAGTTGCGTTATTACAATACAATACACACAACAAAATAAACAACATATAAAAATATCCATTAATAAACATCAATCATTATACATAAAATCCTATGCACACATTTAACCATAGAGCATACATTTATTTATTAAATGTAGGCGTGTCGGGCCCCAAGTTAACGGGCGACAAAATTTATATATAACGATACAAATATAAATCTGTTTGTGTTTGAATAGCCCCACGATCTTGGAGCGCCAATATTTTTACAACGATACAAGTTGCAAATTTAATGTAATTTAAATTTGTGGAGCCCCAAGTTCTTTGGAACGCCAAACTTTATACAACAATACCTTTTGTGCTGTATTTACATTCATACAACATTACTGATAGATACCGTGTATGTATAAATTGGAGTTCAGGTGTAATTATAATAAGAGTAGTCCTTTTAGAAATCGTAATATGTTTTCATTTATTTATTCTAACAAACAAAATAAAAAATAATAATATAATAATAATATTTACTTCGCCATAAAATATTCATTATCTATTGTTCCAATGTTTCTTTGGTTGCCGTACACTCATCATAAAAATATATTTTATATCTTATGTCTTATATTAGCAATTCTATGTAAAACATTTCTTTGTTATACTATAAATTCTCGACTACTCAGTCTGAATGTGTGCTTTATAAATTTGTTAATATTTACATTATTATTCTATACTTGACATACCTTTTTATTGCTTTATAATCATTTTAACGAACTAATTGAATATTTCCAATTATTTTACTTTATATGCTTTCAATGAAAAATTTAAATTATTAAATCAATTGTTAATTCTCCAAGCAAGGATTTAAATTATCTTTGAATTGACTGTTCATCATTAAAGAAATTATCATTAAAGATAATAGCGTCTAACTATGTCTGAAGTAATTAAAATTTCGCGTCTCTGACGGACGTAGCGTACCGCTGCAATTGAAAACTGATTGAAGAGTAAATTTGGTTCTCCTGGGCTCGTATTTATATTCATCAAAAAAACCACACCTGTCGGCTCAGGATTCTGCAGGTCAGAAGCGTTTCGCGGCGTCTGTTCCCCCACTCTCGTCTCATTTCACATATTCCCACATTTTTGCCAAATGCAATGTCTAATGCGGATTTCAAGGGGATCTAACATTGTCTAATTTAATTACACATATTATACGTAATTATCATAATGATCGCATCATTAGTGTAATTACTATGCTTTAAAAATCGCACAGAATTCGCACTTATCGTCATAATTACATAGAATTCGCACTGCACACGTGTCTAATTTTTATGCATTTTTAGAAGACTTTACACTCTTTTTAATATTTATGGTTTGCTTAAAATTAAATAAAACCTTAATTTAGCATTTATTTGGGGTGAGATTGCAAACTTTCAGGCTTGAACAGGCTTCACGCACACACACTATTTACTACACACTTTTAGTACACGCTCTCAGCGGTAATCGCGTGATGTTCCTGTTGATTCCTGTTTATAAGCCAGCTTCCAACTTCACACCTACTTGTATATTACATATTACTAAAATTAATTTAAATATTTATTTTATTTCGTATATGCGCATTACAGCATATGCTTGTATTGTCGCAATATATATATATATATATATATATATATATATATATATCTTGCAACAGTACAAATGTATAGGGTACTGTGCATTGCACAATTAATTAAGATAATTAATATAATGAAATAAATAATCAATATTGTTAGTAATAATAATTCAGCTTTCAATCTGAACTGTAAAGGGAACAACCAGATTTCATGCTTGTACAGGTTGATCACGCCACTCAGCGGTGTCTTTGTGTACACGTGTATTTTACGCGCGCGCGCGCGCGTGTGTGTGTGTGACCAGTTGATTCCTGTAAAGCGTCACCTCTAAATAAATGCTATTAGTTATATGAATTATTTAAATTGTAAAGAGTGTGTGCATAATATCACAAAACCAAATACTCCACAGTGTGTATAATGTAAAGACGCACGTGTGTACGAAAATTAGTGCGAAAATAATAAAAAGTGCGAATATAGTGAAAATAAATATAAATAAAACTTATGTTAATTAAGATAAGGAAAAACGGTTTATACACAGTGAACACATAAAAATTACCGACAAGATGAATATCGAGTAATTTGCAAAATACTTCGTATGTTGCGAAGACAAGCGAAATAAATGTGAAAATAATCCTGTTTAGAAAGGGACGCCAACGACAGACTGATACCAACAGAGGATTGTCGAAACATGATTTTTGCGCCCTAGGGTATAAATACTCGAGACACACCAACTTATTTCTCTTCCTCGTTCAATTACCGTGGCAGCCGGAGGCTCTGCCCAACGACAACAACTCTTTTTCGATCAACCACAGCGGCAGCCGGGAGGCTCTACCCGACTACTCATCACTTTCGTGAGAGCGCCTGCAGCCAGAGGCTATGACGGAATACGAGAGAGCAGCCAAGTGCATGGGATAGAGGCCAGCGTACGGAAGAGGCAACGGAGAGGATCTGAAGGACGAGGATCAAGGACTTCAGGACTGCACGACTACAGAGGAGCATCCAGGATCGAGGATCTAGGACCGAAGAGGATACGCTGAGTATTACCGCTACAACTAAGGTGAAACAAAACCATGTATTTGTAAAAACAAAAAGACTCAAGTAAAGACCATTAACCATGTAAAAAGAAAGACAATATAATTCAAAGTGGAATTAATAATTTTTGAAAATATAAATGTTTATTTGTATAGTAGTTTAGAGTAATGTTTATACGTATGAAAGTATAATTTTGAATAAATAATTTAATCAATTATATTTAAATTAATCTGACAGTAGATAGTAAATTTTTAAAACAAAGAAATGCATATGCAATAATAAAAATAAAATAGATTATTAAAAAGAGATCAGATAATTTAATAGTTATCAAAGAAATGAACAAGTCGAGAGCAATATTATATAATAACAAATGTTTATTGTAGTATAAGTGTGTATATTATGTTCTATGTGTAATACGAGGTACTACTTATATGTTAATAACTAGATGTGTACCACGTCTACACACATGCGAATAATAATGGTAGATTAAATCGCAAAAGAATTGAAAAATTTTAATTAATAAATTTTTAAATGGTTCTAAACAATTTCACGTTGTGCTATTTATTACGATTACACCTGTCATAATTTTGTAGCGTAAGTAATGTTGCTAATAAACGGGGTTAACGTTATAATATATATGTGTGTGTGTGTGTGTACGTTTTCGGTGGACGTCTAGTACTCGCGAGGTGTCCCGACGCATCACTCCGATAGCGCGTTACCAACTGTGGCACACGACACTGACATTTACTTGACAACTTGACGACGGAATTGGAAGAGACAATGGTCCGCCAAAGTTTGTTGTATAGTTACGGGTTCCATTCCTGTTAAAGACTGATTAAACAGTCCAGGTCCTGTTAAGGACCATTAGCACAGGTTTGGTGTCACTGTCTGGAATTTGGAAATTATTTGTATTCTCTGCGGTTTGCACAGCTATTAACACATTTAAGTAAAACTCATTAGTTGTAACTAATGTATAACTTTTCCTGTTCATACATGTTATATTGCCTGACAATTTGTCTTCAAAAGATTCCTTTCCATTTCATCAAAATCTTTTCATCTTCTATTAGTATTATCTTTATCTTTACATGCACATAATCTTGTGTTCTTGTGTTCTGTTCTGAATCTTTTTGGAAAAGTTTTTACATTCATTTTTGCTGAGGTGTTCATCAATTCTAATTCTGTTATATTCTTATTAGCTCTTGTATTTCTTTGTATGCGTTTTAGCCTGAATTTTCTTTTTGCTTCTATTGCATCTGGACATTCTTCGTCGCACCCCTCCTCATTTCATGTATTCTTATTTTTTCCTACTATATTTTCATAGTTTTAATTATCGTTTCCTTCTACGTCGTTGGTTTATTTATTCTCTAACTTTATTTTAGCTTCCTGCTAATAGTTATTTTTACATGTACATATTTTTGTTTTTCTATGCCCTATCTTTTAGGTAGAGGAGTTCTCAATTTATTTTTTACAGCAGCTATTTTTTGCTATATCCTAGCTCCCAACTAAAAAGTGGTCAGAGTCAGAGTTGGTTCTTCGGTAAGTTCTAACATTTTCAATGTCCGAGGTCCACCTCCTACAAATTAATATGTAATCTATCTAATTAGTATCATCAGTGCTAGGTATTTTACACGTTACTTTGTGAATATCTTTTCTAGGAAACCATGTACCATGTAGTAACTTTAAAGTTATTAAATACTGCGTATTGTTCCACTCTGTGACCATTATTATTTGTATTAACATGTAGCCTATGTTTGCCGAATAAATCCTTGCATACAACTTCTTTCCCTTAAGTCTTCTTTAATGCTAAAGTTTAATTTAGCATTAAAATCACCTCATGTGATAATGGCGTCATATTTTGAAAGTTCATTGCACACTGCTTGTAGTTCCTCGTAAAATTCATCTTTTTTCTGTCTCCTCTGTCGGTGCGTATATGTTAATAAAAATGTTATGTTGTGAATCGCACTGTTTATTCTTAGAATTGTACGGCCACTTAGGCCGTTACCCAAAATTTAATAACTAAGCTACTTGGCCTACAGGAAGCAAAAAGTGTCCTGGAGCCCAAACAGAGTGACAGGATTTGCAATAAACACTCTTGTAACAAGTAACAATTTGTATTAGTGCTAACATATGACACCCTGTTATAATCATGTACCATTTTCCTTAAGAAAATTAATTTATGTTATTACAAATATTCAGTTACAGTTTTATTTAAAACAGCTGGAGTTCTTGTACCATTTTCTTTAAGAGCATTAATTTATGTTATTACAAAAAGTCAGTTACAGTTTTATTTAAAACAGCTGGAGTTCTTGTACCATGTTCTTTAAGAGCATTAACAAGATGTTTAACCTGAATACCAGGGGCCAGTCTATTGAGTTGTTGTTGACTGAAGGATAATAATTAGAACGCTCCCACCTGTACTTTTGCTGAAGAACTCAAAGAGTACCATGTTGACCAGTGTGCCATGAGTGCTGCAGATGGTCCTTAGAGTGTGGTGAATCTCCAGCGAGTCTCATTCCGGGCAGATGTGGGTCCTTCGGTGTTCTGTAGGAGGAGTATTTCTGGGCCTGACGGCTTCGGGAAGCATCCTGGTACACTGCTCTGCGGATAGTGACCGGTGTCGATGTTACTACCTCTGCTTCACCTTTCTCCCGGCTGGTGCGGGGACCCTGAAAACCTTTACTGGCTTACGAAGTCATATGGAAATGTCTACGAAGTACTTAACCCTCGGCCATCAGACCATCGAACACTCTATTGGAAGGTTGGCGAAAGAATGACAATGGTGCCTATATTCTTCAGTGCCACTCCTACATAAAATCGACCTGTTCCGATTTGCCGATCATAACCTTTGGTAAGCTGCTTACTAACCGTACAACGAACAGCTGATACGATTGACTAGGCCTGCTAGATTGCGTTGCCAGTCTTGGCAATCACATCTTAATAATCGAGTTAGCTGTAGTGCACAGCTGCTACGCGAGTTGGCGGCACTGATGGCTTTCACCGCGCCGGGAAAATTCAAACCCCGGCACATAATACAAATTCCTTCAGAAAATTGTGAAAAGCCCAGCTCTGACTTATATTGTTTTTGGACGTTATAAAGCCGACTCCTTTATAACATAGGCAACTAAGTTAAAAATCATACTCAACCTGATTTAATAATAACTGGTATTGTAAAATATCTGCTACAGCATAAACTAGCAACTTTAAGTCCTATGATATACCAAATACTTAGAACCGAATTAAGAGCCATAGAACGAGAGACAAATTAAATATTTTGCGTAATTACACACATAGGTAAACAGAAATAGATAATGGATATGTAATAAAAACTATCAAGTAACTGGAATAACATAAAAGGAAAACTGACTACACCGATACAAAACAGACCTTCATCAGAAGTAAACATGGAGATGATAATCTCTTATACACAAGTTTTGCTTATCACACGAATATTACCCCAAAAAGTGGCTAGGCTATTGAATACGTAAATGTAAAAATGTCCTGTAAGACATGTAGGATGGTACTTTGTAAACTCTCAGACTAATCCCGACGTTCATAATAAAGATGAAATATACAGGACAGAATAGATAGAATCGTATTAAAGGTTCATATGAACAAAGGAAATACTATACGAATTGACGAACTATACGACAATATACTCTCAACACAAAATGCTTATTCCACACCAAAATTACAACTATGGGAAATTTAAATTAAGCTTATTACAAATTTAAATGACATCAGGGGTCCACATCTAGTGGATACGGGTTTGGCAATACCGATGTGCTCTAACTGGAGTCTCACTCTGCTTCAACTTGTCTTAGGTGAGATCCTTTCCTTTAGTCTCTTCTGTCTAGTCTCTCTTGACTACCTCTTGTTTTTTTCTGACCACGAACTATTACAGTAATCAAGGGTTAGGGTGTCTTACTTTTACAATTCTAATTTTTTAATTTTGGGTGGCTTAGGATCTTAGAGTACTCACTGATGCCAATAGGTGAGCACTGGAAATACTAAGAAAATTTAAGTATCAGAATAACTGATACAAAGCCACCAAGTCCTATCTCAGAAAGAGAAGGGTGAGAGCGAATCTCCTGCGCCCCAAAACAGGGGCCTTTCTGCTAATACTGTATATGGTAACCCTTACAGAAGAGTCTCTGATCCTCCTGGTATGGGGTTGTCCAACAGGCCAGTAACCTGTTCATGTAAAACTTTGAAATACTTGTAGTATTCAAAACAGCCTCGGAGTAAGGTTTGGAAACTATGGCAGTAGGGCCCTGGCAAAGAATAAGGATTTGAATAAATGGATTGCGGAAAAATCAAAGTTAGCTACGTGGAATGTTAGAGGAATCAGTGGCAAAGAATTGGAAATAGCCAAAGTATTTGAAGAAAACAATATTAATATAGCAGTATTAACTGAAACAAAAAAGAAGTTAAGAGGTTCTGTATATGCATGGAGTTATGCAATGTTTTATAGTGGTGTGGACGAAAGATTCAGGCCACATAAAGGCTTGGTTATATATCTGGATAAAAAAATGGAAAAGAAGGGATAAATACTATGATTTTGTGAGTGAAAGAATAATAACCCTAAAGCTTAAGTATGAAAAAGGGTACATTATCATAATATGTGTGAAATACCAAATGTTTTGTTTTCTTTACAAGAGGAAGGGAAAGAGGAGGAAACGACTTTGTTCTGTCAAACGACTTTGTTGCTAGAAAAAATAATGGATAATTATAGTAACTATAGTGTAATGCTTGTTGGCGACTTAAATGCTAGAGCAGGCAGTACTCCCATTCCAAAACGTATAGGGCCGTATGGAGAGCGTTTGGAATGTCACCTGAGAGCCTACCATTCAGATCCAGGATTCAAAAGCGGTATGCGTTTCCTGATTATACTCCCGCCTTTTCTCTATTATCTGTCGTAATACAACAATGCATCCACAGTCGACCTACTCTTTCTAAAAGAAACCATTAAACAGCATTAAACAGAATCGGTGAAAGACTGAGGGAATTTGTGACATAATGCTCTAAAGATAATTAATGGATTATTTAGGAAAAAGGATATTCATAAATATACCTGGTCGGCGATAGGTACTAGAAAAATTATAGATTATATAGTAGTTAATAAGAAGCTAGTACTACAAGTTGAAGATACAAGAGAATGGAGGGGGTATGACATTTTTGCAGATCATTTTTTTTGCCATCAAATATACAGTTACATATGCGATGGAAAAACAAAATCATTTTGGTCAACAGCAACAAAATAATGAAGTAGTCTTTAAAGTTTATGGATTAGAGGACGAAATTACCAGAAAACTTTATTAGAATAGAATAAATCAGTGCACTGCGGTAATACCTACTAGTGAAGACGTAGAGGTTAAATGGAGTAATATCAAGAAAATAATAATACAAGCAGCTAAGGAAGCAATAGGCTGCAAAAAGAATTGTAAACAAAGGAGGGGTCTGAGAATTTGGACAGAAGAACTAGATACTGCGGTAAAGAGAAAAAAAATTGTAGCTTTAGAAGATGTAGTGTATATCACATCCAACGGAAGAGTCAAGAGAAGCATACCAGAGAATAACAAATGAAACAAAGAGAATTATTAAACAAGGCTATGATTCATGGGAACGCTTCATAGCGACTATGGAACACGATTTATATAGTAGACAGACTATGGCATATAAATTGAGGAAAATATTGAATAGATCCGAAAGAGAAAAGATTTGTATTAATTTGATTGAAAAAAATCAACTGATAAACCATTATAAAAAGTTATATTTTGACATTGTAATTGAAAATGATAAGGCATGTATTAGTACGCCCAGTGGAAAAGGTCTAGATAAGTTAACTGTAGAAGAACTCCAACAAGCAATGAATAGAATGAAAAGTAGAAAGGCATCAGGGACTTAACGGAACAAATGTTGTGTTAATAAAATATGGTGGCACATTATTGCAATTACCAATTCTCCATTTTCTAGATAACCTTTGGATGGAAAACAAAATTCCAAAATAATGGAGGCGGGCAAAATTGATTTCGTTATGTAAAAAAGGAGACAGAACAGATGCAAATAATAACAGAGGAATAAGATTGCTGGACTCAACGTACAAAATACATACAAGAATTCTCAGGCAGAGATTAAGCGTCATTACAGATAGTGTAAGTCTGACACACCATTTTTAGCAGTAACAGTATCTATGTTAAGTTCGTGGTGAAAGTGTAGAACTGTGCTCGTGAGAAATATCTACACCCCCAAAAGCGACCCTCAAGCCGGACAGAGTATATTGACCCATGCACTCATGCAGATCCAGGATCATCCAGGATGAACCCGTCGTCTGAAGGATCTGCAGTCGACATTAAAGGGAAGTGAACATATATTATTTATATTCAATAAAAAATAATATTTAAAAGAAAGAAACCACATCAGTAAAAACTGTATTGTAAATGAGACGAAAAGAACTTTTACATATTAATTTATTTCATTGTAAATTATTAGTTGTGTTACAAAGATAGTTGTGTTACAAAAATCAACAGAGGTAGATTAATTATTTTTTATAAACTGTATTAAAAGTTTAGTAGAAGGTCATAAAAGAATATCATAATTAATAAATCAACTTTATTCCTTTTGAAGAGCAAATGGATTTTAGAAAGGGTAGGTCGACTGTGGATGCAGTGTTTGTATTACGACAGAAAATAGAGAAAAGGCGGGAGTATAACCAGGAAACGCATACCGCTTTTGTTGATCGGAAAAAAGCATTTGATAATGTAGACCGTCAAAATTTATGGAGTATTATAGGTAGAAGAGGATACCCACAGCATTTAATAAATTCAGTTAACATCGTTTATAAAAGTATATCTGTAGTCCTGGATCTGAATGGTAGGCTCTCAGGTGACATTCCATTAAATAAGGGAGTCACAACCTTGTTTAATATATACACTGACGACATGCTGAGAGCATGGAAATCCAGAGTGACTTCGGGAATACAGCTTAACAAATCAATTTGTATGGGTTCCCTGATACATGCGGATGACACAGTTCTTCAAGAAAATGAGGATGATTAGAAAGGGCTATGTTTCAATTACAAGAAGTGGCAATAGAGTGCTCACTGACAATTTTAGTAAGAAAGACCAAAACCATGGCCTTTAATGGCTTTTAAAGGTAAATATCCAGTGAGGACTAAAACAGTTATAAACAAACAGCACTTTAGAACAAGTGAGCCTTTTCAAATATCTCGGCTGTGCAGTAAGCTTTGAATCTGAATATGATATAAGAGAGAAGATAAATATATTTAGGAATATTCGTGGTAGGATTCATAGAAATCTTAGAAATAAAACAAGACACAGCACAAGGATTAAATTTTGTAAGACAATTGCAATACCCACGTTGATTTATGCAAGTGAGGCGTGGGTCATGACAAAAAAGGAAAGCAGCAAATTTCTTTGGAATGCTGTTTCCAAAGCGGAAAAGGAGTGTTCAAATGCAGTTTTTTAAAAAAATACTTTAAATTATACTTTGCAAGATAGAATAAGTAATGAAAATATCAGATCAGAACTCGAAGTAAAGGACATAAATGAAATTATTTCAATTTACGGGAGACTGATGGGATCATCTGCAAAGGATTACAGAGGATTGATTGCCGAAAGCGGCACTGAACTATAAAGCCATTGGTAGAATAGACGTGTGTCGCCCGAGGACGAGATGGGTGCCGAAACAGGTTTATGTGATCTAATCCTTGAAGAGAAGAGGAAGGAGAAGAAGAAGAAGAAGAAGAAGAAGAAGAAGAAGAAGAAGAAAAAAAAGAAAAATTTTAATTACTTAACCACTTACATACAAAATAACTAACATCAATTTCCAGACACTACGAACGTTAAATTAATTAAATGTCTACTGAAAGATTACAAACCTGAGAAATTGTTAATCCATGTAAACTCAGTAACAACACAGTATTAAAGAAAAAATTTAAATCAAATCAATGCTGGTCGACATATTTACAACTTTGAATGTTATTGGTAGAAGTTCTAATATGTTAATTCATGAACAAATACGTTTCTAATATATTCATTAAAACAACTGCTTATGTTAATAAACATTACGTCACTCGAATTAATTAAAATCAAGTCTTAAACAAAATTTCAGTCTAATGTTGTAATAGGCCCTACTTACAGATGAATGCATCTTGGGAATTACCATTAAAGAACGTATTTGAAATGCACATAGTAATTTTGTAAACAGTCCTGAAATGGCTTAGATGAAATCACAGACATTCATATTCTACAAATATGAAGTACCAATTGAATACGTGTAAAAACGAATAAGTTAAGATATGATCATATATATTTAAAATTTTATACTTTGCTTTTTAATTTTTATGCATGGAAGCTAAGTACATAGTATTGCTGAAAAATTAAATTTCACAGCACAGTTCAGTATTAATATTTGTGTCGTCTTAATACAAAGCAGGTTCGAGAACGATTTAAAGAAAGTGACTAGAAGCGTTCAAATCGAATAACTTCACTATTCTTCTCCTTTCAGCAAACATGAAAAACTATCCCATACTGTCATATTCCACGTTCTACTGTAATATTGAAAGAAGGAAAAGTATTGAGAAAAATTTAAAAATGCTTAACTAATATGCGGTCTTCAATACAGTTGTGATTTAAGAGGAAGAATTATTGACTTTTGTAGAGTCGCAGCAATTAACTGTTTGTTGTCCGGTTGGGAACTATGCCAGGTCCCCGGCAAAATGTCAGACCTAATTTACAGTAGAATGCAGAGTTATTCACCGACTGTATACCAGCTAACTGAGAGTCAACCCTTTTTAAGTATTAATAATAATAATACAGTATTTGTATCGAGCTGTTAGTTGCTTGTGCAATGTACTTTTTGAAGCCTATTTATCTAAGTTTGGTTAATATGTTCTACAACTAAAATTTGTTCTGTTGTTTTGTTAACTTTAAGCCTACACTCTGTAAATTATTACTGTAGTATTGCTAACTAGCAGATAAAAATATGTACCTATCTTACATGTAAATACAAATACAATATGTATATTTATAATACATACATAGATACGCATGTATGTGTACGTGGATACGCGAGCGCGTGTGTGTGAAGTCATCAATTAAAAGAGATAGTTCTATACAAATACTGTGTCACAAGCCAACACATTATGGTAAAAGTATTTTTGTTATGACACTTTTGGAGCTCATTATAAAGTAAGACACGTGTGCCTATCGTGAGATTTATTTCATATATTGAATAAATATATTAATTGACGATACTGAATACTAAATCACTTTGCTAGAAAAGTTTTTTGTAAGAAAAGGTAATTAATTAATTTAGGTCGGTTATGACAGTAAACATAACAGGTTAGGCTAACAATTGTTGTAGACAAAATGCTTGCTAATTTAAAATATGCAAGTTTGTTTTAAATTTATTTAACAGAAGCTTTATAAAGAGCCACTAGGACTGAACTGAATTGTGCCGACAGTATGACTACGATCCCTTACAAATAAACATTTGTGTTGCGACTACAATGAGCCGACTATTATGAAGCAACTTAAAGCAAGCGACTCTGGAGAGCTTCATATATTCATATCCCTAACTGTGTATTTCGTGGAACTTGAAAGTAAATTAAATTTGGAAAAATTTCAATAAACAGCAATTGGTGGAGTATACGTTTTGTTAGTAGGTATTTCTGTTGACGTTAAATTGGAAGTCAATGTCCGCTTGATTATCGTTTCTGTTACACAAAGTTCAGTTCAAATGCGAGAAAAAGTTTGTTATTTGATGCTGATATATGATGAATTTTATATTAAATGTAATAACTACATAATGACTTATGAGTTGTTAGTTTGTTAATTGTTTATGTCAGACTCTTGTTTAATATTTCTCATATTTTTCAACCCGTTTATTACATATTTGTAAAACACAAGAAAAATTAATGGAGTGCTGTAGAAAGACTGAAAAAATTGGTTAACAATATGACTGAATTAAATTTTATGTAAATTTAAAATGTATCAAAGAAGTTTATTTTTACTTAATATTAATTAAAGTAAACAAATATTTATTATAATATAATATAGTGTAGTATAATGGATTTTTATAATGGAGTATAATGGAATGTAATGGATTTTTAAAAATAACGAAGTATTATTACATAAAACTAAAAATTAAAACGTAATTACACCGTGGTTGCAAACAGCCAATACGAATGAACGTGTAGACATACTATTGACATACTCGCTTCTGCTCCTGTGACAAATTATGAGCTTCATACAAATTCCTAGTATCGCACTCTAGCCTCATAACTCACACACGAAAGTATCCGTTTAAAGTAATATACTTCTACATGAAATTGATTCAGTTAACTGTAGCGGGCTTTCGTGTGAAAGCGATCTCATTTCTTATCCTCTCATGTGGTTATTTGTAACAGGATAAGATAATACTAAAATTGAAGTATAATATTATGAACAGTTAGAACAATAAGTACCTTAAGTAGTTAAATTAATAGATTTTTTAAAAGTAACTGTAAGTACATTGACGTTATTAGTAATGTACGAGTAGTTACCTGATGGAGAAATAATCACAATCACGTTTTAACAGAACATAAACAAAACAAATTCTATGCATGCCAAGTTAAGTCGATTATGTTTGTTGACTTTATTATAAGAATTATTTTAAATGTGAATATTTTAATTATTATTAGAAATATAATACTTTCTTTTAAGTGTTTACAACCTAATTTTATGACTCTACAAATAGACACAAGCCAGAATTTATTTCAATATTTACAAAGATTTCATAATATAAAATCATTTTTGGTGAACACACATGAAAGAAATAATTAGAGCTTTTTAGACACATTATAAACTACAGAAGTATACATTATAGAAGATCAAAGTGGCATGCGTGTATTATGAATTATGGGTCAGTGAATTAATTATTATGAATGTACAGGGTTCCCGACCCAGTTGAAAAATTGACCTTCTCCGCATGTGGTATCCATCTGCCTCAATGCCGTAAAAACATCTGAGCTCTATCTTGGCCACCATGTGAGGAACTGCTGTACAGCCTGCCACTGTACCCACGGGACACCTTCTGGACTAAACTAAGGTGAAATTTAAGCTTTTTAAAATACACTACGCCGCTGCAGCAGACACCATGTGTTGTGACATTCACCAGTAAAAATAATTCAAGTTCTACTCCATTGTGCTTGAGTCCAGCTGGACATAATATCGGTTAAAAAATTTTTTTTTGAATGGTTCTCTGAATGTAATTACGCCTCAGAATAATTGTAGACCCCGTCGCAGGGCATGTGTCCGGGATCATTATTTTTTTATACTTTATTTCTTTTACGGTAAGGTTGAATGGGGAGTTGTAAAAGTTGTGGGGAATCGGTATTGTAGTGAAGTATGTGGGTGCAGTTTGTAAATGCTGGGGGGGCTTGACCGGCTGGTTGGGTCCCTATTACAAGTGGGTATTTTATTGGTGAATATATATATAATTTAAAAATGGGTTGGGAGTTTTTTTTATGAGTTTTAAGTTTTTTTTTTACTCTTTAACCTGAGGCAGTCACCGGTGGGTGCAGTCTCTATAGGAACCGGACATGTTATCATCTGTTGGATCCGGCACTGGCACATGTCTGCGGCCGGGTCAATTCAGCTTTTCTGTGAATTCTTTTTATATATTTTTACAAAGTTTAAACAAAAGATTTTACAATTTTATAAAATTATTCCTGCTGTTTTAATACTTAAATTTATTATTGGCTTTCTTACTGCTGTAGTCATTTCAGAAAATCTTTAAATTTTTATATAACTTACTTATAATATACAATTCTAATAATTTCATAAAATTATATAGGCTGTACGGCCACCTCAGTTTATAATTGTATTTTCTTTTGGTTATGTTCCAAGTGGATTTTCAGTAGAATTTTATATTTTTATGAAAGAATAGAAGAAACTTACAATTTTATAAAACCATATAGGATGCCATGCCAATTTTAATTTTGTAATTTCTAGTCATTATAATCAATTCAGTTTTCTTTAAAATTCTTTCTCATTTTAATGGAGTTAAGGAGTTTTTGCAGTATTTAATGAAATTATACCGGCTGTACTGAAAACTTAAACTTATAATTGTAGTTTCGGGGCATTATGACTAGTCCAGATTTTCTCTCCAGTTATATATGGGTCTTATAGAATATACAGGCTGTCTGCCAGGTCGAACATGTTGTATCTTATCTGTGATGTATATGTATATGTGTATTTATGTTCCATTATGTGTTCTTAATGTTAAGTGTTATAAAAGGATATTTAAACAATTTACATGATGTTGATTATCGAGGTTATGTGATATTTTTTTTTAATATATATATATATATATATATATATATATGTACTAAATATGTTTCAAAATTTAAGAGATATTACTATCTTATATTGGTGATGCTATTTTGGGAGTTTGGATGTTTAAAGAATTTTTGAAAGATGATATATTAAATATTAAATTACATCAGTAAATTTTGCTTGCGATTAATATGTATACACACATATATATATATATATATACATACACATATATATTGTAATAGAACTACAAATATGTGTGTGTTGTTTACGAATACAAATTCTTTTAAATCTGTTCTGTTCTTCTTCCTTTTAGTTTAAGCCCCACTGTTTGGGCTAGCCAATTTGTAAAAGAACGTGGTTATGGTGTTTAAATATTGGTGTAGTGTTACAAAAATATAATAATATGTGTTCTTGAAAGAAATTAAAATTGTTTGTTTAAACATTTTTTCTAATTAAAAATTTTTTTTTTATTGATTAATTAATTAGAAACAATTAATTAATTGAGGTTCGTGGAGTTCCGAAACGTTTCTCACTTGTTTAAAAAATTTTATTAGCTTTTCTGTATTTTTGAAGAAACTCCAACCACTTATAGGATTGTCTCCAATTACAATCGATCCTTGTTTACTTTCGGTTTTGGAGGTTATCTTCCTTCTGGTGGTGAAATTCTTGTAGTAGATGTTGTTTTTAATTATAATATGTTTAAATTGCTATGTTTAGAAAAGAAAGAACTCTTTTAAGATGAAAAGTATAAATTATTTTATTAACAGTTGTTTATAAAGACTCTTGTCGATTTTTAAAATCGATTCTCAGGGTATCGAATGTTATTACAAATTATTATATAAATTACGAAAGGTTCTTTTAACAGTTATTTATTGGAAAAGTCAGAGAAATCGGGCAAAGATTAAAAAAGTATAACGTTACAAGATAATTCTTAATACTAAAAGTACATATAATCAATGAAAAGAATAAAATAAATAAATATGTTGCGAACCGTGTCGCCGACAAACTAGATGGCCGTGTTCCGTTGATCGTTGACGAATCTGTAATGGCTGCCGTCGAAGTTGTCAATCGTCCCTTCGTAGTTTTGGCGTTCCAATAAAGATATTTTCTTGCCGAATTCACGTCCTGGTGTCTGCAAATCTTCCTTCTGATGTTGGTGTAGTGTCTCTGGTTAAGTTTCGGTGTTGTATTTTTAAAAGTGGTGTATTTATAAGTCTGGTTCACTTTTGTCGATCAAGCACATTTGATGGTTATGTTATATACTGTTTTATGGTGTTTAAAATGTTATTTAACTGTAGTTTTGGTGCTATATAATGTTAGTTAGTCTTTTGTAAGTGTTTAGGTCACTGGGTCGAAGTTGTGAAATGTTTTTTGCTGTCACTCGCGATTTTCAAATTCGGATCGTACTATTCATCGCCATTACGGTATACGAAACTAGGTTAATACGTTTTTATATGCTCGTCAAGTGTCTCGTACAACGTTCAATAATTAACTCCCTACTTCCTTCACTTTCGACTAAAATCTTAGCCAAAGCAATATTATTCCTTACATTGTTCGAATTTTATTTTGCATCCTGTGCATGTATTAAAGTTACATTATATAACTGCTTAAACTTTGGTTATTATTCAAATTTATTAGCTAGTTGTTACTCCATTTTATCCTTCAGTTCATTCGGCGTATTTTGATATCGAATAATGCCGTTTTATTATGTTTTTATCTAAAATTGGTAATTTTACCTTCATTTTGTATCTTATAAATTTTCAAAATCAGCTTCCTGTCATTATGTAAATTCTGCCATTTTCAAGTTATATTTATGATTATTAAATCTCATATTGTAATAAAAGGTTTATATTCCCTTAATTTCTTGCAATTATATGAATTGGTTAAGTTTTAAAATATTATGTTGGAATATATGACTCCCCTCTCCAAATTTTTGAGTTCTGTCCTTTCCATTTTTATTAATAATCCTGTCTATAATTTTACAAAATCTTTCTAAGTTATATTTCTAATTATATGGCTTCATTTCTGGTTTACTTTATCTAAATCCCTTCAGTTTAAATGTATTTAAGTACTTAGTTTCTCAGTTTTGATGATGTTTAGTTTTCATCATTTTGCCTAGATTCCTAACAATTTTTTCACACAAATTTTTATATAAACATTATATATTGAATTATACCCTCTCTGACTTTTTAACATTGTAATATAAATTAAACATTTTTTCTATTAAACATAATAACAATTAATTAGTATCTGTTTCAATACTATTAACAGATAAGAAATAATTTTAAATAATGGATGTCTTCAAACTAATTAGACATTTTTTATACTTTAAACTTAATACTAATACAGAAATATTATTTACAAAGAATGTTTTTTCCACACAAACCTCTTACTCAACCATTAACATCAATACAAGTAATAAATATTTTTACAATTGGGATGTTAGTGGTTCCAAACTTATTAAAAGGTTCTTATTACTAATACATTTTTAAAATATCCTATTCTATATACACAAAACCTTATTCCTATATTCTTATTTACTATTTCTTATACTAAATTAAATTATGCAGTTTTTAAACTGTTTTTAATATGGTTTAGGGTAATTGTACCCTGTCACTTTATGTCTGCATCTGTTTTTATTCATTTTTAAAGAAATGTCATTTCAAACAGATTGACAGCTCTATACTATTACATGTATTATATTCACCTTGTACAAATCATAAGTCACTCAAAGTTGTATTTTTCATTATTTACACAGTTTGTGGATGCCAAGGATGAAACATAAGGTTTATTTTTTATAATACACAAACTAGCACTGGTTCACTTTACACTCCTTGATGCTATTTCTAAATGGTTGTTTAGTCTTATTAACATCAAGAAATCGGTTTGTGGGTTACAATGAAGATTTGTTCTTTGGGTATTATATTATTGTTTCACCTTGGTCCACTGGCAACTCTTACTCTATACACTTTTATTCTTAATTTTATTGTACATATGGTTTCTGTTCATGAATACTTCGTTATACTTTTATTATTATGGTTTTTATTTAGATTGGGATATGGGTGTTTTTTATAAGAGCATTCCTTCTTCTTCTGGATGCTGTCTTCTTCTTCTTTGTTCAATGATGTCTTCTTTTCTTCTGATGTCTTTGAATTGTATGTTCTTCATCTTCTTCTGGATGCCATCGGGTTTCTTGGGGTTACTTCTTCATCTACTCTTCTGGTTTCTTTAAATACATCACCTTTTATGGTGGATCTTGCCTTGTTCTGGGTTTCGTTTTTATTTATTCCTTATACTCGTTGTGGGTTTAGTAATACTCTGGGTTGCTTCCTCATATACTCCTTACCTTCCTGGGTTATATTTTATCCTTGAGTTATTAAACTGGTTTTGATGATTCATCACTAGTAACATTTCTTTTATTCGAACTTATACTTTTAATATCAATGATTGTTCTGCACGGTTGATCTGAATTAATTCTTTATATTATAATGCTTTCTTCGAATTTAATGTTATTATATTATATTATTTTAATGATCAATGCCATTCGTTTTTATGTGTTTATCTGTCACGCTACAATATATATATATATATATATATATATATATATATATATATATATATATATATATATATATACAAAAATGAGTTCAGAACTAATAAAGGTTGTTATTGTTGGTCAATAGAGAGTTTAATTGCAAGTCCCGTCTCACTGGACCCAGCGCATTTATGCTTCTCCTAGGCCTTCTGCCTAGTTCTAAATAACTAGTAGCCTCTGCTTAAAAAAAAAATTCTATAAAAAACTAAATAAAAATAGGGAGGGGTTACCAGTACCTTTAATAGCCCTTAAGGCTGATTAAAAGACAGGAGATGTAGCGCTCGGTACTCTTCTGTGAATAAAATATTATATATCATATGTACTGCTGAAAGTCATGTTTGTAATAGATTATAATAATTAAAAAAATCAATTTGTAAGAGTTTGTAGGTTTTAATACACTCAATGAATTAAGAAACGTTTCTTTTGCAGTATGTATTTAGTAGTTCCTAACTGGCAGTCGTCAATTAATGTATGTACACATAGATTTGTTTGTCCTTTTTAAAACATGGTAGGGAATGGTAGAGCTGTTGATTTTTTAATTTTTACCTGTCTTCTTGCTTCTTTGATATGCATTTGACTTAATATTTCTGCTTTTTATATAATGCTAATTTAATTTATCTGCCTTTGACTTTACCTTTGCATTTGAATACACCTTTAAAATAATATTTCAATGTTTGAAGTGGCACTCGTCATTTTAAAAAATAGCTTTCGTTTATTCGTTGGTTCTATTTAACAAAACAATTTTTACATGATTTCTCGAAATAATAATAATAATAACAACAACAGCAGGGCATTGGTAAATGAGTCCGACAAGGTTTTGTGTAGCGCTTGAAAACACGCCATAACTTAATAATGGCGATCCTGCCAAGGAGGGGTGACCCCGACTCTACATAATGAGTCGTGAACGATTGTCTCATGGCACCAGAACGCACCCTGTTCTATTTAGTCCTAGCTGCGGCATTGAGGGCTCTGCTACGGTGGTCTGTTTATTTTCCCGGTAGAAACTACATGTTAGTTTCACAAAATGATTCTGCGGTTAAGAGATGTCTCAAGGGGGACTACCTTAAACGATGGAAAGAAGTGATCGTCATTCCGACTTCTGAGGGCTGGAAAGGATCCCCCTTAAAATAGAGACCTATCGTCCAGTATCGTTGACGTGCTGTTTTGGAAAATTAGTGGAGAGGATGGCTAACTGACCGAACACCAGTGTGGACACCGGAAGCACTACTGATATCTGGATCAGCTGGAGAACGCAGTTGAAAACAATTTCATCGAAGGAAAATGCATGATTGCAGTATTTTTCGATTTGGAGAATGCATTCGATAAAACATAGAGGTACAACATCATGAAACAGCTACGTGATTAACGGTTAAGATGCAACATGTCCAAATTTATCTTCAGCTTCCTCAGGGAGAGGACTTTCCGTGTTCGTCACTGTCAGTCACACACGACCTTGAAAATGGAGGCCGCGTGATCTCCTCAGGGATGTACCTCAGGGATCTCCATTGGGCGGTACGCTTTTTACTACAACCATCTTGGAGATATAAAAAATATTAGTTGGGAAGTGGTTGTATGTTGACGATCTTGCGCTGTTCTACTCGACTAAAGCAACAGCAATGACGAAACGTAAAATGTAAGGCGCTATAGACACGTTAGTTAAAAGTGCTAACATCATAGGCTTTTCTTTCTCGGCAACAAAGACAACCTGTACCCACTATAATCTATAGCAACGAAGGCATGCGTACCATAAACGGTGTTCGGCTGCACTATAAGTCCCGAAATTAAGCCCGAATTTTTTGGACTTAACTATCGACACACAGTGTAGAATCCGCATGTGCATGAAATGGTTGCGAGGTGCAAATCTCTCCACAAGTATCTGGATGTAAGTCTCTGCCCACCTTACGGCCAACTATCCCTACTTATTTGTAACGGAGTCCATTTTAAAATTCGCTTTGGCCTCCAGACATCTGACATTCGGTTACCATGGCCATACCATATTAACTGCGATCTCCAGGTGGCTTTTTTCCTACTTCCATCTCTCATCTTTCGTCTCTACCTTGTGTCAATATTTTTTCTTCTGTCTAGCGCAAGATCTCCAAGCTTCTCCGCCAGAAGTCTGTCTCCGTGGATAACTGGTTCCAACCAACTTTATTTAAATCGCAAACGTTTGCTCCATACGCCGTTATGGACTCTACAAAGAAGCTATACATCCTTTTCTCCTTTGCTTTCCTGATATCTCTACACCCTGCATGAACTTAACAAACGGATCGTTTTCCCACATTTACTAGCTCTCTCCTGAATTCCATCTCCCATACCCTTATTTTTGCTCATTGTCAGGTACTTACTTCGCATGGTGTCTGATTTAAAGGGAAGGTCGTCTACATCGTTGCTACCCATAGCCACATATTCAGATTTCATGTTGTCTGCAAGTTATATTTCCAGACCATGTCGCTAGGATCGTCAGAATCCTCTGCTAACTATGTCTAAAGGAGGCCACAAAGAACATCTTTATTTCCAGTTGAAGGTTCCGTTAATTATTTATTCAACATCCTTGTTCTAACACTGTTGTTATAACACAGTTTCCTTGTTATCTGTTGAGCGTCACGTCAGTTCCTATCGATGATGTTTTTTTCCACAGAAAGAGCATGGGCACACTCTCATAGTTACGTTTCATGTGAGGGATGTGAACGCATAATTGTAGACTTTTCAAAAAATTGTAAAAGACAAGTGGGTGCTTATATTTCTCTGTGTTCTGTTTTCAAGTAAAATCACCATTTAAAATATTCTGTTCGTGAATAGTCCTGTTGTACTATGTCCACGTTATGTCTTTACTTTTATTACCACTATCCGTCTTTCTGATTACAGAACAATTTCCTCCTTGTTAGATTCCGTATTTAATTCTTCCATCTACTACTTACATCTTTCGGGAATCTGTCTAGGTACAGGTATCATGTTCTTTATTACCCTCATCTAATTTCATCTCCAAATTCTATAAGTTTAACAGCTTATCTTAAGCTTAAGACTTTTATTGCTTATCTTTTTTGGCCCATTCGACAAATGAGTGATTTTAAAATTAAAATATTTTTACACCTAAGCTGAGTTGAATTTTCTACTCAGACAGATTATTTACTTCTTTTCAAATCTGGCAAAATTGTTCTTAGTTCTTTATGTTTTTCTTTCCATGAACACTTTTTTAGTGTTTTGAAGTTCTGTTAAATTTATTTCTGTTAACATTCCCATAATTTCGTTTTGTGTTGTGTTTGCTGTGTTAACAGATTTATTTAATCATCTGGGTAATCTTACCAACAAAGGTTTGAACATAGTTACATAGGTATAAAATTACGTATTGGTTTGTAATTTCGTCGACTGGAAGTCGTGCAATTTTGTCTGCTTTAGTCGTTATTCACTTCTTATGTTATCCTGTATCTCATCAGTCCCCATTGTAACATCTCTAGTACAACCTTTCAAACCTGTGATAACTAATTTATTTATTATTTTTCATTCACTTTGTTCCTTTATAACTAAGTTAACTCAAAATTAAATTGCATGCCTAGTTAACATTACTACCAGATAGATTGCATTATATATTTAAATGATTTAAAAATTCTTATTTTAATGAAGTACATTCATATTTGTTAATTACTTCAGAATTCGTGTAACCAAATCGAGTACATAAAAATTTTACATTTTGTGTAATTGTTAATAAAACAAACTTTATTTTTAATCTTTTTATTATGCATAGCCTGGGTAAAGGACAAGTACAAAATATAAAAAGGGAATTATAATTTTGTACGTTTATTTTGCGTTTCGGTTCTTAATTTTCTTTTTCACCTGTTTTACTGTATTACTATCACATTAGTAAAAAGCAAAAAGGTTTCTCCATACGTATATCTTTCAGTTTCAGAAATGTAATGCTCTCAGCGATTACTAACAATTCAGAAGTGAACATTTGTCAGCTATCGGAGGTAACGATTATAACATAGACGTAAAACTTACAAACCAGTGCTTTTATATTTACAACAATGGATGTTACACAGATGGCGAAACGTACGATCACTTAACCAAATCTTTCTATTGTCCTCTGCGTAATGCTTAGCGCACTGGTGCGTTCAGAATTGTGTTCTGTTTTCATCGAACATTTGCTTATAAGATTGACCTTTTCGTACAATCTCAGATTGAAACTAATACGATTTTATAGATGGTTACTGGTGTGTGTTATGTAATATATGGATTCACTTTTGTATATTCTGTTAGCTTTAAACAATTCATGATTAGGTTCTGAAGTAATATATAGGCCTATTAATAAATTTAATAACAAATATTAGTACCTTTATAATATTACTAAATATATCAATAACTTTTTGTAAATTTTGATTACAAATCCGATTTTTGTAAACACTCGGGTATAGAAAAATGTCACTAGTGTTTTGCCTCACACAATTTAAACCTTTTGTGTGCGTGCACACGCGCAGCCTATGTATTACTAATTTCCATTCGCTATATCGCAGCTGTGTTTCGTACTCTGTCGC
Source organism: Magicicada septendecula (assembly GCA_034769895.1). Classification (NCBI taxonomy): domain Eukaryota; kingdom Metazoa; phylum Arthropoda; class Insecta; order Hemiptera; family Cicadidae; genus Magicicada; species Magicicada septendecula. The sequence goes on along the minus strand of CM068367.1, from coordinate 962,100,602 downwards.
GTGTTATCTGTTTTCAAATGATAGGGAACATTACTGTATTTTATTCGCAGGCAACGGATATAACAGTGATATTGAATTTTACATAACTAGTGACTTATTATCAATTTTGGGATAACGCTAACATTGAGAAACCTATTCTCAAAAAAGTAGGAAGGGCAGCTAAACATAGGTGTATGATTTTGGTATTGAAGTTAAAGAAATATTTGTTTATAAAAACGCCAAAACCTTTAAAACGGTCTCTAGCTATGTTACCTGTCAAAGTACTGTAAGAGTAGTCGATTTGAAAACGAGTGTCGTGAGGTAAGTATTCACCATGATCTGTTGTTTACACTTATTATGTATTATCGAATTATCGTTGTCGATACGGTGTCAGTTCTATCCTTAAGTACTAAACGTTCTATGAGGGAAATATTAGAAACTCATTTTTTCTATGAGAAAAATTTTTATTCTTCCATATTTCAATGCCCATTTTAAATTGTAAAATGTGACAAGACAGTAAATAATAATAGTAATAGGAGTAATAACTACTGCCGTGCATTAATTTGTTACAAAAGGAAATGAATGAAAAGAGGTAATAATATCAGCACTTTGGTGTCACGTCCCGTGAAACAAAGGAAAACTCCGTTTATGAGTATAGTTTGCTGCTGGTCAGTGGGCTCTTTTAGAAATTATTATACTACTATACGTGTTACCAGCAGCTGGAGATTTAATAACAGACGACGGCTTAAAACCAAAACCAAACCCAAGCTTGACTTGACGAAAGGTTTACTTCAAGCTTGACTAGCCCGCCTGTACAACCAGTCCATTCAGGTTTTACATATTGTAACGTTACCAAATATGGTAGTTACATAATATAAACTAATATAACGTCAAGTAAGAGAAAAGCATGGAAGTATGTCTAGATAAATAAACCTAAGTGTATAAAAGTGTGTATCTACAAATATGTTTAATGTAAAAATCCAACGATAAAGAAGATAATATTAACATAGCAACATCAAATACAAAATGAAGAAAGAAAATGCCATGAGCCAAAACAAAATATCAGTAACCAGACCCAATAGGATCCAACAGTGAGCGGAACCGACAAAATAAGGACCAACACACTCCAACAGCGAGGAAAATAAATAAAAATAGTGACTACAACGAAAATATTGAAGAAGAAGAAAGAAGAAGGACAAGGAAGCATACCATGAAGAGAGAAGAAGATGGATGGATCATGCAAGGACTCAACATAAACCACGTGTACTAAAGACTATATAAGAGACCAAAGGAAGTGATGATTATCAAATATGAAAAGAAAACCAGTGTTTAACATTTAAGGAACCACAAACAATTGCAGTGAGTACTTGATATATATGTGAAACCTGTGAAAAGTTAACTAATTTCAACTGAATAAACCACACAAACAATCCCAGTGCTGAAGTTTATAGTGTAAGAAAATATGTTAATTTCATAATGAAACAGCAAGAATTAAAATAGTCAAATAAACACAGACAATGAGTGTGACTAATTTAATAAAGGTTGTGATCAATACAGATAATCATAAGACCACCAGAATAGAATAAAATAGAACAATTATGTTATTGTTCATAGAGAACTGACAACAAATTAAAAAAAAACCTTTGTTATGTATCAAACAAAGTGACAGGAATTGAATTCAACCAATGACCAGAAAAATATTGTAATTAATACAAAAAGATTTGTGTTATTGTTTAACAAGGAGTTGTATAAACATGTGTAACAAAATAATTAAAATATTATAGTAAGATACCATATTGAAGTCAAGTTAGAAGTAGAAAAATACTGCATTAAAACATGTGGTACATTTGTTACATAACCCCATAGGGAAGACACCTATGAAACAGAAAATCATACATGTTAATATAAATAATTGATCATCAACTATGATATCAATCAAGAATTTGTTATAAATAATAATAAATCCTAAGAGACAATGTATTATATTGCAGCACAATGCAAATAAAACAAAGCAAATATGATGACACAGAGATAGTAGAGATGGAACAAGTATGACAATTTAGTTAGACAAAATACAATATCAAAACAAATACCAATGTTAATAAAAGTATTACCAGTAGTGAGATAAATATCTGGTACTACCTTGAGAACAGATTCTGAACATAATAATGACAGTATTGTAACCAAAATATTATAAACTAACTAACTATGTACATATAACCAGAAGTAAGCTGAACCATTGTATAACTAACTAGCTAAGAAAAATACTGTATCAAAGATTGAACACAGATAGTTAAGGTTGTTACCAGTAGTAAGAGGGAATCCCAATGCTACTTTGAGAACAGACTATGACCATAAAAACAGTCATTTTATATACAAATAATTAAAAACCAAATGACTACAATGAAAGCATCCAGATGTAAACAAACCATGAGGAGCAAGTTATTTATGAAAAATATAACATGTAAACTTGTTTAAAAGTAAATGAAAACATTATCAAGAGTTAGAATAATGTCTAATACTACTTTGGAAACTTAAACCAAGGGTAACAATAACAACTTAGTTGTTGTACTAACAAAAATAAATGACTACTATGATATGACACAACATAAACAGACCCATTACTGAAAAATTGAAGGTTCTGAACTAGCTAAAAGCTAACTATTATGTATAATGAATTAGGTACAATGTGTGTACACTAATTACAATTAGTCCATGATATAATTTATATAGAGAAAACCAGAAATAAGGTAACAATTGTATAAGAGAGATAGGAGGGGACTAAAACAATGTAAATAGTAGATTAAACACAGTCATGTACAAATATTCTAGTGTAAAATTATGTAAATAGACGTTACTAATATTATTAGATCGCAATATTACTGTTTTAAATAAGAAAAATTAGTTTTAAGCACATTTATAAAAAATCAAATATGGACGCCTAATGACGACATAGCGAGATATTGTTTAGGGAACAACTATTCCCAAATTTTGAATCAAACCAATTGAGATATGGACTCAGAGTGTTTATTTAAAAAGTGTTTTAATATAAATAAGTGAAATTTGGTGTAATAGACTTATAAATATAAGATACACCAGAAATAATTAATAAAATTGTTATAGTGATAGAAGTGATGGACGGAAAATAATCATTCTTGGACTTAAATTAAAGCGTAGGATGTCCGCAAGTCACTGACATCAACCATTTAACGATAGGACATAGATTAAGAAAGTTGTTGTGATTTTAAACTTTTCAATTAAATTTTTGTACCAGTGCTGACGTCACAAAGCCTCAACCTCAAAATCGAATTTGTTAAAAAATTAAATGTTTTAAGAAAACAAAGGCTTTTGGGTCAGAGAGTATAATTTTTTCAACCAATAGAATGAATGAACCTTAGCCAGACGAGCAGGAGACGCTTAGTAGAAGCATCACAGTTCACGATCAGTCTTTCGACGGAGAGGCCACGCCGCTCGCCAACATGAAAAAGTTTTAATTTTGAATTTGTGCGCGGCATTGACATTAAGTAAACCAACATACATAACCTTAACACTACACCAATATTTACGAGTGAAAGGTGCGGAGTTATTTATTTAAACAAGTACGATTAGTGTATAATATCAATCGTACTTGCGAGTGTTGTGAAAGATAAAAAACAGGGAGTACAATTTTTATTTAAATAATATTGAAACTGAAATAATAATTTCGTAACAAATAACTTTGATACTACGCAAGTCAGAAAAGGCGAAGTATCAAAAACCATGATTGAATTATCAGAATTAAAAGAAATATTAATTCACAATTATTAAAATATTGGAAAAAATATTTTAATTATTTATCATTATTAAAAACTTGTGTTAGAAGCATTTATTACTAAATACGAGTAATAACAATAGTCACTCATTTGACTAAAATTGTTTTCTTGATTTCTCGATGTTTTAAAGCAAACATTATTAACTTTAATACGAAAGAATAAATGTAATCCTGATAATAACACATCAATATATTACGAATAATGTGTTTATATTTAGATTAAGAAATAATAAATATTAAGAAATAGTTAACCATTATAACAATACCCGTTATAACATAACCTTAGAATCGTAACGGTAACTTGCCAGTTTCACTGTTACCGGTCTGTTCTCAAGTAAAATCCAAACCAGATGGAAATAATAACAAGAGTTTTTTTAAGAAATTTTTCTCTTGCAAATAGATAATTATCAAAACGAATTATTAAAATAAAGTGATACATTGTAACTGTACAAGCCAACGAGCTTGGTAATTGTCAGACTAGTACTAAAAGTTGCGTGCGCATTCCCGCGTACGATAGTACCATAACTATCAGATATATGGTATTAATTTTCGATTTTTATATTTGTTTGTTTATTATTAATTATTGTTCATTTTATATCGTTATTAATATTACATCTTGTACCTGGTATCATGTTACCTAAAAGAACCTTACGAATATGGTAATTCACTGATACAAGAGAACATAACCTCTTGAAATTGACTTATTGTACAAATAACAGGTTTACCAGCCTTGAGGCTGAACAGAGTCTTATTTTGAAATTTGAATTGTAATTATTATCTAAAAGGTTGTTAGCTATTGATTGTTCATTGTTCAAAGATTTTATAATATCTCGAATTGTTAATAAACCTCCACTTTTAATTACCGGTGAAAAAGAGTATCATTTCAATTCTAAATTAGTTCATTTATTTTTAATCAGTTCTACCAAAGGTGGCGGAAGAGTTCAAATAGATCTAATAATTCAGAATATTATTTAGATATTATTTCATTTATATTGTGTGTGATAACTATATTGAATATTCAACCTGAATATTTATTTGTATGTAAAGTGTATGTATTTCAGCGGAACCGTCACTGAACAGGACTGAAATATCCACGTGTGGTAAGTGAGGGAGGTATATGACAGAGTGCGCGAAACATTTTAAATCAAAAAGTGGACTATTAATACGCACCCATTAAACAATACAATCACACTAATAACCATAATAGTTACAATTACGACATTTTGTAAAAAACAACATTACCGTAGATACCAGTGCGTATCTACACTCACACTACTACACCATTACAAATCTACATTATCGAACTTGGATATTGTAGAAATCTATAAAGTTCCTTTATAATATATATAATTATTGATAACAACATACAAACTTTCAATAAAATTTAACTAATGGCGTTTATAAAGTTAAAAATGATATAGTCTTGATTAGATTATATTGTAAGTGAAACATTCAATTACAATTCAAAAAAACCTCTGAAGATACAGAATAATTTCTGTGAAACGTGCGTCAGGTGAAAATAAACCTACTTGCAGTGTATTTATTTGAAGATAATATAATAAATTCATCTTGACAAGATTATAAATTAATGAAATATAGGCAAGGACTATGACAAGGTCGATATAGGCAAGTATTCGTTATTTTAGGCACATAGAGTATACATTAAGACTCGATTCGGTTTACGTTTCCCTGACAATGAGTTGACACTAGGGATGGTACCAGCTAAGTGCTGTAAAAGACGACTCTTGCTGAGTTGTACTGCAGTCCACATTCTCCCCCGCTTTGGAAGCAGGTCACTGTTCACTGCACCATCTCTGGACTCCCGTCAGTATAAGTTGCCCCACAGTAAATATCAAAATTTTTGTGAAATGAGAATATGTTTCGATGTAATATTATTAACAGAATAAATTTTCAAAATTATTTTTTACTCGAACAATAAATTTAGGAATGAAGATTTGCAATTTATGGTGGTGGAGCAGGGTTGTTTCTTCAGTTACCGACATGTGAGTTATGATTTCTGGTACTAATACAATGTTGAATACAGTAGAGACGGGAGAATTGGGTCACTTTAGTGAACTTGATCAGTAAATCTCAATCACTAAAGTGATTCGAGCTGTAAGATCCGCTCAATTCGATCACCAATCAGCGGGTTCACTTAACTTATATTGTTTGTATTCTTTATGTCAGTAAAGTCCCTATAAGAACTCTGTCACAGCAAGTTCGCTAACAGCGCTATATTTTTTCAGTCATTATATAAATTCCTGATAGATGAATGATTACACCCCCCCCCCACAAATAGTTTGAAACTGTAGACAAACGTGAACGGGATTCGTCTGGGTTTATATATACTTTTTTTTAAGACTGGGAAGAATAAAAGGAGACTAAATTATATAAATATATATTCCAAATAGGAAGAAAACATCTTGAGCTAAAGTCATTATAAAATATATATTATATAGGCCTACATCAAGAAACGAACTGTAGCAGAAAGTGTTTGAATATTACAACATTACTTACGCTGTAAAAGTATGACAGGTGTAATCGTAATAATAATAACACAACGTAATATTGTTTAGAATTATTTAAAAATTTATTAATCAAACATTTCTTATTTGGTTGTGATTTAAAAATATCGTTATTATTTGCATGTTTGTAACCGTAGCACACATCCAGTTATGATAATCTCGTATTACACATAGACATAATATACACTCTTATACTATAATAAACATTTTTAATTATATAATATTGCTCTCGGCTTGCTCATTACTATGATAATTATTCGATTATCTAATCTCTTTTTAATAATATAATTTCTTTTGATTATACTGCATATGCATTGCTTTGTTTTCTAATAAAAATGTAGGCTACTATTTACTTTTATATTAATTTAAATATCATTGACTAAGTTATTGATTCAAAATTATAGTTTCATACTTTTAAACATTACTCTAATTACTATACAAATAAATATTTACATTTTCAAAATTCATTAATTCATCTTTGAATTAGATTGTCTTTCTTTTTACATCGTTAAACATATTGTCTTTATGTGAGTCTTTGTTTTACAAATACATGGTTGTTTTTCACCTTATTGCCGTGGTAAATAGGCAGCGTATCCTCTTCGGTCCTAGGTCCTCGATTCTGATGCTCCTCTGTAGTCGTGTAGTCCTGGAGTCCTTGATCCTCGTCCTTCAGATCCTCTCCGCCGTCCGTCGCCTCGTCCCGTACGCTGGTTTCTATTTCATGTACTTGGCTGCTCCCTCGTATCCCGTCATGACCTCAGGTTGCAGGTGCTCTCACGAAAGTGATGAGTAGTCGTGAAGAACCTCCGGCTGCTGCTGTGGTTGATAGACAAAAGTTGTTATCGTGGGGCAGAGCCTCCGGCTGCCACGGTAGTTGTACGAGAAAGAGAATTAAGTTAGCGCGTCTCGAGTATTTATACCCTAGGGCGCAAAAATCATGTTTCGACAATATTCTGCAGGTCTAAGTCTGTCGTTGGCGTCCCTTTTTAAACACGATTATTTTTACACTTAATTCGCTTGTCTTCGCTCTTTTTACCTACAGGAAAGTCTGTAAAAAGTTGTATCAAAACTATGCTTAAACTGCGTTTGCAGTGTGTAATTAATAAAGAAAACAATTAATTATAGCAAATGTACTAAAACAACCGAAACGAAAGAGATTTACAATATTTGCTTCTTGTAATTAATACCGCTACGTAGCTTGCAACAGTAATATTAAAATTTGATCGTATTAAACTACATGCGTAAAGAGGTACTTTATGCTCAGATGAACATTCTAAATCTTTGCGAATACCTGTGATTATGTTGAAGTAAACACAACACTCACAAACATTTATACACAAACAACTTTCCTTGAAAGACGGAAAGTAGAAATGGAAATTCATACATATTCCCATTTAAATTCCCTTTGAGAAGCGTCGATATTATATCGTATGAATATTTTTGTGAGAGTGTATTATAAAAATTACTTTAAAAACAAATAAACTTGAAAGAATAATTTGTTTTCACAAAGTTCAGGATTTATTATTCTCGTATTTTAAAAATTTTGCCGAGAGATCTGAATACGCAGAATGAAATATTTTTATAGGCGGCGAAAATAGTAAAATATTATTCATCGTAAACAATTTCTGACAAAAATTGGAATATTTACGTGTATACAGGTGTTCAGGTTCCCATCAAAACGTTTTTTACGATTACGTACAATATCTCGTTGATTTTCCAGTCGTCTCGTTTGTCTGCGATTATCCTATTCAATTGTCAGCACATCCAAGTCGAGATCAAATAAATAGGTCGAATAATGTTGATTTCTATACGTAACTGTAATATTTTGCATAGTATATCACTTAGTAAGAGCAAGTTTCCCATTCAGCGTTCAAATACATCTGTAAATTAATAAAATTTGTAACAGATTTCAAATTATGTAACAGGTTGAAGTGACAAATAATACCATTTTGCAAATATATTTTAAAGAAATAGGAGGTGAAACATTTGATGCTATAATTTGAGCATGTAGTATCCGTTGCAAACTTAACATTAATATACGTTAACATTAATTCAAGGGTGAAAATATGTTGCTAATTCTTTATTGGTTCACCTAAGTCCGATATATTTATTTTACTATTTTGAGGTAAAATATTATACTCATTGAATAAGCCAGTTTCGGCGATTTTAGTTAATTTAATTTTGCGAAGAAATTTTAAGGATCATTCTTATTTTCTCCTCTCAGTAAAATGTATTACTTTACCAAAGCCACAGTTTCGTTATTCCCAAATTAATGCAGTCGCACTGGTGTAAGGCCGGTCCTGGAAAGAACTTTACAACATTAAGATGAGTTTTTCAAATATAATCTATTAAATTAGTCTAATGAATAAATTTGTGTTAGTGGTTGAAATCACAATCAGAATGATCACTGTTGCACACCACTATATAAAAATTATTCCGATTAGCGCTTTCAAGCTTCACAGCTCATCGTCAGATCGGGAATAGACAGGAAATATGTGAAACCCAACCCTTCACCCCTCTCCGCCACCCTGCTCACCCACAACAAACTAAAAATTAATGACCCTTCCCCTTCCCCTAAACTCTGTCTCACCATCTGTACAGTTACATATTTTTCTAGTAAATTCCTTGTGTTTCAGTGTGTGTGTGTGCATCCTTTTAAACTACCCTCTTCCTCTCCACACACGTGGGTCAGTCACACCCCCTTATTTTAAAATAACCAATTAGTACTATCCAATATAATTCTTAATCTTATCTATCTGTCCTCTCTCATTTATTTCTTAATCATGTTATAAAATATTTCTTCATTATCAAATTTAATTTTAATATTAATTAAATTGTCTAACCCTTTTTCTCTTTCTTTCAATATTTCTAACTCCTCTCTAAGCTTCCTTTCAACTGTGTTATTTACTACTTTTACAATTTCGTATTCTTCCAAAGGATTAACAAACTTATGGTTGTCTTCTATGAAATGTCTTGCATATAACGAATTGGTTGTTCTATTACCTTCTCCACGTTTGTGGTCAGACAACCTGTATACGAATTTTCGTCCTGTCTCCCCTAGGTACACTTTGTTGCAGTCTTTACATTTTAATTTATAAATTCCGCTTTTCTGTAATACTGGAATTTTTTCTATATTCTTATTCCTTATCTTATCAAATACCGTTTCTCATTTTTTAATAGCTGTATTTAATCCATATTTCTTAAAACATTTTATAATTTTTCTAGTATGTCAACCTATGTATGTCAATGACCCTGCATAATTCTTTTGTTCTGGTTCTATTTTAGCTTTTTGTATTTTGACCCTTTTCATAACTTTATCCACTATGTTGGTGCTATAATTATTATTCCAATAATGTATACCAATAATATAATAATGTAATGTATACCAAGTAAATATAATTAACCAATATAATTCTACCAAGAGAGTCTTACCACCCATACAGATATAAAATGGCGGCAATCAATTCCTTTTGTTACAGAGCTCAGAAGTGTTTAAAAGAGACCGAATCAAAAGATAGGGAGTTAAAAACGGTAAAGGGAATTGTAAGGAATAATAATTATAGCACCAACATAGTGGATAAAGTTATGAAAAGGGTCAAAATACAAAAAGCTAAAATAGAACCAGAACAAAAGAATTATGCAGGGTCATTGACATACATAGGTTCACATACTAGAAAAATTATAATATGTTTTAATAAATATGGAGTAGATATAGCTATTAAAAAATGTGAAACGGTATTTGATACGATAAGGAATAAGAATATAGAAAAAATTCCAGTATTACAGAAAAGCGGAATTTATAAATTAAAATGTAAAGACTGCAACAAAGCGTACCTAGGGGAGACAGGACGAAAATTCGTATGCAGGTTGTCTGACCACAAACGTGGAGAAGGTAATAGAACAACCAATTCGTTATATGCAAGACATTTCATAGAAGATAACCATAAGTTTGTTAATCCTTTGGAAGAATACGAAATTGTAAAAGTAGTAAATAACACAGTTGAAAGGAAGCTTAGAGAGGAGTTAGAAATATTGAAAGAAAGAGAAAAAGGGTTAGACAATTTAATTAATATTAAAATTAAATTTGATAATGAAGAAATATTTTATAACATGATTAAGAAGTAAATGAGAGAGGACAGATAGATAAGATTAAGAATTATATTGGATAGTACTAATTGGTTGTTTTAAAATAAGGGTGTGTGACTGACCCACGTGTGTGGAGAGGAAGAGGGTAGTTTAAAAGGACACACACACACACACACACACACACACACACACACACACTGAAACACAAGGAATTTACTAGAAAAATATATAACTATACAGATGCTGAGACAGAGTTTAGGGAGTGGGGAAGGGTCATTAATTTTTAGTTTGTTGTGGGTGAGCAGCGTGGTGGAGAGGGGTGAAGGGTTGGGTTTCACATATTTCCTGTCTATTCCCGATCTGACGATGAGCTGTGAAGCTTGAAAGCGCTAATCGGAATAATTTTTATATAGTGGTGTGCAACAGTGATTATTCTGATTATTAAATTAGTATATAATAATTATTTATGTATGTGTATTTATTTATGCAATAATTATTGCATTAGAAGTCAGTTTGAAAAATTGCAAGGGTTTTCTGTTATGCACGTCTGGCAGTCACCTTTGCTTCTGTTGCGCGTTTTACGACAGTCCAATTGGCCACTAACATTCCTCTGAACAATAAGCCTCAGTGGTTTACTTTCTTAATGCAGTAACAGTGCAGTGGTTTAGTTTTTGGCAGTAATTACCTGGCTCGATTACGATAACGTTTCGTTGCTTTCTCAATAAGGATTGTGTAAACCAAACTTAGGACAATATTTTCCAACAAATTAAATACCAGATGTATAGAATGATAGTCAGACTAACGATAAACCCATTACGAAACAAGAAGCAGGCACCACTGGAACTAATCCTTCTTACAAGTTACTTTTTTCACTTTTAATAAGTAACTCACTTCTGTAAATCATCTTAAAGCTGATTACATATTACATAGCTTGCTGCTTGGTCTGGACTAGTCACGTTTTATAAACAAAGTTTATACAGAGGCATTCCGTTACACCCTTTATGAATTTGAATGCACTAATCAAGTTTTTTAGAAACGTCAGCTACACTATCTTTTTTAGATATTTTATTTTAGATTATTCATAATAATACAAAAGCTGGTCCTCTACCATTTCTACCATTTGTGTACATTGTTTTGTACATACTACTGCATTTGTGCATATCTATGCGGTATGTCTGAATAATGTGTCTAAAGTCCGTTCAACTAAAGAAGATCGCTGACTTTCAAAGCCTGCCGTTTCCAAATTTTCAAATACAAAAAATAAATGAGCATATTGTTGGAATCGGCATTCCTGTCTGCGTACTCGTCTACATTTCATATTTTTTTGATTCTTCGTTTTCATAACGTTAAGACATATATAAAAAAAGTCACTGTTTTTTAGCCCTTCGACAACGATTGTCAACTTTGATAATTCATTACAAAAAAAGTACAGCGTCAACAAATTTTTCCTGTTCAACGATTATTTTTAAATTCATCCTACATCAGATATTCCCATTTGAACTATCTGCGATTATTTGTATAGGCGTTATTAATTTTTTTGTTGACCTCGAACAACTCGTAAACGGGAGCACTGTTAGAGTTGAAATTTGTGCCAACACTGAGACGACAACGCTAACCCTTTTTCTCTTTCTTTCAATATTTCTAACTCCTCTCTAAGCTTCCTTTCAACTGTGTTATTTACTACTTTTACAATTTCGTATTCTTCCAAAGGATTAACAAACTTATGGTTGTCTTCTATGAAATGTCTTGCATATAACGAATTGGTTGTTCTATTACCTTCTCCACGTTTGTGGTCAGACAACCTGCATACGAATTTTCGTCCTGTCTCCCCTAGGTACACTTTGTTGCAGTCTTTACATTTTAATTTATAAATTCCGCTTTTCTCTAATACTGGAATTTTTTCTATATTCTTATTCCTTATCTTATCAAATACCGTTTCACATTTTTTAATAGCTATATCTACTCCATATTTATTAAAACATTTTATAATTTTCCCAGTATGTGAACCTATGTATGTCAATGACCCTGCATAATTCTTTTGTTCTGGTTCTATTTTAGCTTTTTGTATTTTGACCCTTTTCATAACTTTATCCACTATGTTGGTGCTATAATTATTATTCCTTACAATTCCCTTTATCGTTTTTAACTCCCTATCTTTTAATTCGGTCTCTTTTAAACACTTCTGAACTCTGTAACAAAAGGAATTGATTGCCGCCATTTTATATCTGTATGGGTGGTAAGACTCTCTTGGTATAATTATATCAGAATACGACTCTTTCCTAAATATCCCAAACTGTAGTTTCTCATTATCTTTAATTTCTATGTTTAAATCTAAGTAATTTATTCGCTTACCTCCTATCTCTTCCTTTAATTGTAAGTTTTTATCCTTATTATTTACCTCCTTTATAAACTCATGCACTTCTTCTATGCTTCCTTCCCAAATTACTAATATATCATCAACGTATCTAGACCATAATTTTATATTGTCTTTATACTTAGTGGAAGTTATTAATTGCTTTTCAAAATCATTCATGTATATTTCAGCAAGAATAGGGGATAATGAAGACCCCATAGGTAAACCTTCTTTCTGTATATAAAACTTGTTATTAAACCTAAAATAGTTCTGATATACACATTCTTTAATTACTTTCATCAACTGCTTTTTATACCTGTATTCTTCTATATTATTATCGTTTATTAACTTAATAACTTTATTTACTGTGATATTAGTAAACATGTCCTTAACATCCAGTGATATCAATTTTGTATTTACATTAATGCTAATATTTTCTAATGTTTCTATCAATTTTACATTATTCTCTATGTTGTATTTTGTCACAAATTCTTATTTCTCTTTCAGTACTCTGCTAACTTCCTTTGATAATTTATAAATAGGTGCATTAATAAAAGAAACAATCGGTCTAATTGGTTTTCCTTCTTTATGTATCTTAACCTGACTTTTATAAGTTGGTGCTGTTGGATTACTTTCCAATAAATACTTTTTCTTATTTTCTTCTATAAATGTTATCTGTTTCATCATTTGTTTTATCCTTGACTGGTACTTACTTGTATAATCATACTTTATTTCCTCGTATGGTCCTTCCCTTATAAATTCTTCCGTTTTCTTTATGTATTCTTCCTTTCTCATTAGTACCATTGTATTTCCTTTATCTGCCTTCGTAACTATAATATCATTCTTCTTTATTTTATTCTTTAGTTTAGTTACAGTTGCTTTGATTTTTTGTTCATTCTTTGAATTATACAAACTTTTCTTAAATATTTTATCTACTACATTCCCTACTTCCCACCTTATTCTTTTTTTATCATTTTCATTTCCTAGTTTTTGTATTATGCTTTCGCATTCAATAATCGTTTTTTCTTGATTTAATTCTGGTGGCGGTGAGTATTTTAAGCCTTTCGCTAACATTTGTTTTTCTTCCGTATTGAAATTTACCTCTGTAAGGTTTATTACTCTTTTTTCATAGCTATTCTTAGAGAGGTGTTCCTTTTTTACTTCGTTCTTTCTTATTAATTTATTTAACTTATCTACCATTCTTTTATTTTTATTTTCCAATTTCTTTTCTACGTACCCCAAACCAAAATTATATAATATTTCTTCTAACTCTACATACGAGTATATTCTTAATAATTCTATGTGTCTGTCATATAATTCTCTATTATATCTATTGATTAAGCCGTAGAGTGACCTTATTTTCAGTTTTATCCACAACTTCTCGCTTTGTTCTTTTACTTTTTTGGCTACACTGTTCTTATTTTTAATTTTAACTTGAGCGTACTTTGGGATGACATTATTATCCAGACATTGTTTATTAAACCATATTTTACTTAAAACCCTCTTCAATTTAACTTTTAACTTAAGATATTTAAAAACTTTACTTACCTTAATGTTGTCGTTTATTACCTCATTGTTGTTGTCCATTACCTGTAGTCGATTGCACATCTTAACAGACGTTTAATGAATAAATTTGTGTTAGTGGTTGAAATCACAATCAGAATGATCACTGTTGCACACCACTATATAAAAATTATTCCGATTAGCGCTTTCAAGCTTCACAGCTCATCGTCAGATCGGGAATAGACAGGAAATATGTGAAACCCAACCCTTCACCCCTCTCCACCACCCTGCTCACCCACAACAAACTAAAAATTAATGACCCTTCCCCACCCCCTAAACTCTGTCTCACCATCTGTACAGTTACATATTTTTCTAGTAAATTCCTTGTGTTTCAGTGTGTGTGTGTGTGTGTGTGTATGTGTGCATCCTTTTAAACTACCCTCTTCCTCTCCACACACGTGGGTCAGTCACACACCCTTATTTTAAAACAACCAATTAGTACTATCCAATATAATTCTTAATCTTATCTATCTGTCCTCTCTCATTTACTTCTTAATCATGTTATAAAATATTTCTTCATTATCAAATTTAATTTTAATTTTAATTAAATTGTCTAACCCTTTTTCTCTTTCTTTCAATATTTCTAACTCCTCTCTAAGCTTCCTTTCAACTGTGTTATTTACTACTTTTACAATTTCGTATTCTTCCAAAGGATTAACAAACTTATGGTTGTCTTCTATGAAATATCTTGCATATAACGAATTGGTTGTTCTATTACCTTCTCCACGTTTGTGGTCAGACAACCTGTATACGAATTTTCGTCCTGTCTCCCCTAGGTACACTTTGTTGCAGTCTTTACATTTTAATTTATAAATTCCGCTTTTCTGTAATACTGGAATTTTTTCTATATTCTTATTCCTTATCTTATAAAATACCGTTTCACATTTTTTAATAGCTGTATCTACTCCATATTTATTAAAACATTTTATAATTTTTCTAGTATGTCAACCTATGTATGTCAATGACCCTGCATAATTCTTTTGTTCTGGTTCTATTTTAGCTTTTTGTATTTTGACCCTTTTCATAACTTTATCCACTATGTTGGTGCTATAATTATTATTCCAATAATGTATACCAATAATATAATAATGTAATGTATACCAAGTAAATATAATTAACCAATATAATTCTACCAAGAGAGTCTTACCACCCATACAGATATAAAATGGCGGCAATCAATTCCTTTTGTTACAGAGCTCAGAAGTGTTTAAAAGAGACCGAATCAAAAGATAGGGAGTTAAAAACGGTAAAGGGAATTGTAAGGAATAATAATTATAGCACTAACATAGTGGATAAAGTTATGAAAAGGGTCAAAATACAAAAAGCTAAAATAGAACCCGAACAAAAGATTTATGCAGGGTCATTGACATACATAGATTCACATACTAGAAAAATTATAAAATGTTTTAATAAATATGGAGTAGATATAGCTATTAAAAAATGTGAAACGGTATTTGATACGATAAGGAATAAGAATATAGAAAAAATTCCAGTATTACAGAAAAGCGGAATTTATAAATTAAAATGTAAAGACTGCAACAAAGCGTACCTAGGGGAGACAGGACGAAAATTCGTATGCAGGTTGTCTGACCACAAACGTGGAGAAGGTAATAGAACAACCAATTCGTTATATGCAAGACATTTCATAGAAGATAACCATAAGTTTGTTAATCCTTTGGAAGAATACGAAATTGTAAAAGTAGTAAATAACACAGTTGAAAGGAAGCTTAGAGAGGAGTTAGAAATATTGAAAGAAAGAGAAAAAGGGTTAGACAATTTAATTAATTTTAAAATTAAATTTGATAATGAAGAAATATTTTATAACATGATTAAGAAGTAAATGAGAGAGGACAGATAGATAAGATTAAGAATTATATTGGATAGTACTAATTGGTTGTTTTAAAATAAGGGTGTGTGACTGACCCACGTGTGTGGAGAGGAAGAGGGTAGTTTAAAAGGACACACACACACACACACACACACACACACTGAAACACAAGGAATTTACTAGAAAAATATGTAACTATACAGATGGTGAGACAGAGTTTAGGGGGTGGGGAAGGGTCATTAATTTTTAGTTTGTTGTGGGTGAGCAGCGTGGCGGAGAGGGGTGAAGGGTTGGGTTTCACATATTTCCTGTCTATTCCCGATCTGACGATGAGCTGTGAAGCTTGAAAGCGCTAATCGGAATAATTTTTATATAGTGGTGTACAACAGTGATCATTCTGATTATTAAATTAGTATATAATAATTATTTATGTATGTGTATTTATTTATGCAATAATTATTGCATTAGAAGTCAGTTTGAAAAATTGCAAGGGTTTTCTGTTATGCACGTCTGGCAGTCACCTTTGCTTCTGTTGCGCGTTTTACGACAGTCCAATTGGCCACTAACATTCCTCTGAACAATAAGCCTCAGTGGTTTACTTTCTTAATGCAGTAACAGTGCAGTGGTTTAGTTTTTGGCAGTAATTACCTGGTTCGATTACGATAACGTTTCGTTGCTTTCTCAAGAAGGATTGTGTAAACCAAACTTAGGACAATATTTTCCAACAAATTAAATACCAGATGTATAGAATGATAGTCAGACTAACGATAAACCCATTACGAAACAAGAAGCAGGCACCACTGGAACTAATCCTTCTTACAAGTTACTTTTTCACTTTTAATAAATAACTCACTTCTGTAAATCATCTTAAAGCTGATTACATATTACATAGCTTGCTGCTTGGTCTGGACTAGTCACGTTTTATAAACAAAGTTTATACAGAGGCATTCCGTTACACCCTTTATGAATTTGAATGCACTAATCAAGTTTTTTAGAAACGTCAGCTACACTATCTTTTTTAGATATTTTATTTTAGATTATTCATAATAATACAAAAGCTGGTCCTCTACCATTTCTACCATTTGTGTACATTGTTTTGTACATACTACTGCATTTGTGCATATCTATGCGGTATGTCTGAATAATGTGTCTAAAGTCCGTTCAACTAAAGAAGATCGCTGACTTTCAAAGCCTGCCGTTTCCAAATTTTCAAATACAAAAAATAAATGAGCATATTGTTGGAATCGGCATTCCTGTCTGCGTACTCGTCTACATTTCATATTTTTTTGATTCTTCGTTTTCATAACGTTAAGACATATATAAAAAAAGTCACTGTTTTTTAGCCCTTCGACAACGATTGTCAACTTTGATAATTCATTACAAAAAAAGTACAGCGTCAACAAATTTTTCCTGTTCAACGATTATTTTTAAATTCATCCTACATCAGATATTCCCATTTGAACTATCTGCGATTATTTGTATAGGCGTTATTAATTTTTTTGTTGACCTCGAACAACTCGTAAACGGGAGCACTGTTAGAGTTGAAATTTGTGCCAACACTGAGACGACAACGCTAACCCTTTTTCTCTTTCTTTCAATATTTCTAACTCCTCTCTAAGCTTCCTTTCAACTGTGTTATTTACTACTTTTACAATTTCGTATTCTTCCAAAGGATTAACAAACTTATGGTTGTCTTCTATGAAATGTCTTGCATATAACGAATTGGTTGTTCTATTACCTTCTCCACGTTTGTGGTCAGACAACCTGCATACGAATTTTCGTCCTGTCTCCCCTAGGTACACTTTGTTGCAGTCTTTACATTTTAATTTATAAATTCCGCTTTTCTCTAATACTGGAATTTTTTCTATATTCTTATTCCTTATCTTATCAAATACCGTTTCACATTTTTTAATAGCTATATCTACTCCATATTTATTAAAACATTTTATAATTTTCCCAGTATGTGAACCTATGTATGTCAATGACCCTGCATAATTCTTTTGTTCTGGTTCTATTTTAGCTTTTTGTATTTTGACCCTTTTCATAACTTTATCCACTATGTTGGTGCTATAATTATTATTCCTTACAATTCCCTTTATCGTTTTTAACTCCCTATCTTTTAATTCGGTCTCTTTTAAACACTTCTGAGCTCTGTAACAAAAGTAATTGATTGCCGCCATTTTATATCTGTATGGGTGGTAAGACTCTCTTGGTATAATTATATCAGAATACGACTCTTTCCTAAATATCCCAAACTGTAGTTTCTCATTATCTTTAATTTCTATGTTTAAATCTAAGTAATTTATTCGCTTACCTCCTATCTCTTCCTTTAATTGTAAGTTTTTATCCTTATTATTTACCTCCTTTATAAACTCATGCACTTCTTCTATGCTTCCTTCCCAAATTACTAATATATCATCAACGTATCAAGACCATAATTTTATATTGTCTTTATACTTAGTGGAAGTTATTAATTGCTTTTCAAAATCATTCATGTATATTTCAGCAAGAATAGGGGATAATGAAGACCCCATAGGTAAACCTTCTTTCTGTATATAAAACTTGTTATTAAACCTAAAATAGTTCTGATATACACATTCTTTAATTACTTTCATCAACTGCTTTTTATACCTGTATTCTTCTATATTATTATCGTTTATTAACTTAATAACTTTATTTACTGTGATATTAGTAAACATGTCCTTAACATCCAGTGATATCAATTTTGTATTTACATTAATGCTAATATTTTCTAATGTTTCTATCAATTTTACATTATTCTCTATGTTGTATTTTGTCACAAATTCTTATTTCTCTTTCAGTACTCTGCTAACTTCCTTTGATAATTTATAAATAGGTGCATTAATAAAAGAAACAATCGGTCTAATTGGTTTTCCTTCTTTATGTATCTTAACCTGACTTTTATAAGTTGGTGCTGTTGGATTACTTTCCAATAAATACTTTTTCTTATTTTCTTCTATAAATGTTATCTGTTTCATCATTTGTTTTATCCTTGACTGGTACTTACTTGTATAATCATACTTTATTTCCTCGTATGGTCCTTCCCTTATAAATTCTTCCGTTTTCTTTATGTATTCTTCCTTTCTCATTAGTACCATTGTATTTCCTTTATCTGCCTTCGTAACTATAATATCATTCTTCTTTATTTTATTCTTTAGTTTAGTTACAGTTGGTTTGATTTTTTGTTCATTCTTTGAATTATACAAACTTTTCTTAAATATTTTATCTACTACATTCCCTACTTCCCACCTTATTCTTTTTTTATCATTTTCATTTCCTAGTTTTTGTATTATGCTTTCGCATTCAATAATCGTTTTTTCTTGATTTAATTCTGGTGGCGGTGAGTATTTTAAGCCTTTCGCTAACATTTGTTTTTCTTCCGTATTGAAATTTACCTCTGTAAGGTTTATTACTCTTTTTTCATAGTTATTCTTAGAGAGGTGTTCCTTTTTTACTTCGTTCTTTCTTATTAATTTACTTAACTTATCTACCATTCTTTTATTTTTATTTTCCAATTTCTTTTCTACGTACCCCAAACCAAAATTATATAATATTTCTTCTAACTCTACATACGAGTATATTCTTAATAATTCTATGTGTCTGTCATATAATTCTCTATTATATCTATTGATTAAGCCGTAGAGTGACCTTATTTCCAGTTTTATCCACAACTTCTCGCTTTGTTCTTTTACTTTTTTGGCTACACTGTTCTTATTTTTAATTTTAACTTGAGCGTACTTTGGGATGACATTATTATCCAGACATTGTTTATTAAACCATATTTTACTTAAAACCCTCTTCAATTTAACTTTTAACTTAAGATATTTAAAAACTTTACTTACCTTAATGTTGTCGTTTATTACCTCATTGTTGTTGTCCATTACCTGTAGTCGATTGCACATCTTAACAGACGTTTAATGAATAAATTTGTGTTAGTGGTTGAAATCACAATCAGAATGATCACTGTTGCACACCACTATATAAAAATTATTCCGATTAGCGCTTTCAAGCTTCACAGCTCATCGTCAGATCGGGAATAGACAGGAAATATGTGAAACCCAACCCTTCACCCCTCTCCACCACCCTGCTCACCCACAACAAACTAAAAATTAATGACCCTTCCCCACCCCCTAAACTCTGTCTCACCATCTGTACAGTTACATATTTTTCTAGTAAATTCCTTGTGTTTCAGTGTGTGTGTGTGTGTGTGTGTGTATGTGTGCATCCTTTTAAACTACCCTCTTCCTCTCCACACACGTGGGTCAGTCACACACCCTTATTTTAAAACAACCAATTAGTACTATCCAATATAATTCTTAATCTTATCTATCTGTCCTCTCTCATTTACTTCTTAATCATGTTATAAAATATTTCTTCATTATCAAATTTGATTTTAATTTTAATTAAATTGTCTAACCCTTTTTCTCTTTCTTTCAATATTTCTAACTCCTCTCTAAGCTTCCTTTCAACTGTGTTATTTACTACTTTTACAATTTCGTATTCTTCCAAAGGATTAACAAACTTATGGTTGTCTTCTATGAAATATCTTGCATATAACGAATTGGTTGTTCTATTACCTTCTCCACGTTTGTGGTCAGACAACCTGTATACGA
Organism: Magicicada septendecula; assembly: GCA_034769895.1. Classification (NCBI taxonomy): domain Eukaryota; kingdom Metazoa; phylum Arthropoda; class Insecta; order Hemiptera; family Cicadidae; genus Magicicada; species Magicicada septendecula. Next base: position 962,079,823 of record CM068367.1, on the reverse strand, counting down.
ATTTTCGTCCTGTCTCCCCTAGGTACACTTTGTTGCAGTCTTTACATTTTAATTTATAAATTCCGCTTTTCTGTAATACTGGAATTTTTTCTATATTCTTATTCCTTATCTTATAAAATACCGTTTCACATTTTTTAATAGCTGTATCTACTCCATATTTATTAAAACATTTTATAATTTTTCTAGTATGTCAACCTATGTATGTCAATGACCCTGCATAATTCTTTTGTTCTGGTTCTATTTTAGCTTTTTGTATTTTGACCCTTTTCATAACTTTATCCACTATGTTGGTGCTATAATTATTATTCCAATAATGTATACCAATAATATAATAATGTAATGTATACCAAGTAAATATAATTAACCAATATAATTCTACCAAGAGAGTCTTACCACCCATACAGATATAAAATGGCGGCAATCAATTCCTTTTGTTACAGAGCTCAGAAGTGTTTAAAAGAGACCGAATCAAAAGATAGGGAGTTAAAAACGGTAAAGGGAATTGTAAGGAATAATAATTATAGCACCAACATAGTGGATAAAGTTATGAAAAGGGTCAAAATACAAAAAGCTAAAATAGAACCCGAACAAAAGATTTATGCAGGGTCATTGACATACATAGATTCACATACTAGAAAAATTATAAAATGTTTTAATAAATATGGAGTAGATATAGCTATTAAAAAATGTGAAACGGTATTTGATACGATAAGGAATAAGAATATAGAAAAAATTCCAGTATTACAGAAAAGCGGAATTTATAAATTAAAATGTAAAGACTGCAACAAAGCGTACCTAGGGGAGACAGGACGAAAATTCGTATGCAGGTTGTCTGACCACAAACGTGGAGAAGGTAATAGAACAACCAATTCGTTATATGCAAGACATTTCATAGAAGATAACCATAAGTTTGTTAATCCTTTGGAAGAATACGAAATTGTAAAAGTAGTAAATAACACAGTTGAAAGGAAGCTTAGAGAGGAGTTAGAAATATTGAAAGAAAGAGAAAAAGGGTTAGACAATTTAATTAATATTAAAATTAAATTTGATAATGAAGAAATATTTTATAACATGATTAAGAAGTAAATGAGAGAGGACAGATAGATAAGATTAAGAATTATATTGGATAGTACTAATTGGTTGTTTTAAAATAAGGGTGTGTGACTGACCCACGTGTGTGGAGAGGAAGAGGGTAGTTTAAAAGGACACACACACACACACACACACACACACACACTGAAACACAAGGAATTTACTAGAAAAATATGTAACTATACAGATGGTGAGACAGAGTTTAGGGGGTGGGGAAGGGTCATTAATTTTTAGTTTGTTGTGGGTGAGCAGCGTGGCGTAGAGGGGTGAAGGGTTGGGTTTCACATATTTCCTGTCTATTCCCGATCTGACGATGAGCTGTGAAGCTTGAAAGCGCTAATCGGAATAATTTTTATATAGTGGTGTGCAACAGTGATCATTCTGATTATTAAATTAGTATATAATAATTATTTATGTATGTGTATTTATTTATGCAATAATTATTGCATTAGAAGTCAGTTTGAAAAATTGCAAGGGTTTTCTGTTATGCACGTCTGGCAGTCACCTTTGCTTCTGTTGCGCGTTTTACGACAGTCCAATTGGCCACTAACATTCCTCTGAACAATAAGCCTCAGTGGTTTACTTTCTTAATGCAGTAACAGTGCAGTGGTTTAGTTTTTGGCAGTAATTACCTGGCTCGATTACGATAACGTTTCGTTGCTTTCTCAATAAGGATTGTGTAAACCAAACTTAGGACAATATTTTCCAACAAATTAAATACCAGATGTATAGAATGATAGTCAGACTAACGATAAACCCATTACGAAACAAGAAGCAGGCACCACTGGAACTAATCCTTCTTACAAGTTACTTTTTTCACTTTTAATAAGTAACTCACTTCTGTAAATCATCTTAAAGCTGATTACATATTACATAGCTTGCTGCTTGGTCTGGACTAGTCACGTTTTATAAACAAAGTTTATACAGAGGCATTCCGTTACACCCTTTATGAATTTGAATGCACTAATCAAGTTTTTTAGAAACGTCAGCTACACTATCTTTTTTAGATATTTTATTTTAGATTATTCATAATAATACAAAAGCTGGTCCTCTACCATTTCTACCATTTGTGTACATTGTTTTGTACATACTACTGCATTTGTGCATATCTATGCGGTATGTCTGAATAATGTGTCTAAAGTCCGTTCAACTAAAGAAGATCGCTGACTTTCAAAGCCTGCCGTTTCCAAATTTTCAAATACAAAAAATAAATGAGCATATTGTTGGAATCGGCATTCCTGTCTGCGTACTCGTCTACATTTCATATTTTTTTGATTCTTCGTTTTCATAACGTTAAGACATATATAAAAAAAGTCACTGTTTTTTAGCCCTTCGACAACGATTGTCAACTTTGATAATTCATTACAAAAAAAGTACAGCGTCAACAAATTTTTCCTGTTCAACGATTATTTTTAAATTCATCCTACATCAGATATTCCCATTTGAACTATCTGCGATTATTTTTATAGGCGTTATTAATTTTTTTGTTGACCTCGAACAACTCGTAAACGGGAGCACTGTTAGAGTTGAAATTTGTGCCAACACTGAGACGACAACGCTAACCCTTTTTCTCTTTCTTTCAATATTTCTAACTCCTCTCTAAGCTTCCTTTCAACTGTGTTATTTACTACTTTTACAATTTCGTATTCTTCCAAAGGATTAACAAACTTATGGTTGTCTTCTATGAAATGTCTTGCATATAACGAATTGGTTGTTCTATTACCTTCTCCACGTTTGTGGTCAGACAACCTGCATACGGATTTTCGTCCTGTCTCCCCTAGGTACACTTTGTTGCAGTCTTTACATTTTAATTTATAAATTCCGCTTTTCTCTAATACTGGAATTTTTTCTATATTCTTATTCCTTATCTTATCAAATACCGTTTCACATTTTTAATAGCTATATCTACTCCATATTTATTAAAACATTTTATAATTTTCCCAGTATGTGAACCTATGTATGTCAATGACCCTGCATAATTCTTTTGTTCTGGTTCTATTTTAGCTTTTTGTATTTTGACCCTTTTCATAACTTTATCCACTATGTTGGTGCTATAATTATTATTCCTTACAATTCCCTTTATCGTTTTTAACTCCCTATCTTTTAATTCGGTCTCTTTTAAACACTTCTGAGCTCTGTAACAAAAGGAATTGATTGCCGCCATTTTATATCTGTATGGGTGGTAAGACTCTCTTGGTATAATTATATCAGAATACGACTCTTTCCTAAATATCCCAAACTGTAGTTTCTCATTATCTTTAATTTCTATGTTTAAATCTAAGTAATTTACTCGCTTACCTCCTATCTCTTCCTTTAATTGTAAGTTTTTATCCTTATTATTTACCTCCTTTATAAACTCATGCACTTCTTCTATGCTTCCTTCCCAAATTACTAATATATCATCAACGTATCTAGACCATAATTTTATATTGTCTTTATACTTAGTGGAAATTATTAATTGCTTTTCAAAATCATTCATGTATATTTCAGCAAGAATAGGGGATAATGAAGACCCCATAGGTAAACCTTCTTTCTGTATATAAAACTTGTTATTAAACCTAAAATAGTTCTGATATACACATTCTTTAATTACTTTCATCAACTGCTTTTTATACCTGTATTCTTCTATATTATTATCGTTTATTAACTTAATAACTTTATTTACTGTGATATTAGTAAACATGTCCTTAACATCCAGTGATATCAATTTTGTATTTACATTAATGCTAATATTTTCTAATGTTTCTATCAATTTTACATTATTCTCTATGTTGTATTTTGTCACAAATTCTTATTTCTCTTTCAGTACTCTGCTAACTTCCTTTGATAATTTATAAATAGGTGCATTAATAAAAGAAACAATCGGTCTAATTGGTTTTCCTTCTTTATGTATCTTAACCTGACTTTTATAAGTTGGTGCTGTTGGATTACTTTCCAATAAATACTTTTTCTTATTTTCTTCTATAAATGTTATCTGTTTCATCATTTGTTTTATCCTTGACTGGTACTTACTTGTATAATCATACTTTATTTCCTCGTATGGTCCTTCCCTTATAAATTCTTCCGTTTTCTTTATGTATTCTTCCTTTCTCATTAGTACCATTGTATTTCCTTTATCTGCCTTCGTAACTATAATATCATTCTTCTTTATTTTATTCTTTAGTTTAGTTACAGTTGCTTTGATTTTTTGTTCATTCTTTGAATTATACAAACTTTTCTTAAATATTTTATCTACTACATTCCCTACTTCCCACCTTATTCTTTTTTTATCATTTTCATTTCCTAGTTTTTGTATTATGCTTTCGCATTCAATAATCGTTTTTTCTTGATTTAATTCTGGTGGCGGTGAGTATTTTAAGCCTTTCGCTAACATTTGTTTTTCTTCCGTATTGAAATTTACCTCTGTAAGGTTTATTACTCTTTTTTCATAGTTATTCTTAGAGAGGTGTTCCTTTTTTACTTCGTTCTTTCTTATTAATTTATTTAACTTATCTACCATTCTTTTATTTTTATTTTCCAATTTCTTTTCTACGTACCCCAAACCAAAATTATATAATATTTCTTCTAACTCTACATACGAGTATATTCTTAATAATTCTATGTGTCTGTCATATAATTCTCTATTATATCTATTGATTAAGCCGTAGAGTGACCTTATTTCCAGTTTTATCCACAACTTCTCGCTTTGTTCTTTTACTTTTTTGGCTACACTGTTCTTATTTTTAATTTTAACTTGAGCGTACTTTGGGATGACATTATTATCCAGACATTGTTTATTAAACCATATTTTACTTAAAACCCTCTTCAATTTAACTTTTAACTTAAGATATTTAAAAACTTTACTTACCTTATTGTTGTCGTTTATTACCTCATTGTTGTTGTCCATTACCTGTAGTCGATTGCACATCTTAACAGACGTTTAATGAATAAATTTGTGTTAGTGGTTGAAATCACAATCAGAATGATCACTGTTGCACACCACTATATAAAAATTATTCCGATTAGCGCTTTCAAGCTTCACAGCTCATCGTCAGATCGGGAATAGACAGGAAATATGTGAAACCCAACCCTTCACCCCTCTCCACCACCCTGCTCACCCACAACAAACTAAAAATTAATGACCCTTCCCCACCCCCTAAACTCTGTCTCACCATCTGTACAGTTACATAATTTTCTAGTAAATTCCTTGTGTTTCAGTGTGTGTGTGTGTGTGTGTGTATGTGTGCATCCTTTTAAACTACCCTCTTCCTCTCCACACACGTGGGTCAGTCACACACCCTTATTTTAAAACAACCAATTAGTACTATCCAATATAATTCTTAATCTTATCTATCTGTCCTCTCTCATTTACTTCTTAATCATGTTATAAAATATTTCTTCATTATCAAATTTAATTTCAATTTTAATTAAATTGTCTAACCCTTTTTCTCTTTCTTTCAATATTTCTAACTCCTCTCTAAGCTTCCTTTCAACTGTGTTATTTACTACTTTTACAATTTCGTATTCTTCCAAAGGATTAACAAACTTATGGTTGTCTTCTATGAAATATCTTGCATATAACGAATTGGTTGTTCTATTACCTTCTCCACGTTTGTGGTCAGACAACCTGTATACGAATTTTCGTCCTGTCTCCCCTAGGTACACTTTGTTGCAGTCTTTACATTTTAATTTATAAATTCCGCTTTTCTGTAATACTGGAATTTTTTCTATATTCTTATTCCTTATCTTATAAAATACCGTTTCACATTTTTTAATAGCTGTATCTACTCCATATTTATTAAAACATTTTATAATTTTTCTAGTATGTCAACCTATGTATGTCAATGACCCTGCATAATTCTTTTGTTCTGGTTCTATTTTAGCTTTTTGTATTTTGACCCTTTTCATAACTTTATCCACTATGTTGGTGCTATAATTATTATTCCAATAATGTATACCAATAATATAATAATGTAATGTATACCAAGTAAATATAATTAACCAATATAATTCTACCAAGAGAGTCTTACCACCCATACAGATATAAAATGGCGGCAATCAATTCCTTTTGTTACAGAGCTCAGAAGTGTTTAAAAGAGACCGAATCAAAAGATAGGGAGTTAAAAACGGTAAAGGGAATTGTAAGGAATAATAATTATAGCACCAACATAGTGGATAAAGTTATGAAAAGGGTCAAAATACAAAAAGCTAAAATAGAACCCGAACAAAAGATTTATGCAGGGTCATTGACATACATAGATTCACATACTAGAAAAATTATAAAATGTTTTAATAAATATGGAGTAGATATAGCTATTAAAAAATGTGAAACGGTATTTGATACGATAAGGAATAAGAATATAGAAAAAATTCCAGTATTACAGAAAAGCGGAATTTATAAATTAAAATGTAAAGACTGCAACAAAGCGTACCTAGGGGAGACAGGACGAAAATTCGTATGCAGGTTGTCTGACCACAAACGTGGAGAAGGTAATAGAACAACCAATTCGTTATATGCAAGACATTTCATAGAAGATAACCATAAGTTTGTTAATCCTTTGGAAGAATACGAAATTGTAAAAGTAGTAAATAACACAGTTGAAAGGAAGCTTAGAGAGGAGTTAGAAATATTGAAAGAAAGAGAAAAAGGGTTAGACAATTTAATTAATATTAAAATTAAATTTGATAATGAAGAAATATTTTATAACATGATTAAGAAGTAAATGAGAGAGGACAGATAGATAAGATTAAGAATTATATTGGATAGTACTAATTGGTTGTTTTAAAATAAGGGTGTGTGACTGACCCACGTGTGTGGAGAGGAAGAGGGTAGTTTAAAAGGACACACACACACACACACACACACACACACTGAAACACAAGGAATTTACTAGAAAAATATGTAACTATACAGATGGTGAGACAGAGTTTAGGGGGTGGGGAAGGGTCATTAATTTTTAGTTTGTTGTGGGTGAGCAGCGTGGCGGAGAGGGGTGAAGGGTTGGGTTTCACATATTTCCTGTCTATTCCCGATCTGACGATGAGCTGTGAAGCTTGAAAGCGCTAATCGGAATAATTTTTATATAGTGGTGTGCAACAGTGATCATTCTGATTATTAAATTAGTATATAATAATTATTTATGTATGTGTATTTATTTATGCAATAATTATTGCATTAGAAGTCAGTTTGAAAAATTGCAAGGGTTTTCTGTTATGCACGTCTGGCAGTCACCTTTGCTTCTGTTGCGCGTTTTACGACAGTCCAATTGGCCACTAACATTCCTCTGAACAATAAGCCTCAGTGGTTTACTTTCTTAATGCAGTAACAGTGCAGTGGTTTAGTTTTTGGCAGTAATTACCTGGCTCGATTACGATAACGTTTCGTTGCTTTCTCAATAAGGATTGTGTAAACCAAACTTAGGACAATATTTTCCAACAAATTAAATACCAGATGTATAGAATGATAGTCAGACTAACGATAAAGCCATTACGAAACAAGAAGCAGGCACCACTGGAACTAATCCTTCTTACAAGTTACTTTTTCACTTTTAATAAATAACTCACTTCTGTAAATCATCTTAAAGCTGATTACATATTACATAGCTTGCTGCTTGGTCTGGACTAGTCACGTTTTATAAACAAAGTTTATACAGAGGCATTCCGTTACACCCTTTATGAATTTGAATGCACTAATCAAGTTTTTTAGAAACGTCAGCTACACTATCTTTTTTAGATATTTTATTTTAGATTGTTCATAATAATACAAAAGCTGGTCCTCTACCATTTCTACCATTTGTGTACATTGTTTTGTACATACTACTGCATTTGTGCATATCTATGCGGTATGTCTGAATAATGTGTCTAAAGTCCGTTCAACTAAAGAAGATCGCTGACTTTCAAAGCCTGCCGTTTCCAAATTTTCAAATACAAAAAATAAATGAGCATATTGTTGGAATCGGCATTCCTTTCTGCGTACTCGTCTACATTTCATATTTTTTTGATTCTTCGTTTTCATAATGTTAAGACATATATAAAAAAAGTCACTGTTTTTTAGCCCTTCGACAACGATTGTCAACTTTGATAATTCATTACAAAAAAAGTACAGCGTCAACAAATTTTTCCTGTTCAACGATTATTTTTAAATTCATCCTACATCAGATATTCCCATTTGAACTATCTGCGATTATTTGTATAGGCGTTATTAGTTTTTTTGTTACCTCGAACAACTCGTAAACGGGAGCACTGTTAGAGTTGAAATTTGTGCCAACACTGAGACGACAACGCTAACGAAAGTTCAAGTTGAGTGAAAAGAAGCTTAAACAGCTACTATATTTTACATCAACTTATATTTGAAGCGCTCTTTCGCTAAAATGTAAAGCCACGGACAAAGCGTGGAGTACACTCAGTTCCGTAGTGGGTCCATTTTATCCGCGCGCCGACGACAACACGAACCATAATGTTAATACTGTAATAACTTGTGTGTCGAAATCTAATAAATCGAAATAAATGTTGTTTTTATTTATTTGTCTTTACGGAGATGTATTACTGCTTTGTATATACTTGTTTTTGTGCTGTACGGTATTATAATAATGAAACGTTTTCCATTAATGAAACAGCCGAATTTTAAAAGAAATTAATACATTTCTTTTGAATTATGCTAATCTTTACTCGTCGTTGGACATTACCGAGATCCCTAATTCAATTCAATTGTGCCACAATGGTAACATTGATAAGATGATTTCATTATTGTCAAGTGTTGGTTATCGCATTCAACAGAAATATCTTAATTATGTCAAAATTGCAGTAGTTTCATTTCTAGTACAATGGTCGCTGTCTGTTACTTCTTAGAACTAAATGTCACCAAGTAATTGTTATAGGCGTTAAGTGAATGTTAATTACGGTTGTATATAACTACACTTTGTAATATATTAATTAAAAAATGTTATTAAAGATTGAAAGCACATTTATGCTTGCCCTCTTGATTATGTAGGCCGAATTGCTTACCGCGCGCCACAACCTGATGAGTCAACCGTCTATAACCTGATAAGGTCACCGCTATCACACACCCCACCACATACATAAAATACCAACATACTTTAGTTTGGTGGAGTGTTCTGTTTTGTAAAGTGTTGTCGTCTGAGATAGCTGAAGTGTTTTGTTCAATTATATTTTTTAATCTTAGAGATGGCGAGTGACGAAGAAAGTTTACCATCAACAAGTGCCGGGAAGACTGTTTTTCGGAAAGGAAGTACGATAAAGAGTCAAGGAAGAGAAATGATCGTGAGTGTCCGGGAGTTTTTTAAAAAAGAAAATGATACCTTGGAAAAACTGGTGAACCTGTAATACTTTTTCAAAAATAGCGGAGAGGACCGCACGAGCTTTACAAATTGGAACTGCAACAGTGACACGAGTGTGTCGTGAAAAATCAGCAGCAGTTAAAGCTGGCCAAAGCTCCGTCTCGACGCCTGGGAAAGAGAGAAAACATGCGGCCAAAGTTACCGAACTAGACCCGTTTCAAGAGGATGCGCTTAGATGGCACGTCTACGGGTATTACAAACGTCGTGAACACCCCACACTGGATAAAATGCTGGTATCAGCGACAAATACAGGATTGTTTAGCGGTGCAAAAACTTCTCTCTGGACAGTTCTTCGCGATCTGGTATTCCATTATTCCGAAGTAAACGGTAGAAAAGTTTTGATGGAAAGGGAAGACATCGTTACTTGGCGTTGCCGTTATCTGAGCAGTGTTAAACAAAAGGATTTTACACAAATTATATGGCTTGATGAAACATGGGTGAATGCTAGTCATAGCGAAAGTAAGGAATGGACTGAGAACACTCTCGAAGGAACAATGACCGTTCCAATCGGCAAAGGAGGCAGGCTCATTGTCCTGCATGCCGGCACATCAAAAGGTTTTGTTCCCAATGCTTTACTTATGTTCCGGTCTAAGAAGACAGGAGACTACCATGAAGAAATGGACCATAACAGATTTTATAAGTGGTTTGAAGAGCAACTATTGCCCAACATTGACCCAAACTCAGTAGTAGTTATGGACAATGCTCCATACCACACAGTGCAAATAGACAAAGCGCCTACAATGTCGTCAAAAAATCTGCGATGATTGAGTGGTTGGAGAGACACGGAGTGCAAGCAGGGCCAGAACTCAAAAAAGGCGATTTATTAGACATGGTTTTGGCTCATAAGCCAAGATTTCCAATTTAAAAAATTGACGAGCTGGCAAAAAGTCATGGCCACGAAATAATTCGACTGCCTCCTTATTATTGCCATTTCAATTGTATTGAAATGATATGGGCACAGTTAAAAGGACACGTGGCAAGGAACAACAAAAAGTTTACTTTGACGGAAGTGGAGCGTTTGACAAATGAAGGGTTTGGGCTAATCGGTGAAAAGGAGTGGGCAGACGTCGTCCGACACGTGGAGAAGCTGACCAAGGAAGCCTGGGAAGCAGAGGGAATCCTTGACGAAGTAGTAGAGCTGTTCGTCATAAACATAACGGGAAATACTTCCTCAGAGTCAGAAGAGGATGACATGGACATTGGCGATGACTCAATTCTGGAGGGGATCGCACCTTTGCCACTATCACCTTAAGTACCCTTCATTGTGTTGTGGTACGTAGCCTATATAATTATGTAATTAATATTGTAGTACAATTTTTCTAATGCTTAAGAAATTTTATTTTGCCTGAATTGTTTTATAACGCATAAAATACGTTGAAATTTTAATTGTTATAAAATATAAAATGTTAAAAAGTCGTAACAATAATTTAAAATATTATTGAGGACATTAACAAAAATATAAACGTTTGTGTAGCCGTAGGTCTTAAAATAAATAAATCTGGTCACTTCAATGTTTTGGGACACATAATTCAGACACCAGAACATACGAACAGACATCTGGTTAATCACTACTTTCTTTAATAATTCATAATGCACTTCACGGGTAATTAAAGTTGGAAAAATATTTAAAGCGCATCATAAAAAAAATGTCGGCAGTTTATTCATATCTCCGACAGGGAGGCTGAAAAGCCTCGTTTGTTAGGTTAATACAGGCTTACCGCAAACAGATTACAAACGCATTCCCTACTTACGGAAGGCCCCTGCATTCAGCACACATAACTGGCGCTATGAGGCCGACCTGCTGCGATGTGGTCTACTACGCTACGCCTGTTACTGTACGCGTCGCTTGATCTTTCGCTCTAAACTTATCTCACAGTTAAAATTCAGCAAAGCATCTTAAACTAATTTCAATAATTTAACCAACCTGTTGGGATTGCAAGCTTCAAAACGATATAACACTTGATTGTTAAACGTTTCTAGATTACGAGAAAACATGATCTTAGAAAAAAATTAATAACTAGTAAAAAAAGAAGAATATGAACTTGAAATGTTTACATGTTGTGTAGAATGAGTGGGTGAACAATCCTTGAACAAGAACATTTTTTCAAGGCATTACTTACTAAGAAATAAATTCATAAATTTGGCAGTTACAGTAAAACAATGAAAAAACCGTGACTTTTTCTAAATATTGCTTTACCGTGAAAAAACACTTAGCTGTAAAATTATGAAATATAAACCACTTAAAGAAAAGCGATTGGCGATTATAACTATGTGTTTCTTTATTTTTGGCTCTACTTTTGTGGAAATGGCAGGCTTTGAACGTCAGCGATCTTCTTTAGTTGAATGGACTATAGCTATTGTTCATTAGTAAACTAAATTGTATTATAGTATTAATACAAATTTTTTGTATTTTCCATTAATTACAAATACATTGATATATTAACACATTCATTAATTTTTCAGCCACAACTGATTTGAAGATAACTTTGGAATAAAATGGCTCAAGTTTAACTATAGCCGATACTTAATACGCCGTTTTTATAGATTCTTCCTTCGTTTTGTATTTATAATAATCCGTCTAAGAAAATTTCGTAGAGCTTACACTTTTCATCTGTGCTGAATAAGGACAGTTTTCAGATTGGTCGCAACTTCATACTTTTGCGATTTGCTACGTTACAGAAAGATTTAAAATTCATTAGCTTTCTAAAAACCATAACTATTTCTTTGTTTCAAGACAACTGAAACTCAGTTGCTGATAGTTCTAATTACTGAAAACTTGCCTAAGGAGCTGTATGAAGCTGTACTTGTAATGAAGGCTTATACGCTATAGCCGTGGGAAAATCTATGCACCTACACCGAAGGTAAACTATGATCGACACTGTGAGAAATTGTATTTGTCAAGTAAATCCACGCAAATTGCGTTCTCTGTTCTGATAACATCTTACAGATAACTACCCGTCGTTCGTGAGTAAAAAATTATGGTACATTATTTGCAATTTTATGCTGACGAACATAGAAATGAACCCCCTACAGCCTTTTATTTACTTTCGTACAATCAAAATTTGTTATGTCTAGTGTTAACTATAATATGAAGGCAACTTCAAATCCAAATTTAGATTTTTAACATTAAAATTATTTATATAAGTTTTAGAAATATGTAGGCCTACAGTTTAAAATTTGTAAAGAGAAAATTAATTTTTTTATGTCCAACATAATGCTTCTATAAAATTCTATGCCTTTTCAACCCTTGGGAATAAACATTTTAAACTCTGCTGAAGTTCCTTTGACGACATGGTGTGAAGACCGTTTTGAAGCTAACGCGGAGCACCCAGCAAAATCTGACGTCAGCCAAGACAAAGCGCAGCGCGAGGACATGCATTAGTGAACACAGGCGGGCCTGTCGACAGGTCAGTCAGAAAAATCGCCGTTTGAGAAGTGGCTTCTGGCTAACGACGACCACGTGGTGAATTCTGAGGAGACGGAGACTCTGTCCTCTACGTTGCAATATTACACACGGTGATCGAGATATATAGACAGAACAGCATCAACGGGAAGGAGGAGAGCTTGAGGCTAAATAAGGCCTGGTATCCGTCACTGAGAGGTTCTAGGTCGCTACTTTGGGTATAACGTCTAACTCCGTTGTTGACATAAGCGAGCAGCGGGATTTGCCAAGCTCTCGGCCAATCGGATAGCAGCCCGGATGCAGATGTCTATTGAAGACGCATTGAAGATGACTGCTGCAGCTGCCGTTGAAACGTCTGGTTTTGTAAGAAGCCACCCACGGCCCAACAGTCCGGAGAATAATTTTACTGAAGATATTTAAATAAAGCTTCATTATATTGTGGTAAGTTTGTCGTAAATAATTGTGTTAAATTTAGAATAAATTAAGCTGCAAGAATGTTATTTACAATTTTCGACGTTTTCCTGAAAAAAATAATAAAATCAATAAATACAAAGTAAACAGTAGAATACCTAATCGCGTTATTAATTAACAACTGTATTGTGTGTCAGGCACAGTACCAATAGCGTGACGTGAATAGAGTTAAAATCCTATTTCAAAATTATTCTATATTAACTGTTCCTTGTTGTAAGGGTTGTTCAGTAAACAGGATGAATTATTAAAAACATTTTGAAACAATAGCCGTACGAATTAAATTTAAAGGCCTATGGCAAACATAAAAGGTAAAGGTATGACATGATTGATAAAGTTGTCTTATGCTGTAATGGCCAAGGGGTGTTACAGTATATAATTGACAGTTTAAATTCACTCCAGTTAGGAAAAATAGGTTTCTTTACTCGTAACTACGATCAGCTTTTTTAATATTTAGTTTCAAATTATTCTAGTCGTAATATCCTGGAAATTACTCTTGTAGTTTCTACAATCTTGTGCTTGACACGGTGAGGTCAACTATCATCTGACCCAGTTCTTCAGTGTCCACGGCAATTTTATCTACAAGGAATGTGAAAGGTGCAGAGCCCGACATGCCAATACGGTGACTCTCCCCATGAAGATGCATCGTACACGTTTTTCAAGTGTTGCAGATTCTCAAGACAGTGGATGGTACTGAAAATGGAGCTCGAGGTTCACGCCCGAGAGCGTAGTTGCGTTTATCCTTCGTGGTAAGGCGGAATGTTACCGCATTAATGTATTTATTCAGTGGGTCCTACTAGAAAAAAGACAGGCCCAACTTGCACACAACGGGCAGTAGAAGATGAGGAAGAACTAGAAAGAACCCGATAAGGCGAAATAGGCTCCGTCCTGAAATAGTACGCTAAATGGCTCCAGGATGTATATGAATGCCTGAACTAGGGTTTTTTAGTGGATGAGAGTCCCACAGCATAAGGCATTTTCCCCCTCTATATAAAAAAAAGTTATCGTTATTATTATTATTATTACTAATAATAAAGTTATAAGAATACATCTGTGGGATTGTTAACAGACAACACCAGATTAATAGTTAACTAGTAAACATAGGCCTATATTTATACGTGTGACTGCTATTAGATGTAAGGAATTGATAATAATTTGTAACGTACAGTAAGTTACAGATTAATATACTTCTCTTACCAACCTCGCCTATTTCATTGTATTGCATCTGAGTAGACTGTTGAGGAAAAAGTCATACATATCATACTACAAACCCAAGAGCTTTTCTCCCCGCCCCCAATAGAAAATATAGAACCGAAGTGGAATCTGTTGTAATGTTTGTGTGAGATACGACGCTACGCACTACGAGAATACAAAACGACTTATCACAGCGTGTTAGTAAATTTACTGTGTGCCAGAAATGGCGAATACGGATTGTAGAATTTAAGACGTTGTTTGTATAGGTCTATACTACGTGACGATTAGTAATATCTAGTATTGACAATGAGAATAGTCTCAATTATTTGTTGAGAACCCATCAAACACTCTGTTGTGATGGGACAAGGTTCAACTGTATGAAAAATCGTTCAGTTAAGAGATGCATGTGCTAAAAGAAATCTATACTTTGTAATTGCTTTGTTTGTAATTCAAAATGGCATCAGAGTTCACCGTGTAACAACACATAAGTAAATACGAGACACATACTAATGCGCAAACTATTTATTTCTTTTCTTTGCATTTAAACATTAGATTAAGAAATTATAGTTCCGTAGTTTATTTTAAGATAAACTAATTTAAACTTGACCAAACCGGTTGACCCTATAAACTAGTTTCGGATAAATTAGTTGGCCTAGGAATGAGAAGTGTGTCCTGAAATCGGGCATGGGCGGTAATTTCGTACATATATAATAGAATAATTTCCACCGAAGAAAGAATGTAGAATTTGGATTTGAATTTAAATTCCAACATAATAATAATAATACCACAAAAGTAACAACGAGTATCTTGTTGTTGAGCTCTAGTAACGAAGTTCATTGGTATCCAGTCGACGTCCATCTACAAGTTATTCCGTGGCGTCAGCTATTCCTAAAAAACCACGGGGGGGGGGACAGAAAGTCTGGATTATTAAATATTTCTACAAGTCAATAGAAGAAAAAGAACTTGACTGTATAATACAGAATACATTAATGTAAGTATGAAAATTAAATTGTAAAATCGTTTCCGCATTTGGTAAAGTATTGTGAGTGTATGTGCATGTGATTTATTAGAAAAACTATATTAATTACACTGTAGGGCGCCTCATTATTAGTACTGAAAACGATGAAGGCTTTAGCAAAATACGCTAGTGTTCTTGTACTTTTTGGATTGATATGTGAAAGTACTAAGGAAGATTGTTACAAATTATGCCTACGTCATCCTACTACGGATTGTTCAACTAAGTCATTAGTTGCAGACCCATCGCTGAAGCTGTCTGGATCAAACATCATGAGCACTAACGAATTTAAAGAGAATTTTACGTATATTGTCCTAGGAGTTGGCCAAGATCAGGCATTTAAGACATTTGTCTAATGACCTGCAAAGATGATGTGCCACAAATCTCCTGGAAAGTGATCATCAGATGCAAAGAAGCTGAAAATAGCTGGCGGAGACAGAAGCTAAAAATGGAAAGAGATTACTCACTGTTATGACTACACAAAATAATGAAAAGACCAACGGTTACTGACTGAGATAAACGTCACTCAGCGAGAAGAAACGACCATGAAAGTTATCCGAAGAAAACAAATTCCTCAGTTCTTACCCTTAGGCCTTATCTGTAGAAACAAACGTAATAGACGTAAAGGGAAACAGAAGAGCCTACTGTTGTGAAACAAGTGGTTGCAGTTAGCTGAAATCACTGCGTCTAGACTATGCGATACTATGTGACATTTTATTGATAGGTGTGAGTTAATGGCTATGGTGAGCTGTTAATTATTACAGATGATTATGAATTGTGAATAATACTTGCTAAATTATTGCAATGTGAAGCAGAATCTTTGAATAGTAATAGTTAATAACTGAGTATGTGCAACGAGAAAGTGTAGACAAAAATTAAGTTGGCTGATACAAATGTTTCATAAATCGGTGTAAATAGGTTTCCTGAGAACGCAATATAAAAATTGCATGGGAACCTAAATTTTTCTCAGTATAAAACATCCAATGTTAAACAATTTTAATAAAATGAGTATAATCAGGGGTAATACATCAATTTAGCCGATTACATGCCAGATATTGACTTCAAAATTAAAAGAGACTATTATCACAACTATAAAAACCATATATTAAATTTCAAACGAATAATTCAACCAGCTGTGTAATTACCTCGTTCTCAGTTCTGAGCTGCTGCTGCTGATGATGATGGTAATAATTATAATACGACAATAACCCCCACAAATCAAACGACTCGTGGGGGACGTGCAACATCTGCAGTGGCGCACCCAGGATTTTTATTTTTTTGGGGGTGGGTCAGAAACTTCATTTTTTTCTCTAAAAGCAGGGCAGTCGTGAGTAAAAATTATGTAAGCATATAAGCTTACTAAATAATTTCAGTTACTTAATCCGTAGATACTGATTTTATTAAAATAATTGTTTTTTTTAGTAAATACAGTCATTTATTTGTGAGGATATAGTCAGTTACTTATAAAAACAACATAACTAGTCAGAACTAACTCTTTTGTAGTTGGAGCACAATCATTCACTATTTCAAACTAATGTCAATTTTTCGTGTATTTTCTAATGGATTTCTAACATGTTATGTAAAATGGATTCAGTTGATGGAGTCATTTTTCGATATAAGTGTAGAAGAGCTACCCCATTTAACCTAGTCTCAGAAGTAGAATTTCTTAAATAATTCTTTAGTCTGTGCAAAGTGGAAAATGTCCTTTCATTTTCAGAAGTGGACACAGGTAGAACTGCTAATATGTGCAACTATGTTTTAATGCTTGGAAGAATATTTTCTTCGCAGTGTCTTAAAGCACTTAACGAATCCTTTGGCCAGTCATCCTTCTTCAGCCTAGCAATGGCTCTGTACCAAAACTTCAACTCTGTTTTTAGTTCATCAACTGTCCCATTTAAGTCATTGTTGTAGAATGAAACCAAAAATTGAAACTCATTTAAAGTTTCCTCGGAAAGTCTGTTAGGATCTGCTGGCAAGAGTGATTGCAATCCTGTCAAAATAGACTTGTGTTTTGAAAATCTTTGTTCAAAATTATTTAAAAAGGCATCTAAAAATGGGATGTATACTGACACTCGATAATAATCTTCTGAACTAGCAGCATTCACATTACATCTTAATGTTTGTTTGTTACCAATTCTTGGTATGTTCAGTGGGAAATCAAATTTTTCACCTTTCATTTTAGCACTTAAAAATAATTTAGTGAACCCTGAGTTAGCATTGTGCCTTAGCATTCTTATCTCCAGCGCTGTGTCTTCGGCAAGATCACATGCCTTTTTCAGGTCAATACTTCTTTGTTGCAGTGATTTACATAAAATGCTACTGTAGGAAAAGATTTGATTTATAACATATAGAACAATAACAAAGCTGCTCTTTTTACTGTACAATTTAACTGGTGTGCAGCATTAGCAGAATCTTTATCTGGCCATTCAGCAATCCTGTCTAAAGCCAAAACTATACCATCGTACAATTCAAGAAAAATAGCAACAGAAGTGTATCTTTCAACCCACCTAGTGGCACAAAGTTGTTTTAATTTTCCGTGGGTTGAACGAATTTCTGCTTGTTCTAAACATTGCTCCAAGACAGACTGTCTTTTTGGAGTATGAAAAAAGTCATACAATTTTCCAATTGTACCTAAACAGTTCCTAATTGAGGGAACTTCACAAGAATTTGACACAGCTAAGTTTAACGAATGTGCAGCACAATGAACATATAATGCTTTTGGAAACAAAGCTTGAACATGGGCTTGTACGCCATTATATGTTCCGCTAAGAGTAAAGGCTCCATCGTACCCTTGCCCGCGCAACTTGGTCATATCTATTCCAAGATCCTTCAGTTTGTCAATAATTGTAACTGAAATTCCCTTGCCTGTAACATAATGGAGTGGTACAAACTGCAAAAAAAGTTTCTCTACATTTGATATCGAGAAATCGGTACAACAATGCAAAGCGACATTTTTGCTGTACACCAGCAATATCAGTTGTTTCATCAACGAGCACAGAAAAATATGATGATGAATTTATCTTTGCCAGCAGTCCATCAAGAATTATGGCATTGCTTATTTCGAGAATTTCTTTTTGTATTTTCCAACTAGTGTATAATGCATTATTTTATTCTTCGTATTGTTTAAATTAGCAGCCATCCTTACTATTTCTTTTATGAATTTGCTAACTGCTATAATTTTTTATTGTTCGACTAAGCTTTTCGTCATTACTGACATCTTCAGGTCTTAAACACCGAATCTTCAGGTCTTACTGACATCTTCAGGTTGTTTAAGACCTGAAGATGTCAGTAATGGCGAAAAGCTTAGTCGAACAATAAAAAAAAATTAGCAGTTAGCAAATTCATAAAAGAAATATAATGCATTACTTTTGCTATTAGATAACGGCTTTTTTAGTTTATCATCATACTTTGCCCTGACCGTAAAAGCTCTCGGAAATTTCCCTCATTCTCCTCTGCATCTTCTCCAACTCTGCCGCTATCTCTATGACCCCTTAAACTTAAACCTTGTTTCCCACAAAAAAGCACAGTCTCAGTGATTGGTAATAATTTGTTTCTGTTGTCAATAATTTGCTTTTTTCTTTCTTCATCTAGTTGCAAGTCAATTGAGTCTTGCTGTTTTGTTTCAATTTTCATTATAATGTGAGCGACCTCAACATTGTTTCGGTGATACAAACTTTGCTGGTGCTCACTGAAACGTTCTTTTGCTTTTTTCCAATTACAAAATTTTTCAGAACATAACTCGCCCATTCTCTGGGGGCTTCCTTTACCAACAAAATCTTTGTTGAACA
The DNA here is from genome assembly GCA_034769895.1 of Magicicada septendecula. NCBI lineage: Eukaryota > Metazoa > Arthropoda > Insecta > Hemiptera > Cicadidae > Magicicada > Magicicada septendecula. The sequence continues at coordinate 962,060,527 of CM068367.1, read as the reverse complement.
ATACACAAAACTTGCAAAATGCTCCATCAACTTTCTTTGAGTAGCTTAGCCACTTCAATTGAATCAACCATTTTCCTTGAAATTTCAAATTGCTTTTTCCTGATGGTGGGTAAATAAACGTTTCTGGTGGTGACCACAGTTTTGTCAAGACTTCGTTTTTCTCACTATTTGACAGTTCATTGTCAACAAAATTAGTGATGTCATATGCGTCCCACTGCCGCTGTTGTTCCTTGTCTTCTTCACCCATGGATCTAATCTCGATTTGTTCAGTCTCCTCAGCAATTGTTTTCTCTTGATGGGAGTCTGAAATAAATGCAATCATTAATTATCCATTATTCTCTATTCCATTACATTCGATTCCATTAAGTCTCTACTATTATTTAATACACACTCATCCGATTCCTGATCATTTTATTCAGGGATTACAGGAGTATCATTGTGAGTCAAACTCACAAGCAAAGATTTTATTATTGTTCCCTTTCTTGAATTGGACATCACACAGTTAGTCCTTTTTCAGACGAAACCTACAGTAGGAGCTCTAAGAGAGGGAAATGGCATTTTCCTTTAAAACTTGTTTTTACAGATGTTCATTTTATTTTATTTTATTTTTAATGTTTATTTTATTTTTTGTTTTTGAAATCACACATAGAAAACATGTTCAGAAAACATCCACGTATTTTCTTGGAATTTAATTCCTCCTTCCTTTTACAATGGTTAACCCACAATTTGTGTATGAGATTTTAAGAGAATGTGAGATTGTTTAGTTACTCTATTATATATTTACTATTATTATTAATTTGTTGGTATTATATATTTTAATATTTAAAGGTGTTTTTACATTAATTTTTGTATAAACTTTTGATGTGAATGTTTGTTTATTTTATCTTTTCGTCTGCTAATTACATTTCATTGATGTACTGACATTCGTTTTTATGTAAGCAGAAGACATGCACGAGCATGCATACACACAGACACACAACCACATCTCGCTTTCTCGCTTTCAGTATGATTATATAGCTCACCACAATTTCAAAGCACGGGATCGGGATTTTAACGTAATATTGTAAAATGAAAATTCATATTTGCCACAACACATCGTGTAATAAAAATGTATTACCAACAACAAAATCAATGATACATAATATCACGAGGTGCCGATCACTAGCTAATTGCGAGGGACAAAACAAATGTGTTAGGGACGCATAACGTTACAGCAGCAGTCAGTCTACTGCGCATCCAACTTGTGGTCACTGCCGTAAGTTCGAACTACTGTGCATTCAGTGTACAGAACCATAGACTTTTCAAATACGTAATTAGGTTTTACATTGAGATAATAGTTTGGAATTACAAAGCGTTTGCAAACTGTTAAAAGTAACAGAGTAAGAGCTGCATTATAATCTTGCAGAGGTGATATCGTGAGCTCTTCTTAGACAAGTTAGGTAGCATAGGCGTAACTTGGAACGGGGAAGGGGGCACTCGCCCCCTCAATGTTCCGAGCATTATAAAATTTTGTTTTCAGTTGTTATAAATAAATACTAACAAATAGTCAAACAGGAGACAGTTTCTATACTTGCGAGCACAGTATAAGTTTATTATTCTTATTTCTTTCGAAGAAACTTGTAAGGAGAATGTTTGACTTATTTGAATGATATACGTCAAAATAATATTTCTGTCCGAAAAAAAAAACGCTAGAGACTTAATTAACTGGAATACAATGCGTGTCTTTTACACAAACAAAGATTTGTTTTGGAACACATCGTAATGAAGTAATATGCGCAGCTGTATTCTAGGAAATTGCTCTCTTTTCTTCGTCTCTTTTGTAATTATATAATACATTTTATTAATTTTATTATATAGATGGTCTCACTACACACTTGAATTTATGAAGCCTTACCCTGCCACCCAAACTTAGGCCCCAAGTTACGCCCATGCTAGGTAGCCAGGTAGGTAGTTAGTTAACGAAAGAAGATCATAATTCACTAATAGTAATCCAAATTTAACGTGGTATACTATACACAAGTTACTTACTACTTTACTGTACAAAACATAAGAATTATTTAGTTTATAAAATTACAAAATGAGACGATCTATTTTTTCGGTTGGGTTAATATGAATTACGATATAGGTATTAACGGGGTTTTGGAGCAGAAAAATATTGTTCAGACTCAGGTAACGTTAGCCTAAGTTTGGTTTGGCATAATATGATTTGTAAGTTCTTTTCTTATATTTGTAATATGAGTTTCGATAGATTGACAGAATTTGGCTGCTGTAAGGGGATACAGTTTACATGTATGCGTGATCAGGCTAAGTTTGATTCGGTTAATCCGTTTAGTTGAATACTGTATATAATAGGCCTATACATTTGTGACTCACGTAAAAAAATACGGTGTACATTTTCCAAGAGATAAATTAAATATGTTCCGTAGGCAAAGAAAAAGAGAAAACGAATATGAAATAATAAATGAAAAACGAGTGTGCAAATAAAACGTATTTTCTATAATTAAATAATTTTTACTTAGAAAATACACTCCAATCATTTAGTTTAAACGAAATCCGTAAAACAGACTGGACAAACTTTGTATCTATATAAACTTTGAACCTATGTGAATTTTGTATTATAAAATACTGCATTGCGACGCGTGTAGGTGACGTCACGTTTTCATTACTATCTGCAGCTGGTCTTGAGACAGGCTGACTGTAGTCAAAATTAAATCAGTTCTTCTCCAGACTCCGAGCAGGCCACTCGTTTCAATCGCCAGCCGCGGCTACTTAAAGTTTTTCAATATTTAATACTAATAGCATGCTCACCATGCTACAATTTACTTAGTCAAGTTCGGCTCATACATTGTCATGTACGCCAACATTTTAGTTCTATCTTAATTTTCCGGCACTTATGCCGCGTTAAAACCCTACACGCGCCAGCAATCAATTATGTCTCTTTAATTCTCAACAAACAATTATTTCTAGAAACATTATACAGTCCACTCAATTATTTTATCTCTGACCAGCTAACTCAAATAACGTTCCTAAGAACAACTCAAGATTCATCGAGAGCTTCTAAGACGCAACATTTTGGTCCTCCGGGCCGGATTTCATATTTTTGGTCCAACCCGACCGCATTTTGGTCCACTGCGACCGCATTTCTTGGTCCACAGCGACCGCGCATTTTGGTCGTCACGGGACGGATTTCGCATTTTGGTCCACCGCGACCGCATTTCTTGGTCCACAGCGACCGTACTTTGGTCCTCACGGGACTGATTTCACATTTTGGTCCACTGCGACCGCATTAACATATCATTTAATGGGCCCAAACGGCGTTTGGTTCAAGCCCCAACATTTTCAACTTCAGATTGCTGGCAGTTGCGTGCCTCCATTATTCTAAAAATTACTTCACAATCAACACTGCAAGATTCTGCAGAGCAGCAAACCAGAGACAACGGGACACGGCAGGACAGAATCATTTATTCTACAACGGAAAGGTTCCACAACTTTAAAATTATGGAGAGCTACAACATCAGGCGTCATCTGACCGGTAGAGACAAGAGGTGCAACAACTTCTAACAGGATCGAGCAGCGGGATTATAAACTTTCATGTTTTATGATCTTTTCATATATAATATGGCAATCTAAGTAATATTTTTGCACAGAATTAATAACATTTAATACAACATTATTAATAATTTTTACACAAACAGATATTATTGTCAAGTGGCCATAAGCTTATATTTTTATTTAGATTTTCATATGTACATAAATTCTCCTTTACGCAGTTGTGCAATTATACATTAAGAAATTTAAGTGATGTGATAAGGCTAGAGGTATATTGTCATGTCGAATGATTTATATTTTCGATAACTTTCATAACTAGTTTTAAGCAAATTAAGTACCTATTATAGTCAGTCATATATTAGGGTGTATACATATCACTGGCTCCCGTATTATACCAGATTGTAGCAAATTATTCAAAATTACAACAACTGTTCACCTGCTCTATATCTAATTTTCGGTTTCAAATCACATTTTAAAATTTCGGTCATGGCTGATGTGAAGGCGTTAATAAAGAAACGGGGCACAATTAAGGCGTCCATATCTCGCGTGAATACTTTCGCTGATAATTTTGATCCAGACATAAGCGATCATCATGCATTAAAAATTAAGCTTCGCCATTTGATGGAATTGTCCGCTAAATATGACGATATTCAGACTCAAATTGAGGCTGACGATTCAGATTTCGCATCAGTCAGTGACAGAGTTCAAACAGAGGATGATCTCTGCAATATCGAATGCAAGTTACACCATTTATTAAAACAAGTAGAGGAGGTGAACCAGAAACCGTTGATTCAAACCGAAATTACGCCAATTAAAACCTCCCCGATACAGTTAGAACCGATTAAATTGCCTTCCTTCTCAGGTAGTATCATTGATTGGCAACACTATTATAATATATTCGTGGAACTAATACACGTCAGAACTGATCTGACGGATATTCAAAAATTACACTACTTGCACTCTTCATTGAGTAACGAGGCGTTAAGTGTAATAAAATTTCTTCCAATCACCCATGAAAATTATGCGGTAGCCATTGATTTATTAAAAAACAGGTACGACAGCAAACTAATTGTATCAGCCCATCACATAGGGAATGTCTTGGGCGTCAAGTCCGTACAATAAGAGTCCAGGGTTTGCTTTTTAAGGTTCATTGACGAGATCACTGCGAATATAAATGCCTTAAATTCATTAAATCTACCACTAAATGCATTTGAAATGATTTTAGTTCAATACTTAACGCAGAAACTCGATAATCGTACATGTCGGCTCTGGAAAGAAAGCTTGTCGGACGAACGATTTCCTAATTTCAGTAATTTTATACAATTTTTAAATAACCGAAGGCAGTTATTACAAAACTTGGACGGCGCGACCAGCTCCGTAAGCAAGATACACGTTAGCGATAAGAGTCTCTATCGCAAAGCAATTAAACCGGTTAATATTTCGAGGACGACATTCCACGCTCATATCGGAAACAACATATGTCAGCTGTGCAAAGGTAAACACCGCCTTGCTGAGTGTCCACAGTTTGTAGCGATTACTCCCCTGGAGCGAAAAAATGTTCTAATTAAAAATAAACGTTACTTAAATTGCTTACGCCCAGGCCATGATTTTGCACACTGTCCCTCCAAATTTTCTTGCAGAACTTGTGCTAAACGCCACCACTCAATGATCCATATATCTAGCAATAACGCTTCGTCCAGGAAAAATCAGTGTGCACTCCTCCCGAAACTTACCAAAGGGCATATTTCTAGCTGACCCGCAGCTGAACTTTTCTTCGCAAATCGACATATTGCTCGGTGCTCAGTATTACTTACAATTAATTGAACCTGTCAAATTTATCCGTAGCCCACATTTCCCCATAATATAGGAGACGAAATTGGGATTCATTCTCGCAGGTAACTTGCCATTTAATGTCGATACGACAAAACCGGTTTCATCATTCATGGTATGTGAAGATGATAATGCCATTTCCTCGCAACTAAAGGACTTTCGGAAGTTAGAGGATGTTGCTATTCGTGCTCCCTCCGCTGAGGACTCGGAATGCGAAAATCATTTTGTATCTAATACTGTCCGTAATAATGATGGCAGATTTGTGGTATCCCTACCACGCAGGTTACATAATTGTCATTTAGGCGATTCTTTCTCCGGCGCTATCCGCAGGTTCCAATCACTGGAACTCAAGTTCAATCAGAAACGTAAACGTAGCAGACTTTACACAGTCATCCACAATGGTGGCATGGTCCATCCTGGTTATCCCACGAGTCATCATCATGGCCTATCTGTGCCTTCGATGCCCATTCTCCCTGCACTCATCCCGAGCTTGAGCAGGAACAACGGAAACAGGTCCAAATCTCATTGATTGTCGCATCATCCACATCTAATTATTTTGAAAACTATTCATCGCTCTCAAAACTCCTTCGCGTGTTTTCGTATTGCCGTCGATTCATTCGGAACTCTAGGCTTCCCACAGAAGATAGGAACACTTCCTTTTAAACCTCCCATGAGTTACATGGTACACTTTTGATTTTTATTCGCCAGTCCCAGAAGTCGCACTTTGGCATCGAAATCAAGGAGCTTGAGGCGAAACGCTGCGTCCCTAATAACAGTAAAATTCTTTCACTTAACCCCTTTCTGGACAAGTCAGGAATATTACGCGTAGGAGGACGCCTTCAGCACTCCCAGCTCAACTACGAGAGCAAACAAAACACCAAATCATACTACACCCACACTCTCATCTCAGGAAATTAATTATACAAAGCGAGCACCTTCGTTTATTACACGCTGGTGTACAATTGACTCAGTTCTCTCTACGACGGAAATATTGGATAATTAATGACAAATCTTATATACGTTCGGTAATACATAAATGTATCACCTGTTTTAGATTCCGTGCTAGGGGCGCAAACCAATTATTAGGACAATTACCCCCCTTCCGTGTCACGCCTGCTAAGCCATTTTCCCAGTCTGCAGTCGACTATGACGGTCCGGTATTTGTACGTCATGGCGGGCAGCGTTCAAGATCAACGTCAAAGGCTTATATTGCTTTATATTAGCATGACCACTAAGGCCATTCACCTGGAACTAGTCTCAGATCTGACATCAGATGCCTTTATAGCGGCATTAAAACGGTTCATTGCGCGTAGAGGTATCCCTGATCAGATATTTTCCGACAATGGAACAAATTTTCGTCGTGCAAGTAGCACACTGCACGAATTACATAAACTTTTGCAATCTAAGGGTTTTGAGCAGTCCGTCCAGGATTTTACCAGTGCCCAAGGCATTAATTGTCCTTTATTTCCCCCTCAGCACCGCATTTCGGCGGCCTGTGGGAAAGCGGAGTCAAGAGCGTCAAGTTGCATTTACGGCGCGAGGTAGGCAGAACCATTCTTACTTTCGAGGAGTATTACACTATCTTAACTCAGATAGAGGCCTGCCTCAACTCACGCCCTTTGTTCGCCGTCTCCAATGACTCTAGGGACCCCGAACCTTTAACTCCAGCTCATTTCCTGGTTGGTTCTCCGCTCACTGCACTCCCGGAACCTGACTATTCCCAAGTGAATATTAGTCGTTTGGGCAGATGGCAGCTGCTCCAAAGATTCACCCAATCCATTTGGAACAGGTGGTGAAAAGATTACTTGCACCAGTTGCAACAGCGCAACAAATGGCGCATTACGTCAAAAAATTTGACAACTCGTCCTTATTCTAGATGACAATTCCCCCCCCCCTTCAGTGGAAACGCGGGGTAGTCACGAATGTTTATTCGGGTCAGGACTCAATAGTGCGCGTCGCGGATGTTCGCACCGCTAATGGTATCCTACGTCGACCCATCCATAAATTATGTCCACTTCCAGTGGACTCCGACTAATTGCATGAGCATTCTTGCGACATGCAGCATTGTATCTAACATTTATCATGCTTTCTATTTGTTGTTCGTATTATATTATTATTAAGTTTTTATTAGTTTTTCCTATTTATCATTATCAGGTTATTGTTAGGTTTTTGAATTTTTTGGGGATCATGATTATTATAATATAGTTCGTATTGTTTAAATTAGCAGCCATCCTTACTTTTCTTTTATAAAATTGCTAAACTGCTTCATCACATGAAGATGTCAGTGATGACGAAAAGCTTTGTCTAAATAATAACAATTATAGCAGTTTAGCAATTTTATAAAAGAAAAGTAATGATGGCTGCTAATTTAAACAATACGAAGAATAAAACATGCGAATTGCAAGCAGATAAATATAATATTGTTGTATCAAATATTATGTTTTTCACTGCTGTATTTACTCTATGGTTATGTACTTTTGGATTTTTTGAGGATTGCTATTCCAATATCATGCATGTAAGTTATTATGTCTTTGTCATTGTATTATTACCTGTTACAGATTATTGAATCTTTCGTGATCATTATCTCATTATTATGTACTGCTAATTATTATACCTGATTGTTGTATTCTCATGTATCATTGCCATGTTTTTATGTGTTATGGAATTTTATTATTATTGTTTTATTACCATGTAACGTAAATCATAATGTATTTTGTAATCCTTACATGAATTTGGTATGTTAATCATATTGATATCTACTATTAATTTTCTGGTTGTCATTGCTCTACTGTTATACATGTCAATTTTTTATGTCGTTGTTATTGTATTAGCAATTTTTATTTATTATTGAATTTATTATCATGTAATATCAATTACCATGTACTTTTCACACAATTAATTAAGTTGCAAAATCGCCCCGATTTTGTGCGGGCAATATGGACAAACTTTGTATCTATATAAACTTTGAACCTATGTGAACTTTTGTATTACAAAATACTACATTGCGACGCGTGTAAGTGACGTCACGTTTTTCATTGCTATCTGCAGCCGGTCTTGAGACAGGCTGACTGCAGTCAAAATTAAATCAGTTCTTCTCCAGACTCCGAGCAGGCCACTCGTTTCAATCGCCAGCCGCGGCTACTTAAAGTTTTTCAATATTTAATACTAATAGCGTGCTCACCATGCTACAATTTACTTAGTCAAGTTCGGCTCATACATTGTCATGTACGCCAATATTTTAGTTCTATCTTAATTTTCCGGCACTTATGCCGCGTTAAAACCCTACACGCGCCAGCAATCAATTATGTCTCTTTAATTCTCAATAAACAATTATTTCTAGAAACATTATACAGTCCACTCAATTATTTCATCTCTGACCAGCTAACTCAAATAGCGTTCCTAAGAACAATTCAAGATTCATCGAGAGCTTCTAAGACGCAACACAGACAAACCACTGCCAACACAAACAGCCGCACAAAAAAGCACTCGAATATAGTAAGCCTACAAAGCTTTAAAGCTTTTACATACGTTTGTAGAGGTTCTGAGGTTAGGACATTTTGATTATTGGTATCTTTTTGTTGCATTTACGTTGATTAAACAAAATAATCGGTTCGATTGTTAACCTCATTTTTGCCATGTGACATGTGACAGAATGTGAATACATTTATATTTTAGGTTAGGTTACAATATTAATTGTAATATATGATGTCGTTCGTTTGGCTAACAGACAAGTAGGCTTACCGTTCTTTGTAACAAAATAATTACTTCAACTAATTTAAAAACAAATGGCATTTACATCAATATAGTTGTGTTGTTGCTTACTTTCATGTTTGCTAGTTCCTGGCTTCGGCTGTTTGGAAAAAAAGTATAGTAAATCAAGCTGACGTTTTGACATATTCTGTAGTGCAGTTCTGCTGATCTTGTAATGTTGATCGGTTTAAATGAGTGAAGAAACACGGATGAAATCACAGCGATCTTTAATGATATACTTAACAGTGAAATACGTATCTATAAACAACTCGCAAGGTCACAAGGTACACTGAAAATAGAAGAAATTAACGCGTTGTACGGAGAGCTCGTACGGGAAGATTTCGAACTACCGACGCTAAATGACGTAAAAGTGTTTCGTTATGTAGCCTACAGAGATCGTTAATACAGCTTACTATTTATATATTTGTACGTTCATTGATTACAAAATTTGATTTTTCATATTTTCGGGGGGGGGGTTCTAACCCCCCCCTGGTTGCGCCACTGAACATCTGTTATTCTTTAGATGGCTACCAGTGCACTTGTCTATAATAACTATAAGAGAGATACCACCGTCCATCATCCCGTCCTCCAAAATACATCAGGGAGGACATTTTAAAACCAAAACCGGGGACAACACCTGTCCCCGATGACCAGAAGATCGTTTGTCGGAAAATCACTGTTGGCCCCCGACAAACTGGAAAATGGAATACCGCAGGGATCTCCGTTGGGCGCCACGCTCTTTAATATCGCTATCAAAGGGATATTTGAAGGTATAGAAACGTCAGTTGGGAAGTGCTTGTACCTTGACGATGTTGCGCTGTTCTACTCGGCTAAGCGACGACGATGCTCAAGCATAAATGCAAGGCGCTATAGACACGTTGGTAGAATATGCTATTAACATAAGCTTTCCTTTCACGGCAACAAAGACGACCAGTGTCCACTTCTGTCGAAAGCGAAGGTGACACCCGGACCCGAAATAACCGTAAACGGTGTCCGGCTGCACTACAGGGCCCGTAATCAAATTTCTGGGTCTAACTTTTGACAGACAATTAACACGGACGCATGTACACGACTTGGCTGATAGGTGCAAATCGTAGTTAAACGTAATCAGGTGCATCTCCTGAGGAGCAGGTCCACACTGGTGCTATCCAATATAATTTATGGTGTAGGCCTACACTTCAGCCAGAAGGTCGTGTTAGAAAAAGCTGGATCTTGTTCACAACGCATGGGTGTGCTACGCCACAGTGGCGTTCCATATTAACTCTCTACAAACATTATTTTGTAAAGCAGGATTGACATCCTTACATCTCCGACGTCAAGTGCTGTTACTGAGATATGTGACTACCTGTCTACCGAGCCACATAAACAACGTGTTGCTGACGAACAACATACTTGGTAGATTTTACGACCACCGTTCTACTAGATCAGTCTTGGAAGAATACGTCTAGGAACATACCAAAGTGAATACTGACGGGTCGAAGATACAGAGCGGAGTCGATAGTGCGTTTGTCAGCGAGGGTGCCTCCCACTCTTGGACACTGCCTAAGGCGCCAAACTATACGCGGTGTGGCAAGCTCTTCGTTTCTGTGGACACCGAGGTGAAAGGAAATTTGTTATCTTACGGATTCACCGAGTTTTCTAACTGCCTTGAACATTAACCTGCACAGAGGTTATAACAACCCGTTATTACACAGATATTGGCGTTATGGCATGCGTCAGAAGACCTTACTTCATCCTTTACTTCATTCTTGTCTGGGTCGTGTAGGCAACGAAGAAGCTGACACTGCAGCGAGAAACGCTGCGGACACCCACGAGTCGATGCGATTGCCATGCGACCTGACGACGAAAAACTAGCTGCCACAACCACCATTATGTGGAATTCACAGCAGAGCAAACTTTCTGACGTGAAACAGAGCGTCCGTAAATGGCGAGTAGCAGATGGTCGTAATCGTTGTGAACAAGTTTGCATCACCAGACTCGAACTGGGCACACGAACTTGTCGTCTCCGTACCTTCTTCAAGGACAAGGACGACCCATCTGCACTTGTGGCGGAGCACACACAGCGAAACATGTAATAGAAGACTGCAGTGATCTTACAGAATTCAGGCAAAGAGACAAAGTAAAAGGTAACCTGAGAGAAGACCTCGGAAACGAACAGTTAGCGACAGACAGAAGTCTAACATTCCTAAAAGCAGCAAGATTGTATAGGCTTTATCGCTTTGCATCTTAGAGCTTCCTGAAAACAAAACATCCGGCCGAGCAACGCTCCTAGTAGACGTCGTTGGGCTTCTGAACTTCCATAAACTAATAAAACAAAATACGGCAATACGTTATTTTCGACGTAATATTAAACATGTTTTTGACTAAATATTATTATTTTATCAGTGTTACTAAAGATTAAGTAAGTTACTATTACAGTAAACTAATTATTTGTTATGGTTTGTCCTGAACCAGAAACATTATAATGAACACAGTGGAACGCGGTAATAATTTATCGCGCTGATTTACTGAAGCTACCTCACACGACACAGTTTTTAGTAGCGGTATGGGAATTGAGTTGACAGCGTAGAGGAAACGTCGATGTAACAAATTATAACAGTATGTCAACATTTTGAAGTATTTTCTCTCTACACAATTTATATAGTTTGCAGTGGCTACGTGTTTAAAAAACACCCCTCTCATAACTTTTTTACAGCCGACAGATAGAAGTCGCTTGATGGTTATTTTAAAAATGCATTGTTTGCAGTGAAAATAAATTCTGGTCATTGAATCTTTACCAACACTATAATTCAAACAAAAGTTGGCCAAACATGGGAAAAGTTGTTTAAAAGCACAAGTATACTACCTGATTGCGCATTAAAGCGCGCGCGCACACGCATACTCACGCACGCACGCGTACACACACACACGCACCGAACACACAGGCGTAACTACGGGAGGATTAGGGGATACCCACCCAGCATTTTTAACATTTTCAGCAAATATCCGTAATCATTTAACGTAGATAAATTTCTAAGACACTTTTCTGAGTTACAGTTAGGCTTCTAAACAAATTGTAGAAATAAAAGGATGTGTACAATAATTGTAGGTAATTACTATATTTGAAATTTAATAAAATAAAGTTGGAGTTTTCTTAATAATGACAATCACTCAACATTTGGTAAATAACCTACGTATTTACAGCCTTAAAAAAACATCACATCCCTTTTCAGAGTTGTCTATGTCATGATTCCTCTAATCTAATATCTCTATTGTTTGAACCGTTGTCTTTTCACAAGTGAACTAACAGTTTTTCTACTTTAATTCGGAAGAATGAGAAGATTTTATTACTAGATTTTACATGAAAATCAACGTACTTTAATATGACCTATAAGTTGCTTAAAACATCCTTGGAGCAACAAGTGTGTAGGTAAGAGAACCGGGTTACCTTCAGAAACCTCATTTTTACAAGATGTATGTAGAATACTAACTTAAATCAAAGTGTAGAATTGAACACTTTTTAGAATCAAAGTGGTTCCTAATTACATGAATTGTATTTCCTTTAAATTGAATGGCGATTAATCAGGATAGAATATTTTGAAAGCAGCGCTTGTCAATTTTTCTATCTCGTATACTTCACTTTGGTTTTTCCAAAAACTTTGAAACGCAAAGAATTTTTAAAACGTAGCATATTTATACGACTCAAAAAAAAAATAAATAAATAAAAACAAAAAACCTCCGCTCAACAGTCCCAGAAAGGACCAAGGCGTACCGCGCGGCTGTTGTGTGCAATGTGACGGTTGCATGGCTAGTACAATGCGCCATCAGCCACTAGTTGCGGTATTCACAGCCAGATTTATACGACTATATGTGAAGAATCCTGAATTCAGGAAAATTTGGGGGGAAGTCAATTTCAAGTTAGTTTCACATTCCCCCTCCCGAGGAGAAGCTTCTAGTTATAACTAGTTATAACTACTCAACTTTATACACTACTTAACGCACGCGCGCGTAGAGTTATCCTATCCCTATTACATCTATGTTTAATCGTAGTTTCCGAACCTACATTTGTGTGTTGATTAGTGTACCGTTCAAAGTTCAAAACTACTCTAATAACAAACTGTTTCAAAGTTTAACAAATTATAACGTAACAACCTATTTTGAGTTTATATTTAAAAAATGCAGTTTACGTTAAAAGTAAAACAAGGAATTGGGTTTCTTTTATTTCAAAAAATGCTGTACGTTTATTAGAAGTTAATTTAACAGTTGAATTTTCGTTGGGGGATTTAAAGGACTCCTTTGTCTCAAAGTATAGGTTTTCGAAATTTTTCGTCTTACTGAGGTGTTGCAAGAAGAATTCCTGGAATGCAGATATTGACCGAACTAATGGAGTAACGGTAATCAAACAGAAACTAATGGAGGTAACAGTAAGGATCAAGTCCTGTGATAAACAAAGTGATTAATTTACTATTTCTGGCTACGTGACAGTGTCAGACTTCTATAATTATTGCACCTATTCCTGACGTTTTGTCCCAATCAGTAAACCAATTACTGTATTTAATATATGTTATATTTATAATCTATAATCCAAGTACAGAAGCCACTAATAAATCAGTTTGATTAAATTAATAGACTAATAAATAAAAAAAGACTATTAAAATTGTTGAAAACTTGTTAATATCCATATCATATTATTAATTATCACAAACTACTGATTCGCCTATTCCAAACATTTAATTCGTTTAATTTCATAGGCTCTCACGGCTCCAGCCAACCACGTCAACTAATAAAACTAATATTGTTTTAATACTAAAAGCCATCTTGACCACTATCAACGTTTTACACAGCACTTCAATACAAACTAAATAACGAACACATTTAGCGAGACTTCATTTATAAACATAATCTATGGTATACAAAATGAGTGACACAAATTTATTTTGAACAAACAAAAGCGTAGAACTCATATAATTTTTATTAAACATTCAGTAGTGTGTATACAACTCAAGGAACATGGCGTCCCTTGCTTTATTTAACTGTTACTGAAAGGGGACAGCAGCGCGCCATGTTGAGAATTCATTAACTATGAGCTATATAATAGACAATGAATTTATTATTTTTTTCTCTTGTCAATTGTATTACTAACGTCTAATTATTAATTATTTTAATTGTTTATTAGTTTTATATTAAGTTTGTAAAATTATCTGACTTGATTTCTTTTTGTATAATCACAAGAACTCGCATCCAAACAATCATACACAAACAACAATTAATTACTACACATTAAAATTTTGTTTCTTCATGTATGTTATTAACGTAAAACTTGTTGTATGAAGTTATAATTTTACTGAAGACGATTGTTAATATGGTTATAAACCTGAGATAAAAAATTTGTTCATGCATCCGAGAGCTAGATGGAACAGGAACCTTAAAAAATGAAAATTTGTTATTAATTATTAGAAGAAAAGAAAATTATTATAATAAGTGAATTAAGGAATAAAAATTGAATGATTCAGAGCAGCAAAATAAGTGTGTTCTCATTTATAAATAAATATTATTAAACATACAACTCAGAATATTGCTGAGATTAACTGAGCGTTTATACTCATTTACAATAAGTACAAATCTAACAATATTTTTGCATAAGCCTTTATTTTTTAGAAATCACAATTGAACATTTGTTTGGTGGGGAGTGCAAAATAGTTCAAAAGTCAGAAGGGCATAGATCGCTCAATTTATATCATAAGAAATAAAATAAAATACAAATTTGTTGGAAATTAACTCTTTATAAAAAAAATAGTCTTGAATGCTAAAAATGGAACTTTAAGAGACATTTTTTTAAAACCCATTTGCTATCTTTCAGCCCCAGCTGTTTTTAAAGAGACATTCTTATAACTCCGGACACTTCAGATCTTAAAATTAGGTCGTCCTAAGGTTCCTTAACCTTACGATCCTAGTTTTTCCTTTTAAGAAGCTAATTTAAAAATTGGTCGCAGATTTTATTTGCAAAAATTAGCAAGTTCAATCAAAACCTCCTAAATATGTTAGGGCACAGCGTAGGCTTATCTAGTCTAACTAAAAGTATGCCTATTCTTCATAAACGTAAGGAACGTTCCTTTTTCATTTTTAGCTTCATCAGTAATTAAATCATCGATAATTTTCATGGACACTTTGGTAAAACAAGTACTCGTTACTTGACAGTAGTCATTCGATACTCATAATATTATTAATATCCATTCTCACGTTCAAATTGCTCTCTTCATCTTGATTTCGGAGGCATCCAATTTCGATTGTCATGATCATTTTCCTGTGATGATCATTTGCCTTCATCTTAACACATTTTCCGTAACGTGATCGATACTGCTTTAGAATTCTTCGATGTACTCGCACTGACATTCACTTTGCGAGCGGCCTCTTTGCACTGCTTTTCCGATTTCTGCATTCGCTCGGCCGAGGTAAGAGATACCTTATTTTGTTCCTTAGCAGCAGCAGCAGGAGTAGTAGTAGTACGAGTAGTAGTAGTACGAGTAGTAGTAGTAATAGTAGTAGTAGTAGTAGTAGTAGTAGTAGTAGTAGTAGTAGTGTTAGTAGTAGGCTAGTAGTAGTTGTAGTAGTAGTAGTAGTAGTAGTAGTAGTAGTAGTAGTAGTAGTAGTAGCAGCAGCAGCAGCAGCAGCAGCAGCAGTAGTAGTAGTAGTAGTAGTAGTAGTAGTAGTAGTATTAGTAGTAGTAGAAGTAGTAGTAGTAGCAGTAGTAGTAGTAGTAGTAGTAGTAGTAGTAGTAACAGTAGTATGCTTTCTATTTATATAATGTTTATATAGTAAAAAGGATAAATATCAGTGTTAGAGAA
This sequence comes from Magicicada septendecula, assembly GCA_034769895.1. Taxonomy (NCBI): domain Eukaryota; kingdom Metazoa; phylum Arthropoda; class Insecta; order Hemiptera; family Cicadidae; genus Magicicada; species Magicicada septendecula. Next base: position 962,044,574 of record CM068367.1, on the reverse strand, counting down.
TTAAACCCATACCCATCGAATTGAATGAATAAATTTGCAAACATTTTCACCGTTTGGGACTTGGTTATTGAAATATAGTAAATTTATATCATAAGAAGTAAAATAAAATACAAATTTGTTGGAAATTAATTGTTTCTCAAAGAGTGTATAAAGACTCTAAATGTTACTTTCTGTAAGTCTTTGAGAATAATTTCGCTAGCTGAAACAAATATCAAATCTGCTAATAACAATTGTGTGAAACTACCAAGTGTATTATTTAATTTTTTGTTAAACATCTGTAGCAAAATTTGTAGTACAAGATTCCAAATACATATGCAATTTATCCTGATTGAGAGAAGGGAAAACAACTACAGAACATATCTTGTTATCAAACGCTTTCGGCTGGAAATAGTAAATTTAGATTCTTACTTTCTACAGTTAAATTCGTTTGTGTCACGGAATACACGCTTTATATGAGTCAGTGAAAATAATGAGTAAAATTCAATTGTAGTAAAGTCAAGTGGCTTTTCAAGTCTATTAGAAATTTAATGGTAAGGAGAGAACATGGAGCTTGTACCTTAACGACAACAAGAAATAATTTAACTAGTTAAGCTTAAACTGGTTAATTAGGAAACTTTTGTAATACATTAATGAGAGGTGTTTACTTTATAGATTAACAAAGGTAAGGAAAGATGGAGCCGTAATACTGAACTCAAGTAAAGCAAACACTAGCAAAGGAAAGGACGTTGTTTACACGGGGGCTCTTGTTCTCATTGAAGCTGCCTCATGTCTCCTCCTCCTGGGATCTGCTACTGCGCTCACATGTTTGTTCAGTTACGCAAATAATTACTATCCCTGCCTTATTGCTATCCAATACGAGAGAATGTTGCAGTCACAATTCTAAGAAAGTGTCTACGGATACCAACAAATTGTTACTGGTGTACTATAGTTGATTATGTACATTAACGACATTATTGACACGAGTAAGCCTTCAACCATTATCTCTGTCTTACACATCGGGAGTATACAAAGATCGATTAGCAGCTAAACAGTACGTGTATTTTATTTATATTGCACTTGTAGTAACTGCATAATTCTTCGCCTCAATCTATACAATTATGACCCTGTTGTTATACTGCAATGCCTTCTAAGCAAGTTGTTTTTGCACTCACTTTCTCATGTGGTCTTATGGCCAGAGTATTGCAATAAGTCGATATTACGTATGGATCCTTCTGTTACCTCTCTGCGTGCTTGAAACTTATTTTTGAAACTTATTTATTCGTGTTCATGTTGAAACCTTGAGTTATCATTTCAGATTCCATTAATCATACTAATGGATTTTTCCACGTAACCGTAATCAAATTTTTAATTCTTGCTCTAATATTTCGTAGTTTACGTTAAAACAACACTGTTTATTGTTTAAAATGCGTCGCTTCATTTCCCATAAATCCAAACGATTCGCCCATACTACGATGAAACATGCTCAGTGGCTAGCCTGAGTCAGAGCACAAGTTTTGACCCACTCCTATTTATACAGTAAGCCTTGTCAACAATGTTCCAAAGAAGCCCGTAATTTACTAAAAGTATTCCCCGTCCAACAACGCTAAAACTACAACAGATTATAATAATTGAAACACAAACACATAATACATTTAAGCACACTAACATTTTACCATTATTAGAACACAATTATTTTATTTCATTACAACGATCCTGCCACCTTATTTTTATAACTAACTTCTAAACTCCCGGTAACTTATACTTATAACTAACTTTTATTTTGTAATTTTCTGTCGTCTCTGTCGTCACGCACGGAAAAAACATACCTTGGTTATGAGTGCTGTTTCTACAAATAAGATATGATGGTTACTTTCATAGCTGTTCTCGGCTGTTGCTGATATCTCCATGTTTTTTTCGTGTGTTTCACGTACTCTTGCACTCTCGTCATCAGAAGTTCCCACATTTTTCCCATGTACATGTTGTCACAACTGCAACGGACTTTGTAGACGCCCGGAGTTGAAAGAGGCATCTTGTCTCTTGTCGACGGTAACATTTAGCCTACATTCCTAACGGGTTTCAATATAGGCTGTATGTTATGTTCATTCAAAGTCAGGAAGATGTTATCAGTATTCCCACGTACATATGGCAAATAACCGCGTCAACGTTCTACCCCATTCAGCATCTCACTTACTGCACGAGACTTACTATTACTCGTTTTGCGTAACTGTTTCTGAAGGCTTGCCTGATTTTTCTGTAGTTTAGCCATTACTGCGAAGCACTTTTTTAATATACATTGCTACATAGTCCAGTTTTCCTTGTCCGATGTGTATTAACGAGTTTATTAACGTTTTTAGAACACTTTGTTTTGTGCCGGATGGTGATGTACGGTGACTTATCATTTAGACAACGGTTTGTGTAGGAGGGCTTTCTATAAACAACGTACCTCAGTGTTCCCGGTCCTTACAGATAGTATGTAAGGAACCATCGACAACACACATAGACGTTTTTATAAACGACTTGTCATGGTGTTGCTGAAAAGTAGGTATCAGAACAAGTAAAGAACATCTGAGTAAAGTTATTCAGATTACTTAGCTGGGGTGAGTACATCAGGTGAGATAAAGTTCAAAGTGATGGGCGATGTAATTAACGTTAGACCTGCATCGTTACTTGTCCAAGCGTCGTGTAAGGTGACTTTTAGGGATATACGTTTCTGTATTTAGAGAACACAGACTTTGTCTGGAGACTGAAACTTTGTCTTGTTAATTAAAACCTTCAAGAAAACTATATTTTGGCCCTGTCCTAGGTGCTTACCTGTCATTTCAGCTATAATACAGCCTTGTAGGTGCTACAATTGAGGCATACGCTTCCGTTTTGTTACCAATCATCGAGAGTCCGACTTTAGATAGCTTAGACACTTCGTTCATGCAGATGAAAAAAGAAGAGGAGCCTTAGGACGCTAACATGCGTTACAACTCGCTTTCTAAACAAATGGAACCGTCTATTTTATGCAAAAAGTTTTTATTCTTGGAAAGCAAGCAAACGAGTAAAGATAATAATCCGTAAGCAGGATTCTACCGAGTTTTTGATTAAGTACACTAAAGGTTTCTGAGGTTTCTAGACGTCAAGAAAGATTATTTCTCAGTAATAAAGTCAATGAAGTATATCAACTGATGGTCGATTGAGGGTTTTAATTAGTTTTGAGAGCAGAAAGATTTCAGGGTTACGCTACTTTCAAGGGAAGCAGGAGTACCAGGAGAATCTCGACTGAATAAGTCAGATTAATGACGAAAGTTGTGTTAGTGGTTAAAATCACAAGCAGAATTATCACTATTGCACACCACTGTATAAAAATATTCCGATTAGCGCTTTCAAGTTTCACAGCTCATCGTGAGATCGGAAATGAACCATTAACTTAAAAATAAACTTAAAAAATAACTTAAAAATAACATTCATTTTGTTATAGAGCTCAGAAGTGTTTAAAAGAGACCGAATCAAAAGATAGAGAGTTAAAAACAATAAAGGGAATTGTAAGGAATAATAACTATAACACCAACATAGTGGATAAAGTTATGAAAAGGGTTAACATACAAAAAGCTAAAATAGAACCAGAACAAAAGAATTATGCAGGCTCATTGACATACAAAGGTTCACATACTAGAAAAATTATAAAATGTTTTAATAAATACGGAGTAGATATAGCTATTAAAAAATGTGAAACGGTATTTGATAAGATAAGGAATAAAATATAGAAAAAATCCCAGTTTTACAGAAAAGCGGAATTTATAAATTAAAATGTAAAGACTGCAACAAAGTGTACCTAGGGGAGACAGGACGAAAATTCGTATGCAGGTTGTCTGACCACAAACGTGGAGAAGGTAATAGAACAAAGAATTCGTTATATGCAAGACATTTCATAGAAGACAACCATAAGTTTGTTAATCCTTTGGAAGACTACGAAATTGTAAAAGTAGTAAATAACACAGTTGAAAGGAAACTTAGGGAGGAGTTAGAAATATTGAAAGAAAGAGAAAAAGGGTTAGACAATTTAATTAATAATAAAATTAAATTTGATAATGAAGAAATATTTTATAACATAATTAAGAAGTAAATGATAGAGGACAGATAGATAAGATTAAGAATTAAATTGCAGAGGAATAATTGGATATTTTTTAAATAAGGGTGTGTGACTGGCCCAGATGTGGGGGAGAAAGACGGTAGGTTTTAAAGGAATGCACACACACACACACACACACACACACACACACACACACACACACACACACACACACACACACACACACACACACACAACACTGAAACACAAGGAATTTGCTAGAAAAATATGTAACTGTCCAGATGGAGGGACAGGGCTCAGAGGGGAGGAAGGGACATTGAATTATAACTTGTTTTGTGTGAGCAGGGTGTGGTGGGGTGGGGGTGAAGGGTTTATTTTTAAGTTAATGGTTCATTTCCGATCTGACGATGAGCTGTGAAGCTTGAAATCGCTAATCGGAATATTTTTATATAGTGGTGTGCAACAGTGATAATTCTGCCTGTGAATGAGTCAATCGGGAAATAGATTTACTCGTCTGGAAGCCCTTATGTTGTAGTGTTCGTTACACTATTCATTCCCAGGTACTTTAACAGTCGAAGTGCTGAAGGGCTTTACTAAACCTCTTCTACAAAAGTAGAATCGGTAGCACAAAGTGGTTCTCGTGCTCATCAATGCACTCTCGTCTTCGGAAATCGCTTTCATTGAGCACGTTCCGAGGAACTGCCACCCCAGACCCAAGCCTAACGGCTTGAGTTCTGTCGCCGTTTGTTAAGGCGTTTTCCAAGGGTCTCGTAAGAATCAGGACTGGAGAAATTGTCTTTTCCCTATTAATGTGGGTATTTTATAAAGAGTATCGTTGTACAGAATCCGGTCCGCGTGGACCAAAAAATGTTTATTAAAAGACTGTAGCTTGTGTAAATTCGTTCTTAGATGAATCACCAGGAAGCAGAAATGATGAAGAGTGTGGACTGTATTAATTCATTTATTTGAAGTTCAAAATTACATTAAATATGTAGTTAGCAGTTGTTTTTGAATGACAGGTTGGCTAATGAGCATGTCGTATATAGAAAGTATCAAAAAATTTTTAAGTTACATTAATAACGGGCCTAATTGGCCATAAGTAAGATGTGTTGGCCTAAGGCCTACATTAAATGTCGCGACAAGAAAATATGACAGTGAGGCAGCGGGCGTGCCGACCGCCGCAAGCTAGCGTTTGAGACGAACTGTACAGAGATTCGACATGAGTAATCAGATTAGAACAAAAAGTAAGAAGCAGATTAGCCAACCTCTAAAGTAAAATTATCGCGCTACTGCACATAAGCTGCCCGTCAAAATCAATCGATTTTTTACCATCTTTTTAGTAAATTATTATACATTTTGTAACTTAATTTAAAACATACAGTGTTCTTAATAATGATAGTTAGTTTCAAGGCTAAGTTGAACCTTGAGTTATGAGATTAGATAACAGCTGTACGTTAATGGTTTAGAGATAAGCACGCATAAGATAAGCCTAAAGATAAGCGTTTGTAAGCCAAGGTTGGCGAACAGCTGATTTCAAACATGATCGTGAATGTCTGCGTTGGCAATTGTTGCCGTCACATAATGTATGTGTACAGTATAGAACATTATAAAACATGAAAAAATACATAATTAGACAATGCTTAATAGTGTATGATCGGAAGCTCATCACATGATGGCCCGATAGTTTGTAACCCTATGCATGTCATATGCATGCATGTTACCGTGAAATAGTTGAGGCCAGTAGACCTGTACAGAGAATTATTTACATGAATAAAATTGCCACAATTACATGTTTAAGCGTAGATTTAGCATGGCGTCATGTATTGACCAAGTCATGCTGTTCCTGATGTTTCAGGAACTTACAATAGGTAATTATGTAAGAACAAGCTAGATAGCTGACTGAATGCAAGAACAAATATGATGACATGTATGTCATAATTTAAATAAAAATAATAATTCTGCAATGCTTAATCACAAAATATAAATACAATATAACAATACAATATAAAATAAATCTAGACGTGGCATGGTTACATGCAGTAGACGCAAAAAACGATAGGGTTTACATAAACGCAAGTTATATAATGAATACCATAACAACAATTTAGTTAAATACAATATGAATAATTGCAATGGCATAAGTAACAAATACGATACTGTGATTACAAACGTAGTACATGAGTTGAACAATTTAAAAGATATTCACAGAACAATAAATCACATATATTAGCAACTGTATAAAGAAATGCATGCATGGTTGCGCAGCTGCAAAACATGCAAATATTATATAACAAATTTTTATAAAATAAGACCATCAAAAAACATGACACATACCCAAAACATCAAAATGTAAATGTGTAAGACATAGTATGCCACACAAAATTAACATACAAATACAAATAGTAATATACCAGCAAAAAACTATGATGATTATAGAAGCACGCAATGGCGCAAAATTGATAAGAAAATGTTGTGATAATTCATCACAATTAAGTTGACCAAATGGTCGTAATAAGTAATAAGCCAATGGCTAAGTAAAATAGCATTGTGCTAAGTGATCATAATAATCTTGTCAAATCTCGTCCCGCGCTGGCAACAGACATAACTTATGTACTGGTCTCCGCAAAACACCCGTAGGTGTGCGAATGTCTACTACACGAATTAAGTTACCTGGGCCGGGAAATGTGGCGGTAATTACACCAAATTTCCAGGCTAATGGAGGTAAATTATCCTCAATAAGCAAAACTAGGTCACCAATGGAAACATTATCCTTAGCGAATTTCCATTTGTGACGCTGCTGCAACTGGTGCAAATAGTCGCGAGACCATGCCTTCCAAATGCCTTGGACAAACCTTTGTAGAAGTTGCCAACGCCCAAGACGAGAAATAGGAATGTGATATAAGTCTGGGTCCGGTATCGCCGTTAAGGGTGCGCAAATCAAAAAATGGCCAGGTGTGAGTGGCACCGGATCATTTACATCTGAAGAGATGGCAAATAAAGGTCGAGAGTTCAGACATGCCTCTATCTGAGACAAAACTGTCGTGAACTCCTCGAAGGTGAGTATAGATTTGCCTACCACGCGGCGCAGATGAAACTTCAAACTCTTTATGCCGCTCTCCCAGAGGCCACCGAAATGAGGTGAGGAGGGCGGAATAAATGACCATGATATCACCTGAGAGGACGTGAATGACTTGATCGATGAGATGGCATCCTTATTATGCCAAAAGTTGTAGAGATCATGTAAGATATTGCGGGCCTTCCTAAAGTTTGTGCCATTATCGGAGTATAATTGACTGGGTATGCCCCTACGGGCCATGAAACGACGTAATGCAGCTATAAACGCACTGGCAGTAAGGTCGGAAACCAATTCCATGTGAAGGGCCCTAGTCGCTAAGCAAATAAACAAAGACACGTATGCCTTAGAAAGAGTTCTGGATTTCTGCCCGCCATGACGGATCATGAAGGGACCACCATAATCAACCGCGCAGAATAGAAACGGCCTTGAAGGAGTGACTCTAGGAGATGGTAAAATACCAAGCCTCTTAACCTGCTGTTTGGCACTAAACCTGAGACACTTGACACATTTTCGAAGATGGAGCGAATGACTAACCTGGCATTAACAATCCACCAACGTTGACGCAGTGAATGATGCACGAGTTGAGCACCAGCGTGAAGTAAACGAATGTGTTCGCGTTCAATGATAAGGCGAGTAATATGCGCCGATGGGGGTAAGACAATAGGATGTTTAGCGTCGTAAGGTAATTGAGACTGCTGTAACCGCCCGCCTACGCGTATCACTCCAGAATCATCAAGAAACGGGTCGAGAGAAGCCAACTTACTCCTAATGGAAACAGAAGATCCGTTACGAAGACAATTAATTTCGGCTGCGAAGTGGATCGTGGATCGACTGAGATTGTTTTATGAAGAAATTGAGAGCATGATGAATTTCGACAGGGGTAAGATCGCCCGTACATTTGTCAGCACTTGAGAGTCTAATATTTCTGATGAACCGAAAACAGTAAGCGTATACGCGCGTTAGACGATGCAACGAGGAAAAGTCCAAAGAAAGGTCGATAGCCAGGGTAGACATTGGAGAAAGGTTATGGGTATGTTTCTCTTCCGCAGTGACTTCAGAAGACGACGGAGTGGAAGGTACGAAGGATGGAAAAGGATTGGACTCTGACGATTGAGACAAACAGCTGGGACCGTGCCACCAAAGCGAGCAATCGCGCAAAACGTCAGGGAGACACCCCCTGGAGATAATATCAGCAGGATTGTGTCTAGAATTGATGTGATGCCAAGTATAAGTTTGCGTAAGACGCTGAATTTCAGCAACACGATTAGCGACGTATGTTTTCCACCGCGTAGACTGGGCATGAATCCAGTAAAGAGACACCATAGAGTCAGAATACAAATGAACACTATCAATAAACGAATAAAGAGCAGGAATGACCTTAAATACGAGTCGCGATAACAACAAGCAAGCGCAGAGTTCGATGCGAGGTAATGACACCTGTCGTAAGGGAGCTACGCCAGATTTAGAACACAGGAGATGACAGGAGGCAGAAGAATCTTGATAAATGACTCTGACATAAATACAACAGCCAAACCCCCTTTCAGAAGCATCCGAAAAACCATGCAATTCAACTGTACAGGCCTCACGCTTGCAACGAATAGACCGTGGGACCACAATTTTGCTAATCAGACTTAATTTGTCGCACAAAGAATGCCAATCCGAACGTGATTGGCCGGAGATCGGTTCATCGCAACCAAGCTTGCAAAGCCAAAGTCGCTGCATAAAATGTTTGTACAAAAAGACAACGGGACCGATTAGTCCAAGAGGATCGTATATTCCAGCAATAATCGAAAGAACTTTTCTCTTGGAAATGCTTGAATCAACTGGGAATGATTTGATGTCGAACAGAAATGAATCGGCAGTATTATTCCAAAGAATGCCTAGGGTACGCACATTGTCCTGTTTGTTTAGGGGGCGTGAAAAATTGTCATGATTTGCGACCGCTGTGGGTTCATTTGATGCCCATTTATGCAACGTGAAACCATATTGACTTAATAACGCACCTAGATCAGATTTCAGCTTGGTCAGATCAGAGATGGTGTCCGAACCGGTAAGCAGATTGTCAACATAGAAATCGTTCGTTATAGCTAACGCCGCTTCAGGAAAGGAAGCTTGATGGTCCCTACCAATTTGTACAAGACAGCGAGTGGCCAAAAACGAAGCACTACCCGTGCCGTAGGTTACCGTTCGCAATGCAAAATGTTTAAATGGTTCGAGAGGAGAATCACGCCACAGAATGCGTTGATAGTGACAATCCCCTTCAGCTACGCGAATTTGTCGATACATCTTCTCGATGTCGGCGATGAGAACATATTTATGTATGCGGAAACGCAAAAGAATGGAAAAAAGGTCTTGTTGAACATTCGGGCCTACCAACAATATGTCATTTAGAGAAAGGCCATTGGTAGTCTTGGACGAACCATCAAAAGCGACGCGCAGTTTTGTGGTCAAGCTAGACTGTTTAAATACGGCTTGCTGAGGCAGGTAGTAAGTATTTGACGCTCCTGAATTGATAGCGCCATCATCGATAAGCGTCATGTGCCCAAGATCCTTATATTTTTTAATAAAGTCTGCGTAGTCGCGCGCGAGCTTAGCATCTCGCCTAAATCGACGCTCTAAGTTTAAGAATCTTGCTTCAGCATTAGTGTAAGATTCCCCCAAGTGGAGATTATCGGGCTTAAATGGAAGTGAAACCACGAATCTACCCTCGTGGTTGCGCTGGGTAGAGCGCACGAAATGCTCTTCACAGGCTGACTCGTTATCAGGGGTGTTGTCAGGGATAGTTTCTGCTTCCCAAAATCTTTCGAGAGACTGCAGAATTTGACTGTCGTTGTTCCTAGCTAGGAACGAAACAGCAGGACCCTCGTTGCGGCAGTGTTTGGGCAAGTTGCCAGCCAAAATGTAGCCTAGCCTTGTTTCCTGAATGATGGGAAAATTAGGGCCGCGTATGTATTTATTAGCTAAGATCAAGTCCAGGTAAAATTGTGCCCCTAAGAGTATGTCGATTTGCGACGATATGTTAAAATCTGGGTCAGCCAGAAAAATGTTGCTCGGAATGTGGAATTGATTTATGTCAAACGAATTTGCAGGCAGATTGTGAGTTAACGTAGATAAGATAGCACATTTTGCCTGGAAGCTATATCTCTGATAACGAGAAATAATGCGTATAGACGCAAGATCAGTTTCGTAACACGCTGTATTGTTTATGCCCGTAATTGGTATGTTGGATTTAGTTAAATTAAGCTGTAATTTCCTTGCAAATGATTTTGTGCAAACATTTATTTGTGACCCGGCGTCTAGAAGAACTCTCGCCCTATGTCTGTTGCCAGCCTGGTCAATGACAAATACAACTGCTGTTGATAAGAGAACATTGTTCGTGCATTGTAATTTGAGCGAGCAATAATTACTGCTGGCAGATATTGATTTCGGCACGTTGTTCCCGTGCAACAATGTGTGGTGTCGTTTTGAACAGATTTTACACACCTGCTTATTCTTACAGCTAGATACAAGATGATCTGATCTAAGACAATTGCTACAACATTTATGACTTGAAACAAATTGTCCCCGCTCAGCGGTGCTTAATGTACGAAATTTTCACATATGTAAAGCGGGTGATTAGATTTACAACACAGACATGAATAATGGCTTGCCGCTGAGTGATAACTCTTAAATGTAGTACTGCCAGCAGTGTTTCTTGATTTATATTTATCATATTTATTGTTAAGTCTTACATTAGGTTTGTTGAGTGGCTGTCCGGGTTCGATGGGCAGTGTATTTTCTAACAGCTGTCTACGTGAGTTTAAAAAATGCGTGAAATCTTGAAAGCTAGGTAAATTGTCAGGGTCTATTGACTCCTTCCATAGTTTAAAAGTAATAGGGTCGAGTTTAGTTGATAGTAATTGTATAATAATAAATTCAAATGAATTCACTGACAGCTGCATTGCCGCCAGTGAATTAACGGAAGACGTTATGGTGTTTGTGATTTCTGCCAAACTTTGGACAGAGTCCTTAATTGTCGACTTGACTTGAAGTAAGTTTTGAACATAGTATTGTGCTAGTATGAACTTGTTGTCATACCTTTCGGACAGCAAACTCAACGCTATTGAATAATTTTCCTTACAGATGGGTAGTGACTTAATTAAATCTAAAGGTTCATTTTTTAAAGAAGAATGTAAATAATGTAACTTCTGCACTGGCGTTAAATCGGATCTTGTATGCACTAAGTCCCTAAAAATTGAATGAAAATGCTGCCATTCCAATATGTTGCCTGAGAAGCAGGGCAAACTTATTGGTTTTAATTGCATGTGCGTCGATAATACGGGAGGTACAGTCTGAACATTAAATGTATCAAGTAATTGCAAAATATTTGCTTCAGTCGAATATAGCATTTCTTCGACCTCAACTCGGTCTTCTTGAGCCGCGCTCGTGTCTTTACTAATAAGTTCTATTTCAGACTGCACCTCGTCGTACTTCGACGCCAAGCTTTTCAGACTTTCTAGCCTTACCGTTAAAAAATATTTTGTGTTTGAAGTTATATCAAAGTTATTTACGGCAGATTGTATTCGCACTATTGCGGACTTTAAGCCGCCTTTCCTTCTGGTTAACACTTTGAGGCCTTCTGCAGCCATTGTACGCACCTTAAAATGATGTTAGTGAAGTGATACCTTGTAGGCGATGTCCTGCAGCGTCGATGCCTTGGAGAAGATGGCAAACACAGCTCGGAGAGATGACCGCCTTGTTTGAAGCACTGTAGCTAGCAGGCTCTTGCGAAGATGTTATCAGGAGGCTCAAAGGTGACGAGCGAAATGCTGATGGAAATCACGCCACGGTCATATCAGCGGATATGCTAATTCGCCCGTGATGGCCAGAAATAGTAGCAGAAAAATATTAAATAGTAATGATTCATCGAAAATCCAGGTCCGGAGTGACCAAAAAATGTACAGAATCCGGTCCGCGTGGACCAAAAAATGTTTATTAAAAGACTGTAGCTTGTGTAAATTCGTTCTTAGATGAATCACCAGGAAGCAGAAATGATGAAGAGTGTGGACTGTATTAATTCATTTATTTGAAGTTCAAAATTACATTAAATATGTAGTTAGCAGTTGTTTTTGAATGACAGGTTGGCTAATGAGCATGTCGTATATAGAAAGTATCAAAAAATTTTTAAGTTACATTAATAACGGGCCTAATTGGCCATAAGTAAGATGTGTTGGCCTAAGGCCTACATTAAATGTCGCGACAAGAAAATATGACAGTGAGGCAGCGGGCGTGCCGACCGCCGCAAGCTAGCGTTTGAGACGAACTGTACAGAGATTCGACATGAGTAATCAGATTAGAACAAAAAGTAAGAAGCAGATTAGCCAACCTCTAAAGTAAAATTATCGCGCTACTGCACATAAGCTGCCCGTCAAAATCAATCGATTTTTTACCATCTTTTTAGTAAATTATTATACATTTTGTAACTTAATTTAAAACATACAGTGTTCTTAATAATGATAGTTAGTTTCAAGGCTAAGTTGAACCTTGAGTTATGAGATTAGATAACAGCTGTACGTTAATGGTTTAGAGATAAGCACGCATAAGATAAGCCTAAAGATAAGCGTTTGTAAGCCAAGGTTGGCGAACAGCTGATTTCAAACATGATCGTGAATGTCTGCGTTGGCAATTGTTGCCGTCACATAATGTATGTGTACAGTATAGAACATTATAAAACATGAAAAAATACATAATTAGACAATGCTTAATAGTGTATGATCGGAAGCTCATCACATGATGGCCCGATAGTTTGTAACCCTATGCATGTCATATGCATGCATGTTACCGTGAAATAGTTGAGGCCAGTAGACCTGTACAGAGAATTATTTACATGAATAAAATTGCCACAATTACATGTTTAAGCGTAGATTTAGCATGGCGTCATGTATTGACCAAGTCATGCTGTTCCTGATGTTTCAGGAACTTACAATAGGTAATTATGTAAGAACAAGCTAGATAGCTGACTGAATGCAAGAACAAATATGATGACATGTATGTCATAATTTAAATAAAAATAATAATTCTGCAATGCTTAATCACAAAATATAAATACAATATAACAATACAATATAAAATAAATCTAGACGTGGCATGGTTACATGCAGTAGACGCAAAAAACGATAGGGTTTACATAAACGCAAGTTATATAATGAATACCATAACAACAATTTAGTTAAATACAATATGAATAATTGCAATGGCATAAGTAACAAATACGATACTGTGATTACAAACGTAGTACATGAGTTGAACAATTTAAAAGATATTCACAGAACAATAAATCACATATATTAGCAACTGTATAAAGAAATGCATGCATGGTTGCGCAGCTGCAAAACATGCAAATATTATATAACAAATTTTTATAAAATAAGACCATCAAAAAACATGACACATACCCAAAACATCAAAATGTAAATGTGTAAGACATAGTATGCCACACAAAATTAACATACAAATACAAATAGTAATATACCAGCAAAAAACTATGATGATTATAGAAGCACGCAATGGCGCAAAATTGATAAGAAAATGTTGTGATAATTCATCACAATTAAGTTGACCAAATGGTCGTAATAAGTAATAAGCCAATGGCTAAGTAAAATAGCATTGTGCTAAGTGATCATAATAATCTTGTCAAATCTCGTCCCGCGCTGGCAACAGACATAACTTATGTACTGGTCTCCGCAAAACACCCGTAGGTGTGCGAATGTCTACTACACGAATTAAGTTATCTGGGCCGGGAAATGTGGCGGTAATTACACCAAATTTCCAGGCTAATGGAGGTAAATTATCCTCAATAAGCAAAACTAGGTCACCAATGGAAACATTATCCTTAGCGAATTTCCATTTGTGACGCTGCTGCAACTGGTGCAAATAGTCGCGAGACCATGCCTTCCAAATGCCTTGGACAAACCTTTGTAGAAGTTGCCAACGCCCAAGACGAGAAATAGGAATGTGATATAAGTCTGGGTCCGGTATCGCCGTTAAGGGTGCGCAAATCAAAAAATGGCCAGGTGTGAGTGGCACCGGATCATTTACATCTGAAGAGATGGCAAATAAAGGTCGAGAGTTCAGACATGCCTCTATCTGAGACAAAACTGTCGTGAACTCCTCGAAGGTGAGTATAGATTTGCCTACCACGCGGCGCAGATGAAACTTCAAACTCTTTATGCCGCTCTCCCAGAGGCCACCGAAATGAGGTGAGGAGGGCGGAATAAATGACCATGATATCACCTGAGAGGACGTGAATGACTTGATCGATGAGATGGCATCCTTATTATGCCAAAAGTTGTAGAGATCATGTAAGATATTGCGGGCCTTCCTAAAGTTTGTGCCATTATCGGAGTATAATTGACTGGGTATGCCCCTACGGGCCATGAAACGACGTAATGCAGCTATAAACGCACTGGCAGTAAGGTCGGAAACCAATTCCATGTGAAGGGCCCTAGTCGCTAAGCAAATAAACAAAGACACGTATGCCTTAGAAAGAGTTCTGGATTTCTGCCCGCCATGACGGATCATGAAGGGACCACCATAATCAACCGCGCAGAATAGAAACGGCCTTGAAGGAGTGACTCTAGGAGATGGTAAAATACCAAGCCTCTTAACCTGCTGTTTGGCACTAAACCTGAGACACTTGACACATTTTCGAAGATGGAGCGAATGACTAACCTGGCATTAACAATCCACCAACGTTGACGCAGTGAATGATGCACGAGTTGAGCACCAGCGTGAAGTAAACGAATGTGTTCGCGTTCAATGATAAGGCGAGTAATATGCGCCGATGGGGGTAAGACAATAGGATGTTTAGCGTCGTAAGGTAATTGAGACTGCTGTAACCGCCCGCCTACGCGTATCACTCCAGAATCATCAAGAAACGGGTCGAGAGAAGCCAACTTACTCCTAATGGAAACAGAAGATCCGTTACGAAGACAATTAATTTCGGCTGCGAAGTGGATCGTGGATCGACTGAGATTGTTTTATGAAGAAATTGAGAGCATGATGAATTTCGACAGGGGTAAGATCGCCCGTACATTTGTCAGCACTTGAGAGTCTAATATTTCTGATGAACCGAAAACAGTAAGCGTATACGCGCGTTAGACGATGCAACGAGGAAAAGTCCAAAGAAAGGTCGATAGCCAGGGTAGACATTGGAGAAAGGTTATGGGTATGTTTCTCTTCCGCAGTGACTTCAGAAGACGACGGAGTGGAAGGTACGAAGGATGGAAAAGGATTGGACTCTGACGATTGAGACAAACAGCTGGGACCGTGCCACCAAAGCGAGCAATCGCGCAAAACGTCAGGGAGACACCCCCTGGAGATAATATCAGCAGGATTGTGTCTAGAATTGATGTGATGCCAAGTATAAGTTTGCGTAAGACGCTGAATTTCAGCAACACGATTAGCGACGTATGTTTTCCACCGCGTAGACTGGGCATGAATCCAGTAAAGAGACACCATAGAGTCAGAATACAAATGAACACTATCAATAAACGAATAAAGAGCAGGAATGACCTTAAATACGAGTCGCGATAACAACAAGCAAGCGCAGAGTTCGATGCGAGGTAATGACACCTGTCGTAAGGGAGCTACGCCAGATTTAGAACACAGGAGATGACAGGAGGCAGAAGAATCTTGATAAATGACTCTGACATAAATACAACAGCCAAACCCCCTTTCAGAAGCATCCGAAAAACCATGCAATTCAACTGTACAGGCCTCACGCTTGCAACGAATAGACCGTGGGACCACAATTTTGCTAATCAGACTTAATTTGTCGCACAAAGAATGCCAATCCGAACGTGATTGGCCGGAGATCGGTTCATCGCAACCAAGCTTGCAAAGCCAAAGTCGCTGCATAAAATGTTTGTACAAAAAGACAACGGGACCGATTAGTCCAAGAGGATCGTATATTCCAGCAATAATCGAAAGAACTTTTCTCTTGGAAATGCTTGAATCAACTGGGAATGATTTGATGTCGAACAGAAATGAATCGGCAGTATTATTCCAAAGAATGCCTAGGGTACGCACATTGTCCTGTTTGTTTAGGGGGCGTGAAAAATTGTCATGATTTGCGACCGCTGTGGGTTCATTTGATGCCCATTTATGCAACGTGAAACCATATTGACTTAATAACGCACCTAGATCAGATTTCAGCTTGGTCAGATCAGAGATGGTGTCCGAACCGGTAAGCAGATTGTCAACATAGAAATCGTTCGTTATAGCTAACGCCGCTTCAGGAAAGGAAGCTTGATGGTCCCTACCAATTTGTACAAGACAGCGAGTGGCCAAAAACGAAGCACTACCCGTGCCGTAGGTTACCGTTCGCAATGCAAAATGTTTAAATGGTTCGAGAGGAGAATCACGCCACAGAATGCGTTGATAGTGACAATCCCCTTCAGCTACGCGAATTTGTCGATACATCTTCTCGATGTCGGCGATGAGAACATATTTATGTATGCGGAAACGCAAAAGAATGGAAAAAAGGTCTTGTTGAACATTCGGGCCTACCAACAATATGTCATTTAGAGAAAGGCCATTGGTAGTCTTGGACGAACCATCAAAAGCGACGCGCAGTTTTGTGGTCAAGCTAGACTGTTTAAATACGGCTTGCTGAGGCAGGTAGTAAGTATTTGACGCTCCTGAATTGATAGCGCCATCATCGATAAGCGTCATGTGCCCAAGATCCTTATATTTTTTAATAAAGTCTGCGTAGTCGCGCGCGAGATTAGCATCTCGCCTAAATCGACGCTCTAAGTTTAAGAATCTTGCTTCAGCATTAGTGTAAGATTCCCCCAAGTGGAGATTATCGGGCTTAAATGGAAGTGAAACCACGAATCTACCCTCGTGGTTGCGCTGGGTAGAGCGCACGAAATGCTCTTCACAGGCTGACTCGTTATCAGGGGTGTTGTCAGGGATAGTTTCTGCTTCCCAAAATCTTTCGAGAGACTACAGAATTTGACTGTCGTTGTTCCTAGCTAGGAACGAAACAGCAGGACCCTCGTTGCGGCAGTGTTTGGGCAAGTTGCCAGCCAAAATGTAGCCTAGCCTTGTTTCCTGAATGATGGGAAAATTAGGGCCGCGTATGTATTTATTAGCTAAGATCAAGTCCAGGTAAAATTGTGCCCCTAAGAGTATGTCGATTTGCGACGATATGTTAAAATCTGGGTCAGCCAGAAAAATGTTGCTCGGAATGTGGAATTGATTTATGTCAAACGAATTTGCAGGCAGATTGTGAGTTAACGTAGATAAGATAGCACATTTTGCCTGGAAGCTATATCTCTGATAACGAGAAATAATGCGTATAGACGCAAGATCAGTTGCGTAACACGCTGTATTGTTTATGCCCGTAATTGGTATGTTGGATTTAGTTAAATTAAGCTGTAATTTCCTTGCAAATGATTTTGTGCAAACATTTATTTGTGACCCGGCGTCTAGAAGAACTCTCGCCCTATGTCTGTTGCCAGCCTGGTCAATGACAAATACAACTGCTGTTGATAAGAGAACATTGTTCGTGCATTGTAATTTGAGCGAGCAATAATTACTGCTGGCAGATATTGATTTCGGCACGTTGTTCCCGTGCAACAATGTGTGGTGTCGTTTTGAACAGATTTTACACACCTGCTTATTCTTACAGCTAGATACAAGATGATCTGATCTAAGACAATTGCTACAACATTTATGACTTGAAACAAATTGTCCCCGCTCAGCGGTGCTTAATGTACGAAATTTTCACATATGTAAAGCGGGTGATTAGATTTACAACACAGACATGAATAATGGCTTGCCGCTGAGTGATAACTCTTAAATGTAGTACTGCCAGCAGTGTTTCTTGATTTATATTTATCATATTTATTGTTAAGTCTTACATTAGGTTTGTTGAGTGGCTGTCCGGGTTCGATGGGCAGTGTATTTTCTAACAGCTGTCTACGTGAGTTTAAAAAATGCGTGAAATCTTGAAAGCTAGGTAAATTGTCAGGGTCTATTGACTCCTTCCATAGTTTAAAAGTAATAGGGTCGAGTTTAGTTGATAGTAATTGTATAATAATAAATTCAAATGAATTCACTGACAGCTGCATTGCCGCCAGTGAATTAACGGAAGACGTTATGGTGTTTGTGATTTCTGCCAAACTTTGGACAGAGTCCTTAATTGTCGACTTGACTTGAAGTAAGTTTTGAACATAGTATTGTGCTAGTATGAACTTGTTGTCATACCTTTCGGACAGCAAACTCAACGCTATTGAATAATTTTCCTTACAGATGGGTAGTGACTTAATTAAATCTAAAGGTTCATTTTTTAAAGAAGAATGTAAATAATGTAACTTCTGCACTGGCGTTAAATCGGATCTTGTATGCACTAAGTCCCTAAAAATTGAATGAAAATGCTGCCATTCCAATATGTTGCCTGAGAAGCAGGGCAAACTTATTGGTTTTAATTGCATGTGCGTCGATAATACGGGAGGTACAGTCTGAACATTAAATGTATCAAGTAATTGCAAAATATTTGCTTCAGTCGAATATAGCATTTCTTCGACCTCAACTCGGTCTTCTTGAGCCGCGCTCGTGTCTTTACTAATAAGTTCTATTTCAGACTGCACCTCGTCGTACTTCGACGCCAAGCTTTTCAGACTTTCTAGCCTTACCGTTAAAAAATATTTTGTGTTTGAAGTTATATCAAAGTTATTTACGGCAGATTGTATTCGCACTATTGCGGACTTTAAGCCGCCTTTCCTTCTGGTTAACACTTTGAGGCCTTCTGCAGCCATTGTACGCACCTTAAAATGATGTTAGTGAAGTGATACCTTGTAGGCGATGTCCTGCAGCGTCGATGCCTTGGAGAAGATGGCAAACACAGCTCGGAGAGATGACCGCCTTGTTTGAAGCACTGTAGCTAGCAGGCTCTTGCGAAGATGTTATCAGGAGGCTCAAAGGTGACGAGCGAAATGCTGATGGAAATCACGCCACGGTCATATCAGCGGATATGCTAATTCGCCCGTGATGGCCAGAAATAGTAGCAGAAAAATATTAAATAGTAATGATTCATCGAAAATCCAGGTCCGGAGTGACCAAAAAATGTACAGAATCCGGTCCGCGTGGACCAAAAAATGTTTATTAAAAGACTGTAGCTTGTGTAAATTCGTTCTTAGATGAATCACCAGGAAGCAGAAATGATGAAGAGTGTGGACTGTATTAATTCATTTATTTGAAGTTCAAAATTACATTAAATATGTAGTTAGCAGTTGTTTTTGAATGACAGGTTGGCTAATGAGCATGTCGTATATAGAAAGTATCAAAAAATTTTTAAGTTACATTAATAACGGGCCTAATTGGCCATAAGTAAGATGTGTTGGCCTAAGGCCTACATTAAATGTCGCGACAAGAAAATATGACAGTGAGGCAGCGGGCGTGCCGACCGCCGCAAGCTAGCGTTTGAGACGAACTGTACAGAGATTCGACATGAGTAATCAGATTAGAACAAAAAGTAAGAAGCAGATTAGCCAACCTCTAAAGTAAAATTATCGCGCTACTGCACATAAGCTGCCCGTCAAAATCAATCGATTTTTTACCATCTTTTTAGTAAATTATTATACATTTTGTAACTTAATTTAAAACATACAGTGTTCTTAATAATGATAGTTAGTTTCAAGGCTAAGTTGAACCTTGAGTTATGAGATTAGATAACAGCTGTACGTTAATGGTTTAGAGATAAGCACGCATAAGATAAGCCTAAAGATAAGCGTTTGTAAGCCAAGGTTGGCGAACAGCTGATTTCAAACATGATCGTGAATGTCTGCGTTGGCAATTGTTGCCGTCACATAATGTATGTGTACAGTATAGAACATTATAAAACATGAAAAAATACATAATTAGACAATGCTTAATAGTGTATGATCGGAAGCTCATCACATGATGGCCCGATAGTTTGTAACCCTATGCATGTCATATGCATGCATGTTACCGTGAAATAGTTGAGGCCAGTAGACCTGTACAGAGAATTATTTACATGAATAAAATTGCCACAATTACATGTTTAAGCGTAGATTTAGCATGGCGTCATGTATTGACCAAGTCATGCTGTTCCTGATGTTTCAGGAACTTACAATAGGTAATTATGTAAGAACAAGCTAGATAGCTGACTGAATGCAAGAACAAATATGATGACATGTATGTCATAATTTAAATAAAAATAATAATTCTGCAATGCTTAATCACAAAATATAAATACAATATAACAATACAATATAAAATAAATCTAGACGTGGCATGGTTACATGCAGTAGACGCAAAAAACGATAGGGTTTACATAAACGCAAGTTATATAATGAATACCATAACAACAATTTAGTTAAATACAATATGAATAATTGCAATGGCATAAGTAACAAATACGATACTGTGATTACAAACGTAGTACATGAGTTGAACAATTTAAAAGATATTCACAGAACAATAAATCACATATATTAGCAACTGTATAAAGAAATGCATGCATGGTTGCGCAGCTGCAAAACATGCAAATATTATATAACAAATTTTTATAAAATAAGACCATCAAAAAACATGACACATACCCAAAACATCAAAATGTAAATGTGTAAGACATAGTATGCCACACAAAATTAACATACAAATACAAATAGTAATATACCAGCAAAAAACTATGATGATTATAGAAGCACGCAATGGCGCAAAATTGATAAGAAAATGTTGTGATAATTCATCACAATTAAGTTGACCAAATGGTCGTAATAAGTAATAAGCCAATGGCTAAGTAAAATAGCATTGTGCTAAGTGATCATAATAATCTTGTCAAATCTCGTCCCGCGCTGGCAACAGACATAACTTATGTACTGGTCTCCGCAAAACACCCGTAGGTGTGCGAATGTCTACTACACGAATTAAGTTATCTGGGCCGGGAAATGTGGCGGTAATTACACCAAATTTCCAGGCTAATGGAGGTAAATTATCCTCAATAAGCAAAACTAGGTCACCAATGGAAACATTATCCTTAGCGAATTTCCATTTGTGACGCTGCTGCAACTGGTGCAAATAGTCGCGAGACCATGCCTTCCAAATGCCTTGGACAAACCTTTGTAGAAGTTGCCAACGCCCAAGACGAGAAATAGGAATGTGATATAAGTCTGGGTCCGGTATCGCCGTTAAGGGTGCGCAAATCAAAAAATGGCCAGGTGTGAGTGGCACCGGATCATTTACATCTGAAGAGATGGCAAATAAAGGTCGAGAGTTCAGACATGCCTCTATCTGAGACAAAACTGTCGTGAACTCCTCGAAGGTGAGTATAGATTTGCCTACCACGCGGCGCAGATGAAACTTCAAACTCTTTATGCCGCTCTCCCAGAGGCCACCGAAATGAGGTGAGGAGGGCGGAATAAATGACCATGATATCACCTGAGAGGACGTGAATGACTTGATCGATGAGATGGCATCCTTATTATGCCAAAAGTTGTAGAGATCATGTAAGATATTGCGGGCCTTCCTAAAGTTTGTGCCATTATCGGAGTATAATTGACTGGGTATGCCCCTACGGGCCATGAAACGACGTAATGCAGCTATAAACGCACTGGCAGTAAGGTCGGAAACCAATTCCATGTGAAGGGCCCTAGTCGCTAAGCAAATAAACAAAGACACGTATGCCTTAGAAAGAGTTCTGGATTTCTGCCCGCCATGACGGATCATGAAGGGACCACCATAATCAACCGCGCAGAATAGAAACGGCCTTGAAGGAGTGACTCTAGGAGATGGTAAAATACCAAGCCTCTTAACCTGCTGTTTGGCACTAAACCTGAGACACTTGACACATTTTCGAATGATGGAGCGAATGACTAACCTGGCATTAACAATCCACCAACGTTGACGCAGTGAATGATGCACGAGTTGAGCACCAGCGTGAAGTAAACGAATGTGTTCGCGTTCAATGATAAGGCGAGTAATATGCGCCGATGGGGGTAAGACAATAGGATGTTTAGCGTCGTAAGGTAATTGAGACTGCTGTAACCGCCCGCCTACGCGTATCACTCCAGAATCACCAAGAAACGGGTCGAGAGAAGCCAACTTACTCCTAATGGAAACAGAAGATCCGTTACGAAGACAATTAATTTCGGCTGCGAAGTGGATCGTGGATCGACTGAGATTGTTTTATGAAGAAATTGAGAGCATGATGAATTTCGACAGGGGTAAGATCGCCCGTACATTTGTCAGCACTTGAGAGTCTAATATTTCTGATGAACCGAAAACAGTAAGCGTATACGCGCGTTAGACGATGCAACGAGGAAAAGTCCAAAGAAAGGTCGATAGCCAGGGTAGACATTGGAGAAAGGTTATGGGTATGTTTCTTTTCCGCAGTGACTTCAGAAGACGACGGAGTGGAAGGTACGAAGGATGGAAAAGGATTGGACTCTGACGATTGAGACAAACAGCTGGGACCGTGCCACCAAAGCGAGCAATCGCGCAAAACGTCAGGGAGACACCCCCTGGAGATAATATCAGCAGGATTGTGTCTAGAATTGATGTGATGCCAAGTATAAGTTTGCGTAAGACGCTGAATTTCAGCAACACGATTAGCGACGTATGTTTTCCACCGCGTAGACTGGGCATGAATCCAGTAAAGAGACACCATAGAGTCAGAATACAAATGAACACTATCAATAAACGAATAAAGAGCAGGAATGACCTTAAATACAAGTCGCGATAACAACAAGCAAGCGCAGAGTTCGATGCGAGGTAATGACACCTGTCGTAAGGGAGCTACGCCAGATTTAGAACACAGGAGATGACAGGAGGCAGAAGAATCTTGATAAATGACTCTGACATAAATACAACAGCCAAACCCCCTTTCAGAAGCATCCGAAAAACCATGCAATTCAACTGTACAGGCCTCACGCTTGCAACGAATAGACCGTGGGACCACAATTTTGCTAATCAGACTTAATTTGTCGCACAAAGAATGCCAATCCGAACGTGATTGGCCGGAGATCGGTTCATCGCAACCAAGCTTGCAAAGCCAAAGTCGCTGCATAAAATGTTTGTACAAAAAGACAACGGGACCGATTAGTCCAAGAGGATCGTATATTCCAGCAATAATCGAAAGAACCTTTCTCTTGGAAATGCTTGAATCAACTGGGAATGATTTGATGTCGAACAGAAATGAATCGGCAGTATTATTCCAAAGAATGCCTAGGGTACGCACATTGTCCTGTTTGTTTAGGGGGCGTGAAAAATTGTCATGATTTGCGACCGCTGTGAGTTCATTTGATGCCCATTTATGCAACGTGAAACCATATTGACTTAATAACGCACCTAGATCAGATTTCAGCTTGGTCAGATCAGAGATGGTGTCCGAACCGGTAAGCAGATTGTCAACATAGAAATCGTTCGTTATAGCTAACGCCGCTTCAGGAAAGGAAGCTTGATGGTCCCTACCAATTTGTACAAGACAGCGAGTGGCCAAAAACGAAGCACTACCCGTGCCGTAGGTTACCGTTCGCAATGCAAAATGTTTAAATGGTTCGAGAGGAGAATCACGCCACAGAATGCGTTGATAGTGACAATCCCCTTCAGCTACGCGAATTTGTCGATACATCTTCTCGATGTCGGCGATGAGAACATATTTATGTATGCGGAAACGAAAAAGAATGGAAAAAAGGTCTTGTTGAACATTCGGGCCTACCAACAATATGTCATTTAGAGAAAGGCCATTGGTAGTCTTGGACGAACCATCAAAAACGACGCGCAGTTTTGTGGTCAAGCTAGACTGTTTAAATACGGCATGCTGAGGCAGGTAGTAAGTATTTGACGCTCCTGAATTGATAGCGCCATCATCGATAAGCGTCATGTGCTCAAGATCCTTATATTCTTTAATAAAGTCTGCGTAGTCGCGCGCGAGCTTAGCATCTCGCCTAAATCGACGCTCTAAGTTTAAGAATCTTGCTTCAGCATTAGTGTAAGATTCCCCCAAGTGGAGATTATCGGGCTTAAATGGAAGTGAAACCACGAATCTACCCTCGTGGTTGCGCTGGGTAGAGCGCACGAAATGCTCTTCACAGGCTGACTCGTTATCAGGGGTGTTGTCAGGGATAGTTTCTGCTTCCCAAAATCTTTCGAGAGACTGCAGAATTTGACTGTCGTTGTTCCTAGCTAGGAACGAAACAGCAGGACCCTCGTTGCGGCAGTGTTTGGGCAAGTTGCCAGCCAAAATGTAGCCTAGCCTTGTTTCCTGAATGATGGGAAAATTAGGGCCGCGTATGTATTTATTAGCTAAGATCAAGTCCAGGTAAAATTGTGCCCCTAAGAGTATGTCGATTTGCGACGATATGTTAAAATCTGGGTCAGCCAGAAAAATGTTGCTCGGAATGTGGAATTGATTTATGTCAAACGAATTTGCAGGCAGATTGTGAGTTAACGTAGATAAGATAGCACATTTTGCCTGGAAGCTATATCTCTGATAACGAGAAATAATGCGTATAGACGCAAGATCAGTTGCGTAACACGCTGTTTTGTTTATGCCCGTAATTGGTATGTTGGATTTAGTTAAATTAAGCTGTAATTTCCTTGCAAATGATTTTGTGCAAACATTTATTTGTGACCCGGCGTCTAGAAGAACTCTCGCCCTATGTCTGTTGCCAGCCTGGTCAATGACAAATACAACTGCTGTTGATAAGAGAACATTGTTCGTGCATTGTAATTTGAGCGAGCAATAATTACTGCTGGCAGATATTGATTTCGGCACGTTGTTCCCGTGCAACAATGTGTGGTGTCGTTTTGAACAGATTTTACACACCTGCTTATTCTTACAGCTAGATACAAGATGATCTGATCTAAGACAATTGCTACAACATTTATGACTTGAAACAAATTGTCCCCGCTCAGCGGTGCTTAATGTACGAAATTTTCACATATGTAAAGCGGGTGATTAGATTTACAACACAGACATGAATAATGGCTTGCCGCTGAGTGATAACTCTTAAATGTAGTACTGCCAGCAGTGTTTCTTGATTTATATTTATCATATTTATTGTTAAGTCTTACATTAGGTTTGTTGAGTGGCTGTCCGGGTTCGATGGGCAGTGTATTTTCTAACAGCTGTCTACGTGAGTTTAAAAAATGCGTGAAATCTTGAAAGCTAGGTAAATTGTCAGGGTCTATTGACTCCTTCCATAGTTTAAAAGTAATAGGGTCGAGTTTAGTTGATAGTAATTGTATAATAATAAATTCAAATGAATTCACTGACAGCTGCATTGCCGCCAGTGAATTAACGGAAGACGTTATGGTGTTTGTGATTTCTGCCAAACTTTGGACAGAGTCCTTAATTGTCGACTTGACTTGAAGTAAGTTTTGAACATAGTATTGTGCTAGTATGAACTTGTTGTCATACCTTTCGGACAGCAAACTCAACGCTATTGAATAATTTTCCTTACAGATGGGTAGTGACTTAATTAAATCTAAAGGTTCATTTTTTAAAGAAGAATGTAAATAATGTAACTTCTGCACTGGCGTTAAATCGGATCTTGTATGCACTAAGTCCGTAAAAATTGAATGAAAATGCTGCCATTCCAATATGTTGCCTGAGAAGCAGGGCAAACTTATTGGTTTTAATTGCAATTGCGTCGATAATACGGGAGGTACAGTCTGAACATTAAATGTATCAAGTAATTGCAAAATATTTGCTTCAGTCGAATATAGCATTTCTTCGACCTCAACTCGGTCTTCTTGAGCCGCGCTCGTGTCTTTACTAATAAGTTCTATTTCAGACTGCACCTCGTCGTACTTCGACGCCAAGCTTTTCAGACTTTCTAGCCTTACCGTTAAAAATTATTTTGTGTTTGAAGTTATATCAAAGTTATTTACGGCAGATTGTATTCGCACTATTGCGGACTTTAAGCCGTCTTTCCTTCTGGTTAACACTTTGAGGCCTTCTGCAGCCATTGTACGCACCTTAAAATGATGTTAGTGAGGTGATACCTTGTAGGCGATGTCCTGCAGCGTCGATGCCTTGGAGAAGATGGCAAACACAGCTCGGAGAGATGACCGCCTTGTTTGAAGCACTGTAGCTAGCAGGCTCTTGCGAAGATGTTATCAGGAGGCTCAAAGGTGACGAGCGAAATGGTGATGGAAATCACGCCACGGTCATATCAGCGGATATGCTAATTCGCCCGTGATGGCCAGAAATAGTAGCAGAAAAATATTAAATAGTAATGATTCATCGAAAATCCAGGTCCGGAGTGACCAAAAAATGTACAGAATCCGGTCCGCGTGGACCAAAAAATGTTTAGTAAAAGACTGTAGCTTGTGTAAATTCGTTCTTAGATGAATCACCAGGAAGCAGAAATGATGAAGAGTGTGGACTGTATTAATTCATTTATTTGAAGTTCAAAATTACATTAAATATGTAGTTAGCAGTTGTTTTTGAATGACAGGTTGGCTAATGAGCATGTCGTGTATAGAAAGTATCAAAAAATTTTAAGTTACATTAATAACGGGCCTAATTGGCCATAAGTGAGATGTGTTGGCCTAAGGCCTACATTAAATGTCGCGACAAGAAAATATGACAGTGAGGCAGCGGGCGTGCCGACCGCCGCAAGCTAGCGTTTGAGACGAACTGTACAGAGATTCGACATGAGTAATCAGATTAGAACAAAAAGTAAGAAGCAGATTAGCCAGCCTATAAAGTAAAATTATCGCGCTACTGCACAATCGTCATTCTGGCATACTGGAAACCACCAAAGTACAGCGATTTCATCAGATGGACTGTCTGGGACTTTTATCTTGCAGGCAGTCAGAAGCAGCTAAACTGTGTAGTCTACAGAGCATCTAGTGTATTCTGTCTATCCGTTCTTATCTGGTCATCGTTTCCAGTAAGGGTGACTGTAGTTCATGTCGTCAGCCAGGATAAACTTTGTTTACTCTCCGAAGAGACCCTCCTAAGTCGATGTCCAGAATTTGCCAACGCGGCGATATATACGCTCAAATTAGGAGGATAACGTAGAATACGTCGAGCCCCTCTAGGATGCCGAAGGGTTTCACGACGGTGGTCTCGACGTGTCTGCATGAGGGGGGGGGGGGGTAACACCACACGGTTTTTACTAATTATAAGGTAAAGGGGGAAATTCATTTGTGGAGGACATTTGGATACCTTGACCGAAATACAGTTCCTTACTTGTTTGTTCGATATATAATATGTACCACAAATTCTACTTTTCTTTTCCGTGATACTGGAAACCCTGCTGTATATGTTGGGTTCATCGTCCTTTTAAAACATGTAACTTATTCTTCTTAGATATTGCAGTGAGTCTCATTAACTAGAAAAACTTTGGTTTGTAACGGACTAGGAGTCCCTGAAGATCTTTGTGTTTTGCTTGTAGGGTTTTACTGTTCCATGCGGTTAGGTCAGGTCACAATTTTGAGGTACTTATTCAGGCGTAGTCCATTATAGTGGTTTTAGAGGAGACTTGGCCAATTTGTGTCTGCTAGTGTTTAAATGAGGTATTGGTCCTAACCAGGCGATGCTGTGTATATCTCATACCGTAGTTTTTCAAGTAAATCTGATGGCACCACAGCTGAAGTCAATTTGCAACTGCTGGTCTGATCCACTTACTGCAGCTGTGCTGGTCAGATGCTGCTAAAGGAACAACATTATGGCACATAACCGAACGTGATTTGAAACGTTAACAGCGGTGGCAATGCGGGACAACACCCGTTTTCTGGAAAAGTATCCATCTTAATGCATATACCGCATAGAGCTGGTCAGGTCGAGTCACCCATCTATATCTTCGTGTTTTAGGGGGCTCAAGCGTGAGGCCTGCCTAAGATCACAAAAGTATACAAATGAGTGCACATTTAGTACAGCTCTTTAGTTATGTTTCAGGTTTAGACCACACATCGAAGTCCGCAAAAAGTAGCAAGGAGAGGTAGATTTTTGATTCAAGACCGTGTGAAACTACAGAAAAACAGACACGTCAGCGATTTTAAAAACTCTGTTGGATGGAGGATGGAGGTTTTTGTGGGTCTGCAGGAAGCGGAGATTCCTTCACTTTTTGTTTATTTCACAGATGTGAAATAAGTTCGGGGCACAGATAATAAGAAATAAGACAGAGATGTACAAAGTTTGGGAACGAGTCCAACGTGACCATAAGATTAGAGGCTAGGTGTCAACGAATTGTTCAACAAAATTCCCGGTCGCGGTCTGACTATTGTAATAATCATCCATGTTGAACAGCTTTCTCGGGATAACAAGTTGACCAAAACCAATGTTGCCATGATCAACGCCTGGAGAATGGCTGGATTTGTGCAGTGCTCATAACATAGAGTAACGTACATCAGCCACTGTACCACATAAATGTCTATCTCGACCCTTTATCTTGGACATCTGTCGAGGTAGTGCAGTCGCAATCTAATCTGTTGCCCAACAGATATCGCTTTTACGAAAATGCGGTGAAGTAAGTTCAATATAAACTTTATGCTTCCGTCTTATTTGATCGTCCAAGTAAGTGAGTTCCAGGCTGTTATGAGGACCAGCTCCCTTCGGCCAGTGAGTAAAAATAGTAAGGAGAAATAAACGGCAGAGCGGAGTGAGCAATGAGAAAATGGAGGCACAGATAGGAGAGAGTAATGAGGGTTTGTAATACGCGCGGCGTGTAGATGTGTGTGCGCGCGCGCGCGTTTGTGTTTATATGCGTGTGTTACTTTAGAAGGGGATGAATATTGTAGGTTTCGGTGGAACTGCTGAATGTTGTTGAGTACGTCAAGTAACAGGTCGCTACATATGTTGTTAGCGTGGGGCTTGGCGTCAGGGAGTCGCGAGGAAAGGCTTGTTATGGAGAGGACTACAGTAAAAGTAAAACTTTGCAGACGACAAAAAATTATGTAAATTGCTAATTGTGTAATGCTGGCTACCATTTTTGTAAAACGTGTATCCAATAAACGTTCATGAGAAAAAGTTCTGGTTTGTCGATTTATTGTGGAAGCGGTAACTTGGAGCAATGGCCAGAACTTCGTTTCCAAGGCGTACTGGTGATTTAGTTTATATAAAAAGCTAGGTACTATTGATGGAGTACAATGCAACGTTATGGTGCGAGTTCGATCTAGGCTGCGGTATATCAGGCAGAGAACTCGCCATTCTGTTTTTTTTTATCCAACAGTCAGTAGGATCGGATATGGATACATCAATATTGGACGTGGGTACACCGTACAAGTCTGATTGGAGCAATCGTCTCCACGGTTGCGTATACGAAAAATGCGGAGATGTCGGCGTACTATCGACGTGTTGATCTGGTAGCGTTCACGTAGAATAGCTCTTTAAACAGGATCCATAATATTGCTACTCGCTCTACTTTTAGTCCACTTTTGAGTCAATACAGAGCACCTAAATCCATTAAGTAAAAGACGCATAACAAACGTGCATATTATGTTCAAACCATCGCTGACGCCAAACACGGTGACCAGCAGCATCTGTATAGCTCAACTAAGGTTTACTAAACACCCCAGTAAGAAAAAGAGCTCCATCATATGGTAATAATAAACATATATTTTCAAATAGGAGTCAAGGGCGCTTGGAGAGGTAGCACCTTTGCTGCGGGTTGACTGTGCACTGGTCCTCACAAGTCTCAGGATTGGAGGAAGTGATAGCGCCCCAATGGAGCCCCTAGCTTCTATCCAGCCAAGACCGTACTGCGTGGTGAAGAGCCCCACTCACGAGGTGACCCTGTGTTCACAGAACAGTACGATCTAGACCGGAAGATCGATAAACATTCCTGGTGGAGGGCAGCAGTATCCACCAGTACCAAGCTGAGGCGCAAAGGAAGGGATCCTGGAACGGCTTATCTTTGGAATATTGCAGGCGTGAATCTGGATGATTCATATGTTTGTAATACTGCGCAAAACGGGGAGGGGGACCTCGAAGTAATGGAGAAGGCAACCACCCTAGGACAAGGGAAGTCCGAATTACATCCTCTCCCTCCAGATGGATTTTGTGCGGATATGGCCAATAACCCATCCAGGTAAAAAATATCTTAGAGGATCCACTTTCTAGAATACAGTATTGGGCAAGATGGAAAAAAGATTGGAATTCGAGGATTGCACGGAATAAATTGATACGATTTATAAAGTATGCCTTTTAGAAGATGAGATATTTGTATCAGAGTAGGATAAATATGGCAATTCAAGCTTATACAACAAGTGATTATATAGAGGAAGAATGGGAAAATTTAAAGAAAATAGTGCAACAAACAGCAAATGACGCCGTGGGAAAAAAGAAACAGTTTAGGAGAAGAACAGGATTGAGGATATGGACGGAGGAAGTACAGCAATCTGTAAAATATGAGTGTGAAAGGTATTTGAAATATCTTGACAGTCCCACAGTTGAAAACAAAGAAGAATATAGATAAGCCAGGAATAAAGCCAGGGCAGTAAAAGAAAGTTCATAGAGACTCTTGGGAGAGATTTATAAGGTATGTTGAGCATGACTTGTATGGAAGGGAATCATTGGCTTACAAAATAATTAAACCATTAAATATTTAGAGAAAATGTGCAACTAAATGTGGTTGGCAAGCAAACATGGATAGAACATTATAAGCAGTTATGGTACAAGCAGGAAGAACAAGAGGATGTAGGGTTGTATACGTAAGTAGTAGGGTAAGAATGAGAGTTCTAACGCGGAAGTGACGTCACAGCCCCCCTTTTGGCGCGAAATTCAAAAATCCATGTGGTGGGGGTAGACTTCCGGCGCAGCGTGTCGTCATGTGCAGAGGTTATGATGGACCGGGGGGGTAGTGGTGTGTCCCACGTGACCTCGATGGGCGTACCGAAGTTGTCGGCCATGTTGTCGGCGTTCGGCCATGTTGTCGTCGTCGTCCATTTTGCGTGGTTACGTGTGCGTTGATTGGCGGAGGCGTGGCCGCCGTTCGCCGACAAAATGGACGACGACCCCACCACGACGGGCGACGATCAAGCCACGACCAGGCCGCCGCCCAGCGACGATGACGACGTCAACGACGACGGCGAAGGGCGAACGGCGGCCACGCCTCCGCCGTGTGTGGTGGCCATGTTGGGAAAGCTGTGATGTTGTCGGATTGTGCGTGTGTGCTGGTTATGGTTGGGCCACGTTGCCGGATCGTGGTGTGTTATAGTGTATGGTTTGGGTATATGTTTTGTTTTTCCGGAAGGGCGGCCATGTTGGAAAAGCGTCGACGTTGTCAACTTGTGCCGGCCACGTTGTCGGCTCGTGCATGTGTTATAGTGTACGGGTTTTGTATATGTTTACACTGCCACCATTGTACGTCGACGTTGTCAACTTGTGCCGGCCACGTTGTCGGCTCGTGCATGTGTTATAGTGTACAGGTTTTGTATATGTTTACACTGCCACCATTGTTGCCAACTCATGAACTGTAAATTTGAATGTGTGCTTTTGTGGTAAGTATATATTGTAAAAATACAAAAAATGTGCACAGCATCGATGTGAAACTCTTGTTGACTGGCTATTGTGGTGTAATTGTTTTGATTGACACTTCACTTATAAAACATGCATGATAGAAGGAAAAAGGATAGTTGAAAAGAAAAGAAATAACTAAGCAAATTCAAAAAATTTACATATTTATATACAATATATATACAGAAAAAAAATTACAAATACAATATATATATACAGAAAAAAAAACATTATAAATATACATATAAATAATATAATTTAATGAAAAAAAAATAAAAAGTTCAGTTTATATTACATTTTATATACAATATATATACAGACAAAAAAAACGGTTATAATATATATACAAAAAATAAAACATTATATCAAAAAAACATCACTTTGTATATTACAATAGTAAAAAAAAAAAAAAAAAAAAAAAAAAAATACGGATACAATATACAGAAAATAAAACATTATATGAAAAAAAACATCATGTTGTTCATATTTAATGTGCACGACCATCTGTAACAGAAACAAAAACAATATTAGTGATGTATAATTGATAGGCGTAGGATGGATTAGAATAATGTGTACTGTTACATACCTCAAAAATGCATGCGTGCATAAAATGGGTGTATTGGCCTGCTGAATGCATACACCCGACATTGCGGACATCCTGGCGGCGACCCCTCCAGTGCCACGGTTTGAAACCAATTAATGATGCAAAGATAGTGGTAAGTATGCCCACACATTAAGCCGAGGAGTCTCTGCCCCTCAGTATAATTTTCTTGGCACACACTACAAGATGTGTGCCCTAACATACCCTGAATGGGGCAGAGATCTCCACGGCTCCATCGCCACGTTGGAAATTTACTTCTGAGAAGTAGTCTCATCGTGGCGACTTCGCTATGCATCCTTGGTTCCACCGTGTCGATAATATCATAAAACACGCATGGCGCGTCTTCTGGAGGGGACTGTAATCGTGGATCGTGCCGCATATGCTGTTGCTGAGGTTGTGGTTGAGGCTGCTGAGGCTGCTGAGGTTGTGGCTGCTGCTGAGGCTGTGGGGATTGCGATTCTGGTTGTCGTGCTGTACTTATCCATTGCGGACGTGGTTGCGGCTGTTCCTGTGGTTGTGGCGGTGGTGGTGGCGATTGTGGTGGTGGTGATTGTGGCGGTGTGATCGTTCTTTGTCGTGCTTGTGGACGAATATCACTGGTGAAAAGAAAAAATATAAAAATCATGTAAAAAAAAACATGAAAGTATGTAGACATAAGAAGAAGACTTACATATTAAATGTGATGGTAGGTAATTGTTGTTGTTGTTGATGCTCATCAACATTATTTTCATCATCATCATTATTAGTTCTTTCGTCAAGCAGTAACGTATCACTGTCACTATCATCGTCATCATAAACCATCATCTCATCATTGCTGAAAAAAAGTACACTTTTAATACCAGATGTAAACGCAATAGTACAAGTGAACGTTAATGAAAAAAAACGTACCGACTCGTGCCGGCTTCCTGAGATGCAGCAGCAGCAGCAGCAGCAGCAGCAGCAGCAGCAACAACAGCAGTAGCAGCAGCTGAACCGGTAGCATCACTGAAAAAAAAAATACATTTGAATACCGAACGTAAACGCAATAGTACAAGTGATTGTTAATAAAAATGGTCTTACCGACTCGAGTTTTGTTGTGATACTGATGAAGGTCCCAATAAGGCCTGACGTAACCTTTGGGAACTATAAAAAATAAACAGTAAGTCAGTCGAATGTTGTATTCTGTTTGTACTCGTTAAATAAAAAAAATGTTGTAATTTACCTTCGAACTCGTCGCTGCTCCTCACAGACTCTTTTATATAATCTATTATCGCTTCCGCTCATTCTGTAAAACGTAACAAGAAAAATGTTGTATAGTAATTTGCTAACATAATAATGTGTGTGTGTGTGTGTGTGTGTGTGTGTGTGTGTGTGTGTGTGTGTGTGTGTGTGTGTGTGTGTGTAATGTCAAATATTAACGTAAAAATATAGTAAGTACTTACATGCAAATTGAAAAATTATAATGAATGTGATAATACTTATTATGACGAAATGCTTATATATACGTATATGCTTGGTAGGAGTCTGCTATAGACAAAGTCCCCTTACCCTCGAAGTGTTCACCACATACACACACACACACACACACACACACACACACACACACACACACACACACACACACACACGGCTTGCATCCTGTACGTAACAAAGCCCCTCGCCATCACAAAGTTCACACGCTGCGATAACATATGGCTAGTCAGCGAATAAAATTAACTGCACATGTGCATAGTGTGGGAAGGTCTCAGTGGGAGTCGATTACATCCTGTTATAAATATTAACCATTAATGTCTAATCGTCTACCTCACCTCTCCTACCAATTGAAAATTAAATGAAAGTAAATAAATAAATTTTATATTTGCAATACAAGTTTATTATTACCATGAGTTACTGCTCTGTGTATCTTAGTCTCTTCATGTTAGGACTGGTATCGTCATTGGTTAACGCACGTTTACACACT
This sequence comes from Magicicada septendecula, assembly GCA_034769895.1. Classification (NCBI taxonomy): domain Eukaryota; kingdom Metazoa; phylum Arthropoda; class Insecta; order Hemiptera; family Cicadidae; genus Magicicada; species Magicicada septendecula. The sequence goes on along the minus strand of CM068367.1, from coordinate 962,010,426 downwards.
CTGTAGTGTCCGTACGCGAGTGTAGTTACACCATCGTCCAGTACGTACCTCTTATCGTCATAAGGAGACAGGGAAAGTTTTGTTACACGTTGCGTGTACAGCTTATGACGATCGCTTCGTATACACTCGGCAGAGGTGAAAACTGTACGACTATCGAAAAGACACTCGCTGTATAACTGATGACGTAACCTTTTTTTTATTGCCGTTCTTGGAACACCTTTCGCCACCTTTTTGTCGGTACAGTCGGACAACAGGAGCGAGTAACATTTAGCTCTGAGTCCGACGAATTCCCTGATGGGTTTCCCATTAGTTTCATCCTTGAACTTCCCCACGACTTTTTTGTTGTCGTCGCAATGACAAGGATGATCTGAGGGATAGTCCGACGTGTCGAAAAGGTGGAGATCCTCTTTCATATCCAAGTACACATCGTCAGTCTGTATGCTGTAAAGTAAACTGTCGGTATCGGTCATTAATAATGTTAATCGTTGTCCGTACTTGCTGACAGCGTACCGATAATGAAAATCGTACATTATCAATTTACTGACATCAAGTACTGTGAAACCAACATACACTGGACGGGAAAGGTATATAGTTCTGTTTCGTAAAGCCAATCCGACCAAGTCGTCGGTGTAGCGGATCATACGCTTTAGTCGTGGATTGGAAACAAGTTTCTGCAGCCGCCCTTTGGTAGAGACTAGTTGGAAGTCTATTCGTTTCCTTACGTTCTCCAGCGATTTACCATAGACAGCGTTGACCATCAGTTTGAAAAAATCTTTTTCAAAACTGTTGGTGGCTGCTGCTCTCTTTTGTGTGTTGAAATCGATAAACGGTTTCATCCACGCTTTCTGTTTAAAACTCAACACCCTATGGATCGCTTTCAATTTTAGACCAAGGTTCAGATACAACTTTAAATTTCGAAAATGAAGAACGTATTTTTGCTTATCGTCCAAAGTCGTTAGCAACTTGGGGACGGACGATGAGGGCGTTTCTGATCCGTTATACCCTTTTGTATAGTGTAGTCGTGTGTGAAGTCGTCGAGAGTACGGTGAAAGTATGTCAGGATTGACGCAGGAACGCACAGGTGCTAGTGGATAATCTGAGTGAAGATCATGAAGTTCGGATGGATAGTGTAGGTCGACCTCAAGTATGTAGCCCATGTCACTGTCATCACTCAGAGTACGTACGTCCAGTGAGTCGATCTCGTTACGATCGAGCCATCTAAAGTCACCGTAAGGGAGTGGCTGTGACATGGCTGCACCGTAAAGGTTGTTGCAGTCGGTGTACAATATGAAAGAGGTCGGCTTTGAAGCATCATACTGATCAGCGATTAGCGGGTTGTTGGCCTTGGCATAGCGGTTGGGTACCATGCTAACACCACCGCGAACGGCTGATTCAATAAAAATATGCTGATCTATATCCGTCAACAGTTCCAGTCGCACACCGGTCATCTTTAACATCGCGTGCCAAGCAACGCCGGGAAGCGAGTAAAGATGAGCAGGATCAATCTGGTAGTACCGTATGGCCATCTCACGAAACGCCTCGAAGACGTCAGCCAGCAGCAGTACATCTGTTTTAAGATAAAGATCGTGATAATCACCCAGCGTGCGGATTCCGAAAGTCTGCCACACATTCTGTGCATGTGCGTAATCTTCGTCCAACACGGGTGATTCACTCAGCCTATTGAAAAAGTGTTCGCGTGCGGGCAGACATGTTTCGTCGAACTTCTCGCTACCTGTCATGTAATCGTAAGGGTACACCCCCTTACGTAAGAGTAGCTCGAAGTGTTCTTCGAAACATTGCTTTGTTAAAGCGATATCCGCACCGCTCGCGCGCAAGTTTCCAACAAGTGTATCCAAGGACGTGTTCAAAAATTGTAACGTGTCTACGAAACGTAGGGCACCCAACGTGACTGATACGAAGCGTTCACTAGTGGTAGCGATACAAGTGAGAGTTTCATCATTGTATTTACCCAACCCTTGTATCAAGTGATGTGCGTCGTAACCTCGTAAGTTATGGAAAAAGACAGGAATATGTTGGGCGGACTTGGAGTTGAGGTTACATACGTTGTGAGCTGCGCCAAGGTATCGTCCAGTCAGATGACAATGGTTGCGCACCTTGTCGTCATCAGTCAGCGGTTTTTCGCAGAGATGGCATACGACAGCATTCGTGAAAGATAATACGTCACGATCACTCATAGTCATAGGGATATTGGTACGCATGATCCTGTACAGTTCATGCTCTTCATCGATTAGTCTATCTAAAAAGGTTTCTATCACGTTCACACCACGATAAACGACCTGTGGTTTGAAAATGTTACCCTCGTGGTCGACTATGAGGTAGGAAAAACCTGAAGGAAGATGTAACGACTCTGTTGTGGTGGACGATGTGTGTGGAGGAGCATCGCAACGATGGCAAGGTACAATGAACGATTCAAAGTCTGCATATATAGCGAAAGGGACTTTATGACAGTACGTGTAAATTTTGAAGTACATAACCTTCTCCTTCTCTTTCGTTGGTAAACAAATTCTTTGTTCACCATACGGTGAACAACGAGGGACATGTTCACTAAGGAGTCGTTCTTCACAGAATCTATGCAGACAGTAGTTGCAATAGAAAGAACGTCCGTTGTGTTTGGTTAGTGAAGATAGTAAGCGGCTAATATTTTTTATTAAACAGTAATGTTTTCGGTCAGCGGTGGTGAGACGTAATAGATTAAAATGGTGTTGTCTGTCACTGAAAGGAGTTATTCTTAGCGGGTAAATTTCATTTTCTTCGTAACCAAAAACATTTATAGAAATGTCAGAATTGTCTCGTTCGAACTTCACAATATCGCATAGGCGGGTGGGATAAGTTATACCAGAAGTGGTGATACTGTGAATATGTGATTTGTATTTGGATACACGCTCGCTGTCTCTGTGTTGTGGAAACAGTGCGGCCAACACTGACCATATAAAACACATTTGATCGCCTGTATTGTTTACATTGATGACGGATTTAGTACAAGACAATTCAGGAGGTGTACGGATGAAACTGGAGGCGGCCAGCGGTTGGTATCGTGAGAGAACGAGTTCTAACGAGATTATATGATCCAACGCCCAACCGCTACCCTCACGAGTGAATTTATAAATCGATTCGATGATTTTTTCGTACGAAGCTTCTAAACGTTCAGGCAATACGTTCTGATCAGCGATCAATGTCGTATGACATCGTCCATGAAAATAGCCTTCACTCGTCACTTCTTCGTCCTCGTTCGTGTCGGCATTTACAATGTACTTGACAAATCTCGCTTTTAGCGCTATATGCCACTTTATAGTAAGCAAACGTGTCAGTTCGTTTAGAATGTCCGTACGTAACATATCGTGAATTTCATCGAAAAAGGTAATGACATCGTTGACACATTCTTCTTCTTCCTCTACAAGAGGTGTGTAAACGTACGACACCAACGAGCCACGCAACGAATGTTTACGATCAACAGAAAACGTCTGCATTGTTAGAATAACGATAAAAGCAAAATCAATTACTTGCTCACTTGAAGAACATTAGAATACTGATACAAAGTTAGAAAATAAGTAACATTTTATAAGCAGTGCGTGAAAGTTAGCCTGCACGAGACTCGAAGGTGAACGCAGGCAGCGATCACCGCTCCACTTATACTATCTATGATGAGTGCGTGCGCAGCTATTTGTTCCCACTACTGTGCTTTATTTCATACCGACCAATTGACGACAGCAATCCCCACTACGATTGCGCGCGCAGCTACCACTGAGGAAGTGAAATGCAGCGCAACAAACCAATATTCTTGCTTCAGATATGGACGTGCACACATATTCTTTTGCAAGCCGATTAAAAAGCTTTTATAACATCCATCGTCGAGGTAACATTAACTTTTACGTACGTAAATTTCCGAATACGAACGTGAGATTTTTTGACCTAGCCAAAGCCGGGTTTATTTATGAAGGCGATGATGATGTTGTAAGATGCTGCAATTGTAAAATACGAATTATGGATTGGATGGCGGGTGATGATCCTGTCCAAGTCCATAAGGCGTCAATGCCTACATGTAGTTTCGTTCGTGAACACTTGTAGAAGTCGACGCACGCAAAAACGGCTCTTTTCAGAGCCAACATAAACTCATGTACAAACATACCCGTTTGGGTAGTACTAGTAGTACTCTGTGTTAGTACTATACTAGTACTAATAGTACTATATATATTACTATTACTAGTACTACTACTAAATGTGTGTACACAATTCAATGTCTGACTGATGGCGCCAATGATAAAAAAATAAAACAAAAGATTTCATAAAAATTATACCTATTAAATATCATGACAATTTCGAAGCTGTATCACTTGCATCACAGATCGATGACACAATGGATGTTTATCGATACGATGATGGGAAACATTTCACACTAACAAAACCGTTACGAAGCACGATACGTTCCAACTTGTGTTCTATGTATTTTGTGAAGAAAAAACGGTTTTGTGGTAACTACTGTACACGTTATAAGTTTGGTGTTGACAAATATCACGGACGTTGTTGGCGTCACATAAAGAAACGTAGCGGTTATCTGCCGCCGATCGTGCTGTTGATGATAATCTCTGATCGTATACACAACAAATCACGATGGCTTCATTTTATCGAAGAGTGTGATCGAAACAATGTACCGATTGAACTCGTGGTTTATGAAAAGAATATGTTCAAGTGTACAGTACGTCACGCGTGGAATTTTATTTCACGTTTCCGACCGATTCCTGAACTGTATCATGCCGTTCAACGTGTTCACGGTTTACATGATTCACACGGACAAATGAACTATGCGACTGTGTACACAGACATGCTCGCCTACGGAAGTTCAATCCCACACGCTTTGTGTTGCATTGTCATTACAGAGCGCACTATTCCGATACGTACAGCGATTGAAATATACAGAAGCGCGATTATGATAGCACCAAAGTGCGCAGTGGATCCTAGCTACAACGTAAGTTTTGACGTGCGCTGCCCGCCATCTTCGTTACCGACACTTGCGAGAGGGAAACAGTTCACATTGGTGAACAACAAGGCGCAGGGATTGTTTTCAGTAGCCTTTCTGAAGGAATCATTGCCTACACTCCGCAAGTATTGTGAATACTTCGGTCTGCAGTATTCACATGAAAAAGGGTACACAGTGAAAGATCGACGTTTATACGAACAGTGGCAACGATGTACAGGTGCTATGGCAGACGAGTTTTGGTTGTTGAACTCGTATCTTATACACCTGCATATGGAGTCGAGAAGTCATCGTCCGATCATAGAACTCAAAGCTAAACACATGTGCGAGCATCTACCCGTAAACGATAACGTCATAGTCGCGGAAATGCACGAGTATCGTGCCAACGTTATACGCAGCGTCATGTTCAAAGACATGAATTCCGTCAAGACCGTAAGAGCGTTGGACATGAAACAACACACGCTCATGAGATATTACATCGGTATGAGTCTCGTGCGTAATGGACGTATGAAAATCAGTTTAGCGCATGTTTTAACGTACTTACGCAATCACAAGAAGAACGCGTTGTTTTTCCGTTCGGTCGAGATGATATAACTGGACGTGGAGTGGAAATCTTACTACAGTCACGCGATGGAAAGCAGACGTACCAGAACGGTACCGAGGAGAGTTACATTCAGCACTGAGTTAACGCTTTACCACGTTCCGACGTATTGTGAATCACGGTTCGTACAATATGAGAATGAAACGACAGGTGAAGAACATACAGCAGAGCGTTCGCAAGACTATCGCGAAGGAGTTGCACAGACCGGTAAGAAGGAATTTTCCGAGACGTGCGGTGGAGTTAAAGGGACTTCACGACTTGTACCAAGCGGACCTGGTAGAGATGATACCGCACGCGAAGGTGAACAAGGGATTCAAGTACCTTATGACAATCATTAACGCGTTTAGCAAGTACGCGTACGCTGTTCCGTTGAAAACAAAAACGGGCGTAGAGGTCGCACGAGCTCTGGAACCGATTCTTCGTGCTAATAAAATGATATATCTGCAGACAGACAACGGGAAAGAGTACTATAACAGTAGCGTACAAAAATTGCTGAGCAGATACGGTATCACACTCTATTCCACGTATAGTGAAAAAAAGGCCTCCATTGTGGAACGTTTTAACCGTACGTTGAAAACGCACATGTATCGTGCGTTCAGTGAACAAGGTCATTATCGTTGGTTGGATATGTTGCCGGAACTAGTCAACAACGTACAATAACAGCGTGCACAGAACGATTGGAATGAAACCGTGTCAGGTGAAAGAATCCAACGAACGTACAGTGCTACAAAGGATTCGTGTGAACACAGCGAGGAGCATCGTTTATAAACGACCGAAATTCAAAGTAGGCGATCGTGTGCGTATAAGCAAACACAAAATGACATTCGCCAAAGGATACACACCAAATTGGACAAACGAGATATTTCTCGTTCATTCGGTGCGTACCGGCAGCGTACCCATTACCTATTCGCTAAAGGATCATACAGGAGAAGTGTTGAAAGGTGGTTTTTATGAACATGAAATCAGTAAATCGAACGTTGGTGACGTGTACTTGGTAGAAAAGATTGTACAACGTAAAGGCGATCGTGTAAAAGTCAGATGGTTAGGATTCGATGGTAAACACGATTCGTGGATACACAAGAAGAACTTGCTATAACAACTATTCGACTCATGGAAATAGAACCAGTATGCATCGATGCGTTATGATGACAACATGCACGCTGTGTACAGTGTAAAAGACATTGTGTCACATCCTGGTTACGATGAGTACATCGTGAACACGACTGCAAACGACGTTGAACGCATGCGTAGGATCTTGACAGTGCACGAGTACTGGCAACGGGTTATCAATCGTGTGAAGAGATTCCGTCTTAACGAAATAGTACCAAGTGGTACCGGATTCGATCACTACAAAGAATGTGTTTGGTCGGATCCGAACTGTGAAACGGGTCCGGACACTTGTGTATGCAGTTACATATCTACCGACTGCTGCAATATAGTGCGACTATTAAATAGACTGTGCACGGAACGTCAACATGAAAATATTGCAACAAGCGCACAGATTAAAAATAAAGGACGTGGACTATTCGAAATTGTGCGGCGATGGTGGTGGGGGTGGTTGTGGCAGAAAAAAACGTAAACACGGACGTCTTCTGCCCGATACCGTTCGTTCGATCATCTGCGGACCTTCTGCGTGCGGGAAGACAAACGTCATGTTCAACCTGTTGTTCGATGTAAACGGATTAAGATTCGCGAACTTATACGTGTTTTCTAAATCACTATTTCAACCCAAATATCAGATGCTGGAGACCTTGATGACACAACTTTCCAACGAAGGAATGGGTTATCACGCCTACAACGATAACGAAGAGGTACCGCCTCCCGACGAGGTCGATCCTGATTCTATTATGGTGTTCGATGACGTGTCTTGTGAAAGACAACACAATATACGCAAGTATTTCTCTATGGGACGTCACAGCGGTGTGGACGCGTTTTACCTTTGTCAGACGTACAGTCAAGTGCCAAAACAGTTGGTTCGTGATAATGCCAATCTAATAGTATTGTTCAAACACGACGATCGCAACTTGAAGCATGTGTATAACGATCATGTCAACACGGACATGAAATATGACACGTTTAAGAACATGTGCGCTGAAGCGTGGAAAGATCGTTATGGCTTTCTCGTTGTGGACAAGGATTCTTCTATCGACACCGGTAGGTACAGAGTCGGTTTCGATCGTTTCATAGTAGTCGCACCTAACGATTAAACAAAAAAAATTGTCAAAAGTTTAGCTAAATACACGTGTCCTGCTGTCAACGACTTTAGTTGTCGTACTACCGTTTATCGAGATGGATGACAAGAAAAAACGAGTAGCACGTGATATCGACACGATCAGTGATGACATACGGAAGAAATACCGTGCGTTAAAACATGGTATTCGTGAAGAAGAAGCAACGTTATCCAAAAGTTATAAACCGATTCTGGAACCGTTACAAAATATTTCGCAAGCATTGCTTGAAAAGAAACGTAAAACAACAAATGAAAAGCCGATAAGAGTGAAAAAAATGAAACAAGAAGAAGAAGAGGAAGAAGAAGAAGAAGAGGATCCATTAGATGCAATTAGTAAGAGCGATGTAGGAACACCACTTCGTTCCCGAACGAAACCGTCTTTCCTGAAAACACCCGTGATAGCCGAAACATCAGGTGATGACGATGAGGACGATCCTAGTCAAAACATTGAAAAAATGTTAGACACACCGGAAGGAAGACGTGAAGCGCGTAGATATTTTCAGGACAAATACGACAGTGAATCGTTAGCGAACAAGTACATGCGTATGATCGTTTCGTCCGAACGCGATCGTCTGATGGACTATACGTACGGTGTAAGACATGAAAACGGAAAATGGATGATTGGTGATTCACAGTTCGAAATCGATAAGGACGATACGATTCTTATCAACGGTAAACGATACAAAGGTACACCTGGACTCTACGAACTTGTATTCATGAAGCATCCTAATGAAAATATTTACAAGGAATCAGATCTGAAAGCGTACAAAGATATACTGCGTAACACCAACGCGCATAAGCAGTATTACTTAGCGAACGCACAGGTGAACGCGAACAGAGGTGTAAAGTATAAACGAATAATATCGCAACTGTTTCCACCGAAACGTACAGGACAGGGGCATAATAATATTGATACATCGTATATGACGCTAACGAGAAAAAAAGACAAAATCGATTACGTGCACTGGGACGATCCGAACGAACTGGTGGACAGATTGCGACTGTTAATGGCATCACAACGTGTTGGAAACAGTGGGCACACGAACGAAATCGTCTCCATAGTGGAAGAACTACGTGAAGCAGACATAATCGTATAACAAGAGCGGTATATATCATCATCTGACATTAGCAGCAGCAGCAGCATGGAATCGATCTTAAAGGACTCGTTAATGCCATGTGCTCCCTATTCGATTCTGAAAGCCGATAAAGTATAAATAATACTGTCGTACACGCACCGGGGGACATTCCACGTTTGGTTGTGACAACATGGATATCGTGCTACTGTTTATTATTGCGTGCACAAGTGCCGTCGTCGTCGCATCGTCCGTTAACGCTAACGATGTAGATTTCGCTATAGATTATTTGGTGCGATACGGATACGTGCCCGACGATAGTTTACGACTCACGGACAACACTACCATCGATATGGACGCCTACCTTCGCACGTTTCAAGTGAATTACAATTTAACCGTAAATGGAGAATTGAACAATGAAACGATGAATCTGATGCGTGCGCGGAGATGTGGTAACGAAGATTTCCTGTCGTACACCTTACGAACGCCGTGGGCCAAGAAACGTCTGTCGTGGCGATTCTTTCACGGTAGCGTCAGCGCTATCGAAGCGTCGCGACAAGCGTTCGCTGTGTGGCAGAAACATTCGAATCTGGAATTCGAATATCGACCCAACGACATAAACGCAGACATGGTTATCGCTATGAAATATTTTAAACACAGGTGTCTGACTTCCAGGTGCACGATCTGCGGGTACGATTTGGACGGACGAGGAGGTATACTCGCTCACGCTTACTACCCGCCCGATTTACCGTATAACACTACTGAAATACATATGGACTACTACGAGTCGTGGAATTATACAAACGCAACCGAAATACCGGACGAACAGACCAGTTTTCTTCAGGTGCTAACGCACGAAATCGGACACGCGTTAGGACTGTCACATTCCCTCGAGAGGGATTCGATCATGTACCCGTTCTACGTACCACGCTCGGACGGACCGTTCGACCTGAGAGACGACGATATAAGAGGCATTCAACGCTTGTACGGGAAACCGCCGCCGCCGCCCGCTACGACGACGACGACAACGTCAACGTCGACGACGACGTCAACGACGACGACGACACCGACAACGAACGAGACCGTGCGGACGACAACGGATTTATGTCGACTAAAGAACGTTAACCAATTTTTAATAATCAACAGACATCTGTATATCGTGCACGATAACTTTTTGTGGACATTGGATATCGAGTCGAAGCGAACGGACGAGAGTCCGCTTCTGTTAACGGATTGGTTGACTTTCTTACCGCCGACGTTCACCAACGTTTCGGCGATGTACCAGAGACCGCGGACCGAAGAAGTGGTGCTTTTCATAGACAACTATGTATACATGTTTGATATACACAGTCTGCAGCCGGTGAACGGGTATCCGCGTTCAATCACAACGCTCGGTGTTCGCACGATGACGAAAATAAACGCTGCAATACACACGTACACGGGTCGAACTCTTCTGTTGTACAACGATATGTATTACAGTGAGATAGACGAGTGCACGTTCACGATCAAGAAACATGGTTATGTTAAAGATCGTTTTGTCGGCTTACCAGAAGCCGTTGATAGTGCGTTCCGATATATCGACGAAAAAATTTATTTCTTCAAAGACACACACGTATACGTGTACGATGAATTTCTAGATACGATTGTAAAAGGAAAACATAACGACGCACTATCCGTTGTCGGAATAAAATGCATAGACAGTACGATCGTATCAAAACTAATCGATTTATTACGTGAATACGTATAAATGCCGTGCACAACGAACGAGGCGCATCATTCACGAGATGAGTGTCGACAAGTTTGGCAGACACCAGAGCGCTGTCAGAGCGCGAAGAGAGACGCGACGCAGTCTGCGAGAGGATATTGGTATCACAATGACCGAGGACGGACACTTTGATGTAGCGGGAAAAAAAATACATAATTTGGGCGAACCGCGCGATGATAGCGATGCCGTTCCACTGCGCTTTGTGCGTGACAATTGTCTGTTAGCTGGCGATCCGTCGACGGCGGCGCAAGGAATAGATGCGAAAGGTCGTAAGCTCGTCAACGTCGGCGCTCCTGTCGATCTCGGGGACGCTGTCAACAAGCAGTACGTAGACTACTCGTGCTTACGTTTCACACAATTGGTACCGAACAAGAAGAACGGGGCTGTCGTCGATGCACGAGACCATCGCATACAGTCTCTGAGGGAACCGATTCGTGCGAGAGACGCCGCGACCAAAATATACCTGGACTCGAAAATCATACCGAAGGATACAAACTCTAACCTAATGGTCGGCAATGTGCGGATAACACAGTTAGCTCCACCCATGAACAACAAGGACGCAGTGAATTTGGAATTTTTGAACCGACACACGATCACCGCGGTAAACGATGCTTATTTCAACGCACAAGGAAAAACCATTCTAAACGTTGGCGATGGTGGCGCACGGGCCACAGATGCAGTGAACGCGCGTCAATTGGAGGACATGAAGCGGTACGCGAAGAGCGAAACGTACAAAGTCGCAAAAGTGTTCCAACATCGTTGGGAGAAAGTGGTATCGTATATCTATAAATTGCATACACGCGCAGCGCGTACTTCACTTGGTGCCGAAGAGGCAGACTTACTACTTATGAACAAGACGGAGACGAGCGTGTTGATTAGTGATCTGGACAAATCCAACAACGAGCAAGATTGGAGATCTCTTTATCGAGAGCAAACGAAACAGTAGTCATGTATGAACTACGTAGCCGTGTTGATAAAAAAAAAGGGGGGCGTGGTCTTATCGGAAAAATAGTTAAAAGCGCGGTACCATTCGTCGCGAAGTCAGTACCTACACTGATCAATCGAGCGGTGGACGTATTACCGGTAGAACTACATCTGCCTGGCTACAGGTTCTGCGGACCAGGAACGAAACTAGAGGAGAGATTGAGTCGTGGTGATCGAGGAATCAACGAGTTGGACGAAGCCTGTCGCGAACACGATATCGCTTACAGCAAGTACAAGGACAACGAACGACGAGGTATAGCGGATCGTGTGCTAGCCGGTAAAGCGTGGGAACGAGTTAAAGCTTTGAATTCAGGCATCAGTGAAAGAGCGTACGCAGCAGCCGTAGCAGCAGCGATGAAGGCGAAATCTGCGTTAGGCAGCGGGCTATGCTGTAGTGGTGGTGGTGGTGTGCGTAAACGTCGACGTCGCACCAGACGACGCAAGCCGGTTCGACGCACGATAATCAGGAAGAGGAGGAGGACGACGACAACAGGGACAGGAAAACGACGAAGAAGGAGTGGCGGTAAAAAGGCTTCAGGACTCTATCTTCGACCGTACCGAAAAAACTAATCAAAATACCCGTGCGTGCATTGACCGATCATGATCTTTATGAGTACACGAAACGATTGCGTATACCCTATTTCAGAGGTGTGTACATGCGCGACGCACTTCCTAGTACATCACCGTGGGTGAACGAAAGTGCGATCGTGAATCTGGACGATGCTAGCGGACCGGGCACGCACTGGGTATGCTACAAGAAGCGAGGCGACAGAGTCTGGTACTTTGATGGATTCGGCAATCTACGTCCACCTGTCGAGCTAATGCGGTACTTTGGATCGAACGTGACCGACGTTCATTACAATTACATGCGAAAACAGCCGTCGGATACAGTCATCTGCGGACATTTATGTTTAGAGTTTTTGACATCGAACGATCAGTAAACTACAAGATGTCTTCGCTTACGGTCACCGTCACAGGAACGGATCCGAGCGCACTGGTTTGTGACTTTTTTCCACCGCTTGAATTGACGGACGGTGAATGGTACGCAGGACTGCTGGACTTTACCACGTACAACTCTATACCGAACGTGGAGAGTGGAAAAAACAATGTCTTTCCTGTACTAAAGGGAGCACGTAAAACGTTAGACCCTGTCAATATACCGACCGGTGTGTATGAAATCAGTGATATTGAAACGTACCTGAAAAAAGAACTAGCAGACCCGAAATTTTCTCTAAGACCCAACAACAACACATTGAAATGTGAAATTTATTGTTCATATGATATCGATTTCGGATGTACAGAACACACGATCGGTACCATGTTGGGTTTTTCCAAGAGCCGCAAGTTAGAAGCGTATATATTACACACGTCGGATGCGCCTGTAAACATTAACAAAGTGAACGTTTTGGAGATAAGGTGTAACGCTGTTCAAGGTTCATACAAGGCGGGTCGAAACGAGCATATATTGCACTCGTTCTATCCAACAGTTGAGCCAGGATTCAAGATAGTCGAAACGCCTAGAAACGTCATTTATTTTCCGCTTAACGTACTACACTTGCGTAACGTTACAGTGTCCGTACACGATCAGGACGGTGATATTGTGAATTTTCAAGGGGAAGTCATCACCGCACGTATACATTTGAAACGTGTGTAGTAATCATGGGAATTTATTTTACCGAAACCTCCATGATGATGAAGAGCGGAGGTAGCGACGGCTTGCGCTACAAGATTAAAGAGGACAACACTTTTGGAAAAGGTATCAGTAGACGTTCGTCGTTGACACGATTAACAGCAACTAACCGACGCTACCTGATTTCACTAGGATTCAAACTCAAGAGAAACAAGTAACATGACGGACAGCGGTATAGTCTTATCGGTTGAACGTCGACCGTTCTTTGAAGACAACATCACACATTATGAATATCATCCTCATGCACCGTACGCGTCGGCGTCACGATATGGAAATAATGATGAGATACGCATACCTATCCTGCAACAGGAAGTCTTCACTTTACCGATGGAAAGTTTCCTGTACGTTGAAGGCAAGTTGAGCAAAAAAACCACTGCCACTGGTAATGCGAACGTGAAAATGATAAACAATGCGATTGCGTTTCTCTTCGAAGAAATCCGTTACGAATTGGCCGGCGTGGAAGTAGATCGTACCAAGAGTGTTGGCATCACATCCACTATTAAAACCATACTATCTGCCAGCAAGCAGGACATTGTTTCGATGCAAAATGCCGGTTGGGTTGCTCCTACAGCTGACGAGCTAACACCATCTGGTAAAAATAATGAATTCAACTTTTGCATACCGTTGAGGATGCTGATGGGATTTGCTGAAGATTTCACACATGTTATTTTAAACATGAAACAAGAACTGATACTATTACGCACTTCCACTGACGTTAACGCTCTGTTCTCGTCTACGGATGCGCCCGCTAACGCTGATATAGAACTAACAAAAATCTCTTGGATGATACCGTTCGTGTACGTGAACAATGAAGTACGGATACGATTATTGGATATCATACGCAAAGACCTACCACTATTCTTACCGTTTCGTAGTTGGGAACTGCACGAGTACCCGGTTTTACCAACGACTGACAGACAGACTTGGACAGTGAAAACAACTACACAACTGGAGAAACCGCGGTACGTGATACTCACCTTCCAGACCAGCAGAAAGAATAATCTGAAAAAACATGCCGGCGAATTTGATCACTGCAATGTGACAAATGCGAGACTCTTTTTGAACGACAAATACTACCCGTACGATAACCTGAACCTGGATATCGATAACGGACGTTATGCATTGTTGTACGACATGTATACACGATTTCAAAAGTCATACTACCACAGAAGTCAACCCAACGTACTTCTAACGCCTACTGAGTTCATAGCAAAAGCACTGTTATTCGTCTTCGATTGTAGCAGACAGGATGAGTCGCTCAAGTCTTCACCAGTCGACGTCAGATTGGAATTCGAGTCATCGAGCAATTTCCCCGCTCAGACCGCGGCCTACTGCTTGATACTGCATGATTCGCTCAACGTGTACACTCCGTTATCCAACACAGTGCGCAGACATAATTAAACATTTACTATAAATTATTGTTTTTTTTTGCTGTAAATATAATGTTGCTTTTTAGAATGTAATGTATGTGTTACATGTATGCGATTTTTATTTAAAAAAAAAATGTAATCAATTTTTATGTATTTGCTGTAAATAGAATGTAATGTATGACTTACATGTATGTAATTTTTTTATTAAAAAAAAAATGTAATAATTTTTCAGGTATTTTATTTTGTGGAGGGGGAAACGATTATCCTCTTCTTCCTATTTTTTTTTGCTCAGTGTTTCATCAACACGACTCGCGAGAGGACGCACAAGATGCTTTCACACGATTTCGATGATGATGATACCAAACCCAAGAACGACCGCTATTTCAAACAATGCGGTGAAGCGACAGCAACAACAATCAAGTCCTTATCACCAGACGATAAAGAAGTGCAAGTCATCTTAATTCAAAAAATCACATCTCCGTACCCGCGTTACAGAAGCTTGGAAAATCGTTTAAAGAGTTTTAAAGAATGGCCTGTATCGTTAACGATAACACCTAAAGAATTATCAGAAGCGGGTTTCTTTTACACTGGATGCAACGATAGAGTGATTTGTTTTTGCTGTGGAGGCGGATTAAACAAATGGGAACGTGGAGAATATGCTTGGATGGAACACGCACGTCATTTCCCTGCGTGCTCTTACGTAATGTTAATGAAAGATAAAAATTTTATCATCAAGGCACTGGGTATCGTTACCGAAGCGCAAGCACCAACAGCAATAGCGACAGCAGAGAACGAAGAACGCGTCGACACTATCAAGGAGAATATAAAAAACATAGAAGGAAGCTCTAATCGTGATACAATGTGCAAAGTCTGTTACGCACAAAACGTGGAAGTTGTACTTATTCCCTGTCGACATTTTATCACATGTGTGAATTGCGCCATAACCCTACATACTTGTCCTTTATGTAGAACCACATGCACCGCTTACATGAGAGCGTATTTCTAGTTCATTTTCACGCCTTAATTTAATCGATTAGTGAACACAAGGTTTGAAAATATATGCTGTCGTGGCAAAAGTGTTTAATCCAAGTCCACTAATATCGCATACCTCAGTGTTTGAACAGCACGCGTTGAAGACGGACGCATGGAGCTGTTATCTCCGTACCAGTACATACGCTGTAGTGAATTAAAGCACACAATACTATACCCTATAGACATTTTTGTATACAACATTTTGACCTGTAAATTTGTTGCACTGATCCGTGACGAAAATATAAGGTACAAAATAAACGTTCCGAAAAAATTCTTTACGAGCGTTTCACAACATACAACGTGTCTGTTCCGTAAGACGGACGGATCTGCAGCGTTCTTAGTAACACCAAACACATTATTTATAACGAAAAAAGGATGTGCGAGGATAATCTAGCAGTCATCCTTGACTTTCACTGTTTCATCGGCAACGATGGAAACGAACTCGTTAAGGAACTATCCATTATGGATGTCACTGCATTTGCCAGCAGACATTGGATATTTTCACCTCCAGCAAACTTGATTGTTTCGAATCATAAACATGCGAGGACAAACAGATGGTTAACAGAGCATTATCATGGACTAGCGTGGACGGACGGGGACACATCGTATGAACATCTTGTACCGATATTAGAAAAATATACATTTCCTTTTAAATTTGTGTTCGTAAAAGGATTGCAAAAAAAAAATTTCTACAGAAGCGTATCGTACATTTTAATATTATAAATTTAGAAGATTTCGGTTGTCCTAAACTCGATCAATTACAATCAATACATGGAACAGTCTGTCTCGCGCACCACTTACTTCCAGAAATATGTACAAATACTAGAGTACACGCTTTACGCGAGTGGGTTGTATCAGATTTTAGAGTAATCAATATGTTTCTAATAAATTACTAATTGAAAACATTATTGTTTAGCGCTTACGTAAAACAAATTAACCTTTCTGACGATTACATCACTCTGTATAGTCATATAAAAAAAATTAGCTTCACCGACATGTTCTAACACGCATGAGTGCTGTTAATTAAATCATTCTGTCTATTCATAAAAAAAATAACCGAGTCATCTCCTCTTCCCCGCCTACCCGTCGAGTCGTGAGAAGTCAAGTCGTATCCTGTTCACACGGATAAAAATAAACGCTTACTGTACGATAAAAAAATTAGCTTCAGCAACATGTTCTAACACGCATGAGTGCTGTTAATTACATCATTCTGTCTATTCATAAAAAAAATAACCGACACGTCTCCTCTTCCCCGCCTACCCATCGAGTCGTGAGAAGACAAGTCGTATCCTGTTCACACGGTTAAAAATAAACGCTTACTGTACGTTATGTAGTTCCCCCTCTCTGGTTCCACCTCCACAACTACCTCCCTATTTATTCCGCTGTGCGCGAGCGTTATTCGTTCAGTCCTTGAGAGACGCGCGAGACAAATATAAAATTCTTTATTTTAAAATGGCATCATTCACTGAAAAATTTGCAACTATTAGCGCAATTGAATATAAAAAAATAAAAGAATTAATAATCGGTGTAAAATATCCGATAGAAGAAATGCAGAATATAGACGCGAAGTACGGGAAAGCCGTACTCGTCACTCTTCAAGATTATAAAGACCCTAAACTAAAATATCGCGTATATCTACCTAAAAGATACGCGAGCGTTTTCGAAGATGATGAATTAAAAGATTTAGTACCGTGTTCGCTGCATCTAATTTTTCGTGGAGAAAAGGATAGAGCGTACATAGTAGAAATTGTACAGTAAGACCGAATGGACATACTCACTTACCATGTATAATTTTCATTGTAAATACACATAATTGTCATTAGCTGCACGTACAATTATATATTAACATGTACTTAGTTGTATTTTAATTTATAATATATTGTGCTTACACATATATTTAATTTAATTTAATTATATTTAATTATCAATGTATTTACTGTATATCTAGATAATAAAACAAGGCTTACATGGTGTACATTTTAGAGTAAGCCTGGATAGACATCTTCAAAATTAACAAATATATTTGTTCAAAATTGTCATTGCACACGTACACAAATAGTAAATATAATGTGCTTACACTTATTTATTTTAATGTAATTCAAAACAATTATTAAAACAATTACAAATAATAAATTATTATGCGTAATGAATTTATAAATTAAAATCTAATTTGCTTACACATAATATAAATGTATACAAATGTATTTATTAGTTTTACTTATTTGTAATTCATACACAATTGTCACACATGTTTACATATTAATTTTTGTCATTACTGTGTACGTCATCATATTTTAATTTGTAATTACTTTATTTAGATGAATATTGTACACAAATGTCATATTGTATATGTTTACATATTATGTATTTTGTACTTGTCACCACTGTTTACTATTACATAATATTTATTTTAAATTGTAATATATTTTGATTACTTGTATTTTAATTAAATAATATTGCTTTAACATTTTTATTCTATATTTATTTCACAAATCCTTGAAAGATTAACACTAATCATCACTCAATATACAAGCTAAAAGAAATGTTGCGCAATGTGCATTCATGTGTTATTACATATAACTAATTTAAAAAATCAATATTATTAAACAATAATTGCTTGATTAGAAATTACAAAAATTATTTTAAAATAAAACTTACCTTGTACGAGCTCTAGTTGAGAATTGCTTGATTATATTATATTTTAGAAGAATCTTAACGAACGAAAATTAAAAAAATTATTAAAAAAATGAAAACTTATTTAAAAATGAAAAACTCACACTGTACGAGTTCTAGTCTCGTTGAACAATGTGATGATGTGAGCAATTCGTACAGCGTATATATACGCTATCTCAAGGATGAACGCGAAAGCAGCTGGTATCAACCAGAGCTGCTACACGTGCAGTCAAGGACAACCATTTAGCTTGGCTTTTCTGTTTCGACGACAAAAAACCTAGAGCTACTACACGTGCAGTCAAGGACAATCACTTAGCTTGGCTTGGCTTTCTGTTTCACACAATAATTTATGTACGGTCATCACTTCGTTCACACACACACACACGCACACACACATTAACAAATGCACAGACAGCTGGAGCCCAATTAAAATATTACATCACCAACGACTTGTGTTCTTCAAATTATGTACGGCTATTAAAGCCTCAGCTCTCACGCTTTGGTAATAGATGGCTAGACAATTACATCATCACCAGCATGTGTACATATGCTCAGATAGCCGAAGCCAATTATTATTCATTAGTTAGTCAACGGCTAGGGTTCTGTTATTAAACAAATGGATGTACGCACACACAAGCGCGCACAGACAGCTGGAGCCCAATTAATAATATTACATCACCAACGACTCGCGTTCTTCAAATTATGTACGACTAATAAAGCTTTCGTTCACACGCTTTGGTAACAGATGGGCACACAGATGGATTGATTACATCATCACCAGCATGTGTACATATTATGCTCAGATAGCCGAAGCCAATTCATTACAACTAGACATTCAATTATGCAATGCATATCATGTGTATTTTCTTACATGTACACAACACTACTCATTTTTTTTACGTTCGTGCAATATAGATTACTATAGTAATAATTATTTATGCATAAATATATATTTCATGAGTTGGCAACAATGGTGGCAGTGTAAACATATACAAAACCTGTACACTATAACACATGCACGAGCCGACAACGTGGCCGGCACAAGTTGACAACGTCGACGGACAATGGTGGCAGTGTAAACATATACAAAACCCGTACACTATAACACATGCACGAGCCGACAACGTGGCCGGCACAAGTTGACAACGTCGACGCTTTTCCAACATGGCCGCCCTTCCGGAAAAACAAAACATATACCCAAACCATACACTATAACACACCACGATCCGGCAACGTGGCCCAACCATAACCAGCACACACGCACAATCCGACAACATCACAGCTTTCCCAACATGGCCACCACACACGGCGGAGGCGTGGCCGCCGTTCGCCCTTCGCCGTCGTCGTTGACGTCGTCATCGTCGCTGGGCGGCGGCCTGGTCGTGGCTTGATCGTCGCCCGTCGTGGTGGGGTCGTCGTCCATTTTGTCGGCGAACGGCGGCCACGCCTCCGCCAATCAACGCACACGTAACCACGCAAAATGGACGACGACGACAACATGGCCGAACGCCGACAACATGGCCGACAACTTCGGTACGCCCATCGAGGTCACGTGGGACACACCACTACCCCCCCGGTCCATCATAACCTCTGCACATGACGACACGCTGCGCCGGAAGTCTACCCCCATCACATGGATTTTTGAATTTCGCGCCAAAAGGGGGGGCTGTGACGTCACTTCCGCGTTAGAACTCTCATTCTTACCCTACTTACGTACTCTGAAGTAGACAGTCTAACTAAGGAGGAATTTCTGGAGGAATTAAGAAAATCAAAAAATCTTAAAGCACCAGGCATAAATGGACTTAACACTGAATTATTAAAATATGCGGGTATAATGTTTCACTCAGGCCTCCTACATTTTTATAATATGTGCTGGAAGAAGAAAATGATTCCAAATGAATGGCGCCAAGCGAAGGAAGTTTCGCTTTTCAAGACAGGTGATAGAGCGGAGCCAAGTAACTATACAGGGGTAAGTATGTTAGACACAGCAAACAAGGTATACAAAAGCACTGATTAGATTTTTATTTATTGAGTTTCCTTTTTAAACCTTAATGAGTTTTCGGCGTGATAGTGAATCCCTGTAATAAAATTTCGTTTCAATAATAGTTTACATGTAAACAAATCTTGGTATACACCATCTGATTTAAATACCGTTTAGGATGTGACAACAGGTAAAAGACAATTTTAAAAAGTGCTCAAAACTAAATATTTTACAGAATTGGGACGGTTTTGCGATTGTGAAATAAAAAATTCACCATTTTGTTTACCATGTCTTTTAACTGGTGGTGAAAACGAATGAACAAAACCGGCCGTGGTCACTGCTGATTAACTTTACTACTATTACTACTACTACTACTAGTACTACTACAGTCACTAATATCATCATCATCTTCAAGGATGGTTTGTTCCGGTCTCAAACAGGTAAAGATTAGAGCTGGTCACTCCATCAATTCTTCGGGGGTCCCACACCCCTCCGTCCCCTCGGCTTACAGTTCCATAGTTGTTTGGAATGCGGAAATGCGGCAGTCATCCATTCGGCAAAGATGTTCCCACCAATTCAGCTACTGGGAAATCCTGTCGAGTATCCTCATAAAATTTAGTTCCCGCCGTATTTTTGTGTTTCTTCTATGATCGTGGTGAGTAGGCTATACCCTGCCACGTTCCTTAGAAATATCATTTCAGCTGCTTGGATGCGACTGGTCTGGCCATTCGTTAAAGTCAAATTCCCAGACCCATAAATAAGTGTGGGAAGGGCCATCCACCTTGTAGAATTTTAGGCGTGTTTCTTTACTTGCTGACGTAAGAGTTCGCCTGATGGTCCCGCACATAAGGTTGAACTTATGCAACTTATTCCCCAACAATCATATTGCTGCAATTACTATTATTGTTAAAAGACTGTACATAAATGTGTGTCTGAATACATTCGTATGGATACCTATGATAGTATCCTGCAATACATTCCATCAAAGTGTTCTATAGCTCCGTCATTAATTATTAAATTAATACTAATTTAAACTACAGCGTTCAAGCATGTAGGCTTCTGAGGTTAACGTGTCAATTATCATATTTAAACCGCATAATAACAGCATTCTTAGTTATATACAGACACACTCATGCATTTTCATGAAATTTTTAATTGTGTATGTCAATTAAACAAACTATTTTAAATTTAAACGTTCCGTGTGAATGTCGATTTAACTGACCTAACATTACTTACTAAATAGATCCAATCGTCTGGGGTAAGCTTGGTCGACCATCCATTACGTGGTAATTTAACGTGTGCATTTAATGTTTACATCCAAGTAAAAGTTAATCTTTGTTCAGACTAACTCCACTTAGCTAGTACTGGAGTTTGCTGAGTAACAATTTCAGTACTGAGCTAAGCAAGAAGAACAGAGAGCAGACGAACTAATTAGTTTTGCCTGACGCTTGAACTACAGTTGCAGATAGAAATCTGTATTTTACTGCTAACATGTGGTAATTATAGTTTTAGTGATCGTCTACCTACACGTCGGCTTAATCTAACTTGGTTAATGTAGCAGCTACTCTGATGTTTCGTGAATTGTCTTTTGTACGTTTACCTAGATTTGTATCTAATTTGTCCACATTATTTTAAAATAAAAAAAAGTTTTCGTGCTTGTTTAAAGTACAGTAATGAATACAGTATATGGTATAAAGGCCATTGTTATCGATTATTGTGAGCTTTACAAATTATTATTTCGAGGAAGTGGCGTATGCATTTGGGTATCCTCCCTCAAAAGAGAAATAACCAAAAAAGCCAATGTTAATAATAATAAAACAAAATGTTCCCGGTGAAAAGGTAATGTTAGACGAATTACTTATGTGAGCATTTTAAATTGCAGTCCACTATAGTCATCTTATGAGTAAAATACCGATTTTGTAAACATTGCTGATTGTCTGTGGGTTAGGGATGGTTCAAATTTATGTCATAGTTTTTAAAGTTATGTCCTCTTAGTAACTAGGAAACAGCAGGTAGTCTCGCAATGTTTATTCAGCCAATTTATGTGTAATTTGTGTATCTATTTTGCTTAAAAATATTTATATTGTAATAATCTATTCTACAATTAAAAAGAACTTCTAAGTTACAGCTTTTTGTTTGATATCCGAAACTTACACAGACGTATCTAATATTGTATATGGTTTTCGACCCCTATTTAATAATTTTATCGTGTTTTTAATGTAGTGTTTATTACCATTTTGAAAACAAATCAACAATCAAAATTTTAAAACACGTCCGTTATTCCGTACTTACATAATAAACCAAACACCGAACGCGCCGTCCTTAATGGAATTCAGCCTACAAACGCTACCAGTAAATCAATTTGTATGCTATCGTCAGCGAAATGTGCGGCCACCACATAGTCGTATAAGCGCATCCCATAGAACGATTTTCAAATGCTTTTTAAAAAGACTTGTAGTGCTTATTTTATGAAAATCTTTTATTCGTTTCTATGGTATAAAACCGTCTGAAGAAGATGAGAGAAAATTTGTGCCAGATTATTATAATACAATAAAATGTAATATGTGTGTATTTCTTATATATACGCTGTTCACTAAAAATCCTTTGCTATATAATATATTGTAAATGTCAAGAAAATTATTGTATTTTGATAGAACAAGAAGAACTTCTTCCATGTTAAATGATTGTCGAATTAGATAAATTAAAGTACTGATTAGTAAAAATTGTATGATGTTAAGTGAAAAAACATAATATATGATTTTCGTTTTGACAGACAAGGTTGAATTTTCATGTAGTTTGTTACGGATTATCATGTGAAAAAGAATTTGACTATAGGTGCTTGATTGTTGAACAAACTGAACAAATGAAATATCTTGGTTTAATAATAGACAGTAATGTCTCATGGAAACCTGAAGAAAGGGTTGTATACAATCTTGCGAAAATTCTATTTGTTACGAGATTGTTGTCCAGAAAACTTGCTGATCACAAACTATTATGCAATGGTTATATCTGAAATAAATTACGGATTTAATTGTTGGAGAGAAACCTATTACATTGTTAAAGCCAGTTTCTATATCATAAATGCGATCATTAGAATTATTTCTGATAAACGTAAGTTTGAACACTCTTGGCCATTTTTTGTTCAGGAGTCTGGAATTCTTCCTGTAAGGCATCTGTACGTTTTTAAAATTGATTAGGTTGTTTTATATTAGAAGTGATAGTAAATACAAATTTAAAAGTCTGCGAAAAATATAAATAGACTATGGTTTGCGAAAGAGCCATAATGTTGTTCCGCGGTCAAAGTTAACTGCTCATCAGAAGTTTGTAGTAGTGGTGTTCCATGATATTTTAATTTGTTAATGCCATATGTCAGTCTTTGAGATACTCTAGGCGAATTATATAAATCTCTGAAAATGTGGTTGCTTTCAGTTTTAAATATTCAAGAAATTTTAAAAATTGTTAATTAAAATAATTAATTAATTAAAAAACTTATAGGCTTCTTGTAATTTTTTTTGGAATTATATTATTTCTTTTATATCATATTGAAATTCTTTTTACTATTGTATTTCTTCAATGCAGCTTGGTCAATTTGTGTTTTTAATGTTAATAATCTTTTTGTGTAAATCAAGAAATTTATCTGATTTGTTTTGTGAAGCAAACGATCCTAGTTATGTTTACGTATGTGAGGGAAGCCCAAACACGGTTATTTCTAAGGGGCCTGTGCTTCAACATCAACATCATTCAATATCATTATATTGTGTTGTCGTAATATTGTATTTGTAATACTGTAATGAAATGAAGATTAAAAAAAAATTAGGCTGTAGGATATTTTTCGTTTCGGTTTGCGATAGGGTTATCAGACTTGCGGACACGTCGTTGGACTTCAAGTATATCCAGAGGCTGGCAGGCTTCACAAAAATGGGAAATGCCCGGCTTTTGAGCAGGATACAGTAAACTTACAGTCCATGAATAAATGACAGAATTAGGAATAACTTTATGATAGAAATAATATTACTTTACTTTAATTTATCCAACGCCTGTCCTTGGCCTCTCAGCCATGCGACGTCGAGCCTCCCAGTAGCGATGAACAGGATCCAGGGGTGTATCAGAGAGATCAGTGCACGTCATCAGGTGTTCACCATCCATCATGCCTGAGTGGCATAGGGGGCAGTTGTTGTCTTCTGCTACCCCGATGCGGTGCAGATGGCTTTGTAGGTAGTCATGGCCAGTTGTTTGTCGGAATCTTGCAACCGCTTCCGATCTTTCTAGATTTTTGGAGATTGGACCTTGAGATGCCAGGCGTTCCCATCTCTTGTTTGCACTCAGCTCCTTCATCATCTCTCTGGTGTGGTTGCTTATGGAGCGGCTAATTAAGTTTCTTGCAGCTTTCAAGGTCATAGGGGCCACTGGTTGGTCTGCTTCAGCTCCTTTTTTGGCCAAATCGTCTGCTCTTACGTTTCCCAGGATGCCTACGTGGCTAGGAACCCATTGCAGCCACACATGCCATCCACATTTTATCAGTTTCTCAAGCATGGTGCGACATTGGACCGTGCGCAAGCAGTCAGTTGGGCATTGTTGCTTATTGCCAGTATGGCCGCTTGTGAGTCAATTAAGAAAACGTAAAGTCAATTTTAGTGGTGTAAAGTTAGCAGGCCTCCTCGTGGTGCACCCTGGGTAATGCTAAATCTGCTAACAGCGATCGCCAAACGCGCCTCCAAGCGATAGAAATAATATAAGGCATATAATATTATTGAAAATACAAGTTATAACAATCGTAAATATTGTAACTAGACGACCTATGGGGTTCTGCCTTCTTCCTTAAATGCCCAACGTTGGGTTCGTCACTTTGTAAGAAGACCCTATATATGGCTGTAATCTGATCAAGCCCCACTGTTTGGGCTAGCCACTAGGTCACCAGACCGCTGTATGCCGGTCGTTACAAAAGAATAAAAATAAAATGGAAAATTCAATAATAATAGAATTTTCAAACAATAAAATAATTTTGTTTATGTTATAGAGGTATGTATACAAGATAAATCTGTTTTTTAAAAGGTTCTGGTAAAATTTTAATAACAGGTAGGTATTTATTGACCGTCGAGCACTTCTTGAAGATTTGCACCAAGTCTGGAGTTAAATAGATTAACTCCAGGTAATAATCGATTGGTGACTTTTCTGACTGGTCCAATATCTTGTTCAAAATAGGATATATTCTTCTCACTTAATTCCTTCTGCCTTATAAATACCCTTAAATTACCCTGTGAAATAAGTACAGATACAAAATAATGGAAATATAAAGATTTATTGACAATTTTAAATAAATAATCGATATTTTATCGATGGAGAGCAATTATCGACTCTATCTCAGGAATTATCGATTGTGTCATACAGAACAAAATTTTATGTTATATTATATTAAAAGACAGGTTCTTTGAGCGATTAGGATTAATAGTAGAGAAGGGTGACGAGAAAGTATAACATTAACAATTAAAGATATTAATACAATAATTACTATTCAATAGTATTTAAATAATTCCACTATGTAAAGTAAATGAATGCTGTCAAACCATACGCAGACGATGACGTCACTGCGAAATCGTGAAGGCGGTCTCTGTAGAATTAAAAGATGGCCGCTACTATTTCTTGCGTAGTTACTGTGAACACGGCATGTCCCAAAATCACGACAAAATTACCTTCGTCGAGGTCTAAAATGTTTCCGCACTGGTGTAATATGTCTGTTAAGTTAGTTGGTGTATTCTGGTGAAGTGTTCCGTGTAAACTTGTGTTAATTTGGTTATTTTGTCTGTTTTCCCTTCTGGGGTTAAGTTTTTTCAAGTTACGGTTAGGAATTTCAGAATGAATCAGTTTAATTATAATGTTTTACTTGTTTCTATCACTCGTGTTATAGAGTTAAGTGTTTGTTTTCACTATTGTCGTGAATGTATTAACAACTCTAGCTTTAAAAAGTGTCTAAACCCTTTAACTCTCGTTCACTGATTTCAATGGCTAAACGCTAGTACCATCTTTCTCGATTTTAAAGAAACGTTCTTTTACACAACTGTCCAGCTTGATATTCAACAAAAGACTAATTAACTTGGTCATAAATCTTGCCCAGTTAATCCTTGAAAAAGTATTGTTAACATTTTTCGACTTCCATACACATTAGAAAATATTACATTATATATGGAATTTTTCTATTTTATTCCTTACTTTTATGAATTACTAACCTTATTATTGGTTTAATCATCTCATTCCCTTTAAATTGATGTATTATAGTCCATATCTGTAGACATTTTGTGGAAATTAACAAATTTTGTTCACACTTTGGAAATATAGGCTCAAAATTGGATTTCCGTCTTTATACAAAATTCCTTCCATTTTAAATATTATTAATACTATTATAATAAATTTTAATTAGTCACATTACTCTCCCTTTCCTTAAATACATATAAATTACACCTTTGAACTGGTTTTTTGTGTTAATTTGTAAATTTTACATTGCTCTTTAAAATTAATTAATTTATATATTTTGACAATTTACAAAATGTTAAGGTATATTTCCTTATTGTCATTTTAATTCATAGGATCATTCCTAGTAGTGGTTAATTGTGTTATCTTATATAAATCTGGGTAGTTTACAGGATTTATAAGTGAATTATACTATTTTATATTGGTTCTCTGATTTCACCAAATGGCCTAGATTTTAGAATTTTATATTTCTTTCTTTCTCAAATAATTTAAACTTAATTCCTCCTCTGACTTTACATAATTACAATTATATCAAAATAACATGATTTATAACTTATTGTATTGTGTAGTAGTTAATTAACACTACATATTTAAAATAAATAATTATGAACATGGTTCAGCAATCTGCACAATTGAACACATTGCAGATATGGTTTGAACATATATCTTTCAACTATTTTTGAGCTAACATAGCATACCTTTTAGTACATTATTACTGGTATGTAGGTTATTATTTATCAAACATAATTCTTTTCAAAACACATAACATAAATCTTATTTTCTAATAAACCTTACAAATACATTTATTTAACACATTGATTTTAGGATTGTGAAATAACAGTATATTTAAACATGTTACACTTATTCATACTATATTAGTACCAGTCCTTTCTGGTTCAAACCATTACTACTGTGATCCCCCACATCAGCAAATACCAACTCCCATACTTTATTTATTATCATTTTTTACAAATGTCTTGTAAATAAAGATTTACTTTAAAATAATAAAATACTGAAAACCTTCCATTTTATTATTTTATTATGCTGTTTATTATTTAGATTTTAAAGTTGTGATATAGCATACTACTAAGTTATAGTATCACCAACTTTAAGTTTATTGCTTTTTTAAAAAACACTTACACAAATTCACTTTCACTGTTGGTTCTGATATTTTGAGTCTGATTATCTCAGACCAGACCTTTAGCAATCATGGACCGTTAAGACTAGTTTATTCCTTTATTACACAATAGCTTTAGCCGGTGCACTTCTTATAACGCTATACAGCACTTTAGTTTTCTCAATAATTACATTTTATAAGCTTTTGGGTATGTTATACTTTCTTTTGCATAGTTTTTGTGGGTTTGGGATTGATAGTAGTTTATATAATAATAGGTTTTACTACGGTGTTTCTTTCATACTATTTCTTCCTCTCCTCCTGTCTTCCTTCTTGTCCTTCTTCATATCTTCCTTCTGGTATTCATTCTTGTCCCTCTTCTAGTCTTCATTCTTGTCCCTCGTCTAGTCTTCACTCTTCTGTTCTTCCTTCCGTTCTTGGGTAAACCAAGGTACTTGGTGTTATCACGACTGAGGTTTAGTTTGGAGTATTTAATTTATTCACTGAACTGACTTTATTCTTCTATACAGGTTTCAGGATATTGTTTTCTTCCTGTTCACAAACTTTATTCCTTCCTCTTCTTGTTTTTTGGGGTATTTTGGTCTTCACCACCCTTTAATTGAGTCTCTTTTTCTTTGATATAGTCTTATATAACTGGTTTACTGCTCTGAGCTTCCTGGGTAACTTACTGGTATTATACTATAATTTGATGAGTTGCTTCGATACTTTCTTTGGTTTTTAAAACAGTGGTTTTTATATATTATGTAGTGAGGATTTTTATCTTATTGTGGTTCATTCCTCTGATTTATTTAAACGTCATTCAATATTATTATAACATTTGTTGGTGTAATTAAACTTTATGATTTCACATGACTTAAAATGTAGTGGATTTTCTGTCACGCTACAATATGTATGACAACAGTCCTGTTTATGCGAAATTTACACCTCCAAGTAGCAAGACAAACGTCCTTTTATTAATAAATATTATGTTTAACAATGAAAAAAAATAACCTCGTGCCCGGATGTGTTAAATGATTGGTAATGGTGAATCATATCTCAATTTTTATTCAATGTGAACTGTTTTACAAATAGCCTATCTTAAACTTCACATTTCTGGATTACTGCATAACTCAGCTGAGAAGTACTGCTGTAGAGTGAACTAGGCAATTAGAAATTTTTGTAGCAGGCGCTGTTATAACTTTTAATTTTTTGATATGTTAATACTTTTATGTGATTCTAAATTATTTTTATTTTGTAATTAAGTATTTAAAAACATTATAATGAGATTAAAATTACTGCATTAGATAAATTTAATTAATACTACTTGTAATAATGACGTAATCAATACATATTAAAACAAAATTGTACGACATGCATTTAATTAATCCACTGGATCATTCAAAGTATTAATGAAGGTAACCAATGTATCTGATGATTTTAAAGTAATTGTTACGCTTCTTTCTTATGTCTGGCAATTAAGGTAGGCCTATACTAAGTAAGTTAGGGTTGATAGGAGTAGATATGATACAATACCCTAATCGTCCGGTATTATCGAGCTAAATTAGTTACAGCTTCTTAAATTAACATTGGCTTCTTAAATTATGCAGCTCCATTGTTAATTCACATGGGTCAAGCTTCAGTTTCTCTCCTACCATCCGGATGATTTCGTGTTTTTTTTTTTTTTAACAGGGTTTCTGTAATCCTTTGCCTTCACGTTCAACAATATTTCGTTTGCTTCATACAGTGAAATTAACTTATTAGTTTCACTATCTGACCATTTTTTACCACTGCAACTTGGCTCCTCATTTAATGTATCAAATTCATTTTAAGTCTTCACTTCATTCACCTCCCAAATGATAGATTTAATTCAGTACTATTCACCAGACACTCAACTCGCACTGAACTGTCGCAATATCTCCCACTGCTTGATATCGCGACAGTGCGAGCGCCAGCTGAGCGCGAGAACCCAGTAGGCCTAACATATTTACACCTGCAAGTTGAACTATCGAACAGTGCTTCCCAGCTACTCACGACACATTCCCGACACCGCTTGCGATACTGTTTGCGGGAATGTTTACATTAGAAACTTGGTCTATCGGACATAAAAATTGCGCGATTTTTCGCCACGTAGCTTTATGCTTCGATGTCTGGAACTTATAAGTGATGTTGTCAGGAATCTGCAAATCGATGAATGTCCGAAGGGCGAGCGAAGCGAGCGCAAATGTCTGTCTCATATGGGTACAGTATGTAAAGTGTAAATTTGCAAAATATGAACAGAGAAAGTTGACGGGTCGGAGCAGTGTACGAACATTGGGAACAGCCGTACGCTATACTAATCCAGGCGTGAGTCTATCTTTTCACACGCCTTTGATAGACTCGTTCTGTCTGTAACCGATAGGACGATGTTTTCGATCGCAATTGTCTGGGTCGCAGTTGAACTGACTTAGGTATCACTGCCCGTCTGATTGAGTCGCAACTGACCGCGATCCTACTGAACTGTGATGATTTAGTTTTAGTAAAAAAAAGAAACAGGTATTTCGTTTCTGCGCCTACATTAGGCTTTAGTACACGTGAAAAAGTATGAAATTTTCTTATTTGAAATCGAATAATTTATATTGTAAAATTTTTACAACAAAAGTAGTAAATTTGTTCACGTCACTTTACAACTGTATTGCACATAGGGATACGAAACAACTGATTACCATAAGACTGTCGATGTGTGAATGAGTTTTGAAAATCTTGTTCAAAGAAAAAATATCGGGTTTACCGCGTACGCAGCTAATTTAGACATGAATTACATGTAGAAAATTAGAAACCACATTTCTACATTATTTCGATCCAACAATTGGTTTATGGCAAGCTGTTTTCAAACAATTTTTTGCGGGTTTTTCGCGTGCGCTCCTAGTTTTGACGTGTAGTGCGCACAGAAACACAAAAACTTGGTTTTTGCAAGTTTTGTGGCTGCCAGAGCATAGGTAGTGACAACAGAATATATAAAACAATTTATATGGACGAAATGCTTGTTTCAGTAAACGCGTATGAGCTGTGTCAGGTTGCTGTTGTAGCGTATTAAGTGAACTAATTTTTAGATTACCTCTAAACAGGGGCGTAGCCAGAATTTCCTCCTCCTACGGTGGAAGGGGGAGGTTCTGGAGGGAGTTATGACGTTGTTAAGAACTCCATATAGCTACCGGTACTGTGATAAGTGTTATTTTTGTATGTACGTTACTTGTGTTTGCTCGTAATTGACGAAACTTTAAATTTAAATCCTCAAATATTAGCAGCATTGTTCTACACAAATAATTTGTTGATTACATATATACTTTTATATGTGTTGATTTTCACTAAGTTTTTAAGTGTTCACTAAACTTTGTCCACCGTCATTCAGCAAAATCATAAACTTTGTCCACCGTCATTCATTTGTCGCTTTATAAAATCATATTATAACAATAAAATTATGTTAACTTTAAAGCTCGTAGCAAAATTATAATGCTAGCAGTTATATACCAAATATAATTCGAATGATGAGATCAAACTGTTTATAAAAATTATTTTCGTTGTTACACTTTTTACAAAATTTTACATTTGAACCTTTTACTCTACTTAACCTTACGAGCGCGCGTGTGTATGTAGTCATATTGATTGCAAAGTGCAATGAATTTTTTGAGGTAAAAATTGAAGAGGAGGTAAAATAAAGAGCATTTACTTGAATAAATTTTATATTTAGATTGGTTATTTTACACAACAATCAAGTCAAGATTAGTGCCGCAAAAGGAAAAGCTGGTAGTGTCTAGCGTAAGGAAATGAACTGAGTAACACTGTATTTATTCTACTCCACATAGTTGAAGTGCTGAACTTTTACTGTAACTAAACAAAAATGTATGAAGTGCCAGATTTATACTAATATTAATTATTAATCTTCCAGCACTGATATAAATTTTGTCCGTGAAATCATCTCAAGTCTCTTTCAGTATCTACAACCAGTCTCATTCGATGTGTATTTACCTTTATGGTACATCCATATTTTATGACTTGTACTTAATTTTAATACAAAAATATCTGTTTAGCTTTATTGAATAAAATAATATGCAACAAAGATTGAAGCGTTTATATTAAATATTGGAAACCAATATCGAAGCGTACATTTAGTCAGTACAGTTAAATTTGTAACGTTCGGTTTTCCTCGTTATCAGCAAAATGAATTGTGCTACTACGTTTAAACAGATTTGATTTACACGCTCTTCTTTAATTATGAGAATTTCTCCGAAAATAAACGAATTTATAGTCGTTGGTTGGAAATTCAAAATATTAATTTTCATAGAATGAATAAGCATACTTCTGGAATCTTGTAATTCTATAAATCTAATAAAATTTCATGAAAGTCAATTAAGTTTGTTACTCCGGTTTTACATTTAAACTCTATTCAACCAGAAATTAGTTAAATTTTCTTAACTCCTTATTGACCTGCTAAAATAAAATTAAAAAAACTTGCCAAACTTTTTATCTCAATAATTTTATTCTCAGTGGTTCACAGAAATTTATGATTCTAAAACGACTATAGCAAGCAAGTGCCAGAATATAATAGGCCTATATTTATCGTTCCGTATTACCTATAAATGAAAGCCATAACATTCAAAACAACAATAATGTCGCTAATATCTTATTTCATCACGAGATTTACTCATTTAGGGCTATTTTATAAATTACGATTTTCCTTCTAACTCAAAAGGAGGGAAGGAGGGCCTCAGATTTGTGGTTTAGATGGTATGTTCTTTCGTTCATTTGTTTGCACACTTGTAATTTTAAAACGGTTGCGTGGATTTTGACAAATGATGTGTCAAACCAGTCGTCTTTAATGTGAAAGTGTTAGCGGAAATATTCAATTAAAAAAAAAAAAAAATAGCAAATGTTACATGGCATTATGTGTTGACAAAATCAAAAATGGGCAAAACCTTTTTTTCTCATCGAGTTTGGTGTCATTTGACGTCACTCAACAATAAATAAAGAATGCAAAAACAGATAATTCCAACCTTATGCGTGAGTTACGTTTTCTGCATAACCGTGTGCTTATGAAACATACTAATTAGTAGATTTCTGGTATTCAGGTGTATTTTGTGACTTGCTGCTGATACCCTCACACACACACACACACACACACACACACACACACACACACACACACACACACACACACACACACACACACACACACACACACACACACACACACACACACACACACACACACATTATAGGGCCATAAGAAGAAAGAAGAAACGATTTGTGTGTACACTGCAGAGTACTTCAGATACCTGAGCAAAAAATAACTAACTAATGTTTTCCATTATTAAGCTTTTCATTTATTTGATTAAAGCGGCTTATAATCACATGGTTTTGTGATATTTTGTTTGTAAAAAAAAACAGTGATAGCTTGTAAAAGTAGTAACACAATTTTAAATCAAAACAATCAGTTTAATTTATCACAACAAAATTAATACCTTTTGTTATTATCAGATATAATGATTCATGTTCACCATTAATTTAAGTAGGGATAATAATAAAATTTACATGTCACTCTCAATATTTTAATTAATAGCAATTAACAGTCATGTCTGCATATAATAGTATTCATGTGTTGAGATAATATATATATTTTGATATTTAGTTCTCTATGAGAAGTCTGTGTGTGTGGTGTGCTTTTGTTTTGTTCGAAAGCAAGTTAATTTTATTGCTTTGGCGTGTATTAAATATTTACTTATCCACGGAGGTAGAACGCAAAGATGAAAAGATTATCTGAGGATGCAAAGATGAATCTGCCAGAGATCGCAGAAAACTCTTTGAAGGAAAGAAAATTTGAAGCAGAATCAACTCGAAACAATAAATTCATCATATCACAAGAGTATCAAAAGTATCTTACGCACACGCGGGTGTGTGGTGTGTGTATGTGCATAAGGGGTTGATTGGCAGGTTGCGTGGTAGTGTGTGGCGTGTGTTGACTTAGACATAAGTATATGAGTCCGTATTCCCGAGGACTTTTTATTTATAGAACAGAACAATTAAATTTACAGTCAATATTAAATGAAGAATTCAGTTTCTGCAATGTACTTCCTTATTCTATAGAAAGAAACTATATTGGTAGCATATGGAAAAATCTTGTTCGAGATAGTGCAGATTCCAGCGTAAAGCAAGTGGGGTTCCGAGTGATTTGTGTGTGTGTCTGTGGCAAAGAGACAAACTGCTGCTTTATAAACGAACGATTTGTGAGATTTTTTTATTTCCTATTTGAACTTTGATCCTCTAGGCGACCAGACTCCACCAAGTTTATCCGATTACTATGCGCTGAGAAGTTCAAATGATATACACTGTAGAATATTTTATTTAATCCAGTGTCAACAGCAAACCAAATGTAGAATAAATAGTTTTATTGATTTTTATCGTGCATAATATTTATTTTTTAAATTATAATCCTTATATATCTTTTAAGGCACTATAAAAAGCTCATAATAAAATGATTTCATTCGTATTCTATGAAACGTATTGATTAATATTAACGGAATTAATTACTACAAAATTATTGATTATAAAAACTTTAGGTTTTCAAAGGGTAAAGGCACTGAAATAAATGCATAACTTTAAAGTTTTGCATCACATCTCCATACAAATTGTTGTCAGGGTGTCTAACTGCATTGTTACAGTACTGTGTGCAACTTTTAAGAATTATAGAAAATAATCTAAATCATCAAACAGTATAAATCTGAAACCACCTAAAAAAAACCACAAGAAGAATAGGAGATTGCCATCAGGGAAACCCAGAAAAGTAAACTCTTTATAGTCATGGAACATGTGAATAGGTGTTCCAGGTTTGAGAGGTCGATTTTTATGGAAGAATAAAAAAGAAACTATTTGGAAACATAACGAAGATGTGAGAATATAGTGTTGATAATATTTTTATCACACAATTAGTGACAATTACAGACGCACAATTTTGTAAAGACAAAGCACGATTCTAGATAACCCACAACAGTTTCCTATTAAGAAAATTTTGGAGAACTGTCAGACACGGGATGTATAAGGAACTTATATCTCGGGAGCCATTAGTTGTGTGGAAATGGTGCAACGAGGGGAACTGAATTCGTTGTAAATAAGTGAGGTCTGCAGAATACATGCCACTTTGTGTACATGACTAAACGAAAGTAATAATAAGTTTTCTAAATAGTGATTTTCGATTGACACTTATAAAACAATGTGTATAGTAATAATACGATAAGCACCGATAAACCCTTGTATTTGAAAGAGATGGAGACGACTTGGAAATTGGAGATGAAAATTTTAAAGTTGTAGATTGAAAAATTCATAAAGACACAATAACCAACATATAAAATCGTCATACAAATTTACCTACGTTTGTGAAATTTGTGAGATAACTAAAATCCAAAACAGTTTCGTGGCACTGGGGATAAAAAGACGCTGTTTTTCTCTTTATGTAATTAATAATCAAAATGTTATATTGTATGAGCTAACTAGATAAGAGTATAAACATAACTTATATTGAAACCGCCCAGTGACGATCCTTGACTCTGGTTAATTGGACCCTACATCGGGTCAATTGGTTATCTTCTTTTAAGTCTCCTGTTATGTTTTCTGTCGGGCCTATCAGTGGGTTTCTGTGAGTTTCAAGTTTAGTGCGATGTTTACTGCTTTCATGGTGAATTGCGCCTCGAGCGTAACTTACTCCGAGGTCACCGTAGAGCGTCTGATTTGAGATATGCCACGGGGAATTAACTATCATTCTCCATTCTATAGATTAACTTCTTTGCATTACCGTTATCCTGACCTCGTCCTCACAACTCAAAACTGTAGATGTATGCAGTTTATTCAAATCAAGGACACAGTAATCCCAAAACAAATTAGATCGTGAGGACTTCAAAGCACTAGCGCACTGTCGCTACACTACGTTAGAACGCAAAGTAAGTAGTAGTTCAGATACTTTAGTCTAAGCGGATCTGCCATTGCACATTCCAAGAACAGAATTAAATGCTAAAGGACAGTATTGTGTAGAGACCGATAAGTTACACATTTTGTTTCAATTTGAACTGCGCGTTGTATAATAACTAAGGGAACTGCATTTCTAAGAAATGACATTGCTATTGTTATGTTGATGTATAAGTATCAAGAAAATAAAATAAAAAATAAATTTAAAAAATTTGCTACATATATATATCCTCATATAATAAAAAAGTCTTATGATCACGTTCATACTAATTTTATACAACAGTTTTAAGCCTTTAGTACAGTAACAGAGAGCAATAGAACGAGTGATGGATATAAGCATTTTCTGTTCTCTACTGAAAGAAGGTTATCGGGTCCAAAAATATATTTTCTTAAATGACATGGTTTAAAAAAGAAAAACTAGATATTTCGTAAATTCCGTAGATATTTCTATATAACACGATCAGATACTAAAACATTTACTTAGTTTTTGTCTGGATCATAGTGTTTTCGCATAAAAAGGAAAGGTTGCCGTGGGTTCGTATTAGCAATATCTTCAGTTACTAAGTGTGTCAAACTGAATGTAGTAAATAATCGTGGAAATTAGTTTCTCAGGAATCCTTTACACATTTCTTGCCCGCAAGTCACAGAAAAATGTAATAATGTCGCTAGTGAGGAATATCTTGCAATGAAACAGCTGGCACAATACGCTGTTTTCTTTTTTTCTTTTTGTACGTTTCTATTTTATTTATCTTTGCTGACTACTTTATTAAGAATCTTTTCTATATAACATTGAATAATTTATATTACAGGATGTTATATCTTAAGCACTTAAATTATAGTTACAGAAATATTTTAAAATGTGTTTGTTATTACACATCAAAAAATTACACAAGCATATGGACGACATTCTCTGGAAGAAAAATTATTCGATCGTTGTTATCTAACGTAAAGGAAAAGTGAAATGTGAAGAAATGTTAACGTTACAGTTATAGAAAGGCATATTTTATTTTAAAGTTAAAAATGTCATATTAAAATATTAAATGGAAAAAATAATGAGAAAAGAGTGTTCTAATTAATTTTTATGAAATCGTTTAATTAATGCCATAAAATAACAGCCAGAAAATTCAATAATAGAATTCTTCAGGGCCAGAGAATTAAGTAAGAAACAAATGAATATTTGATATTACAAAAATTTGTAACCTTTTCGTTATATTACGAAATTCTGTGACAATATCCGTAAATCTCAGCTTACATGTATTGTGTGTGTGCATGTGTGTGTGTGTGTGTGTGTGTTTGTATAATTTAATAAAGATGTACTTGATACGCTCTTTAAACTAGAAAACTTTTAAATAGTTGTACAGTATTCTGGGAAAATCGTGTCGACACTATTTCAGCTGTATCTTCAAGCTAACTACTACTTGTATATTAATGATAAGGTATTTTGCACCAACTTGCCACGAAGTCTGCTTGCTGACGCAAATAGTTGACGAGTATATGACGTGACGTGTCTAATATGTTTCAAAAGCTCGTAACATGCATATCAAATTTAGGTATTATATTTGTACCTAGTATTTCCTCTTAATCTGAAATATGACACTATTTACAATTCTAAAATATCAACGTCATTTAGCAGTTTCATATAGATTTCATTTTTACTTCTCCTTTGTACAGCGAAGTTTTAAACGGGCACCAGTATGTACAGTACCCTTTTGGTATCATCCAAGTATCGTATGAGTTCCCAGCAGGGTAGATTGCATACAAATAACTAGTGTAGCCAGCACTATGGTTCAGCTGTCCATTATTACCCCAGCACATTGTCCTGGGAACTACTGAAACCGAGAGCTGAATAAAACGTGTGCATTTTATGATACTGCCCTAAAAATTGGAAGCGTGCAGCTAGATTAATGTGTTTCTTTCTTTTAAAAAAAATTGCTTTATCTTAAGCTTTTTAGGAAATTACTAGCATTGTAATTATTTGGGAAATAAAAAACAGTAATTCAACCTCGTGTTGATACTCTTATACTGAGTTGTCCAATAATTCGTAAGATTACTTCTAAAACATTAGAATATATGCAATCTGATATAAAAGCTTCCGACAACTTCCAATTTTTCCCTTCCCAATAATGTCTATATCGGTACTACTGTGTATAAATTAGAAGATACATACTGAACCCATTCCAGTCAATTCTAGTTTGGTATTCTCACATAAATTCCTCGTTGAATATAGTCCTTCGCTCCCTAATTAACTGATGTCTAGTTAGTATTTGTAATACTTTTTTTTTCGGAAACACATAACTTCTTATTGCCAAGATTTCTGTCTACTTTGTTACAGCTTTTATAAACATTTCATTCTACATTACAACGGTAACACTGGAATTTATTTTAACAATGGACTGAGATAAGTACTTACACAGTCAAGCTCTACTTTGAAGTCAGTTTTTGCTTTGTACTTCCTTTACTTCATAATTTTTTGTAATATTCTCTTAGTCTATAATAAATATATGCCTACTAAAAATTCCAGCTTACCTGTGTCAGGTAACATACAAAGAGAAATTATCCGAGATCATATAATTACGTTTCGTGAGGCGCAGATTCGATTCTCAATTAACTAGGGTTAGAATTTCTTATAGAATACCGTTCCAGTGCATAAGTGTACAGGAGTACACATATTGCAAAACAAAAACACCGAAAAAAGTAAA
Organism: Magicicada septendecula; assembly: GCA_034769895.1. Lineage (NCBI taxonomy): Eukaryota > Metazoa > Arthropoda > Insecta > Hemiptera > Cicadidae > Magicicada > Magicicada septendecula. Next base: position 961,971,983 of record CM068367.1, on the reverse strand, counting down.
TTGATTGGTGTACACCCAATCTGAAGGCTACGAATTACATTGTCAAGAGATGCTGACGCTCTTACCGTTGATTCTGTCCTTTTTGATGTCCACACGCTCGTTATGTGAAAGATGTTAGCACTGTGCTTCATAAACTTTATAGTTACGAGGTCTATCTTCCACACATCGTAATTTTACTCGACAAGCCTCGGCCAAGTGCAATAAGATCTTGGCTTTTCTCCGCCCAGATTAATAAACTCCTTGTCTATCTCCTGATATATTTTCCATACTCTTTTGCCACTTTAACCACCTGTAATAGTATTTTTCTCATTAATCTCATTGACCTTAATCTTACGGTTCATGTTGATTGCATCAAACATTAAGACATCACCATTTCTTCGTTGTGCTTAAGTGTGGCTTCTCTGGACCTTCCCGCTGTGTTTTTGTGTGTGCTTGTACTCAGCATTATTTACACTGTACGAAAGGTTTTGATAGTTCAGCGGCTATGTTTTCATTTTGCACTCTGAAGTATTAAAATAATTTCTATATATTTTATTTGATATCTTCCTTTAGAATAAATGGTGTTACAAATGTATCAATAGTTTTCTTGATTTTCCGTTTTAGTTTGCTCACAGCATCAACTACTCATCAACTATGTGATAACCCCCCCCCCTACCACAATAATACGCTTGGGTTTGGAATTTATTTACTGTCTTTGGGGTTACACTCTTCAATGGTGCCATTTTCTAACCATGACTCTTATTCATCTGGTTTGTTTATTGTTATATGAGTGCCATATGTATCTTTTTCTATTTTCATCAGTATAACCTATGCTTTGGCACCTGTTACATTAAAGTGTCTATTCAGCAGTTTAGTTCTGGATGTTCCAATTGGTGGAAGTTCCTTCCAATTTACGTTATCATACAGTGAGTTATAACTGGTGAAAGTAGTGCCGATTTTTAATTTCTGCTGCGTTTATTCGTGTACTATACTCTTCAGCTGACGATGAGATGGAGTTTAGGCATGAATTCAATTTTATTTTCCTGTTTTCTCTTTTTAGACTTCTTAACCTTAGCTATTAGCCTCTTTAGCTACTACCTACACAGCTATCCAATAAATAATGCAAAATTCTATTGGAGTAGAAGTAAAGGCAAAGATTCTTTGAAACATGTTTACTTTACACAATCACTTGTGTCTCTGTTGTCCCGTCCGATATAATTCCAAGTTGTAATATTTTTACAGGCAAGTAAACTTTTCTATTTCAGCAATTATTTCTCTAGTAAGATAACATTTTTTTCATTAAATCCCCAAACTGTTGCACAGCTCTCGGAGACGGCAAGATGGTGTCAAGACATTAGAATATTAAATATTGTATTAAAATCTAATATTACAATATTAGAAATCACCTTTTCTTCTCCTAATATTTATCTAAATTTTTCAGTATTTTTATACGGAGCAAGCAATCATACCGGAAAAATATCCTTTTCTAACAGCTTTTTACAATCCTACGTATGAAGACGACTGGAAACATTGATAATCTTTTGGAAGTGTAGCTTATTTCAAAATAACAATACAGAATCATCTTTACAACAGACCTGACTGATAATTTGTCATATTGAAATAAGCCATCATTGTGTTATCTCCGTTACCTGGGCAGAGCTGCAGTGTGCAGAACAGCTTCACATAACATTTGTTCACGACAGATAACTTTATCTCAGTAATCAATAAGCTCATTATCTAAAAAGACTAACAGCCCTTAAGTCCTTCGTATAATATATCAGTTCTATCTCCAAAATATTATTATTTCAACCTACATAAGATTTCTCTTAATGTAATTTATGTTAATGGGTACATAGGATTAATAGATAAATTTCTCAACCCATTTATGGAATTCGGGAATAATCTACAAGTACATGCACATTTAAAAAGTTCAAGAAAGTTATAACCAGTATAATTTGTTGGTATTACAATTATTTTGTTCCTCCAATTTTTCTTATTTCCATTTTTATACTTTCTAACCTCAGCCTCTTCAGTTAGTCCCTTCTCACGTGTGCGAGATGCTCTTAGAATAGAAGTAAAGGCAAAAATTATTTTTTTCTTCTAACATTAATTACTTTTTTACCTTTGATACATGGACCTACTTGCGTGCAATCATGCTGGAAAAATATCTTGTATAGCTGCTACTAGGCCTAATTTCCCCACGTCTCATCACTTACTGATCTGTAATCCGCAAATAATTGACAATTTTTTGGTGTAAGAATTGTGAACAGAAAAACTAAATCATTAACGTTCAAAGGCCGAAAAAGGAGGACTAAGATCATTCTTGCTATATCTGTAAATAATACATGCTCTCCTCCCTGTCCGTTATGCTTTTATCTTTCAAATTTTCGAAGCTTAAATATTTCAGGGAGCTAGTGTCTCTAGTTTGTTCAAATGTTGCTGGAATCTCTGAAAAGTCAACAAGGACATTAGTGAGTGAAATAACGAAATATCGGCGAACTAACGAAACATTTATAATTCTAGTTCTTAGAATTATTTAATTAATTATGATCTGAAAACACATTACTTATCCTAATAGCAACGTTTTATAATTAATGTTTTTCTCAAACAAGTACTAAAAAGTACAAGTATTAGGAAAGTGTTGGCTGAAGAACGTGATGCTGTTTTTGACACGACTGCAAAAAAGGAAGAAAAGGAGTGTAATGTTTTTTGCGCGTATGTGTGTGAAACTCCTTTATTCCACGAAGAGCCAACGGCCGGATGGATGTTGATGAATGAGATGTCAAAAGATCCGTCATGATCCCTGGTGTGAGACTGGGTATATCATATGACGTATAAATCAATATGGCGACAGCTAGATGGTCTGTTGTTAGAACGAGAAAATTATAGGCCATAAACCTGTTGTGTACGGTATAAAAAAAGGGTTTGACGAGATTATTCCACAATATATGGTTTTAGGAATGTTACAATCAAAGAACAAAAGAAAGATAAAAGAAAATTGCTTTTTAAAAATACGCCCAATAGGTGTTTGCATGACTAACTTACCTCTGTTCTGGGTTGGATATGAATTTCTTCACACGCTGTATTGTTATAAAGTGGTTATATCAGACTGAGCATGCGGATCCTCGCCACTCACTCCCTCGCGCTCGCCAGCTCGCACGCACAAAAATATCTTTGATAAATATGTCTGTAGGCCTCTAAACCTAAAGCACATCATCCTTTCGATTCGGTATGACTTAGTAATGTCACCGAAGGGGACTACAAAAACACAGACGCTTACGCTAAAGAAGATGAGAACCCGACCAGAAAAAAAATGTATAAATTTGGTTGACAATAGGTTTGCTGGAAGACGAAGGAAAAGGTTTGTCCGACCATTCTGCGATCATGGTACTTCACGCTTAAGTGTAAAGTTTATAGACACATTGTTAATCCCTGTTAGTAATCCATGTTCCGTTCCACGTCGAATAAGAGTTGTTGGAATGATATGATACGCCAGAAGAGGCATTCTAGAGTCAAGCATTCAGTAAACTACTAAGCACTGTAATTATTTGGGAATTAAAAAACAGTAATTCAACCTCATGTTGATACTCTCATACTGAGTTGTCCAATAATTCGTAAGATTACTTCTAAAACTTTTAGTGATCGATTATCTCCTAAAAGATCCAGTTAACGTCGAGATCACATACCAGTAGTGATCACCAAACGGCTGCGACCACGCTTAACATTGGCAGAGCAACTGTTCATAACAATCTAGAACAACTTACTTGAAAGCGGACTAGATTCAGAGCCGTTACATTTTTTTAGTGGTCGTTGTGAGAACTGGTAAAATGTTCATCTTTGAGGTTGCTGATAGAACAGGTCAGAAGACTGAGTCCTTATGGTGACTGCAAGACTTATCTTCATTGCTGAACCTACTGATGTAGTAGCGGCGGATAATAGGCGAGTGCGCTCCCATTAGAAAGGTACGAAACAAAGACTCCTCGTCCAATAGCCGGTGAGGAAAGAGAGCTCCAAAAGTGGTATACGATTCGTACATTGACTAATTGCCAGATCTGTATGGTTTCATACCTGACGCCGTGCAATGTGCACCTGGAAGTACAACAGATAAAACAAGAGCAAGGTTACTTCGGCGTCATCAAAGTTTCCTTTTCGGCGATGCGATCCGATGCGACTGCTGTCGGTGTGCAAGATCAGCGGCGGATCCTACTGCTTCTGACAGCCGCTGTACATGTATGGCTAAGTTTATCTCTGTCATTTACCTTTTGTAAACTGTAACAAAACATGAAACAGGCGGATGTTACCAATTTCATGGATACTCTCACAATCTGCGCACAGGGGATTTGACCTTGCATCCGCTGGAAATCCTAGACTGCCGCAGAGTTCCACCTGACTGGGTCTGTTGCTGACGGGAAAGCAGCGGGTTTTCCCTACCACGATACAATTAGATGTGTACAAATTCTACAATTTAATATTGTAATATCATTCAATATAATTTATTCTGCAAGTAGTGTATTACATTTTTGTCGTTTCAACACCTGACGCACGTGAAAAGTATCAGTATCATCAAAGGTTTGTAGGTAAATCAATGACAATCGAAATAATAAATAAATACAATGACTCAAGCTGTTGAGTCGAGCAAAACCTCGAAACTGTACCAAATGAATGTCTTCCTCGAAGCCAAAACCGATGACCATTCATCATTCATGTGTTTCAAACTTACCGGTGGCATTCGCTTTACAATGAAAATCAGTTTAGGATGACAGGTGACCCAACACGCAACATAAACGCTATCCACGACCTGATTAACGCTACTACGGGAGTCATGAAACGCAATGAGTGACCTGTTCTGCGCAAGAACCAGCGGAACCCTGTCGAGCTACGGCAAGCCGTGTTCGTGGAATTTCAAGTTTCAAGACATAACCGGTTATCTGTCGAGGTCTGTACAGATCCATTCGCGATCGAGTTTGACGTCCAGCACGGCCAGGGTAAGGCTTCGTGTGGGATACTCCGATGATCCTTTTATTACGCGGTGACGGAACAGACGTTACAAGGAGTGGCTTTTAATATGGCTGTCGTAGATTTAAGCTCACAAATTTTCGCGAAGTATCAAGGCACAAAGCTGTGAGTCGAGTCAAGATACTTTTCACCTAGTTATCAGCTCACTTAAACCCAGGAAGTTGTTAAATAAAAATTCTTTAAACGAATTGACTTTTGTTGACAGAACCTAACTTTAAGGACTGATGTGACAGGAAAGCGTATGGCATAAACTCTAGGAACTCGTATCTAGACATACCGTTTTCTTCTCCAGATGTTAGCTTAGTGTGGTTAGTGCTTTAAACTTAGATATATGAAAGCGAACAAAGTTGTGTGTCAAAGAGACAAATTTTGAAATGAATGTGGAGAGAAACTACATTTCTGTTTGGTCGAACCGCATTTGTTTCTACAAGCTACAAGAAAAAAAAGATGACTGCACAAAATTTATTCATTAGTAAGTAAGAGAAGTTAACAAGCCAGGAAGACTTGTAATACGTACCTTGTTCATAATACGTCAAAATCTGGTGTTACAGAATGACATTATACTATCAACCAGTATCGGTCGCAGCAGGCGGGTACCTAATTACTGGTTCACTCAGAGTATCACATACATACACACATAGCCGTGGAACTTCACCGATTAAAAGTAAACATAGAAAGAGAGAAAATAGGCCTCCGCCTACTGAGACTAACGGTTGTCTTATATTATAATTGTCACTCTACGCCACTCTGTCCAGGTATAATTTGAACAAGATAAATAAATAAACCTCCGCTCAACAGTCCGTTAAGGACCAAGGCGTACCGCGCGGCTTTTGTGTTAGTGTGACGGTGTATGGCTAGTACTACGCGCCACCAGCCGCTAGTTGCGGTATTCACAGCCAGGAGGCGGCGCTGTTATCTCAGCGCCTACTCAGTTTGCCTCACGACGCTGAGTGCACGCCGTACGGAACCTCCGCCGGGAATTGAACCCGGGACCACGAGCGCATCAATCGCCCGCGTTAGCCACTAGACCACCTGGAGGCTCAATTTGAACAAGATACTGACAAGATTTTCCGTTTTTTTTTTTGATTGTTGCTAATGGATAAATTTTTCTCTGTCGGGTTTTCGTGAACGTGTCTTTTTAATAAAGTATTTTATATACTACGTAGATGTTAAACTAATGAAGAGGAATGGTTGGCTGTTATTTCCTTTTAGTTTCTTAGTGAGTGAATCCAGCATTTTACAGTAGACCTTTAATGATTTATGATGAGGTAATTGTTATCATGGGATCAATTTCAACATCCCAGTTAGTAACAAGTTATTTCAAATTGCTGCAATATAACTCTAATTATTTTACAAACACGCTTCACAAATCGTCGCCTCTTTCAATGTTATGTATATATATTATGTTACGACACCAAAAGCAGCCCAAATACCAGAGAAGAACTATAAAGAATTGACTATATTAAATAAAGGAAAATAAAATGACTATGACGAGACAAATGACCATGACCCAACCCAAGTGACTCAATAAAGACAATAAAATGAGAAGGTATAAACTAAATTAAGGATAAAAAGCACAAATAAATAATAAATATCTAGTAACGAGCAGTAAATAAAATAATCCAAATTAAAGTACACTAACCATAATAAGTAAGTGAAACCATTATTAATAGATAATGTACGAGTATGTTGTTAATAACCGTATGATGATAAGAAAACCAAAACATAAAATGTTGACAGACTAACTATAAATTTGTGTATAAAAAAGTAAAAACCCAAGAGTGAGAGATAGGTAGGAAGTGACAGTGATAAACAGTGTAAGTGTTAGAAGTGAGAAAATAAACAATTCATAATTATAAGAAAAAGGAAACAAAGGTAATAAAACAGATTTTAAAAGATGGATAGACAACTAATTTCATAGTGTTAAATAATAATAAACTAGTACTATGAGTGCAATGAAAATAAAACATCCTATGTTCACAAAAATATTCAAAGAGATGATTATCAAGATAGAATAAATGGTGTTATAATATTATTCACCAAGATTGTTATTTGTTTAATTAAAAGAATTGAGTTTGTAAGAAGGAATATGGCTGAAAAATTAACAGACCATAAACCTATTTTTGTGTTATGTTTTATAGTAATATTAAGTGATAAAAAAGTTGTAAGAAATGGCAATAGATATAAGTCAGGAGATAAATTTTACAAACATAATATTAATCATGAAAGTAAAGACAGAAAAAGAAAAAAAGAGAATAACAGACAAGCAATGATTTTGTAAATTAATAAGAACATTCAATTATTGTAAAACAGCTCAAATTAATTCAAAAGGTAAATAAGTCATTAGTGACACCAAGCAAAACATATGTAAATGAAAAATAATCTTTAATTTGTGTAAAATAAGAAGTTATAGCCAGTTACTGCTTAGGCCTATAAAATGCCAAACTGTATAAATTCAAAACAAACAAGTTGTAAGAAATTAACTATTGTATTAAAAAATTAAAGGCAAGTACCTCATTAATTACAATTAGTGAACAATAATAAGATGTCAGAATTAGAATAAAAAAGTAAAATAAGGAAAATATAAAACACACCAAACAGGTCTGATCGTTACAAATTGACGCCAACAACGTGTGGCAGAATAATTACATACAGAAAGTAGCGTCGCAAAACATACAAAACGTCATTACAATATATATATATATATATTGTAATGGTACATATAACACAGCCAACACCAACATATCACAAATGAATTGAAAGCCACTACAAATAAAATTATCTACAAAGTTGAACCTACAATCATGAATAAAGGAAGTATTATAAGCCAAAATAGGGGAATAAAATAAATAATGAATTACCAGTAAATGTACAACTGAAGAAAATAAAACAAGACTAACGACGAGACAACATACATAATTACCCAATAGATCAAACAGTGAGAAAGAAACTAGTGACAAAACATCAAGAAGAAACTTATTAAGAGTGAGGAAGGAATCAGTGCAGATAAGAAGACTTGAATATTCAGGTCAAACACCAAAGGGAGATAATATAAATGAGAAAGAATTAACATACGCAAATAAAAGTATTATTATAGAAAAAAGGAAGTATAAGTGAGACAAACAACATGATTTAAATCCCTTAGCTGTAAATTGACACTGACCTAAACTTATTAATCAAATACCTTCCTTAACAATACAATACAAAGAGAACTCAATAAAAGTTAATTATTGAAAACAGAAGTTAATAAAGAGAATGCGTAATAGTATGATAATTACATAACTAAATGATGTGTAAACATTACAAAAAGTACTATGTTCAAAACACTAATAACAGATTGTAAAGTGGAATTGAAATTGTAAATAACCACTAATTATCAATGATAAAGATTGTGAAAATAAACAAATTGAAATCTAGTGATAAGCAATAATATACCAGTGCTATATAAAGTTAAATAAATCAGGTGTAATGTAGAAATCCAAAACTGACAATCAACCATTGTTGAATAACTAAATTATAACATAACCTAATCTGGCCAACTAGTTTTCAACAAAACGATAGAAAAATAAGACTAAAGCAATGTTGAACTAAAATGTAATGTAGTATAACATAAATAGATAATATAAGGAACATTTAATGTACAACAGATAATGTGTTAAGGAAACATAAAGTCTGAATTGATGTAATTTAATGTAACCATATGCGTAACATAGAATGGTTGCATGAGACAACAAAATTATCTAGTAAACTTGTAATAAAAAAGTAGGAACTCAACCAATAACACTGAATAAGGCAGAATAACGTTTAAATAAGTAAATTCGAGGATTATATCCACCTAATTAACAATAATAACACAAATAATAAGTAAACCCTAGTAACAGCTAGATGCAAGTAGTCAGAGTAACTTCAAACCAAAGTAATTGTCAATGTAAATGCAAAATTAACTACTGCACAGTATTAACAGTGTTATGAGAACACTTATAATAGATAATAAAACAATAATGAGATTAATGTGAAAGAATTACAACTCACGAAAAAATGTAACTTTCAGGAGTATTGAAAACTCACCAAAAAGACTGTAATTAAGGTAATAAAACCCAGTGATAAATAAAAAGGACACTATCAAAAGTGATAATGACCAATGCATTATGGATATGCCATAATAAAATGGTATTATCAACAACTATTATTGTAATATTATTAATAAACAATGTATGTGATAATAGGCCTAGAATTTGAACCTAGGAAAATGGATATTTTATAACTATTAGTACATGACCAGGTGTAAAAAGTGCATAATACAGTAATAATATGTTATCACCATGAACACACATTAAAGCAATATATTTAATGTATTAGGTAACTTAAGAAGTATTATTAATTTGTACCAAGTGCGGTTTTATCAACCCCATATCAGAACTATATGATGAGGGTATGCAAATTACTCGTAATCAAAAGATAGAAACGATGGGAGTTATAAGAATATTGTCAGTGTAATTATAGATAAGATATTTGACGTATAAGAAAAATTAATAAATGACAAGCCCTTGCGCATGGCTGTGTAACCAGTAAATCATAGCCTTGGACCCAGCCACTGACGCTAGTTTAAGCTTCTATTTTGACGAACCTCGCCGAGAGTACACGACATAAAGACAATTAGCCAATCAGAGCTCACTAAAAAGTACGAAGTGCCGAATCCCGACCAGGTAACATCAATCAGTTCATCACCGGTAATCGAGAGACTCCACGTTAGCAGAGCGGCCATCATAACATTGAATTGACAGCCGATAGCTGATAATGCACAACTAACCTCGAAACTTTGAGTTGAGGTTAGGTCGGACCGAAAGGACAGTGAAGTCTATTTTCAAAGTGTTCTATAACGGAGTTCATGCGTATAGGCAGTGTGTGATGTGAATTAATAAAAATTAATTAAAATATTAATTAATTATTAAAAATTAAAAGTGTTAATTCTTCGACTCAACAGAATACGCAAGTATCAGTGCAAATGATCATTATATTATATAATAAAGCATTAATCAATTAAAGAACGCCAATAGCGGATTTAATTTGTTTAAATTAAATAACAAATAACCCGATTTCTACAAGGAAGGGGACTTTGAAAAATAACATAAACGATAAACAAATGGAAGATTTTGCTAATGACAATTTTAACTTTCTAGATTGAAATTAATTGTAATAGTTTAAGAAGAGACGTTGAATAATCAATGAGGGGACAATGAACCCTAACAATTAATAATTTTAAGATATTATTGTATTTAATTGTAGTACATTAACTCAAGGTCACACATGAGTGAACCCTAGTAGTAGTGAATTAATTTGAATTACCTGTTTTGTTTGTATCCAATTTTGGAGACCATTCAGAAAAATAACACTGAATCTAATTCATAATAATGTTGTACAAAATAAGTAATGCCTTCAAGGAAGCATCCATTAATTAATTTCAAATAAGTAAGGTTACCATGAACCGTAGTTAACCTCAATTGTAAACAATGAACAATCGTTCATATTTTATGTTATGTTAAAGCAACAATTAATATTTTTATTCTCCGCCTACTCATTATTACAGTAGTGCATTTTATTGTTGAAGTGTATCTTGCAGACTCAAAGAACCTGCTAATTTTAGAAAGCATAATAACCAAATTATTTACAAACAGACATAATCGATTTTCAAAATGCAGTCTTACCACCCTGAGAGTTTAATAATTTTAAGAGTCCATACACAACTTTAATTATTTTTTTTAAGAAAATAAATAATTGAATTGTAATAACAATCTTTAGAGTCGAATTAAATAAATAACTATTATTTCAAGAACAAATTAAAGTGTTGACATTTATTGAAAAGAATAGAATTACAGCTTAGGTGAGCAACAAGAGACGGTTGGTACCAGGAGCGAGAGCGAGAATTTAAATCTAATGATTCTCGCCAGTAATATTATCGCAAATAGTTAGCATACTAAAACTGCTAGTAAGTATTATATAAATGTTGTGCTTATGTTAAATTCAGTACAGGAATGCACCGATCGAATCATGCTCTTATAAAAGACACCCAAATCCCCATATCCCCAAAATAAATAGTATAATACCAGTAAAAGTATAACGAAATAGTAACAACATGTACATAAAATTAAGAGAGAGAAGTGTGTAAAGTAAGAGTTGCCAGTGAACCAAGATGAAACAATAATATAGTACCCAAGGAACAAATCTCCATTGTAAAACACTAACCAATTTATTATGTTAATAAGACTACACGACCATTTAGAAATAACATAAAATAAAAGTGTAAAGTGAACCAGTGCTAGTTTGGGTATTATAGAAAATAAACCTTGTGTTTCATTCTTGGGAATCACAAACATTGAATACAATGAAATATGCAACTTTCAGTGACTTAAAATGTGTACTATGTGAATATGTTACTTTGAATAGTAACAAGATATAAATCTGTTTAAAGTGACATTTTGTTTTATATAATGAAAAAAAAACAGATTTAATTATACTAATGACAGGGTACAATTCCCCAAATACAATATTTAAAAGACAGTGTAAAAAACTGTATAATCCAACTTAGTATAGTAGTTAGCAAATAAGAATATAGATATAAGGTTTTTGTAAATATAGGATAAGGATGTTAAAAATGTATTAGATATAAGGTCATTTATTTAAATTTACAACAACTAACATCAGGACTGTAAACATAATTATTACTTGTGTTAATAGTAAGAAGTAATTAAGATGTTAGTTGGTAAAAAACTTTTTTTTTGTGAACAATATTTCAATGTTAGAAATAATTATTTGATTGTAAAACATGTCTGAAGTTTGAAGACAACCATTTATTTGAAAATATTCCTTATTTGTTTAACTATTCATGGTATTGTAACCAATACTAATTATTGTTGTGTTATTTGAAAAAATGTTTAGTTTATAATACCATATTTAAAAGTCAGAGAGGGTATCACACATCATTTATTGTTTGTAAAAATATTTTGTAAGGAAAAATTGTTGAAAAATCTAGGCCAAAGAATGAAAATCAAACTTCATCAAAACAGAGAAATTACTCATTTAAATGCAATTAAACAAAAGGGATTTAGACAAAATAAACCTGAGATGAAGCCATATAATTGCACATACCATTTAGAAAGATTTTATAAAATTATATTCAGAGTTATAAATAAAAATGAAAATGACAAAACTCAGAAATTTGGAGAGGGGAGTCATATATTCCAAAATAATATTTTAGAATTTAACCAATTCAATTAATTACAAGAAAATAAGGGAATATAAACCTTTTAATACAATATAAGATTATTAATAATAAATATAACTGAAAAAATGGCTGAATTTGCATAATGACAGGAAGTTAATTTTAGTTTTTTCACTAAATACAAAATGAAAGTAAAATTACTAATTTTGGATAGAAAACATTATAAAACGGCATTATTCCGTCTTAAAATACGCCGAATGAACTGAAGGATTAATTTAAATTACATCTAGCAAATAAAATTGATAAATAACCAAAGTTTAGGCAGTTATATAGTGTATTTGGAAATATGTACAGGATGCAAAATTATATTTGAACAATGCTAAGAATAATATTATATTGGCTAAGAGTTTAGTCGAAACTGGAGGAAATAAGATAGTTGATTATTGGTAATTGTACGGTGAACTTGACAAGCGGTTTATAACCGAGCTAACCTAACTAGAAACGGTATTGGCGAGTAAGTGAACGGTACGTTTTTGTGAAATCGCGAGTGGCGTATAAAATCATTCTGGAACGTCCACATAGTAACAAAATCAATATATAAAGACTAAATAACACTGGACAGCACATAACTACACCGAAAAACACTATAAAACACAAGAAAACAGTATACCACATAACCATATACTAGTGTCGGAATCATAAAAAGTGAACGAACTTATAACTACACAGATATACAAAAGACAACACGGAAACTTCACTTAAGACACTACACAACATCAAAAAGGAGATTTGCAGACACCAGGACGTAAATACTACCAGAAAATATCTTATTTGGAACATCGCCGATTCGGGTGACATTTTGACCGACTTGACGGCAGCCATTTTCCTTCGACGTGTGCAACGCCTCCTTGTTTCCCGTCAGCTGTGTTGGTGACAACAAATTATATTATTTCAATTTTATTATTCAATGTGTGTATCTAGTATTAGTAATTAACTTGTTGTAACGTTATACTTTTTAAATATTGGCCCGATTTCTCTGACTTTGATAATAATTAGCTGTTTAAAGAACCTTGTTGAATTTTATATACCAAACCTTGTAACTGTTTCGATACCCTGAGAGTCGACATTATAATCGAAAAGAGTCTATATTTCAATTATTTAATAAAACATTAATACTTTTCACCACAAAATAGTTCTTTCTTTCATTTATATTACGAATTACTATTAATATAATTTTAAATAATAAACTACTAGGATTTTACCACATACAAGGGAAGATAACCTACAAAACGAAAAAGTAAACAAGTATCGATTATCCTGGAGACAATCTTATGAGTGGTTGTAGTTTATTTGGAAAATACAAGAACATCAATAAAATTTCTTAGAGGAGTGATATACATTTTAAAACTTCACAGCACACTATTAATTAATTGATTCTAATTAATTAATTAATAAAAAGAAAATTTTTTTAATTATAATTTTTTTTAAAACACAATTTTTTTTTATTTTTCTTCAACAAGCAACAATTTTTGTTTTAAAACTTTTGGTGAAACTACACATATATTTCTTCAACAGCATAACACTATTTAACAGGTCTTGCTACATTTGGGACTCGATCAACTGGGAAACTGACGAAGTGTTTCAGACCAGTAAGACGTCGAGAGCCACACCAATTATTAAACACCAGTATTCATCTAACGGAGTAACAGAGTTTAGTTACAAATTGGCGCACAACTGAGGGGCTTTAATTAGCGATTGATAGGCCAATACATTCTGCCCAATCACTAGTTGGAGCTAGGCAACAGCTACAAAGCCAGAGAAAGACGGAAAAATGCAACGACGTGCAACATCCAAGAAACGGGCGGCGGAGGCCGAGAAAGCAGTAGAAATGGACATGGAGAATAAAGAGGCGACGCCAGTAGATGTGGAAAGTTCATTGCCACCAGTACTGTCCAAACAACCTGAACAACCAGAGGAACAGCCTGAGACGCCCACACAGACAGGGGATGTCAATCTCCAAGAGGAACGACCTGAGAAATCCAAAACAACAGAAGGTCCAATTCTAGAGAAAATGATGGAAATGTTCCTTCAAATGAGTCAGAGAATAGAAGATAGCAACAAATCCAACAAGGAAGAGTTGAAGAAGGAAATGGAGATAATAGTAAGAAAATGGACAAGAATATGGACGAAAATAGTAGGGAATTGAAGGAAGACTTGAGTAAGAAAATGGGAAGCGATAGCCATTCTTTGAAAGAAGATTTCGGTAATAAAATCGAAACAACAAACAAGAAGTTGGAAGAATTGAAGAAGGATAACCAATCCACAAAAGAAGAATTGAGTGGGATGAACAAGAACATGGAAGATTTGAAGGAAGAGAACAAGAAGATGGAAGAAGAGATGGGGAAGAAGTTAGAAGAATTGAAGGAAGACAACCAATCTTTTAAGGAAGAATTCAAGGCGACTAAAGAAGAATTGATTAATAAAGTTGAAAACACCAACCGGAAAATCGATGAAACCAGAAAGAAGATAGAGAAGAACAACCAATCTTTGAAGGAAGAAATGAGGGAGAATAGCAAGAAGATGGAAGACAAATTGGAAGAGAATAACAAGAAAATGGAAGAGAAAATGGGGAGAAATTAGAAGAATTAAGAGAGGACAACCAAATGTTAAGAGAAGAATTAAGAGAGGTCAATCAGGAGAATTTGGACAAACTGGACGAAAGAATGGAATTGTTAAGAGAAGAACTGAATAAGGAAATCAATGTTAACAAGAAAGCGATGAATAAGAAGATGGAAGAAGAAAATATAATGGTAAATCGACAGATTCGAGAGATTGACGGGAAGTGCAACCAGACCGAAAAGGAGGTACAAGAGTTTAAAGAAGTAGTGAACATTAAGTTTACAAATATCGAAGAACATAGCCGCAGGAAAGTAGAAGAACAGAGGAAGGAAACTCAAGAAGAATTTGGGAGAGTACGCAACCAAGTCACGGAACGGTGTAATAATATGCAAGAGACCATGACCAATATCACCGGTCAGGTGCGACAAAGCCGAGAAGAGATGGAAGCGATAAGAAACAGACCGACTCATTTCACCGGATTGCCCATCAACGAAAGCCGAGAGTGGCTTAACTTCCGACAGTATAAGCGTAAGCCGATGGAGTTCCTGGCTAGGATAGAGGAATACTTCGCTAAGCATAAAATCACGCAATGGAGCCATAGCAGGGAAATCTTAGATGAGTCCTTCCGAGAAATAACGGATAATTGGTGGATGGCCAACCGGAGTGAAATTCCCGACTACCAGCAGTTCCGGAAAATGTTTAAGACGAAGTACTGGTCTGAGACTACCCAGAACTTGATCCGTGACAATATATGTAACGGACGATACAGGGCACAACTAGGCAACAGCATGACAGCATATTTCTTGGGGAAGGTGTGCATGGCAAAACACCTCGAGCCGGCTATACCAGAAGAGTGTCGAGTGAATAAAATATCATATCACTATGATGAAGACATTATCAGGGCCCGGAGAGGTAGCCAGATCAAGACGATCCAGGCGATGACCGAGTTGTTAGAGGGATATGAAAACGAGGAGTATTATCGGCAGAGCAGGAAGAGAAATTAGAGACCAGAGGCAAGGCCGAATACATACCCCAATAACGGCAATAACCATCCCAGTAACCGGAACCTGCCCAGTAATTACGACGGCCATAACAACCCGCCACGTAATAACAATTTTAACGGTGTTAGGAATAACAACCCCTACCCGAATAATAGGCATAATTATTATCAGCCTAATAATAGTATCCCGTACAGTCAGAGAAATCCATACCCCAGCAATAACGGTGACAGACCATACCCACCCAACCGAAATTACTATAATAATAATTATAGTAATAATAATAGTAATAACAATAATAACCGGGTGTGGCGCCCTAGGTTTAATTTTATAAGAGCGGAAGATCGCGGACCCAGGAGATATTATCAACCACGGAGGAACAGCTTCCACGGCGCCGACCGAAGATGGAGGAGTGCGGAACGGGACGGTCCAAGACACGAACAGGGAAGAAGAAGTACAAGCCTGGAGGATCTTGGCCGACAACAGAACAGGGCGTTAAACCTCGCACAGGGTACAGAGCGTCAGGAAACGGATCAGAGTTTCCCGAACGATGCCTCGGTCCAATGATAACACGAACGATGACCAAAATGCTTTAAACGGGAGGAGGCAGTAATCAACAACAATGACCCGTTACTGCTTATACTTCCTGGGTTAGAAAAGGATGAAGTGCAACAAGCATACAATCATAAAAACATCACTATAATAAGTAACCACTATCTAAAAGATATTAGAACGGAACTTTTGGAAGAGAACGAGAAGAGTCTCAGCAACAATAATAATGAAATACTTTATATAACAGCGGAGGTGGAAGGAGTTCCCGCTAAAATAATGATAGACACAGGTGCCAATATTTCAATAATAAACGCAAATGAATTGGAGAGAATACAAAGTGCATGTGGAAAAACTTTGCTAATGTTACCAGTCAACAACATTGTGTTAATAGGTGCAACTGGCCTCCAGAATAAAACCATCAGGAAACAAGTTTCTTTAAGTGTCGTTAGCCGTGATATAGCTTTAGACATGGAATTTTTAATCGCTACCGGATTACCATTTGACATATTAGTCGGTTGCGATATTCTTAGAAGATATTCTGCAGTAATCGATCTTAATTTAGATAAAGTATCACTTTTCCCAGACGGAGTAACATGGACCGCAAATCTAGTAGGAGGCACAACTATACTTCCCAGCCCTATACATCAACAACTTCGTAAAATTAATATTATTAGAAACAGCCCTCTTTCTAACCCATAATATACAACCATGGAGGAGAGGATTTATGGTCAGTTAAAATCCAAGAAATACGGGATTTCCAGTGCGGAAGCGATAACAAGAAAATACCTATACATTTAGCTAATCGTCTAATCACAATATATGAGAAGTACAAGGCAGTGTTTTCAGATGAACCAGGGAAGGTAAAAAACTACCAGTGCCAACTTCGATTCAAAGAAAACGTAGAGTTTAACCGGAGGTCATATCCAATCGCCCAGTCGCTCAAAAAAGCCGTGAAAACAGAGATAAATAAGATGATAGAAAATGACATAATTGAGATTAGTCAATCACCTTACACTAGTCCAATTATTGCTGTTCCAAAGAAAGACGGACAAGTCCGGCTCTGTTTAGATGCGCGCGAGTTGAACAAGACGATTGTGAATGACAGAACCTCTCCTGGTGAAATAGAGGACATCTTAAAACGTTTTCATGGCACTAAGTTTATTAGCACCTGGAATACTGTCTGTGGTTATTGGCAAGTAGAGCTGCATCCACAAAGCCGCCAGTACGTGGCGTTCATTTTCGAAGGGCGCAATTACCAGTTCAAGAGACTGCCCTTCGGACTTGTCAATTCTGTCGCCATCTTTGTGGCATGCATGGACCAGATTCTTGGACAAGAAGCGCTCCAATTTACCACCGTCTATGTTGACGACTTACTCATCACATCCGAAACCTGGGAGGAGCGCTGCTACAGAGTAGATTATGTACTAAGCAAGTTAGCGCAGAACAACATAACTCTGAAGTTGGAGAAATCCAAGTTCATAGCGCGCGAGGTACAATTCTTGGGTTTCAACCTAGACGACAGAGGTATTACCCCGTCAGCAGAGAAAGTGGAGGCAATTCAGAGGTTCCCGCAACCAAGAAACAGGAAACAATTACAATCTTTCCTCGGACTCTGTAACTATTACAGGAAGTTTCAGAGCCGATATTCCGAGTTGACCGCCCAGTTTCAACCACAGTTATCTGCTAACAACAAATGGACTTGGGGTGAAGATCAAGATCTTACTTTCCGCTTGATAAAAGAGAAGTTTCTGGAGAGTGTTATACTTCGTCACCCAGATTTTAAGAAACCATTCTTTTTAAACTGTGACGCTAGCGATCTGAGCTTAGGAACGACTTTATACAAGGAAGATAAGGAGGGACAACATCTGGTAATAAGCTTCGCTAGTCGCACACTGAACCAGTGCGAAAAGAACTACAGTGTGACAGAAAAGGAATTGCTGAGCGTGGTGTTCGCATGCAGCAAGTTCCGGACGTACATTCTCGGATATCAAGTCACGGTACGAACTGATCATAAATCCATGTCGTTCCTTCGTAGGTGCAAGTTGAGTCACGGCCGATTGGCTAGGTGGGTACTCGCCCTACAAGAATATGATCTGAAATGGGAATACATTCCAGGAAAAAAGAACGTGGTAGCGGATGTGTTGTCACGTATAAATCTGGAAGATCAGACTTTCGAGGGAGAGAAGGAGAGCTTGGTCAAAATTTATAACATATTCAAGACCAGAGCCGATCTACAAGCTCTATTAATAAATATTCGAATCCATCAGCAGTCTGATCCTAAGCTGAAAAACATCATGAGTCGCTTGAAAGCCAATGATGATACCATTTCCAAATATTACCATCTTAACAAAGGGATCTTATTCATAAAAACGGCCTTGGACGATGAGACATGGAAGGTGATAATCCCACACCAAATCGAAAAGGAGCTCGTCATCGATTACCATGTCAGGTATGGTCACATGGGAGCATTAAAAGTGATACAGGCTCTGGAGGAAAACTGTAAGATCAAGAATATCAACCGCAAGGTGAGAATGTACATCAAGACCTGTAAGATCTGCCAATGCGCCAAAATAAACAATGAAAAGACAGAGGGTATCATGATAACGATAACTTCAAACGCAAAACTGGAAAAAGTGTTTTTGGATATCTGCGGGCCATTTCCCCGTAGCGGTGGTCGACACAGGTATAAATACCTGGTAATCATAATGGACCACTACACCAAGTATATAAAGCTATATCCGGTTAATCGGGCAACAACAGCAAAAGTTCTGGCGGTGATCATCGATTTGTATGTGCCAGAGATCGGTAGACCATCTTCCATTATTACCGACCACGGTACACAATTTAAGGGGAGGAGGTGGCGAGACACCTTATTAGCACTGGGGATCAAAACTTATAAGACGTCAGTCTACCACCCAAGTAGCAATCCGGCTGAGAGAGTACTGAGAGAAGTGGGTAGGATCTTGCGCACGTACTGTCACAACCAACAGAAAAAGTGTCAAGAGTACCTAGCAGCGACAGAGACATTCCTAAATTTCGCCCACCATCCAGCTATAGGAATTACACCATACTCAGCCATGTATGAGAGGCCGACTCCCCGAGAAATTGAACAAATCATTGAATTTCCAACAAACAATAATCGGAAATTCAACCAGTTGAGGTTTTACAACAAGGTAGCAGAAGATCAAGAAAAACGGCAAGTCAAATACCAAAAGGCGATAGGGCGTATTATAACATATAAAGAAGGTGAGAAAGTCCTCCTAAAAAATCGAGAGCTGCCCAGCACCTTAGAAGGCATAACAAAAAAATTATTATTACTTTATACCGGACCATATGTTGTGGTAAAGGTTAAGCATAACAATACCTATGAGTTGAGGGAAATCGTTTCAGGAAAAATCAAAGGTGTGTACAATCAAGCATCTACGAGAAAGTATTATGAAGAATGAGTTGGGAGTTTTGAATTTAGAACTTAATAAACATAAAAAAATCCTAAAATATGTAAGAACATCTTACAACCAGATATTTCGGAGAAAACATTTTATGGCAATTTAATTAAAAAGAATGTTTGAATTTAAACTAAAAAAAAATTCTAAAATAAGTAAGTACAACTTACTACCACTGATTTATGAGAAACAACTTTTGGGATGAATAAAAAGAAAGAATTTTTAATATAAAAATCCTAAAAGTATGTAAGAACAACGTACAACCTAATATTTTGGAGAAAAACTTTATGGAAGAAAATAGAAGAAAGGAATTTTGTGTTTAACCAACAAAATTTAAAAATATATGTAAGTACATCTTACTATCTATGATTTAGAGGGAACTTTATGGAAATGAAAAGAAAGAGTTTATTAACCAACAAAATTTAAAAACATATGTAAGCACAACTTACTACCAAATATTTAAGAAGAAACTTTATGGAAAAATAGAAGAAAGGAATGTTAAAGTTAATATTCAAAAAATTAAAAAAATGAAGTAAGACCAACTTACTATAACTAATTTTGTGAGAAAACTGTATGGTAAATAATTAAGAAGAATTTGAATTTAGAGAAATACCAAAACATTCAGAAATAATAGTCAGATCAACTTACTATAAACAATTTTGAAAGAAACAATTCTGGGAATAAATGAATTAAACAGAATTTGAATGTTGATAGAACGTCAGAACTTTGAAACAAGATAAGATCAACATATTACCATGATTTATGAGAAGTGTTTTGCCTTTAAATAAAAAGAAGAGTTTGAATTTTGAATAAAACTAACCCAGTTCCCAAAAATAAATATGTTCCATTGATAATTGAATTTAGAAGAAAATAAAATGATTAATTCAGAAAAGAGAATTAACTTTAATCCAGAATAAATGCATTTGAACATTAGCATTTGAAGGAGTAGAGAAGAATAACAAAAAAGAGTGTAATATGCAAGAGAAGGAAAAAATTTGGAAGCAAAGAGACTAATTACTTATGAAACGGTAATGAAAACAGTTAATTAAGAGCAAAGAAGAACAACTCATACCAAACATATGGAGAAGATGATTTTGAACAAATGATAATAATAAAACCTATATGAAAAGCAAAGAGAAGAAGTACCACATGAAATATAATATAAATGAATTAATGTTAATGGATGCGAAGGCGGATTAATAACTTTCTAAGAGAAAGGAAAGAACCAAAATGTTTAAATAAAATTATCAAAATAACAACCTGTATATCTAATATAAAGATACAAATTTAAAAATTAAATATAATATATTAAGACCATTCAAATAATGAATAAGAAAATGCTATATGTAAAGACCATGCTAACACTGTGAGTAACCAGAAGAAAGTATAAAGAGAATTCAGATGTAGAAGAAAAAGAGTTACACTATGACCAGTAACAAGAATTATAAATAATAAAGGTTTCAACCATAATTAAAATAAATATATCAGACAAGTTAAGAGTTTAGAAATATATATATATAATGAGTATAATAATAATTATGAAGATTTATTAAGATAGAAAATGTGAGATAATCTGAGAAACTACGAATTGAAGAATCCAAAGATATTTTTATTAGTCGAAAATGAGACTACTTTTTATTTATTTATTCGATGACTGACTGCAGATAATTCCAGCAGCATTATGTTTTTTGAGCAGAGATGAATATGCCTCTGTACTCAATTTGTAGAAGTGGTGTATGGCCAGCAGAGATTGTGTAGCGTACAGTGCCCCTCTGATCTGCCCCAGCCCACATGATAGGGAATGTTAGGGAATTAATATCCCAAGGATGCAACACGAAGTTTATAAAGAAAGAAAATGTAATACAATAATAATAATATCTCAGAAGACACTAACTATCCGAAAAGGATCAGTAGTAAAATAAGTAACTATATATATATAAAATTAATTAAACTCTAATATAAAAAGTCGATATAAAAATTGGGAAGAAAATGAAATATAAGAAATGATGAAATTATCATAAGAAATTATTTCATCCATAAACATGTCTGAAATAATTACTTCTGGAGGAGAGCAATCTGTAACGTGACGGATATATGCATAATATTGAATGGCATTTGATCATTAGAATAATAAAATTATAACATTTAAATCTGGAAGAAAGCATTAAGTTTAATAAATAAAAAATTAATTCATAGCAACTGTGGAAAGCAATCATTATTATTTAAAAAATACAAGTTCAAATAAAATGAGTTACTAGTGATGAGTCATCCAAAACCAGTCTAATAACCCAAGGTTTTCAAATTATAACCCAGGAAGGTAAAAAGTAAATAACAAAGCAACACAGAATATGATCAAACCCACAACGAGGAAATATAAATGGAAAAGAAACCCTGAATAAGCCAAGATCAACCAATACAGGTGATGTATTTCTAAAATGACGAAGAAGATGAAGAAATCCCAAGAAACCCGAAGAAGATGAAGAAATCCCAAGAAACCCGATGGCATCAAGAAGAAGATGGAGAAGATACCAGTCCCAGAAGACGGAAGAAAAGAAGACAGAAGAAAGAAGAAGAAGGCAGCATCCTGAGGAAGATGTCATGCTCTTATAAAAGACACCCAAATCCCCATATCCCCAAAATAAATAGTATAATACCAGTAAAAGTATAACGAAATAGTAACAACATGTACATAAAATTAAGAGAGAGAAGTGTGTAAAGTAAGAGTTGCCAGTGAACCAAGATGAAACAATAATATAGTACCCAAGGAACAAATCTCCATTGTAAAACACTAACCAATTTATTATGTTAATAAGACTACACGACCATTTAGAAATAACATAAAATAAAAGTGTAAAGTGAACCAGTGCTAGTTTGGGTATTATAGAAAATAAACCTTGTGTTTCATTCTTGGCAATCACAAACATTGAATACAATGAAATATGCAACTTTCAGTGACTTAAAATGTGTACTATGTGAATATGTTACTTTGAATAGTAACAAGATATAAATCTGTTTAAAGTGACATTTTGTTTTATATAATGAAAAAAAAAACAGATTTAATTATACTAATGACAGGGTACAATTCCCCAAATACAATATTTAAAAGACAGTGTAAAAAACTGTATAATCCAACTTAGTATAGTAGTTAGCAAATAAGAATATAGATATAAGGTTTTTGTAAATATAGGATAAGGATGTTAAAAATGTATTAGATATAAGGTCATTTATTTAAATTTACAACAACTAACATCAGGACTGTAAACATAATTATTACTTGTGTTAATAGTAAGAAGTAATTAAGATGTTAGTTGGTAAAAAACTTTTTTTTTGTGAACAATATTTCAATGTTAGAAATAATTATTTGATTGTAAAACATGTCTGAAGTTTGAAGACAACCATTTATTTGAAAATATTCCTTATTTATTTAACTATTCATGGTATTGTAACCAATACTAATTATTGTTGTGTTATTTGAAAAAATGTTTAGTTTATAATACCATATTTAAAAGTCAGAGAGGGTATCACACATCATTTATTGTTTGTAAAAATATTTTGTAAGGAAAAATTGTTGAAAAATCTAGGCCAAAGAATGAAAATCAAACTTCATCAAAACAGAGAAATTACTCATTTAAATGCAATTAAACAAAAGGGATTTAGACAAAATAAACCTGAGATGAAGCCATATAATTGCACATACCATTTAGAAAGATTTTATAAAATTATATTCAGAGTTATAAATAAAAATGAAAATGACAAAACTCAGAAATTTGGAGAGGGGAGTCATATATTCCAAAATAATATTTTAGAATTTAACCAATTCAATTAATTACAAGAAAATAAGGGAATATAAACCTTTTAATACAATATAAGATTATTAATAATAAATATAACTGAAAAAATGGCTGAATTTGCATAATGACAGGAAGTTAATTTTAGTTTTTTCACTAAATACAAAATGAAAGTAAAATTACTAATTTTGGATAGAAAACATTATAAAACGGCATTATTCCGTCTTAAAATACGCCGAATGAACTGAAGGATTAATTTAAATTACATCTAGCAAATAAAATTGATAAATAACCAAAGTTTAGGCAGTTATATAGTGTATTTGGAAATATGTACAGGATGCAAAATTATATTTGAACAATGCTAAGAATAATATTATATTGGCTAAGAGTTTAGTCGAAACTGGAGGAAATAAGATAGTTGATTATTGGTAATTGTACGGTGAACTTGACAAGCGGTTTATAACCGAGCTAACCTAACTAGAAACGGTATTGGCGAGTAAGTGAACGGTACGTTTTTGTGAAATCGCGAGTGGCGTATAAAATCATTCTGGAACGTCCACATAGTAACAAAATCAATATATAAAGACTAAATAACACTGGACAGCACATAACTACACCGAAAAACACTATAAAACACAAGAAAACAGTATACCACATAACCATATACTAGTGTCGGAATCATAAAAAGTGAACGAACTTATAACTACACAGATATACAAAAGACAACACGGAAACTTCACTTAAGACACTACACAACATCAAAAAGGAGATTTGCAGACACCAGGACGTAAATACTACCAGAAAATATCTTATTTGGAACATCGCCGATTCGGGTGACATTTTGACCGACTTGACGGCAGCCATTTTCCTTCGACGTGTGCAACGCCTCCTTGTTTCCCGTCAGCTGTGTTGGTGACAACAAATTATATTATTTCAATTTTATTATTCAATGTGTGTATCTAGTATTAGTAATTAACTTGTTGTAACGTTATACTTTTTAAATATTGGCCCGATTTCTCTGACTTTGATAATAATTAGCTGTTTAAAGAACCTTGTTGAATTTTATATACCAAACCTTGTAACTGTTTCGATACCCTGAGAGTCGACATTATAATCGAAAAGAGTCTATATTTCAATTATTTAATAAAACATTAATACTTTTCACCACAAAATAGTTCTTTCTTTCATTTATATTACGAATTACTATTAATATAATTTTAAATAATAAACTACTAGGATTTTACCACATACAAGGGAAGATAACCTACAAAACGAAAAAGTAAACAAGTATCGATTATCCTGGAGACAATCTTATGAGTGGTTGTAGTTTATTTGGAAAATACAAGAACATCAATAAAATTTCTTAGAGGAGTGATATACATTTTAAAACTTCACAGCACACTATTAATTAATTGATTCTAATTAATTAATTAATAAAAAGAAAATTTTTTTAATTATAATTTTTTTTAAAACACAATTTTTTTTTATTTTTCTTCAACAAGCAACAATTTTTGTTTTAAAACTTTTGGTGAAACTACACATATATTTCTTCAACAGCATAACACTATTTAACAGGTCTTGTTACATTTGGGACTCGATCAACTGGGAAACTGACGAAGTGTTTCAGACCAGTAAGACGTCGAGAGCCACACCAATTATTAAACACCAGTATTCATCTAACGGAGTAACAGAGTTTAGTTACAAATTGGCGCACAACTGAGGGGCTTTAATTAGCGATTGATAGGCCAATACATTCTGCCCAATCACTAGTTGGAGCTAGGCAACAGCTACAAAGCCAGAGAAAGACGGAAAATGCAACGACGTGCAACATCCAAGAAACGGGCGGCGGAGGCCGAGAAAGCAGTAGAAATGGACATGGAGAATAAAGAGGCGACGCCAGTAGATGTGGAAAGTTCATTGCCACCAGTACTGTCCAAACAACCTGAACAACCAGAGGAACAGCCTGAGACGCCCACACAGACAGGGGATGTCAATCTCCAAGAGGAACGACCTGAGAAATCCAAAACAACAGAAGGTCCAATTCTAGAGAAAATGATGGAAATGTTCCTTCAAATGAGTCAGAGAATAGAAGATAGCAACAAATCCAACAAGGAAGAGTTGAAGAAGGAAATGGAGATAATAGTAAGAAAATGGACAAGAATATGGACGAAAATAGTAGGGAATTGAAGGAAGACTTGAGTAAGAAAATGGGAAGCGATAGCCATTCTTTGAAAGAAGATTTCGGTAATAAAATCGAAACAACAAACAAGAAGTTGGAAGAATTGAAGAAGGATAACCAATCCACAAAAGAAGAATTGAGTGGGATGAACAAGAACATGGAAGATTTGAAGGAAGAGAACAAGAAGATGGAAGAAGAGATGGGGAAGAAGTTAGAAGAATTGAAGGAAGACAACCAATCTTTTAAGGAAGAATTCAAGGCGACTAAAGAAGAATTGATTAATAAAGTTGAAAACACCAACCGGAAAATCGATGAAACCAGAAAGAAGATAGAGAAGAACAACCAATCTTTGAAGGAAGAAATGAGGGAGAATAGCAAGAAGATGGAAGACAAATTGGAAGAGAATAACAAGAAAATGGAAGAGAAAATGGGGAGAAATTAGAAGAATTAAGAGAGGACAACCAAATGTTAAGAGAAGAATTAAGAGAGGTCAATCAGGAGAATTTGGACAAACTGGACGAAAGAATGGAATTGTTAAGAGAAGAACTGAATAAGGAAATCAATGTTAACAAGAAAGCGATGAATAAGAAGATGGAAGAAGAAAATATAATGGTAAATCGACAGATTCGAGAGATTGACGGGAAGTGCAACCAGACCGAAAAGGAGGTACAAGAGTTTAAAGAAGTAGTGAACATTAAGTTTACAAATATCGAAGAACATAGCCGCAGGAAAGTAGAAGAACAGAGGAAGGAAACTCAAGAAGAATTTGGGAGAGTACGCAACCAAGTCACGGAACGGTGTAATGATATGCAAGAGACCATGACCAATATCACCGGTCAGGTGCGACAAAGCCGAGAAGAGATGGAAGCGATAAGAAACAGGCCGACTCATTTCACCGGATTGCCCATCAACGAAAGCCGAGAGTGGCTTAACTTCCGACAGTATAAGCGTAAGCCGATGGAGTTCCTGGCTAGGATAGAGGAATACTTCGCTAAGCATAAAATCACGCAATGGAGCCATAGCAGGGAAATCTTAGATAAGTCCTTCCGAGAAATAACGGATAATTGGTGGATGGCCAACCGGAGTGAAATTCCCGACTACCAGCAGTTCCGGAAAATGTTTAAGACGAAGTACTGGTCTGAGACTACCCAGAACTTGATCCGTGACAATATATGTAACGGACGATACAGGGCACAACTAGGCAACAGCATGACAGCATATTTCTTGGGGAAGGTGTGCATGGCAAAACACCTCGAGCCGGCTATACCAGAAGAGTGTCTAGTGAATAAAATATCATATCACTATGATGAAGACATTATCAGGGCCCGGAGAGGTAGCCAGATCAAGACGATCCAGGCGATGACCGAGTTGTTAGAGGGATATGAAAACGAGGAGTATTATCGGCAGAGCAGGAAGAGAAATTAGAGACCAGAGGCAAGGCAGAATACATACCCCAATAACGGCAATAACCATCCCAGTAACCGGAACCAGCCCAGTAATTACGACGGCCATAACAACCCGCCGCGTAATAACAATTTTAACGGTGTTAGGAATAACAACCCCTATCCGAATAATAGGAATAATTATTATCAGCCTAATAATAGTATCCCATACAGTCAGAGAAATCCATACCCCAGCAATAACGGTGACAGACCATACCCACCCAACCGAAATTACTATATAATAATTATAGTAATAATAATAGTAATAATAATAATAACCGAGTGTGGCGCCCTAGGGTTAATTTTATAAGAGCGGAAGATCGCGGACCCAGGAGATATTATCAACCACGGAGGAACAGCTTCCACGGCGCCGACCGAAGATGGAGGAGTGCGGAACGGGACGGTCCAAGACACGAACAGGGAAGAAGAGGTACAAGCCTGGAGGATCTTGGCCGACAACAGAACAGGGCGTTAAACCTCGCACAGGGTACAGAGCGTCAGGAAACGGATCAGAGTTTCCCGAACGATGCCTCGGTCCAATACTAACACGAACGATGACCAAAATGCTTTAAACGGGAGGAGGCAGTAATCAACAACAATGACCCGTTACTGCTTATACTTCCTGGGTTAGAAAAGGATGAATTGCAACAAGCATACAATCATAAAATCATCACTATAATAAGTAACCACTATCTAAAAGATATTAGAACGGAACTTTTGGAAGAGAACGAGAAGAGTCTCAGCAACAATAATAATGAAATACTTTATATAACAGCGGAGGTGGAAGGAGTTCCCGCTAAAATAATGATAGGCACAGGTGCCAATATTTCAATAATAAACGCAAATGAATTGGAGAGAATACAAAGTGCATGTGGAAAAACTTTGCTAATGTTACCAGTCAACAACATTGTGTTAATAGGTGCAACTGGCCTCCAGAATAAAACCATCAGGAAACAAGTTTCTTTAAGTGTCGTTAGCCGTGATGTAGCTTTAGACATGGAATTTTTAATCGCTACCGGATTACCATTTGACATATTAGTCGGTTGCGATATTCTTAGAAGATATTCTGCAGTAATCGATCTTAATTTAGATAAAGTATCACTTTTCCCAGACGGAGTAACATGGACCGCAAATCTAGTAGGAGGCACAACTATACTTCCCAGCCCTATACATCAACAGCTTCGTAAAATTAATATTATTAGAAACAGCCCTCTTTCTAAACCCATAATATACAACCATGGAGGAGAGGATTTATGGTCAGTTAAAATCCAAGAAATACGGGATTTCCAGTGCGGAAGCGATAACAAGAAAATACCTATACATTTAGCTAATCGTCTAATCACAATATATGAGAAGTACAAGGCAGTGTTTTCAGATGAACCAGGGAAGGTAAAAAACTACCAGTGCCAACTTCGATTCAAAGAAAACGTAGAGTTTAACCGGAGGTCATATCCAATCGCCCAGTCGCTCAAAAAAGCCGTGAAAACAGAGATAAATAAGATGATAGAAAATGACATAATTGAGATTAGTCAATCACCTTACACTAGTCCAATTATTGCTGTTTCAAAGAAAGACGGACAAGTCCGGCTCTGTTTAGATGCGCGCGCGTTGAACAAGACGATTGTGAATGACAGAACCTCTCCTGGTGAAATAGAGGACATCTTAAAACGTTTTCATGGCACTAAGTTTATTAGCACCTGGGATACTGTCTGTGGTTATTGGCAAGTAGAGCTGCATCCACAAAGCCGCCAGTACGTGGCGTTCATTTTCGAAGGGCGCAATTACCAGTTCAAGAGACTGCCCTTCGGACTTGTCAATTCTGTCGCCATCTTTGTGGCATGCATGGACCAGATTCTTGGACAAGAAGCGCTCCAATTTACCACCGTCTATGTTGACGACTTACTCATCACATCCGAAACCTGGGAGGAGCACTGCTACAGAGTAGATTATGTACTAAGCAAGTTAGCGCAGAACAACATAACTCTGAAGTTGGAGAAATCCAAGTTCATAGCGCGCGAGGTACAATTCTTGGGTTTCAACCTAGACGACAGAGGTATTAACCCGTCAGCAGAGAAAGTGGAGGCAATTCAGAGGTTCCCGCAACCAAGAAACAGGAAACAATTACAATCTTTCCTCGGACTCTGTAACTATTACAGGAAGTTTCAGAGCCGATATTCCGAGTTGACCACTCAGTTTCAACCACAGTTATCTGCTAACAACAAATGGACTTGGGGTGAAGATCAAGATCTTACTTTCCGCTTGATAGAAGAGAAGTTTCTGGAGAGTGTTATACTTCGTCACCCAAATTTTAAGAAACCATTCTTTTTAAACTGTGACGCTAGCGATCTGAGCTTAGGAACGACTTTATACCAGGAAGATGAGGAGGGACAACATCTGGTAATAAGCTTCGCTAGTCGCACACTGAACCAGTGCGAAAAGAACTACAGTGTGACAGAAAAGGAATTGCTGAGCGTGGTGTTCGCATGCAGCAAGTTCCGGACGTACATTCTCGGATATCAAGTCACGGTACGAACTGATCATAAATCCATGTCGTTCCTTCGTAGGTGCAAGTTGAGTCACGGCCGATTGGCTAGGTGGGTACTCGCCCTACAAGAATATGATCTGAAATGGGAATACATTCCAGGAAAAAAGAACGTGGTAGCGGATGTGTTGTCACGTATAAATCTGGAAGATCAGACTTTCGAGGGAGAGAAGGAGAGCTTGGTCAAAATTTATAACATATTCAAGACCAGAGCCGATCTACAAGCTCTATTAATAAATATTCGAATCCATCAGCAGTCTGATCCTAAGCTGAAAAACATCACGAGTCGCTTGAAAGCCAATGATGATACCATTTCCAAATATTACCATCTTAACAAAGGGATCTTATTCATAAAAACAGCCTTGGACGATGAGACATGGAAGGTGATAATCCCACACCAAATCGAAAAGGAGCTCGTCATCGATTACCATGTCAGGTATGGTCACATGGGAGCATTAAAAGTGATACAGGCTCTGGAGGAAAACTGTAAGATCAAGAATATCAACCGCAAGGTGAGAATGTACATCAAGACCTGTAAGATCTGCCAATGCGCCAAAATAAACAATGAAAAGACAGAGGGTATCATGATACCGATAACTTCAAACGCAAAACTGGAAAAAGTGTTTTTGGATATCTGCGGGCCATTTCCCCGTAGCGGTGGTCGACACAGGTATAAATACCTGGTAATCATAATGGACCACTACACCAAGTATATAAAGCTATATCCGGTTAATCGGGCAACAACAGCAAAAGTTCTGGCGGTGATCATCGATTTGTATGTGCCAGAGATCGGTAGACCATCTTCCATTATTACCGACCACGGTACACAATTTAAGGGGAGGAGGTGGCGAGACACCTTATTAGCACTGGGGATCAAAACTTATAAGACGTCAGTCTACCACCCAAGTAGCAATCCGGCTGAGATAGTACTGAGAGAAGTGGGTAGGATCTTGCGCACGTACTGTCACAACCAACAGAAAAAGTGTCAAGAGTACCTAGCAGCGACAGAGACATTCATAAATTTCGCCCACCATCCAGCTATAGGAATTACACCATACTCAGCCATGTATGAGAGGCCGACTCCCCGAGAAATTGAACAAATCATTGAATTTCCAACAAACAATAATCGGAAATTCAACCAGTTGAGGTTTTACAACAAGGTAGCAGAAGATCAAGAAAAACGGCAAGTCAAATACCAAAAGGCGATAGGGCGTATTATAACATATAAAGAAGGTGAGAAAGTCCTCCTAAAAAATCGAGAGCTGCCCAGCACCTTAGAAGGCATAACAAAAAAATTATTATTACTTTATACCGGACCATATGTTGTGGTAAAGGATAAGCATAACAATACCTATGAGTTGAGGGAAATCGTTTCAGGAAAAATCAAAGGTGTGTACAATCAAGCATCTACGAGAAAGTATTATGAAGAATGAGTTGGGAGTTTTGAATTTAGAACTTAATAAACATAAAAAAATCCTAAAATATGTAAGAACAACTTACAACCAGATATTTCGGAGAAAACATTTTATGGCAATTTAATTAAAAAGAATTTTTGAATTTAAACTAAAAATTCTGACTGGACCGAAAATTATTCAAATTTTACGTATGTGTGTGTGAGTATACGTCATCGTTCTTTTGTCTCTGGTTATATAATAGCCTTGTTTGTTACGTATTTTTCTCACGTCATAGTGGTTTTAATGACGTTGTGAGCTGTTGGCCAATGAAACATAAGTATGAAGCGCCGTTATTAGTGGCAGTAACCATTATAAGTCTTTTTAGCTGCACGTACACTGCTGTCCTTGAAATTATTGGGTTGTCTCTGAACTGCGTCGTTGTAGGCAAAAACCAAGGGAAATTGTGTCACCCATAGAAATGACTTTAAAACATCGAAATACAATAGTTTACTACCTTGCATACCATATTTTTTATATCCGACTTTTTGTACTGTCACATTGTTAATATTTTCATTAGTATTCATCATTTTTATTTAATTCTAAATAAAAATTAAATAATTCTAAAATAAGTAAGTACAACTTACTACCACTGATTTATGAGAAACAACTTTTGGGATGAATAAAAAGAAAGAATTTTTAATATAAAAATCCTAAAAGTATGTAAGAACAACTTACAACCTAATATTTTGGAGAAAAACTTTATGGAAGAAAATAGAAGAAAGGAATTTTGTGTTTAACCAACAAAATTTAAAAATATATGTAAGTACATCTTACTATCTATGATTTAGAGGAAACTTTATGGAAATGAAAAGAAAGAGTTTATTAACCAACAAAATTTAAAAACATATGTAAGCACAACTTACTACCAAATATTTAAGAAGAAACTTTATGGAAAAATAGAAGAAAGGAATGTTAAAGTTAATATACAAAAAATTAAAAAAATGAAGTAAGACCAACTTACTATAACTAATTTTGTGAGAAAACTGTATGGTAAATAATTAAGAAGAATTTGAATTTAGAGAAATACCAAAACATTCAGAAATAATAGTAAGATCAACTTACTATAAACAATTTTGAATGAAACAATTCTGGGAATAAATGAATTAAACAGAATTTGAATGTTGATAGAACGTCAGAACTTTGAAACAAGATAAGATTAACATATTACCATGATTTATGAGAAGTGTTTTGCCTTTAAATAAAAAGAAGAGTTTGAATTTTGAATAAAACTAACCCAGTTCCCAAAAATAAATATGTTCCATTGATAATTGAATTTAGAAGAAAATAAAATGATTAATTCAGAAAAGAGAATTAACTTTAATCCAGAATAAATGCATTTGAACATTAGCATTTGAAGGAGTAGAGAAGAATAACAAAAAAGGGTGTAATATGCAAGAGAAGGAAAAAATTTGGAAGCAAAGAGACTAATTACTTATGAAACGATAATGAAAACAGTTAATTAAGAGCAAAGAAGAACAACTCATACCAAACATATGGAGAAGATGATTTTGAACAAATGATAATAATAAAACCTATATGAAAAGCAAAGAGAAGAAGTACCACATGAAATATAATATAAATGAATTAATGTTAATGGATGCGAAGGCGGATTAATAACTTTCTAAGAGAAAGGAAAGAACCAAAATGTTTAAATAAAATTATCAAAATAACAACCTGTATATCTAATATAAAGATACAAATTTAAAAATTAAATATAATATATTAAGACCATTCAAATAATGAATAAGAAAATGCTATATGTAAAGACCATGCTAACACTGTGAGTAACCAGAAGAAAGTATAAAGAGAATTCAGATGTAGAAGAAAAAGAGTTACACTATGACCAGTAACAAGAATTATAAATAATAAAGGTTTTCAACCATAATTAAAATAAATATATCAGACAAGTTAAGAGTTTAGAAATATATATATATAATGAGTATAATAATAATTATGAAGATTTATTAAGATAGAAAATGTGAGATAATCTGAGAAACTACGAAGTGAAGAATCCAAAGATATTTTGATTAGTCGAAAATGAGACTACTTTTTATTTATTTATTCGATGACTGACTGCAGATAATTCCAGCAGCATTATGTTTTTTGAGCAGAGATGAATATGCCCCTGTACTCAATTTGTAGAAGTGGTGTATGGCCAGCAGAGATTGTGTAGCGTACAGTGCCCCTCTGATCTGCCCCAGCCCACATGATAGGGAATGTTAGGGAATTAATATCCCAAGGATGCAACACGAAGTTTATAAAGAAAGAAAATGTAATACAATAATAATAATATCTCAGAAGACACTAACTATCCGAAAAGGATCAGTAGTAAAATAAGTAACTATATATATATAAAATTAATTAAACTCTAATATAAAAAGTCGATATAAAAATTGGGAAGAAAATGAAATATAAGAAATGATGAAATTATCATAAGAAATTATTTCATCCATAAACATGTCTGAAATAATTACTTCTGGAGGAGAGCAATCTGTAACGTGACAGATATATGCATAATATTGAATGGCATTTGATCATTAGAATAATAAAATTATAACATTTAAATCTGGAAGAAAGCATTAAGTTTAATAAATAAAAAATTAATTCATAGCAACTGTGGAAAGCAATCATTATTATTTAAAAAATACAAGTTCAAATAAAATGAGTTACTAGTGATGAGCCATCCAAAACCAGTCTAATAACCCAAGGTTTTCAAATTATAACCCAGGAAGGTAAAAAGTAAATAACAAAGCAACACAGAATATGACCAAACCCACAACGAGGAAATATAAATGGAAAAGAAACCTTGAATAATCCAAGATCAACCAATACAGGTGATGTATTTCTAAAATGACGAAGAAGATGAAGAAATCCCAAGAAACCCGATGGCATCAAGAAGAAGATGGAGAAAATACTAGTCCCAGAAGACGGAAGAAAAGAAGACAGAAGAAAGAAGAAGAAGGCAGCATCCTGAGGAAGATGTCATGCTCTTATAAAAGACACCCAAATCCCCATATCCCCAAAATAAATAGTATAATACCAGTAAAAGTATAACGAAATAGTAACAACATGTATAAAAAAAATTGTGAGAGAGAAGTGTGTAAAGTAAGAGTTGCCAGTGAACCAAGATGAAACAATAATATAGTGCCCAAGGAACAAATCTCCATTGTAAAACACTAACCAATTTATTATGTTAATAAGACTACACGACCATTTAGAAATAACATAAAATAAAAGTGTAAAGTGAACCAGTGCTAGTTTGGGTATTATAGAAAATAAACCTTGTGTTTCATTCTTGCCAATCACAAACATTGAATACAATGAAATATGCAACTTTCAGTGACTTAAAATGTGTACTATGTGAATATGTTACTTTGAATAGTAACAAGATATAAATCTGTTTAAAGTGACATTTTGTTTTATATAATGAAAAAAAAACAGATTTAATTATACTAATGACAGGGTACAATTCCCCAAATACAATATTTAAAAGACAGTGTAAAAAACTGTATAATCCAACTTAGTATAGTAGTTAGCAAATAAGAATATAGATATAAGGTTTTTGTAAATATAGGATAAGGATGTTAAAAATGTATTAGATATAAGGTCATTTATTTAAATTTACAACAACTAACATCAGGACTGTAAACATAATTATTACTTGTGTTAATAGTAAGAAGTAATTAAGATGTTAGTTGGTAAAAAACTTTTTTTTTGTGAACAATATTTCAATGTTAGAAATAATTATTTGATTGTAAAACATGTCTGAAGTTTGAAGACAACCATTTATTAGAAAATATTCCTTATTTGTTTAACTATTCATGGTATTGTAACCAATACTAATTATTGTTGTGTTATTTGAAAAAATGTTTAGTTTATAATACCATATTTAAAAGTCAGAGAGGGTATCACACATCATTTATTGTTTGTAAAAATATTTTGTAAGGAAAAATTGTTGAAAAATCTAGGCCAAAGAATGAAAATCAAACTTCATCAAAACAGAGAAATTACTCATTTAAATGCAATTAAACAAAAGGGATTTAGACAAAATAAACCTGAGATGAAGCCATATAATTGCACATACCATTTAGAAAGATTTTATAAAATTATATTCAGAGTTATAAATAAAAATGAAAATGACAAAACTCAGAAATTTGGAGAGGGGAGTCATATATTCCAAAATAATATTTTAGAATTTAACCAATTCAATTAATTACAAGAAAATAAGGGACTATAAACCTTTTAATACAATATAAGATTATTAATAATAAATATAACTGAAAAAATGGCTGAATTTGCATAATGACAGGAAGTTAATTTTAGTTTTTTCACTAAATACAAAATGAAAGTAAAATTACTAATTTTGGATAGAAAACATTATAAAACGGCATTATTCCGTCTTAAAATACGCCGAATGAACTGAAGGATTAATTTAAATTACATCTAGCAAATAAAATTGATAAATAACCAAAGTTTAGGCAGTTATATAGTGTATTTGGAAATATGTACAGGATGCAAAATTATATTTGAACAATGCTAAGAATAATATTATATTGGCTAAGAGTTTAGTCGAAACTGGAGGAAATAAGATAGTTGATTATTGGTAATTGTACGGTGAACTTGACAAGCGGTTTATAACCGAGCTAACCTAACTAGAAACGGTATTGGCGAGTAAGTGAACGGTACGTTTTTGTGAAATCGCGAGTGGCGTATAAAATCATTCTGGAACGTCCACATAGTAACAAAATCAATATATAAAGACTAAATAACACTGGACAGCACATAACTACACCGAAAAACACTATAAAACACAAGAAAACAGTATACCACATAACCATATACTAGTGTCGGGATCATAAAAAGTGAACGAACTTATAACTACACAGATATACAAAAGACAACACGGAAACTTCACTTAAGACACTACACAACATCAAAAAGGAGATTTGCAGACACCAGGACGTAAATACTACCAGAAAATATCTTATTTGGAACATCGCCGATTCGGGTGACATTTTGACCGACTTGACGGCAGCCATTTTCCTTCGACGTGTGCAACGCCTCCTTGTTTCCCGTCAGCTGTGTTGGTGACAACAAATTATATTATTTCAATTTTATTATTCAATGTGTGTATCTAGTATTAGTAATTAACTTGTTGTAACGTTATACTTTTTAAATATTGGCCCGATTTCTCTGACTTTGATAATAATTAGCTGTTTAAAGAACCTTGTTGAATTTTATATACCAAAACTTGTAACTGTTTCGATACCCTGAGAGTCGACATTATAATCGAAAAGAGTCTATATTTCAATTATTTAATAAAACATTAATACTTTTCACCACAAAATAGTTCTTTCTTTCATTTATATTACGAATTACTATTAATATAATTTTAAATAATAAACTACTAGGATTTTACCACATACAAGGGAAGATAACCTACAAAACGAAAAAGTAAACAAGTATCGATTATCCTGGAGACAATCTTATGAGTGGTTGTAGTTTATTTGGAAAATAAAAGAACATCAATAAAATTTCTTAGAGGAGTGATATACATTTTAAAACTTCACAGCACACTATTAATTAATTAATAAAAAGAAAATTTTTCTTAATTATAATTTTTTTTAAAACACAATTTTTTTTTATTTTTCTTCAACAAGCAACAATTTTTGTTTTAAAACTTTTGGTGAAACTACACATATATTTCTTTTAACAGGTCTTGCTACATTTGGGACTCGATCAACTGGGAAACTGAGGAAGTGTTTCAGACCAGTAAGACGTCGAGAGCCACACCAGTATTAAACACCAGTATTCATCTAACGGAGTAACAGAGTTTAGTTACAAATTGGCGCACAACTGAGGGGCTTTAATTAGCGATTGATAGGCCAATACATTCTGCCCAATCACTAGTTGGAGCTAGGCAACAGCTACAAAGCCAGAGAAAGACGGAAAAATGCAACGACGTGCAACATCCAAGAAACGGGCGGCGGAGGCAAGAGAAAGCAGTAGAAATGGACATGGAGAATAAAGAGGCGACGCCAGTAGATGTGGAAAGTTCATTGCCACCAGTACTGTCCAAACAACCTGAACAACCAGAGGAACAGCCTGAGACGCCCACACAGACAGGGGATGTCAATCTCCAAGAGGAACGACCTGAGAAATCCAAAACAACAGAAGGTCCAATTCTAGAGAAAATGATGGAAATGTTCCTTCAAATGAGTCAGAGAATAGAAGATAGCAACAAATCCAACAAGGAAGAGTTGAAGAAGGAAATGGAGATAATAGTAAGAAAATGGACAAGAATATGGACGAAAATAGTAGGGAATTGAAGGAAGACTTGAGTAAGAAAATGGGAAGCGATAGCCATTCTTTGAAAGAAGATTTCGGTAATAAAATCGAAACAACAAACAAGAAGTTGGAAGAATTGAAGAAGGATAACCAATCCACAAAAGAAGAATTGAGTGGGATGAACAAGAACATGGAAGATTTGAAGGAAGAGAACAAGAAGATGGAAGAAGAGATGGGGAAGAAGTTAGAAGAATTGAAGGAAGACAACCAATCTTTTAAGGAAGAATTCAAGGCGACTAAAGAAGAATTGATTAATAAAGTTGAAAACACCAACCGGAAAATCGATGAAACCAGAAAGAAGATAGAGAAGAACAACCAATCTTTGAAGGAAGAAATGAGGGAGAATAGCAAGAAGATGGAAGAGAAAATGGGGAGAAATTAGAAGAATTAAGAGAGGACAACCAAATGTTAAGAGAAGAATTAAGAGAGGTCAATCAGGAGAATTTGGACAAACTGGACGAAAGAATGGAATTGTTAAGAGAAGAACTGAATAAGGAAATCAATGTTAACAAGAAAGCGATGAATAAGAAGATGGAAGAAGAAAATATAATGGTAAATCGACAGATTCGAGAGATTGACGGGAAGTGCAACCAGACCGAAAAGGAGGTACAAGAGTTTAAAGAAGTAGTGAACATTAAGTTTACAAATATCGAAGAACATAGCCGCAGGAAAGTAGAAGAACAGAGGAAGGAAACTCAAGAAGAATTTGGGAGAGTACGCAACCAAGTCACGGAACGGTGTAATGATATGCAAGAGACCATGACCAATATCACCGGTCAGGTGCGACAAAGCCGAGAAGAGATGGAAGCGATAAGAAACAGACCGACTCATTTCACCGGATTGCCCATCAACGAAAGCCGAGAGTGGCTTAACTTCCGACAGTATAAGCGTAAGCCGATGGAGTTCCTGGCTAGGATAGAGGAATACTTCGCTAAGCATAAAATCACGCAATGGAGCCATAGCAGGGAAATCTTAGATGAGCCCTTCCGAGAAATAACGGATAATTGGTGGATGGCCAACCGGAGTGAAATTCCCGACTACCAGCAGTTCCGGAAAATGTTTAAGACGAAGTACTGGTCTGAGACTACCCAGAACTTGATCCGTGACAATATATGTAACGGACGATACAGGGCACAACTAGGCAACAGCATGACAGCATATTTCTTGGGGAAGGTGTGCATGGCAAAACACCTCGAGCCGCCTATACCAGAAGAGTGTCTAGTGAATAAAATATCATATCACTATGATGAAGACATTATCAGGGCCCGGAGAGGTAGCCAGATCAAGACGATCCAGGCGATGACCGAGTTGTTAGAGGGATATGAAAACGAGGAGTATAATCGGCAGAGCAGGAAGAGAAATTAGAGACCAGAGGCAAGGCCGAATACATACCCCAATAACGGCAATAACCATCCCAGTAACCGGAACCAGCCCAGTAATTACGACGGCCATAACAACCCGCCGCGTAATAACAATTTTAACGGTGTTAGGAATAACAACCCCTATCCGAATAATAGGAATAATTATTATCAGCCTAATAATAGTATCCCATACAGTCAGAGAAACCCATACCCCAGCAATAACGGTGACAGACCATACCCACCCAACCGAAATTACTATAATAATAATTATAGTAATAATAATAATAACCGAGTGTGGCGCCCTAGGGTTAATTTTATAAGAGCGGAAGATCGCGGACCCAGGAGATATTATCAACCACGGAGGAACAGCTTCCACGGCGCCGACCGAAGATGGAGGAGTGCGGAACGGGACGGTCCAAGACACGAACAGGGAAGAAGAAGTACAAACCTGGAGGATCTTGGCCGACAACAGAACAGGGCGTTAAACCTCGCACAGGGTACAGAGCGTCAGGAAACGGATCAGAGTTTCCCGAACGATGCCTCGGTCCAATACTAACACGAACGATGACCAAAATGCTTTAAACGGGAGGAGGCAGTAATCAACAACAATGACCCGTTACTGCTTATACTTCCTGGGTTAGAAAAGGATGAAGTGCAACAAGCATACAATCATAAAAACATCACTATAATAAGTAACCACTATCTAAAAGATATTAGAACGGAACTTTTGGAAGAGAACGAGAAGAGTCTCAGCAACAATAATAATGAAATACTTTATATAACAGCGGAGGTGGAAGGAGTTCCCGCTAAAATAATGATAGACACAGGTGCCAATATTTCAATAATAAACGCAAATGAATTGGAGAGAATACAAAGTGCATGTGGAAAAACTTTGCTAATGTTACCAGTCAACAACATTGTGTTAATAGGTGCAACTGGCCTCCAGAATAAAACCATCAGGAAACAAGTTTCTTTAAGTGTCGTTAGCCGTGATATAGCTTTAGACATGGAATTTTTAATCGCTACCGGATTACCATTTGACATATTAGTCGGTTGCGATATTCTTAGAAGATATTCTGCAGTAATCGATCTTAATTTAGATAAAGTATCACTTTTCCCAGACGGAGTAACATGGACCGCAAATCTAGTAGGAGGCACAACTATACTTCCCAGCCCTATACATCAACAACTTCGTAAAATTAATATTATTAGAAACAGCCCTCTTTCTAAACCCATAATATACAACCATGGAGGAGAGGATTTATGGTCAGTTAAAATCCAAGAAATACGGGATTTCCAGTGCGGAAGCGATAACAAGAAAATACCTATCCATTTAGCTAATCGTCTAATCACAATATATGAGAAGTACAAGGCAGTGTTTTCAGATAAACCCGGGAAGGTAAAAAACTACCAGTGCCAACTTCGATTCAAAGAAAACGTAGAGTTTAACCGGAGGTCATATCCAATCGCGCAGTCGCTCAAAGAAGCCGTGAGAACAGAGATAAATAAGATGATAGAAAATGACATAATTGAGATTAGTCAATCACCTTACACTAGTCCAATTATTGCTGTTCCAAAGAAAGACGGACAAGTCCGGCTCTGTTTAGATGCGCGCGCGTTGAACAAGACGATTGTGAATGACAGAACCTCTCCTGGTGAAATAGAGGACATCTTAAAACGTTTTCATGGCACTAAGTCTATTAGCACCTGGGATACTGTCTGTGGTTATTGGCAAGTAGAGCTGCATCCACAAAGCCGCCAGTACGTGGCGTTCATTTTCGAAGGGCGCAATTACCAGTTCAAGAGACTGCCCTTCGGACTTGTCAATTCTGTCGCCATCTTTGTGGCATGCATGGACCAGATTCTTGGACAAGAAGCGCTCCAATTTACCACCGTCTATGTTGACGACTTACTCATCACATCCGAAACCTGGGAGGAGCACTGCTACAGAGTAGATTATGTACTAAGCAAGTTAGCGCAGAACAACATAACTCTGAAGTTGGAGAAATCCAAGTTCATAGCGCGCGAGGTACAATTCTTGGGTTTCAACCTAGACGACAGAGGTATTAACCCGTCAGCAGAGAAAGTGGAGGCAATTCAGAGGTTCCCGCAACCAAGAAACAGGAAACAATTACAATCTTTCCTCGGACTCTGTAACTATTACAGGAAGTTTCAGAGCCGATATTCCGAGTTGACCGCTCAGTTTCAACCACAGTTATCTGCTAACAACAAATGGACTTGGGGTGAAGATCAAGATCTTACTTTCCGCTTGATAGAAGAGAAGTTTCTGGAGAGTGTTATACTTCGTCACCCAAATTTTAAGAAACCATTCTTTTTAAACTGTGACGCTAGCGATCTGAGCTTAGGAACGACTTTCTACCAGGAAGATGAGGAGGGACAACATCTGGTAATAAGCTTCGCTAGTCGCACACTGAACCAGTGCGAAAAGAACTACAGTGTGACAGAAAAGGAATTGCTGAGCGTGGTGTTCGCATGCAGCAAGTTCCGGACGTACATTCTCGGATATCAAGTCACGGTACGAACTGATCATAAATCCATGTCGTTCCTTCGTAGGTGCAAGTTGAGTCACGGCCGATTGGCTAGGTGGGTACTCGCCCTACAAGAATATGATCTGAAATGGGAATACATTCCAGGAAAAAAGAACATGGTAGCGGATGTGTTGTCACGTATAAATCTGGAAGATCAGACTTTCGAGGGAGAGAAGGAGAGCTTGGTCAAAATTTATAACATATTCAAGACCAGAGCCGATCTACAAGCTCTATTAATAAATATTCGAATCCATCAGCAGTCTGATCCTAAGCTGAAAAACATCACGAGTCGCTTGAAAGCCAATGATGATACCATTTCCAAATATTACCATCTTAACAAAGGGATCTTATTCATAAAAACAGCCTTGGACGATGAGACATGGAAGGTGATAATCCCACACCAAATCGAAAAGGAGCTCGTCATCGATTACCATGTCAGGTATGGTCACATGGGAGCATTAAAAGTGATACAGGCTCTGGAGGAAAACTGTAAGATCAAGAATATCAACCGCAAGGTGAGAATGTACATCAAGACCTGTAAGATCTGCCAATGCGCCAAAATAAACAATGAAAAGACAGAGGGTATCATGATACCGATAACTTCAAACGCAAAACTGGAAAAAGTGTTTTTGGATATCTGCGGGCCATTTCCCCGTAGCGGTGGTCGACACAGGTATAAATACCTGGTAATCATAATGGACCACTACACCAAGTATATAAAGCTATATCCGGTTAATCGGGCAACAACAGCAAAAGTTCTGGCGGTGATCATCGATTTGTATGTGCCAGAGATCGGTAGACCATCTTCCATTATTACCGACCACGGTACACAATTTAAGGGGAGGAGGTGGCGAGACACCTTATTAGCACTGGGGATCAAAACTTATAAGACGTCAGTCTACCACCCAAGTAGCAATCCGGCTGAGAGAGTACTGAGAGAAGTGGGTAGGATCTTGCGCACGTACTGTCACAACCAACAGAAAAAGTGTCAAGAGTACCTAGCAGCGACAGAGACATTCCTAAATTTCGCCCACCATCCAGCTATAGGAATTACACCATACTCAGCCATGTATGAGAGGCCGACTCCCCGAGAAATTGAACAAATCATTGAATTTCCAACAAACAATAATCGGAAATTCAACCAGTTGAGGTTTTACAACAAGGTAGCAGAAGATCAAGAAAAACGGCAAGTCAAATACCAAAAGGCGATAGGGCGTATTATAACATATAAAGAAGGTGAGAAAGTCCTCCTAAAAAATCGAGAGCTGCCCAGCACCTAAGAAGGCATAACAAAAAAATTATTATTACTTTATACCGGACCATATGTTGTGGTAAAGGTTAAGCATAACAATACCTATGAGTTGAGGGAAATCGTTTCAGGAAAAATCAAAGGTGTGTACAATCAAGCATCTATGAGTAAGTATTATGAAGAATGAGTTGGGAGTTTTGAATTTAGAACTTAATAAACATAAAAAAATCCTAAAATATGTAAGAACAACTTACAACCAGATATTTCGGAGAAAACATTTTATGGTAATTTAATTAAAAAGAATTCTTGAATTTAAACTAAAAAAAAATTCTAAAATAAGTAAGTACAACTTACTACCACTGATTTATGAGAAACAACTTTTGGGATGAATAAAAAGAAAGAATTTTTAATATAAAAATCCTAAAAGTATGTAAGAACAACTTACAACCTAATATTT
This sequence comes from Magicicada septendecula, assembly GCA_034769895.1. NCBI lineage: Eukaryota > Metazoa > Arthropoda > Insecta > Hemiptera > Cicadidae > Magicicada > Magicicada septendecula. Next base: position 961,928,788 of record CM068367.1, on the reverse strand, counting down.
TGGAGAAAAACTTTATGGAAGAAAATAGAAGAAAGGAATTTTGTGTTTAACCAACAAAATTTAAAAATATATGTAAGTACATCTTACTATCTATGATTTAGAGGAAACTTTATGGAAATGAAAAGAAAGAGTTTATTAACCAACAAAATTTAAAAACATATGTAAGCACAACTTACTACCAAATATTTAAGAAGAAACTTTATGGAAAAATAGAAGAAAGGAATGTTGAAGTTAATATACAAAAAATTAAAAAAATGAAGTAAGACCAACTTACTATAACTAATTTTGTGAGAAAACTGTATGGTAAATAATTAAGAAGAATTTGAATTTAGAGAAATACCAAAACATTCAGAAATAATAGTAAGATCAACTTACTATAAACAATTTTGAATGAAACAATTCTGGGAATAAATGAATTAAACAGAATTTGAATGTTGATAGAACGTCAGAACTTTGAAACAAGATAAGATTAACATATTACCATGATTTATGAGAAGTGTTTTGCCTTTAAATAAAAAGAAGAGTTTGAATTTTGAATAAAACTAACCCAGTTCCCAAAAATAAATATGTTCCATTGATAATTGAATTTAGAAGAAAATAAAATGATTAATTCAGAAAAGAGAATTAACTTTAATCCAGAATAAATGCATTTGAACATTAGCATTTGAAGGAGTAGAGAAGAATAACAAAAAAGGGTGTAATATGCAAGAGAAGGAAAAAATTTGGAAGCAAAGAGACTAATTACTTATGAAACGATAATGAAAACAGTTAATTAAGAGCAAAGAAGAACAACTCATACCAAACATATGGAGAAGATGATTTTGAACAAATGATAATAATAAAACCTATATGAAAAGCAAAGAGAAGAAGTACCACATGAAATATAATATAAATGAATTAATGTTAATGGATGCGAAGGCGGATTAATAACTTTCTAAGAGAAAGGAAAGAACCAAAATGTTTAAATAAAATTATCAAAATAACAACCTGTATATCTAATATAAAGATACAAATTTAAAAATTAAATATAATATATTAAGACCATTCAAATAATGAATAAGAAAATGCTATATGTAAAGACCATGCTAACACTGTGAGTAACCAGAAGAAAGTATAAAGAGAATTCAGATGTAGAAGAAAAAGAGTTACACTATGACCAGTAACAAGAATTATAAATAATAAAGGTTTTCAACCATAATTAAAATAAATATATCAGACAAGTTAAGAGTTTAGAAATATATATATATAATGAGTATAATAATAATTATGAAGATTTATTAAGATAGAAAATGTGAGATAATCTGAGAAACTACGAAGTGAAGAATCCAAAGATATTTTTATTAGTCGAAAATGAGACTACTTTTTATTTATTTATTCGATGACTGACTGCAGATAATTCCAGCAGCATTATGTTTTTTGAGCAGAGATGAATATGCCTCTGTACTCAATTTGTAGAAGTGGTGTATGGCCAGCAGAGATTGTGTAGCGTACAGTGCCCCTCTGATCTGCCCCAGGCCACATGATAGGGAATGTTAGGGAATTAATATCCCAAGGATGCAACACGAAGTTTATAAAGAAAGAAAATGTAATACAATAATAATAATATCTCAGAAGACACTAACTATCCGAAAAGGATCAGTAGTAAAATAAGTAACTATATATATATATATAAAATTAATTAAACTCTAATATAAAAAGTCGATATAAAAATGGGGAAGAAAATGAAATATAAGAAATGATGAAATTATCATAAGAAATTATTTCATCCATAAACATGTCTGAAATAATTACTTCTGGAGGAGAGCAATCTGTAACGTGACAGATGTATGCATAATATTGAATGGCATTTGATCATTAGAATAATAAAATTATAACATTTAAATCTGGAAGAAAGCATTAAGTTTAATAAATAAAAAATTAATTCATAGCAACTGTGGAAAGCAATCATTATTATTTAAAAAATACAAGTTCAAATAAAATGAGTTACTAGTGATGAGCCATCCAAAACCAGTCTAATAACCCAAGGTTTTCAAATTATAACCCAGGAAGGTAAAAAGTAAATAACAAAGCAACACAGAATATGACCAAACCCACAACGAGGAAATATAAATGGAAAAGAAACCTTGAATAATCCAAGATCAACCAATACAAGTGATGTATTTCTAAAATGACGAAGAAGATGAAGAAATCCCAAGAAACCCGATGGCATCAAGAAGAAGATGGAGAAAATACCAGTCCCAGAAGACGGAAGAAAAGAAAACAGAAGATAGAAGAAGAAGGCAGCATCCTGAGGAAGATGTCATGCTCTTATAAAAGACACCCAAATCCCCATATCCCCAAAATAAATAGTATAATACCAGTAAAAGTATAACGAAATAGTAACAACATGTATAAAAAAAATTGTGAGAGAGAAGTGTGTAAAGTAAGAGTTGCCAGTGAACCAAGATGAAACAATAATATAGTACCCAAGGAACAAATCTCCATTGTAAAACACTAACCAATTTATTATGTTAATAAGACTACACGACCATTTAGAAATAACATAAAATAAAAGTGTAAAGTGAACCAGTGCTAGTTTGGGTATTATAGAAAATAAACCTTGTGTTTCATTCTTGGGAATCACAAACATTGAATACAATGAAATATGCAACTTTCAGTGACTTAAAATGTGTACTATGTGAATATGTTACTTTGAATAGTAACAAGATATAAATCTGTTTAAAGTGACATTTTGTTTTATATAATGAAAAAAAAACAGATTTAATTATACTAATGACAGGGTACAATTCCCCAAATACAATATTTAAAAGACAGTGTAAAAAACTGTATAATCCAACTTAGTATAGTAGTTAGCAAATAAGAATATAGATATAAGGTTTTTGTAAATATAGGATAAGGATGTTAAAAATGTATTAGATATAAGGTCATTTATTTAAATTTACAACAACTAACATCAGGACTGTAAACATAATTATTACTTGTGTTAATAGTAAGAAGTAATTAAGATGTTAGTTGGTAAAAAACTTTTTTTTTGTGAACAATATTTCAATGTTAGAAATAATTATTTGATTGTAAAACATGTCTGAAGTTTGAAGACAACCATTTATTTGAAAATATTCCTTATTTGTTTAACTATTCATGGTATTGTAACCAATACTAATTATTGTTGTGTTATTTAAAAAAATGTTTAGTTTATAATACCATATTTAAAAGTCAGAGAGGGTATCACACATCATTTATTGTTTGTAAAAATATTTTGTAAGGAAAAATTGTTGAAAAATCTAGGCCAAAGAATGAAAATCAAACTTCATCAAAACAGAGAAATTACTCATTTAAATGCAATTAAACAAAAGGGATTTAGACAAAATAAACCTGAGATGAAGCCATATAATTGCACATACCATTTAGAAAGATTTTATAAAATTATATTCAGACTTATAAATAAAAATAAAAATGACAAATCTCAGAAATTTGGAGAGGGGAGTCATATATTCCAAAATAATATTTTAGAATTTAACCAATTCAATTAATTACAAGAAAATAAGGGAATATAAACCTTTTAATACAATATAAGATTATTAATAATAAATATAACTGAAAAAATGGCTGAATTTGCATAATGACAGGAAGTTAATTTTAGTTTTTTCACTAAATACAAAATGAAAGTAAAATTACTAATTTTGGACAGAAAACATTATAAAACGGCATTATTCCGTCTTAAAATACGCCGAATGAACTGAAGGATTAATTTAAATTGCATCTAGCAAATAAAATTGATAAATAACCAAAGTTTAGCCAGTTATATAGTGTATTGGAAATATGTACAGGATGCAAAATTATATTTGAACAATGCTAAGAATAATATTATATTGGCTAAGAGTTTAGTCGAAACTGGAGGAAATAAGATAGTTGATTATTGGTAATTGTACGGTGAACTTGACAAGCGGTTTATAACCGAGCTAACCTAACTAGAAACGGTATTGGCGAGTAAGTGAACGGTACGTTTTTGTGAAATCGCGAGTGGCGTATAAAATCATTCTGGAACGTCCACATAGTAACAAAATCAATATATAAAGACTAAATAACACTGGACAGCACATAACTACACCGAAAAACACTATAAAACACAAGAAAACAGTATACCACATAACCATATACTAGTATCGGAATCATAAAAAGTGAACGAACTTATAACTACACAGATATACAAAAGACAACACGGAAACTTCACTTAAGACACTACACAACATCAAAAAGGAGATTTGCAGACACCAGGACGTAAATACTACCAGAAAATATCTTATTTGGAACATCGCCGATTCGGGTGACATTTTGACCGACTTGACGGCAGCCATTTTCCTTCGACGTGTGCAACGCCTCCTTGTTTCCCGTCAGCTGTGTTGGTGACAACAAATTATATTATTTCAATTTTATTATTCAATGTGTGTATCTAGTATTAGTAATTAACTTGTTGTAACGTTATACTTTTTAAATATTGGCCCGATTTCTCTGACTTTGATAATAATTAGCTGTTTAAAGAACCTTGTTGAATTTTATATACCAAACCTTGTAACTGTTTCGATACCCTGAGAGTCGACATTATAATCGAAAAGAGTCTATATTTCAATTATTTAATAAAACATTAATACTTTTGACCACAAAATAGTTCTTTCTTTCATTTATATTACGAATTACTATTAATATAATTTTAAATAATAAACTACTAGGATTTTACCACATACAAGGGAAGATAACCTACAAAACGAAAAAGTAAACAAGTATCGATTATCCTGGAGACAATCTTATGAGTGGTTGTAGTTTATTTGGAAAATACAAAAACATCAATAAAATTTCTTAGGGGAGTGATATACATTTTAAAACTTCACAGCACACTATTAATTAATTGATTCTAATTAATTAATTAATAAAAAGAAAATTTTTTTTAATTATAATTTTATAAAAAACACAATTTTTTTTTATTTTTCTTCAACAAGCAACAATTTTTGTTTTAAAACTTTTGGTGAAACTACACATATATTTCTTCAACAGCATAACACTATTTAACAGGTCTTGCTACATTTGGGACTCGATCAACTGGGAAACTGACGAAGTGTTTCAGACCAGTAAGACGTCGAGAGCCACACCAATTATTAAACACCAGTATTCATCTAACGGAGTAACAGAGTTTAGTTACAATATATATATCAACAAAACACAGGATGATGATCTATGAATAAGAATATCAGAGCATGGATGACGGACATTAACATGTTTTAATTGATTTGTGCAATTTTTGTCAATTAGCTATAAGTTTTGTATTTAGTGATGGATAAGGACTTATGTTATACCAAATTCTTGCTCTATAATTAAGGACTTTGTAAATTTTTGCTCTATATTGTCATGTACTTTGTTTGTGAATACGTGCGCGCGTTCGCGTGTGTTGAACCTTTGTTGTTATATCTTCCGCGTTAATTAACATATCGGCTTGAAACTTGGACAGTGAATTATTTATGAAAATAGCTACATTTTCTATACACTCTGATGTTCTCAGCTATTTTTTAAATGCGGTTTTTAGTAATTGAAAACTCAACTTTTTACGCTTATGTATTGAAGAGTAATAAAATTTCTAGATAAAATCTATGCAGGCTCTCGCAGATTTATACAAAGATTCGCCTGCAACCCGTCTATATTTCGTTCAGTCTACCACGTAGACAGTCGATTGACAAATCAGATGCCCCTAATTTCAGTCAGATCCGTCCGTTGTCAGGTGTACTTTAGGCAGTTCATCCGAAGCCGTTGCTTAGGGAACGTGTGCTCTTCGTCAAGAGTTTTTCTTGTTCGAACTGGTTAATCTGACGTAACTCTAAGCCTTGGAACTCTTTTCGAGTTGTTCAATTAGAACCAAGCGAGTGAATTACATCATATCTAGTATATTATATTGAGTGCTATTCCGTGTTCGTAGAAGATTCCCGCTTAGGGAGATTTATCTACCGGGGTATTTGTAAGCAGGGAGTATGTATAATTTGTTGAATATTTTCTGTAAGCAGATATTTGAACAGTATTCGTAATTTAGTTTACTTGGAGGTTTGAATTATTATTTGTGCTTGTATTAGGTTAAGTTCCGTGAACATTTGATTACGATACTAGACTGTGACGTTATACAACATTTAAATTGAACATTAATAATATAATAATAAGAGTTAATAATAGTGCCGTTTACGTTAAATAAGGACTATAATATTTGTTTGAATATATAAAACAACTATAAATATAGTTGAATCACTTGAATTACAAACTACGTTAGCTGCATTATTAGCCAATATACAGAAAATGTCAGAAGAAAATAAAGCTAATATGCAGAAACTGCCAGAAGAAATTAAAGCTAGTAAAGAGGAAGCATTAAAACAGAATAAGTCAATACAGTCACTACATGACGAGAATAAGAAAATTTATACCGCTGTGCATGATCAAGCTAAACAAAATAAACAACTTTTAGAATCGACAGAGAAGCGTATCTGAGAGAATGTCGAGTTAATTCGTACTAACATTGAGCTAACACTAGAAGCTAATAATTCACGTCTTAGCGGCTGTGAAGCTAAGATCAAGGTCATAGAAGAAAGAATGGTAAACCGTTCATCGACGGTAAATGAACTGGTAGCTGAGCAGGAAAGCGGATACAGGAATTAAAACAACAGCTGACCCGACTCCAAAGTACCTCGACACCAGCGAACCAGACCACATATATTTATAAAAATGATGATGAACTAAATTCGAAAGTAAAATTCTATGGTAAAGAGATGGAAAATCCACTCCACTTTCTCAAAACTTGCGAGAGAGATATGGACGCGATAGGTGACATCCTAAGCGAAATGGACAAAATAAACTGGATGGTGAGATGATTAAAAGGTACCGCGGCTGAATGGTTCACCGTCATACAGAACAAGGTATGTACGTATGAAGATCTGGTGCGGCAATTTGGGGTAGGTACTGGAACAGCGAAATACAAAGAAAGATCCGTGTGCAGCTGGAATTTAGTAAATATTCGAGTTTGAGAGTTTGAAAAGAAAGCTATTTAATCCAGTTGATATCTCAAGCCAAGTATCTGGAACCTGAAGTGACACAAGCAGAAATGGTAAGTAAGTTAGCTCACCATTGGGAGAGAGAGAGAGAGAGAGGGAGATAGCAGAGCGGCGGTCAGTGCAGAGAGAGAGAAGCCAGTGGAGCAGCGAGTGACGTCACGCCGAGTATAAGGAATTTTACGTATCAAGTAAACCATCCAAACTGAACTATATAAACTCTTTTATAAATAATAAAAACTATACATGACATTGTTTAAATTTAAATATATCATATAAACATTATTTACTTGTGTGCTGAATAAATAATTTTTCTACACCTCCAATATAGACTTGTTCATAATTTATACACACACAACTATCCTATGCGATAGTATTTATTTGTATCGTCGCAACATATATATATATATATATGCATTCTTTATTAGCACAGTTTATTATTTGATTAAAATTATCATAGGAATAAATTATAACGAAGCAACTAGGAGTACAAAAAATATTAATCATGAGAAGAAACTATTTAAGCGAAAACTTGTTAATGCGTTCACAATGGAAATTTATTTCCTTATTTACTTATTATACAGTAAATAATAAATATTATGAGTAAATAATGTTGCTATAGATTGAAAAACTGTTGTTAGTGGAAATCGGTCATAAGACAAATGAACTGAGCCTATACCTTATATCTGTTTGATGAACCTGCTTCATTTGCTTTGTTGCCATATCAGTGTTTCTTTGCAGGTGACCCAGATCATGCACATTTTGTGCTGTCGTGAAGTCTCGGATCTCTTCAGAGTTATAAACGTGATAGGTGACCATAAGTATAACCTTTCCTTTAGAAATGTATTTCTGACTTTAGAAAATATTGCTTGGCATATCAGCTAATGGAGAACATATTTTACAGTTCACATTCAGAAGGTATACACAGAGTGTATAAACGGTAAATTAACGAATTATTAAGGCTCTGTGTGTGTACGTGTGTGACTGTGCGAGATTAAGTAGGTGGGGTTGCTTGTACGTATTTGGATGTACGTTACATTTTATATTTGTTCGCAAACATAACATAAGATAAGCACACAAGCATACAAAAAAAAATAACGATTCACTACAAATTAAGAGACATGCACGCATTAAATAGTACACTTGTTTATTAAAATGAAATTGGTGGACCGTATAAGTACGGTGGCACCGTATAAGTTACCCAACGACATTGACTAATCTTTGACTTGTGACAAAGATAAATTGTATACATTTTGTTACTTAATATTATATAAGAAACGTGATTAAAATGACTTTGTATAATGTAAAGCTAAGAAAAAATAATAATACGAATTTTTCCCTTTTTTTTATTGAACAAGTTATTCAATTGCACATAGTATCATAGCTGTGTGAGTGGGTGGTGGTCGTGTATACCTTGTGTAGGCTTATACATTGTATTATTCTAGAAGGAAATTTACTTTAAAAAACTAAATCTTTCAGCATAAAAAATACAATTTTAAAGTAAATTATGATAATTTCACCATATTGCTGGTGCCGTCCTAATGTCTGGAAAAAATTCCACTAATTGCAGATAGAGTATTAACATTATTTATACTAACTGCTTTAATGTGAAGCTCTTTTATAATATATCTATCTTAACAAAATTTGAATCCCTGACTATGTTCGGTAGGTAGGATCTCATTAGGTTAAGAGTTATTGTTAAAATGTTTTCTCATTTTAAAATGTTGCAAAATAAATCGCATAATATTCCTATTGCTTAATTTGTTATTTCTCGGAAACATGTAACCATTGTGATGGCAACTTTAGAGTAAATAATTTTTTTAATCCTTCAGAGAATTAAGTTATGGAAAAAGAAATAAATTTTTTTACAACATTATTTGCTTCCTTTACGATGGTATAAGAAGATGAGGAATTTATAACTGTATTTTCCTGAATTTTTTAATTCCTTCTACGTTTGAACAAAATGAATAAAAAAAAAACTTATATGGATGTTTGGTAAGGCAGGCTATAGTCATATTTACAATAAGATTAAAGCTTTTCTAATGATTGACGCTATCACAGTTCTACATTAAATAATTGTAAATTATTTGAACTCTTAATAAATATTTCTAACTGACTGTGTTTCACGTTGCCTATGTTAATTTGATAGATTAGTCATAGATCTTATTTCTCTTATCTTATTAATATAGTTAAAACAAGCCAAAACGAGACGGAGCGATAAAACCATACAAAAAAAGATAATAGCCTAAAACATAACTGAAAATTAAATTTTTATTGTTTCGCGTGAGGATAACATGAGATTTATTTGTCAAGTAAGTGAAACTATTTAACCGTTTCAAGATTTGTAAGTTGCTTTCATTACGTTGCGAAGTTGAGGGGTTCCGTCCGTCCTGTAAACAATGACTTCAGAAGTTGCATGACAACTTAGAAGTTACAAGTAAATAATTGCCAAGCGAAGCGAGTTCTCAGTTTTGACTTGACCGTTTGGCATTTGTCTGCCTATCTATCCGCACGTCTGTCTATCTGCTATCTACCTTTTCTATTTGGGGTATATCTCACGATAACTATTGAACGCATCAACCGATTTTCGAAAAATTGGGCATGCATGTTTATACATTCACCCTACGGGAACGTATTGTTTTTGAGATTGATTTCTCAAAAATAAGGAGGGGAGGCATTAATGTTGGAGGTGAAAAAAAAGAAAAGGCTGATGTAGAGTAAACAAATTAAAGGTGATTTAAATTAAAATCTGAATACAGTACTAGTTTTTGAAAATTTCAAACTTTTGAACGTCAGGATCTAAAAAAGTGGGTGAAAATTTTAATAAAATTGCAAAAGTACATGACAGGTTTCAAATTAAATAAAATTGTAGCTAATATCTAAATGTAGTGTCAAGTTTAGGAAGTTTCAAAATTTTGTGATACCAGTGCCCAAAAAAGGAGATAAAAAATTTGAAAAAATTCTTAAAATCCAGCAGTGTGTCAGGCTAAAAGGAACTGTAACCCAAATCTGAATGTTAAGTGTTTACTGTATGATTGTGATGTAGGCTACTTTGTTCAAGATAGTGAGCGAGTTCTGCAGGACAGGGAGGATATTAGTATAGTCAAGTGGCAACCGATCTAGTGGTTTGGTGCACTGTTGGCGATGGGTAAGTTGATGCATGTTTATTGTAGAAGTATTTCTAACAATTATATACACGCATTGCTTCTTGAAATCTTTGAAATACATTTTTCATCCATTCCTTGTCTTCTTAAGACTTTACATAACTTTATGATAAAATTGTTATACCTTATGAAGTACTCTACAAATTTAATTTTCCTAAATTACATTGCTTGTAAGAATTTATGTTGAGTATAAATTAATTTTGCCCTCTAGTCCAACTAGCTCTTGTCATTTTTTGCTATTTTTACTTTTTGTTTTAAAATAGGCGTATTTCTAGGTTTCTAACGTTCAAACTCCTACAACAACCTACCCTATACTAACGATTTTGCAGGTGCTTTTACTACTTCCATGTTGGTGTATTTAAGTGTATACACATTTTGGTACTTGAATCTTTTTTTAACGAGTTATTTTTAATTTCCGTTTTACTGAATATCTGACGTCTTCAGTAATTCTTCTTCTTAGGTAAGCGAACTGTTTTTCTTATTTCATTTCATTTATTACGTAAGACAAACTTAGTTCTTATTCTACTTCTGTTCTCCTTACATCTCAGCGCACTTTATTTTCACTTTTAATTTTATGAGTTTGAAAATTAAAAAAAAAAAAAACACTTCCAGCATCAGTTTCTTCTTTCACAGAATTTGAGACAATTACAATGTTGCCTGCAAACCTAATAGTGCGTGTTCTTCTAGCATTGACCATGATTCCACTTGTGTTTACTCTTATGATTGTATTAGCCGTCTTGGTGTTTGCATTAAACAAATACGGAGAGAGGAACCATCTATAGCTTACTCGTCGCCTGACCCTTGCCTCTTTTTCTTTCCAATATACATTTACTTTTGTAATTTGACTTTGATAGGGCAGAAAACTTACTCTTCTGCCCTTACATTCAATATTTTCCTCATAGTTCTACATAGTTCGCAATAAGATGTAGATCTTTTTTTCCAAGTAAGATGTTTTCTAGTCATTTCCATTTTTCTTTACAGGCCAGAATTATTTTGCTGGTGACAAGTTATATGTAATATAAATAGTGATAAATGATATAAACCCAGACTGTTTCTCTCAGTCTACTTGTTAACTTTTTCATATTATCTGCGTCTTAAAATGTGAATAAGTGTAATTTATGCATGTTATATTTCCGTGTTTCCATAACTGTCGAATTACGCAGCCTTTTCTGTTTCTGGAATGGTGTAATTTTTGTTTTTCTTGAAACCATATTGTTTTTGCTTACACCCGAATGTCTTCGTGAGTATCGAAGCCCTGCCGCTCATCAAGCCATTCATGATCAGGACAAACGGTAACGACTCAGTCGCGAGACACCTCGCAAGTCTGTCCGCAAATCATGAAGTTCAATTTTAGTCTATATGATTAACGTAAACGTATGTTTGACTGCATGGGAGTCGAATCCAATTGAACCCCTATGTGGTATAACCCGCGTCTATAAGTTGCCGAGCCCCCTCAGAGCTCAAGGTCAGATGTAAAGATCACTGTGACACGATAGACACAACGCTTTCCAAAATATTATCAATAAAAGTCTTCATGTAAGTGTTTGCACTTATATTTTTTCCATAAACTATAACAACTTTTGTACTTTACGCGTTATCTTTCGACTGCTAATGGTCCCTAGTAGTACAAGTGAAATGTTTACTGCATTGCAGCGTCAATAAACAACAGCTTGTAAAAACTTCAATATTGAGATCATTAAATATAATTAACCTTTATTCCCCGCCTATCCTCCCGTGTTAGTGATCTCCGGCTTTTTAACAGCCGTGTGGCCATGTTATCGCGTCCTAATCTTATGTAAGTAACCCCATGTACATGTCATAAATATTTTGAATTTTTTATTTTATAGAATTATCTTAAATTTACTTATACATTGATTGATAATTTTTAATACATTAAAAATACTTTATTTAGAAGTCTTAATATAATTACGTAATATAAAATTACAGAGGCGCCCTTTAACTTTATGGATGGAAGGCTATCATACAAAAGGAAAGGACGTATCACAAAGAATGATTACAATGCATAGAATATTTAATATTAAACAAAGATTGAAACGACTAGTCGGATAAAAGTACAACTGTTATTTAGGAGTACTCCTGTATCATTGTGAATTTGTTACATGGCACCAAGTTAAAAGTAATTTTATCGAAAGCATGAAAAACTGCACAAAATTTAATTCCGACAAAAACTCAGACTTGTTTGTTCACGAAGCGTATTTATTATTCATCCGGTAGGAAATGTAGACAGAAACATGGCAGGTGTCACATTGATAGCCGTACGTGTAATGGATTAATTGATACCGGACTGTGTGTCACGACTTAAGCTAGTTATTGGTGGAAACGCGATCCTTCGTTCAAAGCAGTGACATGTCATTCATCAACAGTATACACTCACCAACAATATACTGAGTTACATCTTCGATGGAAACATTTTACATATGCATATGATATCTACGTTTTTACGTACACATATGAAAGGGTGTGTGTGTGTGTGTTTACTTTTTGTACTGCTGAAAAATCCATAAATCTATTAGTACAAACTTACTGATACGTCGATAAAAATTTGTAAAATGATGACTACGCAATTTATGTTCTATATGGCCATATTTGTAATTTCATGAACATGTCATTAACACTTGTTACGTGCACAAAATAAGTGAAAATTATTTAAATTGTGAAACACTACTTGTCCTAATGCCGTAAACAATATAATTTAAAAAATAAAACACATCATTGTACACAGTGCAACCGAAAAAATTGTATCTTACTTAATTTGAATAAAAAACACATCAACGTTATTACTTAACGTTAACTCCCGTTATAATTTTGCCACACGTTGGATGCGACAATTTTTATTACTAAACTCGTATATGCTTATTTAATTTACCTTGGATAATAATTCGCCCTCTTATTTTTTATTGTGAAGTTGTAATAAAAGGTCGTTGATGCCATGAAGAAAACCTTTTGCTCTAAGTGTATTAGTTGTTTTGTGAAGTGATTTCACATATAATTTTAATGACTGAATTATTCTGCCTTGTTTAATAATTAGGATTGACTTATTTTAATTCGTCAGATAATCTGTTCGAAATTAAATTGAATGTAGCGGTCGAGTTGTTCTAAACTATTCTCAACGTCCACTTTCGATATTAGGCTTAACCCTATTCGTTGAGGTTAATCTTGGTTTTGTAGTTTCTATGGTTCCAACGAATCCTCGACATCTTCTTAATCTTCGTAAGTATAAAATAAATATTGATTATATCTTACCTTCAGGAAATAAGACCGCATGGATATGATTTATTAATATTATCGTTTAATCTTTGCAATTTAATTCAAGTTGATGGAATTTTGCATTCGATATACACGCTAGTAATAATCGATATGTATCTCAGGGTTGAATAGTAAAAATGGATTAAACATATAACGTGGGAATTCTTTTGGCTGCTACGAAAGGTTCCATTAATTATGAACAAACAATATAGAGTACATTACAAATAATTCTAATACTTATAATCTAATGTGAGAGTTACATAAAGTATTCAGACCAACAAAAATGTCTGGCGATATTTAGCTCGCTATGGGCAGAGCATGCTGGTCCTAGAATGACGTCACCATCATGGCCGCCTTCGTCCGTCTCTGATAATGCATGAAGTTTTGTACCAATGTATTTTAAATAAATGTGTTCCTTGTACTCACTGATTCTTATATAATGTGTTTCACTTTATGAAATGTCCACTAGTGATTATTTGTGGTGTGAGTTATTGAGGTGACTAGTGATTGTTCGTGTTGGGTTAATAATTTTGTCAATTAGAATAATGGTACTATACGTTACACTTATACGTGGAATTTAACTGTGCGTCTTCTTGTTAATCGCTTGATTTTTCTTACTGGTGTTCGTTCGTTTTTATGATGTGAATTTAGTTCATAATTTCGGTATCTTCTATTTTGGTTATAATTTTTTCTTCCAAATCGGTTCCTGGGTTTTATAATTTTGTTACATAATCATTCTGTGAGCACTATTCAACTGTCTTCAACCATAGTTAACAATCAAGTGTAAGTTCTTCTTTTTGTCATCGAACTGACCAAAATTTCTTAAATTCTGATTGGCCCCTTATGCACAGTTCAAGTGTTACATGACCAATACCCCTTAATTACTTTGTATTTTACAATTTGCCTTTAGCTTATTATTTATATACTAATGGTTCATACAATGTTTATATAGTTGTTAATTATAAAATTATAAATAATTTGGTACTAAACATGTCTTGGTTTAGTCCTGTAAAATCTTAGTATTTAGTGAATTTTCCAGATATCTGATGAAACAATTTATAATGGTTGATGGTAGTTATACTTTGACCCCTTGAGATACATTAATTTAAATTAATTAGATGGTAACATAAAACTCTTATAATATATAACAAAACTCTTAATAATACTACTTAGTTTAATAATTTTAATTTATGCACACTGTTTAACAATTGTCTGTATGATAAATCATTCATCACTACTGTTAATGATAACTGAACACTTTTTTATAAATAATAGTACACTATTTAACTATGGTTTATGTATCTATTATTATTATGCCACTTTTTCTGTGTTTATCACCACTTTTATCACTGTAAGGGGTTGTGTCCCTTTTTCTCTCTTTGTTTAATACAATTTGGTTTAATAAAGTTAATACAATTTTGCTTTATTGAATTTGTACTCTTTATTGGATCTGTTCAGGTTACTCATTGCAAGTTATTTAACAGGCAGGGTTCTTTATTTTAAATTTGGTTTGGTTACTGCCCTATTCTACTGGGTAATGTGTGGCTGGGTCTTGATAGTAGTAATTATGTCAAAGGTTGATTTTGTTGGTCATATTTGGTTCCTTACTGATCTTCAAAATTTGATATGTTCTGTTAACTAGTTATTGAGCATTGTTTTGAGTTCCATTCCTGGATAAGGTTTCACTATTGTCATTATAATTATTTTTTACAGTGTTCTGTTTCGTTACAACATATAACTACAAATTTGAGGTGACGTCAGCCATTTGGTTATTGTGAAAATTATTGAAACTAATGATAGTTTATAATGTTCAGTTTTCATTAGTAGTAAATAAATTTACATTATAATAAAATGTTTTATGTTAATTTAAATAGTTGTAAAAGAGTAGTAATGTATTTGTAGTATTTATAGGCTACTATGAATAGTAGTACGGTATTTAATTGTTTGTAGAAGTAAATCTCACTAGTACTTGCCCTGAGTTCGAGAATATTGTATATCATCCAAGAAATAATAAAAATTTAATTTAAATGAGCACAATTTGTTTTAATAGTAGTAAGTACCAACACACACACACACACACACACACACACACACACACACACACACACACACACACACACACACACACACACAAAATCGATTTGTATAGGCCTATCGATTAAAAATTAATTTAATGGTAGTCATCTCTGTTTATTTAATAAATGGTTTTGTCCGGTTCAATCAAAATTTGGTTTCTTATTTATCTGAATTTTATATTAATGTTATTCATAAATAATGAATAAGTTATTTTATTTTCAATAAAATAACGAGGTAAGCTTTCTATTATTCTTATAAAGACAAACAATTTCGAAATTAATTCAACAATCAAATTGCATAGATGGGAAAGATTACGAAAGGACCAGCGTAGGACAGTCAGTCTCGTTCAAACAGTTTTTTGGAATCGCTCTAAGGCAAGTGTGTGCAGCTGACACTACGGGCGTTGGAGATTTTCTACGGAATCGGGTGTGTGTAAATGGCTGTCTGCATTAATGAGCGTCTGTACGCTGAGGACCCGTAGGCAATACTGTTGGCACTTTTATTTCATATCCGTTATCTTTTACTATTTTTTAATACTATTTCTGTCTTTCTCCCGTTCTGTTTCGTTTAGCGGTATCACGAAGGATATGTAGTTAACTTCAGTTTTGGACCAGAATGTAGGCATAAATGAACTAAATTAATAAGACTTTAGTGCAAATAAAAATTAAATCAATTTTGAATATTCAGTACTTAGAGAAATGCATTCTGGAACGCAATGAAAGATATTATGTAAAATTTAATAGTTGATAAGAAAATAATTTTGTGTGTGTGTGTGCGCGCGCGAGCGCGCGCTTAAAGTAGGTACGACACTATGACGACTATAAAATATATTGTAAATATTTTAAGTAAGATATCTCTAAGATCGTGCCTAACATAAACAGATACTTTAGAAAACGTTTATGAAATGATATAAAGTCAACTGTATTGTTACACGCTTCATTTAAAATTCTATAAGAGGCAAGAAAACATTTTGTAAAGAAAGCGCTTTCTATTGTTAATATTACGTTGAAGATATAAAAACAAGCAAACTCAACTACGCGATATTAAGTTTAAGAAATATATCAATATACTGCTATATAACAAATGCATAATTAGATGCATTATTACCATTGTAGTTATTATTATGAATATTATTACTGTTACTACTATATTTATGTTGACCAGTAGGGCCTTTCCCCCAGTGTGTTAAGTCAGCTTAACTGAGGAATTTCCAGAATTTCCAGCTTAGCTTACACAATTGGGTAACGATTCTACGCAGTCAGTCAGTGACAGTCTTCTTTCTGAGCAGAGCACTGCTATAAGGCACTGCTAAAAGCCACATGTTGTCTTCTGATTTTATCAGGTAAGTCGCGAGATCATTTTCTATCGAACCTCTGTCAGGTCGAGTTGCTATCAACTTGTTCTTGTTGCAGCCCAACGGCTAGAATTTATTTTACTTGTTAGGACACGTTTCTTTAGAGTTTAGTTTTTGACTAGAGTGTTCTTCCACTCGCTTAATTTTTCAGTTAACTGAAACTGAAACACAAATGAGTGGTTCTTCCTCTGATTTCAGTTTTAATGCTTAAGTACATCATTTACAAGCAATGTGCTTTCAAATGCACTGATTGATTGAAGAAGCCAATACTAAATAATGATGACACACCTGTACTTAGGTATGATAACAGAAGTTCCAAGATCGTTGAAACCAGAATCGAGGATCAGGAATTGTTTCCTACCTACGATGACATGATGACAAATTTGATGGGTCAGTTCTATTCTGTTGGAAAAACACAGACAATAGTTGATGAATTACTTGAACTGTGAGCTGCAATCCTGAAAGGAAGGAACCTTCAATTTTAGAGATGAAAACAAGACATTGAAAGCAACTATTGCCGAAGTAAGAGCTGGAATATCTCCAAATCAATCAGATCAAGAGCCCAGTCTGACTAAGAAGGCAAAACATCATTCATTTCTTCTTTTCCCTGCTGAAAATTATAAAAATCGTTATATCCAGCTGTTAAGGTTTAACTGGAGTAATGTTCTTCTGAACATACATCCTGCAGATGAATCATTTAATCTTGCAGGAATATAGGCTGAGTGCGACAATATTCCAACGAAAAGGCGTTATCAAAGTTTCCAAGACGAAAGTAAGAGAAACTGAGTTTTCTACTGAAAAAGAAAAAGAATGCACACAGGAGGTTTAAGAGTTTCGATACGAACAATGATTACCTACCTTTCTCCCATCCTAAAGGAAAGCTCAGAAGGGAACTGGATTGTTGTAGGAAGAAGTATACCCAGAAAGTTGTAGGAGCTTTGTGGTCCAAACCTGCCAGTTTCTGGATGTTAATACACGAAAGATTACTACCGGCTGTTGTTGATAATTCGAGGACTATGTACAATTTTCGGGGACTACTTTGCGTCTGTTTATCAGAAGTCTGATCAAGACGACTTTGGATTTAATGTCTGTAGAATATGCATGGCTTTGGATATTAGCTGTTGTGACTCGTGCTCTAAAGAAGGACCCTAATATGCTATCTTATCTTAGGCTAATTTCTGATGTTGGTGTTACTCCTAAAATCTTTGAATAGATTACGTGTAAACAGATTTACAGAAGAGTTTGTCGACTTTTATCTCACCATCAACGTGGCTTTAGAGCGGGCGCTCTAAAGTTACCAACCTGGCGTCTTTTATGTCTGTCCTCGGTCAAGCAGTTGAGAATTGTGGCCAGGGTGATGTCATATACTTAGACTTTATGAAGATTTGTAATAAACTGCGCATACCTTTCTTACAAAGTTATCAAGAATTAGGGTGTCACCAGCGGTGCTTTCGAATGATGATTGGCGAGGGGGACAGGGTAGTTCCGAATTTCCAGTTTAGGGTCTCTCTTTATTCTGGTCTTTAAAAATGACGTAGCATCGATTATAAATTGATAGTTTATAGTTGGTCACGCATGTTCATGTAGTCCGATTATAGGTGTATTGTCATTGCTAACCTATGATGGCAGCAGCCTCGACTGGTGCTATATTAACGCAAGCTAATTTTGTACTCCAGCTAAAACTGAAATTCTCTGACTTGTCTTGCTTTGACGAGCCGAATTCGTTTCGCAATTAGATTAGTTATGTAAATTCATGTCTCAATTTTCATATCACAATCTCTTCAATAATTGACTCTAGAATCCCTCAGAGTTAATATTTGTAACAAGTATGATGTACCAAGTTTGGAGAGCAACCTTCTGTTACACTTGTTCCCCTGTTCCTGTACTGGGTGTCTATCTGTCCCACAAGTGGGCGGATGGCCAGTTGAGTGGAAGCCCTGCACAAAAGATATTATTATTATTATATAAAAAGTAAATAATCACTGTATTCACAGTGTCGTATTTAACTTTACAGCACTCGAAAGAACACGTATGCTACGTATAATATTTATCTCATGATATGTCTTGGGAGATTAAGTGGCTCCTGTTAACTAATCTCTTTTGTCGAACATACACTTGAGTCAACAAATTTTCTTTTTAGATAGTTCACTACAATAACTTGTAAACGTTAATATGAAGATACCGGATTTTAACACATATGATATAATATATGTAAACACATCAAATTCTTCTTCTATCGATTTTGGCTATCTAAAGACCGCGTAAAATAACCCAGTAGTACATTCATTATCCCAATTTTTGCTTTTCACTCCTTTTCTTGCTCTCCAATAACACTTTATTCTATCTCCTTGCTTTTCCTTCTCTCTTCCTTCCAAATGTTATTTATTTTCTTCTTCTCTTTCTCTTGAAACCCCATAAAAGTTTGTGTCAGTTCTCTAAAAGTCCTATTCTGTATATTCTGTGTAATCCCCATCTATTTTATGTTCTTCTTCATCTCTTGTACCCAATGGTTGCCATTCTTATTTTTGAGAACGTGGTTGAAAATACTTTTTGTGAGTCTGCTGATATCTTTTCTCAATATGTGGCCGAAGAACCTAACTCTCCTCCTCTGTATTGTATCTGATATTCTTTCGCTTCCTTCATTCTTGTAGAGGCTTTCATTCATCCTGTGTCTAAACTCATTCTTGTTTCTTTTCAGTGGTCCCCAGATTTTTCGAAAAATTCGCTTCTTTCTTTTATATCTCTTCTATTTCTCCTGATTTCATGGGGAACATGGATTCTGAAGCGTAGAAACTTTCTGGTTTGATTACTGTGTTGTACTGTTTAATTTTAATTTTTCTTAAGAGATTTTTCTTATTGTATACGTCTTTAGATAGCTGGTATGCTACTTCCATTGCTTCCTTTCTTTGTTGCTCTTGATTTGTTTGTTTCCTTGACTTGAATTACTTTTTAAGTATTTAAATGTGTCAGCGTTGTTGACTCGGCACATTTATAAACCTATATTCAGTATAATTAGCAAAGGTCTCATTATGTGCTTTTGGAGGATCACATTCGAGATACACAAGGCGCAACGAAAGTTATTGTAATTAATTACATAAAATAATACTTATACAGAAGCAGGTTAGTATAACGTTCCCATATGTACATTTTAAACTTCATAATGCCATAAAATAACTATTACACTGTGAACCAAACTCGTGCGGACATATTTGTAGTAATTCATTGTATGAAAAAATGACAAAATAAAAATAATATATGAACATTTTGTAACACAGAATAATATTTCTTCTTCTATGTAATTATCCTTTTTGTTGAATATGTAGCCTTTCAGGTTAGGTAAATTGTTAAATGATAATTGAGTTGTGTATTCGTTTTGAGTTGTGTTTAAATTTATACCTGTACTTGTTAGGTAACTATATTGTCTCAATTTTTTGGTTATTTTTCATAATTAAAATAATTAATTTCTTGACTAATTAAAATTCTTTAATTTCGATTAATTACGTCCCTTTTTTATTTTAACTCATTTACCGATTTAGATAATTCAAATCGCACGTGGTACCCAAAAATTAGGTACTACCAACTTCCTCTTCTAATGTTTATGAAAACACTAATCTTCAGAAACTGACAAAAAAGTTAAGTATTAAAAATAATTATTCATACACAATTAACTCTCTTCAATATTCTTTTATTCCTTTTTTAAATTCGGTTCTTTTCTTCTTAAATTAAAATAAACAACCTTTTAATTAATTTGAATTGACCAGGCTTGTTACATTTTTAGCTCAGCGGTTGGTATATGATCTTCTTATTCAGGCCTAGTCTACTGGTTATGTTATTTAAATATAAACTCGGGTTCTTGTGACTACAATAATTAATTGCGAAAATGTCTTTTGCGAAGTACAAAACATCACAATACAAAGTTGACTATAATGTAACAAAATAATATCTTATATTAAAAATAACGAATAGTTCTGATGTGCCGAACAGTGTCTATTTTGAGGTTAACCTAGCCTTAATAGGTTATACTGCTTTAAACATTAAACACAAAGAAATAATAGTTGAAACGTGAAAAAATTACAGTAGTTTTAGTGTTTTTGTTCAGTGGTAGTGGAATAAATATTTCACAAGTGTATATAAAGTGTTACAGTTGTATTATTATAATTAGGTATAAGTCGTTTAAAATTTTATGTATTCACTATACTTTCCTTTACTTTGTACACACTATCTTATTCAATGTTAATATTATTAAATCACTATAACTTCTTTCTGATTGTATAAACAATTCACAATACTTTTCTCACTTTTTGGTTATGTTATGTTATTCTCTCTTCACCCAACCTAGCCGAGGTTCGATTCTGATGGTAGCTTCGTGGCTATAGGTGTCGCACAGGAGTCGTTCTTTACTGTACGAATTCTAACAATGGACTAACTCGTTTGGCGTCACTTTTTGGGTTGCTACACACAAAATGTGAAAAATTCCTATTGGTTGAAATCTTAATCATTGTTGTTGATGGCGTCTCTTTTCTGAGATCAAAATTACTAAAAATTCTTAAATTTAACCTCTTTTCCTATGTTCAATTGTAAAGATATTATTACCAATGAACTGCTTTTTTTCTCCTGATCATTTTAAGATCTCACAAGATATGTTTCTATACAGTAATTCCAAAAATAACAATTTTAAGATTTGGCCTATTCTAAAAAATTATGTTTAAAAGTTATCGTTTTGTTACATAACTAGTTTTCTTGGCTGCACATACGATTTTATGTTAATAATATGTCTTTTAATACTAGTGATTACAATTATGAACATTAACTTTTTATAAAAACATTGGTTTGTACAATAGGCATAATAATGTCTTGTGTACTTTGGACTATTATTTGTTTCTTACAATAAACTTTCTTAATTCTAATAGAAGTTAACCTTTATTCTTTATTAATTATAAACTACATGATCTAATACTAGACATCTCATAATCTAATATAACATTTATACATTGTAATGTCCCTGTCTACCTTCTAAAATAGATGTAGGTTTTTTCCCAAGTTAACATCTTGTTAATAACATTATTACTTGTACATTACAAACATTTCTGATTACTTATACCTTAATCTAATAAAATACACTATTTCTTAGTATATATGATATTGTCTAGCCCTTTTACCTACCCAGTAGATGTAGGTTTTGTGTAACATTAATCTCTTACTAACTACATTATTATCTTGTCCATAACAAACAATAGTTATTTCTTATTTCATAATCTACTAGTCAGTTTATTCGTTACACTTTCTATTACTAAATTATTTACATTACATTCTTCTTTACATCTTTAGCATTCTTTTAACATACAATAGTAATCCTTCTTTCCTACCACATATTATTCTAATTTTATACAAAAATAAAACCTTTATCACCCATTTATATCATAATAATCTCTATCTGAATTGTCTAGGGGCCTATCAATCACAGTCAGATATAATTACTTAATCTAGTTTTACAAATTTATCTTAGATTTTATTTAGGTTATGTTATATTGTATCCAGTTACTGGTTATCCAGCTAGGCTCTGCATTATAGGTTTTTACCTATTTTGTACGTTATTTCTTATGCAGTTTACTGGAATTGTTGTTATTAAGTTTAATATAGACATGTTTGATATTTTATTTTCTTATTTTACCTTACAATGGTCTTAAATTTACTTGGTAATACATCTATTTCATAACATAGGTTTACTACTTTATTACTGTTTTATATTTCAGTATATTTATATGACAATCTTTATGTTGAGGGAAACGTTACCTTACAATTTAGAAACACTTTAAAATCCGTATAAGGATGATTTTCTCACAAAGTTGATTAGTTACTGCGGTAGCTCATTCTCTGAAAATACATGCGCATTAACGTTTATTAGTAATTAAACATTAGAGCGATTAAAACCGATTAAAGTGAATAAAACACTAAAAACAATGTAAACAAACTTATACATGACAATGATATAAACCAATGATTTTTTTGTTTACATGAGCTCCCTAAACAAATAATAAATTTCAATTAATGATATAATACCAAGACTTTGCCAGCTAAATATCTGGCTACTGTAATTCACTAGGTGGGACGAATTACATTAGCTTTGTAATAACATCATAATTATGAGAAAACTACGGATCGTATTTTGAAAATTGTTGAAGCAAAATGTAAAACGTAGGCCTAATTCTTTATCTACAACTCCCGATGTGAGTTTTACTTGGCCAAAAATTAAAAAAATCCTCACTTACTGCTTTCTTAATGTCATACGCATAATTTTCACTTTCAGAGTTGCAAAAAATATCACGTTGTATGAAGATTACAGGAATTTTATTGTGTTGAGGTATACACCATTATAACCTACAGAACTTTCTTTTGAGTCCATATATGCATGCATTAACTTATTCTTTTGGCGTAGCGGTAATCAAGAGAGAAATGAGAAATACGGTACTTGTTTTCGTAGCGGTATTAAGAATTACGCTTTACGCTTTCTGCCCGTAAGAAATGGATAATAGGAGCTCGTTGTGCCAACCATACGTGAATTTCTGCATAGCTCCTTCCCAATTTGTGTAGCGGCACTAGAGATTGGCTGGGAGCATTATTTGGCGCAGCGCCCTTTTAAATAACATTTTAAATAAGGATGGGCCCCATAAATGATTTTTACGGTGCTTAGTAAATAGTTAATAAAATATAAATAAATAGCAATATATAGTAATAAATAATAAAATAAAATAGTAAACTGTTAATAAAATTTAAAACTCATTCGTGTGAAGTCCGGATGTTTGGTCGGTGTACACATTGCCAAATCTATTTTGTTACAAATAGTTCGTGTGAGAATGTGTACCATTTTTTCATCCAAATTTATTGTTTTAATATTAACATCCGCTCCTGTGCATACGCGTATGTTTTGCTGAATTATGTGAGGGGGTGGCCTAGAAAGCGTGAATGTTGCTTATGTGACTCATCACTGCCTCTATAACGTGAGCAGCATCATTCACCTTGCTCGAGCTAACAAGTGACATCCTGTCGTATTTGAGTAGACAGCTGAACATTATTATTTCGAGTGTTTTATGTTTGTTTCCTCTTTATATATTAGCCATTGTATTCTGAAGTGGAGTATTATGTTATTAAAAATTAAAACACAACTGTGTAGACATGAGGTTTTTCAACAGGATTTAAAAATCCTTAACGCGCTGGATTGTGACCAACATTGTACCAAGAGAAGAAAATGTTCTGAAGAAAAATCGAGAGTTACGTTTTAATTTTAAGAATAAATCATCTCAGTCAATTGAATGTTTGTTATGTTTTGTTATGTTGTGTTATGTTATGTTATGTTTACTTTTTATAGCAAGCAAAAAAAGAAAGCACCTTAACATTAACAACGAGAAAAATGTTTAAGCAGCTGTAAGTGGCTTCATTGTTGTAAAACATTTAATTTCGACCATAGACACCAACAATCGCCTACTATAGTAGAAATTCAAGTAACAAGTTACGACGAAGTTTCTTAAAGGGAGGGGGGGCTATATATTTTTTTAGGCGTGCTGACAGATCAAGCCACATGTAATATTCAAGACGACGGTGTAATTATAAAAATTGGTATGTTTGCGTGTACTACGAGGATCAGTTGAAAAGTTCGCGGGGCGACATCTATAGCTCAATGGTAGAACTATCATTTTTCGTGTGCTACAAGACGTATATTTCACGTGAACACCTGTTAATTTCCAGATATATCTGTCAATTTATTCACTTATTACCAGCTGTCTGAAATATTCCTGTCACGCGTGTTTTCAAAATGTACAAAATGAAACATCGTGTTGTGATGAATTCTCTGTTAAAAACGTTTTAGCGCCAATGGAAAAATCAAAACGAAATTGTAAATGTGTTAGGAGATGCTACGCCTTGAGAAACAACGGTAAGTGGGGCACACTCGAGTTTAAACGTGGTCGTACAATCATTGAAGACTATCCCAGCAGTGGACGTCCAAAAAGTTCAACAAAAAATGCCATTATTGAACAAAAATCATAGGATGTTGGAAGACCGCAGATTGAGGAGTGGATGACGTTGTTGAAATAATAGGCATCTCATATGAGCGTGTGCATGACACTTTAACTCAAGAAATTGCTGTGAAAAAGCGCTATGCAAAGTGGCTGCCGCATATGGAGTTCTTGCCTTTTTTGGGCGTCCAGTGCAACCACGTTTTCATTGCCCGTACAACCACGTTTAAACTCAAGTGCCTACTTAGAAACCGTTGGTTTTGAAGTCGCCGCACCTCCTGACACATTTACAATTTCGTTTTGAATTTTCGTTGGCGCAAAACAATTTTTAACAAGGAATCACACCACGATGTTTGATTTTATCCGTTTTTTTTTAACACGCATGATACGTCAATTATAAACAGCATCTAAACAATAAACAACTTGATAGATAGATTTTGAAATTAACAGGAGTTCACATAAAATACAAAGCTTACAGTACACGAAAAATTTTAGTTTTATCGCTAAGTTACAGTTGTCGCTCCGCGAAGTTTTCAACTGATCTTCGTATTTCTTATTAAAAAAATAAAAGGGACTTGTAAGATGACACTCCTCACTCCAAGCGTCAGTATAAGAATGTAAAACACAATATATTATTAACGTGAAAAACATCTCGTATTTGTGAATTCTATACTTTGCATACATTGTACATACATTCTGTGAATTCTGTACAGTGTCCATGGAAACTACACACACAAACACACGCGGCGGGCGCGCGCGAATTAAATAGTTTTCTGCTGTATTACCAAACGGAGAAATGTTTAAAAGTAACTAGATATATCACAGTTCAACAGGGATATATCTATCGTTAGCCAAGGGAAACATTCTTTTCGAAAGGAAACAATCAATAATTGAAATCGTGCTTTACCGTTAGTAAAAAAATACCATGAACAGTCCGCGAATATTTAAATTTTTATTCAAGAAATAAATTTACGATTCTTATATGGTACACATTTACGTGGTGGAGTGTCTCAGCACATTGATAAATGCAGAAACAAGAACAAAGATGCTCTGTTTTAAAATTCTTTGCGAATCCATAGTTACTAATTCATAAGTAACCAAGTGTTTAAACAGACTATGATATAAGTAACTCGCCACTTCACACTGAAGTCGAATCAATTCCTTATGAATCCTATACAGACTACCTCAGAGACGTAGTAGCATTCATCGATATCATTCACCAGTTTGTTTTCAACCATAACCAATTTATCATGATCGTCGACCCCCGGGAACCTAGACAAGACCCTACTAAACTCCTAAGCTCGTTGTAAAAACTTAAGATAGTCGGGATAAATTGTCACAAATACAATTATGGCAATGGTTTGAAACCGGCAGAAATATACACTAATTAATCAAAATGAAGAATGAATATTCACCATCTTGCCGAGTACATTGCTCCACACTGATGAGCAGCTGAATCGTTGAATCTAATCGGCAGTATACACTAAAGTTACAAATTGTTGTGCCTTTTTCAAATCTGCACACATGTCTGCAACATATACGCATAGATTCGGATGTATTAAACAGAATAACGAATAAAAACACAGAGACGAGAAATAAAATGAAGTTATAATGGTGAAATTACGCTGTGAACTAGACGATGTTCTAGGAAAGACTTTATCCGGGATCCGGTTTTGGGCTATAAGAATACTAAACTGACTCTGATGGAAAACCAACTTAGCTCCTGACAATCAACAGAACTTTCATTATGTTTACAAAAAAAGCACTAGAAGTTATCTTTTCTTGCTTTCTTCGGAAATGATGTCCATGAAAAAGTCAGCAAAGCAAACAAACGTTTTGAAAACAAGAATTTTTCCTACTTGGAGCTGCAAAGAGAGTGGGTACCTTGGAGTAATGTTTCTAGAAGGAAAAACAAATGTGTTTGAAGTATAATCAGTGCTGAAATTGTTAGAACTACAGTGGAAGATCTGTGAGAGGGAAGAAAAAAGAAACAATACTTAACGATAAAATGTACGATATTGAACTGTGATGGACTTGGAACGTAAACTCTCGAACTGGAGTCTTTCTAACCGTCATCCACAATCTTGCAAAACAACTAAACAAACGGAAAGCGTGTATGAATCACTTAAGATCCTTAGTGTCAGTTGGAAAATCTTTTTAACATTTTGAAGTTACAATGAGGATTTACTTGACACAGCATATAACAACTACACAGTAGAAAAAAGTTTTTGAGCTATAGTAAAAGTAAATTAGGAGAAACGCTCGCCAATGAGAGAGGAAATAAAATATAGGCTAATTGTTTAATGTTATCGTGCTCGGATAACACATTTTTGTTATTGGTGTTATAATGAACATTTAAGAAAAAAATAGTACACAAATTTGCTGTTTTAAAGTTAAAAAAATACATTAAAACCTAAAATGACAGGAAAACTGTGTTAAACACAAACATTTTTCGTTTCTACGGACAGAAGTTTCATATTATGGATTTAAACTTTTCATTTGTAAATAATTAATTATGCTTAAAATTTTAGGTATTCGGAATATAGATGGTAGAACGTCCGTTATACTGTGAGAGAAATCTATGACTGTTTAATAGGCCTGTATGTCTTGATATATACGGCAGACCTACAGGTAATGATGGAATGGCTATTCCAAAACCATGATATGATTTGTGATCTACGAACTGTCATTCTGTTACTTGTTATTCCAATGTAGTCATTTGATCTGCAATAGAATTAGATCAAAGAATTTCTCTCATGCGATAATGTAGTTACTGCAACCATGATGAATTATTCCATCATTCGTTACTTAAAAGAGGCTACCAATTAGTAAGTTTGAAATAATTAATCTTGAAATAAAGTCCAACAATATTCTATCTCGTTTCCCCCTGCTTCTAATTTGTGGACTCTTACTCTCGATACGTATTTCTTACGTACTCTTACGTATACGTATATGATTTGACTTGTTCCTTCATGATGTTTTCTGCTTATTGCAATGCCAAAAATACTCCCAGTCTTACCTTCGGAATAACCTGTCTTTGGCCCACACGACGCTTCCGTTTGTATAATACATTAGAGTTTTTTCTTGCAAACGCTCTAACCATTTCATCAACGATACTTCAAGGTTTTTGAATGACAAGAGGCACGATAGTCACAAAAGATCTGTTCCAGATATTTTTCAAAGAGATATTGTAACGTAACAACCCCAAATTTATTTAATTTGGGAAGCCCCAATCTTTTGGAGCGATACGTTATATAACATAACAACTTTTACTTGTTTGGTTTGGGTGTAATTGTAATAACAAGACAATGTTATAAAGTTTTTAAATATTTACATAATTTAATTATCAACCTCTTTACTTATTTCGGCAATACAAAAAAATATTCATTATTCATCGCTTGTGCGATCTTATGTATGTGATTTATGTGAACAATTTATGTCTAAACAGTTTATACACAAATCTTATTAGCTACTCTTAATTATCTATTTCTGCTCTCGGCTTACTCATTTAGTGTGGCCATCTTTTGCAATTGCTTACCAATTCACAATGAATTTACGTTTGTTTAAATTATTTCTTTAATTTTTTACTTACCTTTAATTCTCTTTTAAATTTATAGCATATGCATTATTCTTTTAGCAATTAAAGACTTTACTAATTATTCTACTTTATTTCAATTTAAAAAAATGAAGCCTTGCTCTCATAAATCGTTATTCCAATATTACTTTCTCAACATGAGACTTTATTCTAAATTATAATAAGACTTTACGTTATATGTACAATTTAAATTCTGTTAGCAACAGTTGGAATGTCTTTCATTCTAGTTTCAATATTGTCTTTCAATTGTCTATTTATTATTATGGTTTGTTATCACCTCGTTTGATGTGGCAACTTCAGTGTGTCCTCTTCCGGTCCTCGGGTCCTCTCTCAGTCTTTGTTCCAGTCCTTCGTGTCATTGGATCCTCTTCCAGTCTTTGTTCCAGTCTTTCATGTCCTCGCGTCCTCTGGTCCTCTCCCAGGCTTCCACTGCTTGTCTTTCTTAGTTGTTGTTAGCTCTTCTCACATCATGGGTTGTAGGTGTGTCCATCGAACCTCTGTTCTGCCTCACAAGTCATCAGGTAACGCTTACTGTAGATTTACGATCACGTAGTCGACTGACATAGCCTCCTACGGCAACGGTTGAATATAGAAGAAGGAACTTTATTAGCGCGACCTGGTATTTATAGCCAGGTCGTGCAAAAGCTCAAGTCTGAACAATTTTCATCTTGTCAGAGTTTGTCGAAGCGTCATTACCCCCACTCTCGTTCGATTCACTTATTTCACTTATCTTCGCGAATTGCGAAGTCTGTTTTACACTACACTATGCTCAATTGATCGCTAATTTTTACATGTTTACTATACGTAAATTACACTTCTTTATTGTAATTATAGAAAGAGCTATTCACTTTTTACTTATAGTAATTGCACTTTCCGTCACTTTGTCACGGTCTTTTAACCCTTTGTTCACCTTTATTTTCTACACCCTCTGTTGTCTTTCGTTTTACAATATCGTACATATTTTTCTTATAATTAAAATAAAACATAAAATCTATCAATATTTGAAAAGGAATGGTTACTGTTCAGGAACGGACAGGCTTCACACACACAAACAAAATACACATGTACACAACGCTAGCGACAGGTGTGCCAGATATGCGTGTACGTGCCTGAACGGTGCGTATTTTAAGCAATCAAACTTGCAATCTGAATCATGTTTATCAATCAATATTTATTTATTTTTATTATTTATTTAAATTATTTTGACAATGCACAATACCGTAAATGGTTGTACTGTCGCAATATATTTTCACGGCACATAATAATTTCTTTCTGCCTCTTGCTCTGAGAAGCTGTTACTAGCTCTTTGAAATCCTAAACTCGAAGCAGAACCGAGATGTGAACCTAGATAACTATCTCCAACGTCTTCTTTCGGAAGCCAGGACATAAAAATTAATTTTTGAAAACAAAGCGATATTTAACATCCTATGGGATTGTTCATATTCTCTTGATCAGAGAAATATTCGTTTATTTTCTGTAAACTCAAGATTGGTTTCTGTGAATTGTAATGGTTTAGCAACAATATGAATCTCATTAAAGAAATACCAGCATTAAGAATTAGACCTAAGGGAATTTAGGATTTAGGCCATACAAACTCGACATTGCTCAGTAGAGCATGTATATATGTAGCTTGCTAATAATAACTCATCTCATAACAATGTGCGTAAACAAGTTAAATAGCCTTGTGGAGTCGGTCCTCCAAATTCAGCCCTCAGAAATTTTACACACGTTCACAGAATATGTGAATAAATAGTTATAGGTATTATGTCTTTATTACTTTGCTGCACCCTACAGACTTAAGGGAAAGCAAAAGGACAGAGTTAAGAGTGCTTTTACAGTGATTAGTCAGTGTCCTGTTTAATTAATATTATGAAAAAATTGGATATAAGAGAAAAAACCTAGTAAATTTATAGATTTAATGAAATGATTATTTATTGCTAACTAAGGCGTTATGAATTCTAAGTAATTGGGTTGAGAATTACTGTAGTACGAGTATGATGGTGATGATTAATATTACTAGAATTATTATTATTATTATAGATTTTTTATTAGGTTAGATATTATTATGAGATTAGATGTTATAGATGAGAACATATGTTTCAAAATAAAAAAATTGTAACTCAGAACTTACAAGCAAAATATACAAAAACAGAAATAGAAACAAAAGACTAACGACTTTCAAAACATTAGGCCTATGTTAGAATTTTGACTGCGTAAGGTCTCTACATCTTTGTATATAATTATGCACCTGATAGTCTTCTTAATTCGTGTTTGGTTTATACGGCACTGGCTAACATTTTATACTCGCTTAAATGTTGTAGCATTTGTTCCTGCCCGTAGGTCTGCCTGAATGCACTATGTTTGTATACTAGACACCTTTTCTTTACACAAATATACGTACATAAAGGCTGAACCGACAACTGGAAAGTCACCGTTAACGAAACCAGAAGCTCTGCAGTACTGATCCAAGCGCAGGAGGAACTACAAGATAAGAGCGTGTTGGTAGAACCTACATGCCATCGTCTCCTGCAGTCAGTGTCTACCTTGATCGTAGGCTTCCCTGGCGTACCGACCCCCAGACAGTTACCAACCTAACGCCGGCTCATTTCCAATAACAAGTATTTCCAATACTTGTTAAGAAGGCTGTGACCGTAAGCTCGGTAAGATGGTCATCAACGTATATCTATTACCGTTCATTACCTACGTTACCTAAGAAGGGTGAAATTTAAAAATGTACTATATGTTCTTTAAATTAAGGCCTATAATAGATATAGTATAATGAACATATACTACATTTTTATACATACACACACTTGCGCACACACTTTGTTTGTTTGCGCGCGCGATCGTAATAGAACATATACTACACTTTTAAACATACACACACTTGCGCACACACTTTGTTTGTTCAAGGGTACAACTTTTACGTATTGCTACGACAGCACAGAACAATCTACGCGTTTATCGAGTATGCCAAGAGGATCTCGATGTAAGCGTGTGGTGTACGTGCTACTAGACGCATTTTGCGAGAATCTTCTCGACTGTGCCGGGCTTCGCTCGGGCGCTCGGACTGTGTCAAGGCCGTAGTAATTACGTAGTTCACGAGAGATAAGACGCAGTTTGGAAGCTTCTGGTGTGTGAGCGTGACTATAAATATATCGGGTAGCGGCCTTAGTTTTCAGTTCAATGCGAGATATTTGATAGTGCGGTTCGAGAGTATTAATGCGATATATTTCCAGAGCGGTTCGAGTTATTACTGTGTACGTTCAAGTAGTTATTATTGAAGTGTTGCGTTTTATAATCAGACGGTATAATTGTAATACAATTGAGTTTTAATATTTGTGGACATTTTATTGCGTGTGTACAATTTTCATTTGATTTGTTGAAGAGACTGTGTTGTTAATTACGAACTGTTTTACTGTAACAATTAAAGGTGTGATTAGTGACTTAATTGGTGTCTTGTACTTATTTTGTTTCCACTGTACCTACGACGATCGAATAGACCGTCGTAACAGTGGTGTCAGTACTGGGATAGAACGGTTAATTCTATGATGGAAAATTTCCAGGCGCTGTTGTTGCAGACAGAAGAACGACGACGACATGATGCAGAGAAAGCGGAAGAGAGACAGAAAATTCTCCTGCTGGAAGCAGAGGAAAGACGCAGACAGGAGGCGGAAGAAGCAGAAAGACGACAAAAAGAAGAACGAAGACAAGACAGAGAAGAAGCAGAAAAACGACAGGATGAAAAACGCAGGCAGGAAAGAGAAGAGACAGAGGAACGGCGACGGCAGGAAACGGAAGATATCAAAGCATTAATACAGGAGCAGAAACAGATTCAAGAACACAGTACAGCAGAATTGGGTCTCCTATGATGTGAGCTTAATAAACAAGTTACTAAAATATCTGAGGTAGAAAAATCTGTCTTGACTGTGGAAGAAGTTATGTCAACAAAAATATCTGCAGTAGAAAACTGAATGGCAAAAATAAGACAACAAATTAAAATTGAAGTTGAACAGTGCATGAAGATTCAACCAAAACAATTTTCTGAACAGACTGTACCAGTGATAAAGACAGAAAAAGGCACAGAAAATAAGTCAACAGAGAAAGTCACTTTGCCTGCAGTAGGGACAGTTCATGTCAAAGCTCCAACCTTTGACGGAAGCAGTCACTGGGCCAACGTACCTCCGCCAATTTGAAGCTGCTGCATGCGCAAATAATTGGACAGAGAAAGACAAGGATGTTTCACTTGTTCTTGCATTAAAAGGACCCGCGGCAGAATTACTACAGAAAGTGCCACCTGACAGCCAGAACATCTATGCCGAGTTGATAAAAGCTCTGGAATTACGGTATGGTGATAAACATTTGCGAGATGTGTACTGCACCCAGTTGAGAGCAAGGGGACAGCATTCCGGGGAGAGTCTTCAAGAGTTTGAAAGAAGTATCGACAGATTGATTAGATTGGCCTATCCTGAAGCACCAGAAGACTTCCGAATAAGGTTTACGGTGCAGACATTTATTGATGGCATCGGAGATTGTGAACTTCAGCAAGTGAATGGCAAGACACCGAGATAGCTCAGAAGCTCTTGTTCACGCCCTAGAGTTTGAAGCTGCCAAGTCAGCGTCCCGCTACATTAATGGGTTTGTGCCATCACGTTGCAGTTAGAAGATCCCTGTATCACATTACCGTTACGATGGGTGCAGGAAAACAGTGTTGTCGGACAAACAATTCAAAAGTTCAAGAGAGTCGCAACGATTTGAAAAAGACAGAAGACCGAAATGTTACAACTGTGGAAAACGTGGTCATCTACAGGTAGACTGTTGGGAGAAGAAGATACCGAGAGAAGAGACTGATCGCACCAATTGGAGAAGTAAAGGCCCAGAACAGCACACAGTTTCCACGCTACATAAGATCAGTGGAAACTTGATTGTTAATGGATTTGCGGATGGTAAACCAACATCATTTTCAGTTGACACGGGCGCAACAGTGTCCATTGTGCGCCCTGACTTACTCTGTAACCGCCATCCTCTAATTAGCTCTTGTACAATACAGACTGTGACTGGAAGCCCCGTCAAGGTGCTAGGAAAGGTAGACGTACGTGTACACCTGGGTCTTCTTGAGTTTAGCTACCAAATGCTCGTTGCAGACATTGTCGATGAAGTGATTCTTGGCACGGACATTATGAATGCCTACGGATTCGTTGTGGACTTAAGAGAGAATGTCCTGTGTGTCGGCCAAGAGGAGATAAAGCTTTCCATGGCTAAAACGACAGGGTCTACCAACCATTCGATTAAGCGAGTGGCATTAGCCGAAGAAAAAGTCAACAAGTCTGGTCAAGAGGAACCCTCCCTGTTGCCAGCGGAAATGGAGGAAGAACTAGCAGAGGAAGTACAAATAAGAATAAGGACAAAGAAGTGATTGGAAAGCCAACTATGGGTGTCGAGACAAAACTCTTGCTTGTTCCTGAGCTGACAGAAGCGCCCGAGGGTAAAGTGGCTGAAGATGAGGTTACGTAAGAGGTTGTTGACGAGGACCAAACAGACTTGATCAGCCAGTGGTATTTCGGTCATCAGTACATGACGCAACGGGAGTGATTCCAGCGAAACTAGTGGTTGCGCAAAAGGCTCGCATTCCTGGGAACGTGGTGTTCGGATCACACGAGACTGAATTCGAAGAACGGGAAAATTATCCTTCGCAAGGACGTCCACCTAGGTCGCCTGGTCGAGTATTACTTCGGAGACGCTTTGCCAGTTCGGAACGAACGGCTTAAGGAGGGGGCAGTGCTACGACAGCACAGAACAATCTACGCGTTTATCGAATATGCCAGAAGGATCTCGATATAAGCGTGTGGTGTACGTGCTACTAGACGCATTTTGCGAGAATCTTCTCGACTGTGCCGGGCTTCGCTCGGGCGCTCGGACTGTGTCAAGGCCGTAGTAATTACGTAGTTCACGAGAGATAAGACGCAGTTTGGAAGCTTCTGGTGTGTGAGCGTGACTATAAATACATCGGGTAGCGGCCTTAGTTTTCAGTTCAATGCGAGATATTTGATAGTGCGGTTCGAGAGTATTAGTGCGATATATTTCCAGAGCGGTTCGAGTTATTACTGTGTACGTTCAAGTAGTTATTATTGAAGTGTTGCGTTTTATAATCAGACGGTATAATTATAATACAACTGAGTTTTAATATTTGTGGACATTTTATTGCGTGTGTACAATTTTCATTTGATTTGTTGTAGAGACTGTGTTTTTAATTGCAAACTGTTTTACTGTAACAATTAAAGGTGTGATTAGTGACTTAATTGGTGTCTTGTACTTATTTTGTTTCCACTGTACCTACGACGATCGAATAGACCGTCGTAACAGTATTATAATTACACATGTAATGCTTTGCGCGTACTATCCCCTTTGAATCATACACGGAGGCCTATTCAGGTTTGCGGTTTTGGGTGCCTTAACAAGTCGCATTCTTTTCTGTAAGTCTCGTATATAGTTAGAAAAGTTTTTCAGTCCTATTAAGTCTACTTCTATCAGAACTTTTAAACTGCTTTTTTAATAATTATAAAGTGGTTTTCCTTAACGTTTTACGTGGCAAATATAATGATATTTTTCTATAGAACTACAAAACATATACATGTGATTATGAATCCTGATACTGAATATTTTGAACATACTTTCTTGCACTTTTGATACACTGGAAAAGAAAAATGTAAAATTAGTGATCTTAAAATGAAACATCAAAGTAATATTCTTATATTATCTGTGTTTTCAAACTCTCCTTCTTATTATTTTGTTTATGCAGACAATTTAGTATGAGTTTTGGGCTTTGACATTCTCCGACTAGGAAAATTAACATCCCCCGGTGAGAACGTCCGTTTGTAACAGATCGTGTTGAATATGAAATTATGCTTCAGTATTATTGGATTATACTGTTTTAGAACAGCGTTAACTTTAGTGCTGGTAATGAGGTAGATATGCAATGTGCACATAAGTACGTGCTCGGCATGAAGTCTACGGATATGCATACAACGGTAAGTCACGAACACACTCCACTACAGCTTATTTTATTCACATCTATCTGACTTCAACTTTGAAATGCACGAGACTGCTTCCTCTACTGCCCGCTTATTTCTCAATGACATGTTCAGAAATCATGTCAATGGCGCATAGATTTGCTTGATACTCAGTTCTGCCTTTATTAAACGAATAAAATCTGTGACTTTAAATGTAAACTCAGTGTACTTATAAAAAACAATTGTTTCTTAACACTCACGAAAAGTGGTTTTGCTATATCAATATCATGTTTACGATTACAGTTCCCGAATCACCCAAAATGAACAGTGTTGTACTATACGCGTACATAAGTGTTATAACTAACGGCCATCAGCGAATCCAATTCATAAAAAAGAATACAGGTAATAAGAAATTTTCCAATAAATATGAGAGTCAAAGTTATTAAAATTATAAAATGACTTTTCAACGTGCTTATTATTTTTGTGTTTTTTTTTATAATTAAGGCGGTGTGGTTAAATTGGACTATAAAAGGCATTAATTCCTGTAAGGGTAAAGTTAGGACTAAAGTTATTGGTTTATAATGTACACGGCGAGAAAAGGGATGGGGTGGAGCTGCTTCTAGTTCGACGTGTCTCGTTTCGAAGCACATCGCACACTATCAGCCGGATGTCTTCATCGACATCAACCTTCCTATTATCTCTCTCTCTCTCTCTCTCTCTCTCTCTCTCTCTCTCTCTCTCTCTCTCTCTCTCGCTCCCTCCCTCCCTCCCTCCCTCCCTCCCTCTCTCTCTCTCTCTCTCCCTCTCTCTCTCTCTCTCTCTCTCTCTCTCTCTCTCTCTCTCTCTCTCTCTCTCTCTCTCTCACACACACATATCTGGCTGCCTCTCGTTCATAGCATGACTCCAAACCATACTCGACGAGGACTGAAGTTAGTTGCTAAATTCCGCTGCCGGTTTTCTTCAAACTACTTCGAAGAGGACCAGGTGTCTGGTCTCTTGATGGCACTCTGAGACGTTTGGCGCGTAGACTGTACGCTCGGCGGTTTATGCTACCAGCACGATTATCACGGCTCTATTATATGAAACAAGTCACTGAGCAGAGTATTATACATGCTTCCGAATTCAATACCTCCCGTTGGAGATAAGAGAATGGAATAACATTAACCTTTCAAAAGAGAATTAGCTTTTATTTTATAATTCAGTTTGTCTTGTCTTTTTTATTGACTATTTTTTTTTTTGGGAGTAACCTCTTTCTTCCAATATTTTTGTTACGTTAGGTTAGGTTAGGTTACTTCAGAGGTCAGGTCAGGTTAGGTTAAGTAAGGTTAAGTTAGGCTAGGTTAGGGGTTAGGTTAGGTTAGGCTAGATTAGGCACGGAATTAATAGAATTATAAATGTAACTTCTGTATTATTATTATTATTATTATTATTATTATTATTATTATTATTATAACATGAAAATACAATTGATCGCAATTAACCGTGTTCATATTTCTACCTCGGGCGCAACTGACCGCGTTTTATCCGATTGTGTCGCAACTGATCACGGTCCTTATTAAACGAGATGATCGTCAGGTTGTAGGCTATATACAGTTTCCTTTAGATTCTCTTATCCGAACTTCAATTATCTGCATATAGGTTCCCGTGTATAGGCACAGCACAAAAAACTATTTTACTGTGACTATTCAGTAGTGATTAGTCTTTTAAATGTAATTTAGTTACAATAATATGCGTTTAGTCGTATCAAAGAATACTTTTTGAAGGGGTTTTTAATATAAATCTTTTTTTGAAAAAGAAAATTGACTACTTTAAATTCGTCACTCAAACCTCAACTTTAAAATTTCTTAAAATCTGCATTTAGTCGTGATAAAACTTTAGTAGGTTGTAGCTAAATCTTTTCAAGAAGTTTTCATCATTATCAGAAAGAAAGTTTCAATCAATTTTAAAAATATTCTTTTTTTTAATAGGTACTGAGTGTGTGGATGGACTCAGCCTTAGAATCTTTTTAGACTTCTTAGTTGTTGTTATATTAATATAAATAAATATTTTTATTTATATCGACTTTTTAAAGTAACAGGACAGCTTACTTTTTCAACCGCTCTAGAATATGCGAGCCCCTCCAAAAAGTAGCTTCTAGTATATGAAACCAATGGTCCCAGTGAACATCAAAATTGCTTATCATAACCTCTGGCAACAGTCTCAGAAGCAATTCGTAAGACACGAAGACACCAGTTACTGCTACTACGTCAGTGTGCATTATTTGATTAAATGCCGTAACGCAATAAATAAAGTGACGGACCTCACTACTAGTTCTAACTTATTACGTTTTCTGCGCAAACTTGGCTGTACGAACTTTCGGCTTTGTACGAGAAAGTTCATTAAATATTATGTATTTTAAAGTTCAAGTTTTCTTACTCA
Source organism: Magicicada septendecula (assembly GCA_034769895.1). Taxonomy (NCBI): domain Eukaryota; kingdom Metazoa; phylum Arthropoda; class Insecta; order Hemiptera; family Cicadidae; genus Magicicada; species Magicicada septendecula. Next base: position 961,890,816 of record CM068367.1, on the reverse strand, counting down.
CTTTTCGCAAAGTCTTCATTACCTGCGTTAATTTTATATGTATTTCTTTGCGATGTCAGTGACTTTCCTAGCAGGCTATCACATAAAAATTTTAGAAACTAAAGTTTTTTTTTCTATTTCGTATATTTTAATATTTTATTAAAACCGGTATATCTCTTTGTAGAGTGTTGATTGTTTAAAATCAAATCACTCTTCTTATAAAGAAACATTGTAATATTCACAAAGAAAGCAGATCCTAATGGCCATTATGAATTTATATATTTAGATAATCTAAATCACTTTCAAACAGATATACGTAATTTTCATGTTCATGTATCTATAAAATTTCTTTTCTTCGTTCATGGTAAACGTGTAATATTTGTATTGTACTGACGGCAGTTGTTTATATAGTTTGATCGTGTAGTGTGTTTGATCGTCAATAAATTATAATAATAATAATTCACTACCTCATATTATGATATACTATTATTAAAATATCGTCTAAACCATAGTCAGAAACTTAATATATTTTTAACCAGTTACATAACATAAGTACTGAGTCAAATGTACTTCAGTGTACAGTGAGTATTATGTCACTATAAAGTGGCATACAATAATAGGATAACGGAATAGCAAAAATGGAATATATAACAGAATAGTAAAATACAATAGTAAAACAGAAATATATAAATCTAATTTGACCACACATGCAATAAACACAGGACATGAATTCCCAGACATAACCAACATGACACTAATAAAATACATACCACTCAAAGGCACCATAATGAACATATGGGAACATTTACAAATATACAAACACAAAACAAATAATACCTGAACAAATACAAATCAATACAAAACATGACACAGTTTTCAAAGCACTCAAAATCTAATATAATCAAAAAGCTAAAATATACATCACAATTACACACAATAATACCTATTTAAAATACCAGAAACCAACAGTAAACCATAACAACAACCAACCAAAACCCAAGTACTCAACAAGATACAAAGTTAAGATGGCTGAGGATGGGAACAATTGGATTCCCGAAACACGTTTCAAGTAAAGGAAAACATCTTGAGGTAAATAAATTATAAATATTAAATAGTAAATAATAATGATATTAAAATCAATTGGTTTTTTCGCTGAAACACTGTAAAACAGAATTTCGGTACTTTGAACATATAGAGTACGTCATTTGTTCCTACAAGTCAAAAATTTGCAATGAAAAATTTTAGAAATTTTGTTTTGAATTCAATATTTTTGATATTCACGCCGATGGATTGGGCAAAATGCCTTGTTTGCAGATCTTTGCTCAGTTTGCATTTGGAGCCACGACATAGAGTGAACTGAAACGCTCGTCGTCGAAGTGTCTCTCCTTGTATCTTCGGTTTCAACTTCAGTTTTTGGAAACTGCAATTTCAAAGTCAATTTCAAACGACTAATCTTGTTTTGAAAGGCATTGTCCACTACAGCATCTTTCGGAAGTGAGCGGATGCTTTATAAATGGCCAATGCATCACTCAGAGTGCACTCCATGTACTTTAGGGACAGCCACAAGCCGTTGCGGCGTAGTCACAGAATAAGCGTTACTCACGATGAATATTAATATTAATGAGTGAACGACAGTAATAATAAAAACTTGGGCGCTACAGCCCAAGTCGGGCCCTGGCCACCACCAATCTTCGCCCCCAATCTACTCTATCCATTGCAGCCCTCCTCCAGTTTCTTATCCCCATGTCCCTCGCGTCCTCTGCAACGCCATCTTTCCACCTCTTTCTCGGTCTGCCTCTATGTCTCGTTACCTCCCATGTACCCAGCAGAGCCCTTTGGGGTTCCTGCCATCCTCCATTCTCATAACATGTCCGGCCCAACGCAATCTTTGCATTCTTAGAAATTTTGAGAGTGGTATCTCTTTATATATTTGATACAGTTCATTGGTGTATTTCAGTCTCCATGAGCCATTTTCTTATATTGGGCCTATAATGCGTCTGAGGATTTTCCTTTCAAAGGTGTCTACTAGGTCGTCTGTTTTCTGTGTGATTGACCATGCCTCACACCCGTAGCATAACACCGGCCTGATGACAGTCCTATATATTTCATTTTTGTTTCCCTGTGCACATCCCCAGACCTAATTGATGGCAGCAATGCAAAGTATGCCTTGTTAGCCATGGTGGTCCGTCTTTGGATCTCCGGCTCCTCTGATCCAGTGTTTGCAAGGTTCACTCCGAGATACGTGAAATTGTCCACCACTTCAATTGTGTCCTCCTCTACCTCAATGTTGTTATGAATCTGGTCCCTTCTTGTTTGGATAAGCATTTTTGTTTTATCTATATTTATGGCTACCCAACTTCCTTGGCTTTGTTTTTTAAGCTCCAGAAATATTTCTTTAGCTGCCGCGATCCGTCTTGACATGATGTTAATGTTATCTGCACAGTTTTATTGTTAACAGATTGGAGCTATTTATTGATAAGCCTCTAATTACATATTCCAATGCAATATTAAATAGTGTTGGGGCTAACCCATCCCCTTGCTTTAGTCCTCGTGTGATATTTATGGGTTCAGTTAGTTGGCTGTTCACTTTTACTTGGGCTTCAGTCTGCTGCATGGTCACTTGCGTTAATCTTACCAGCTTGCCTGGTATTCCAAACTCATGCATTATGGTGTAGAGTTTGTCTATATTAATAGAATCATACGCTTGCCTGAAGTCCACAAAAATTTAGTACACATCAATATCACGTTCCCATCCGCATTTTAGGATCTGTTTTACCGAGAAGAGTTGGTCAATTGTAGACCTTCCAGGTCGGAATCCAGCTTGGTTTTCCCGTATTATATTTTCTGTGAGGGGTCTCAGCCCTTGGTTCAAGATATGTGTAAAAACCTTGTAGGAGGTGCACAGCAACGAAATGGCTCTGTTATTTATACATTGAAGTTTGTCACTTTTTTTATAAATAGAGCATATAATGCATTTATTCCATTCCATTGGCATTTGTTCCGTTTGCCATATGTCCATAATTAAGTAGTGCAGTGCGACCGCCACATCAGTTCCTCCAGCTTTAAGCAATTCTGCAGGAATTAAGTCAGTACCTGGCGCCTTGTTGTTCTTGAGGGCACTAGAAGCTTCTTCTATTTCCTGAATTGATGGTGGGTCAAATTGCATCTCCCCAATGTTTGCATTCCACGGGGTGTGAGCAACAATTTCTCCTCCCTCTATCACACCACCAAGGAGGCCATCGAAGTATTTTCGCCAGAGAGTTTTAATTTTCTCTGGGTCACTGACAATTCTATTCTCTCTGTCTCTACATAGTGTTGTAGATGGTTTATAACCTTCCCTGAGATGCTTTATAGATATTTATAAGCATTCCGTATTCTTCCATCTGCAAAGTCCTGCTCCATTTTAAGATGCAGACTGTTTTCAAAAGTTCTTTTCTTTTTTCTACGTACTTTATTTGCCAGTCTTCTATTCTCTTCATATTCTAGCTTCCTTTCTCTAGTCCTACACTGAAAATACATCCTGTGAGCCTCATTCCTCCATGCAATACTCTCCTTGCACTTCTCATGAATCCAGTCCTCCTGCCTCCGTCTCTCCTCTATTCCTAGCACCTCTCTGGCGGTCTCCAGGAGTGCGCACTTAAGGCTCTGCCATTTTTCTTCTACTGTTGCTGCGACTGACCCGTTCAATTTATTCCTCACTTTCCCAGCATATTCCTGTACATTTTCTGGGTTCTTTAAACTCGCTGTGTTCATCGTTTCCTGTTTTCTGAGTCTGTACTTCCTATACACGGCCACCCTGCATCTAAACTTTATCTGCACCATATAGTGATCAAAACCAACTGACGCTCCTCTCCGGGTTTTGACATCAATGATACTTGTAGCTGCTCTTTTATCTATGATCACATGATCTATCTGGTTGATTGTTTTCCCATCTGGGGCTACCCACGTTCCATTAAGGATATCACGGTGTGGGAAATTGGGTTGAGCTGATAACCATATTCTTGCTTGTAGCGAAGTCAATCAGCAGTTCCCCATTTCTGTTGGATTCATTGTGTAGACTGTGTCTACCTATGGTGCCAAGGTATGTATCTTCTTTCCCAATTTTTGCATTCATGTCCCCCATGATTAGTTTAATGTCATTCTTAGGGATGGTGTCATATATTGTTTCTAGCAGTTGGTAAAATTCTGCTTTTATGTCTTCATCCTTCTCATCAGTCCGGCAGTGTACGTTTATGATTGACAGACTCAATAATTTTGTAGCCAATCTTATTCTACATATTCTCTCGTTGACTGGGTGGAAGCGTACTGTGAGGTGTTTTAAGTTTCTGTTAACTACAAATTCCACTCCCAGTTCTCTTTTCCCCTTCTCTCTTCCGCTGTATAATACCGTAAGAGTTTTAGTATCTCTTACTCCATTTCCCAGCTATCCTGCACTGCTGCTACACCAATTATATATCTTTTTAGCTCTTCAAATAGTTCCCTTTGTGCCCTTGCCTGTGCAAAATCCTAACATTCCAAGTCCATATTCCGTTGCCTGAGTCGTTTCCGATAACACTGTCCTTTCTGAGGCTTATTTGATGGTTTCGTAACATCAGATTTTCCGGGAATGGGTTGTTAGCCCATAGCCCAACCTCCAACCTAGAGGGCCAGGATTGTTATCGAGGTTTTCTCCTCTAGGTAGGTTACTTTCACTACAGCTATGGAGTCCCACCTACCCCCTCAGTCGCAGTACCACAGCCAGATGGGTCAAATTTTGACTACCGCCTGCAATAATCCAAGACATAGGCCGGTCTAGGATCATTTCCTATACGCCCTACCTTGGTACTGGTGGGTACTGCTGCCCTCCACCAGGAATGTTTATCGACCTTCCGGTCTAGATCCGTACTGCTCTGCGCCAACGGGGTCACCTCTAGTAGGATGTGGCTCTTCACCACACAGTACGGTCTTGGCTGGAGAGAGGCTCATGGCTCCATTGGGAGGTACCATCACATCATCCAACCCTGGGAACTTGTGAGGACCAGTGCCCAGTCATCCCGAAGCAATGGTGCTACCTCTCCAAGTTCCCTCGACCCCAAACTTGAAATCACTCCACACAAATTATAACGCGGATTAATACTCCGTCAAATTATATAGTTAACTGACTAAACTGTCCTTACTCTCATATGTAGTCAAGTCATCTGTGACCTAATGAAGACTAGACTGAATGAGATTTCTCTCCATTAGTGTCGCAACACACACACACACACACATACGCGCGCGAGTTTTTGATATAATGCAATCGATAAAATTAATATCGAACTACAGGCTCTGTGGTTCAAGAAGGATAAATGTAATAAAGTCGGTTAGTTCACATTTGCATTTTCTGTATTGCATTGATCTATGTATTGTTCACATTTGCATTGTTCTAAATATTTAAATAAACTCATTTCCTCTTTGTACAGTTTTAATGTCTTGCAATGCTTTCTATTAGGTTATTCATTTTTTATTCTAGTAAATACTTTTCACATTCACTCCTCGTTCCTGCAAGATCGCTGTGAAGGGAATTGATTTCAGACTATTTCTTATTGGAGTCACGTTGTGAGGCGTTGTACTGATCTTTGAGGCACGTAGACATTATTACGTTTGGCTTGTTAAACTGAAGGCGGTCTGTTTGTGTCTCCTTAGAGCGCAAATAAACAAAAATGCTTAACAAATACTGGTCTTCCTAGTGATAAAGCATATTTAAAAAATATTCTTATCTTAGTAATTTACTTGAATGCAGATCTGATTATATGTAGTTAGATTATAAGTTTAAACTGGAAGTGAAAACAGGTACACTATATAACGAAATAGTGATCAACTCTCTCAGTATTTCCTAAAACTGATCATACATCAGTCCAGTATAATAAGCATTGTTATAAAATAACCAAATGTTGCCAATCCCTTATTAGATTGGCACACACATACAACACAGATTTATTTAAGGACAGTAGGTCTCATTAATAGTTATTCCATTACGTAAGGCAGAATTTTACCGAACAAACACGCACTTGTGAAAGTTACTAATATTTTTAAAATAAATATTATAAGGTAACAAGATTCCACCTACAAAGAAAGACCATTTTCGTAGTGATTACGTACGAATACAGTAGTGATTACATACGTAGTACACCATCAAAATTCGAAGTGAAATATGCAGAAACGCAATCTTATTAATATTAAAAGAAATAGAAGAATAAAATAAACTTAATAAATACAGTAATGAAGTGACAATATATTACTTAAAGATAATTAATATTTTCAAGGAATAAAAAGAAATCGAAACAAAAAGGGAAATATTATCATACATGAATAATTGGGAAGTAGGGAAATAGGGAATGCAAATTTAGGAATTAAATAATGCAACTACCATGAGAAACAATGACTGACGCTGACCATAATACCCAAAAGAGACGATCAAAAGGAAAATAAAATGTAAATAGGTATTAGTAAACAATTATAATGTACAAATGATAAACTTAGTATATAAGAAATAAGACACTGAGTATAGCCTTAGATTAAAACTATGAGGAGGTCTGCGAACCTCAAACAGTTATTTTGTATAAGTGAACTACAGACTGTGAGTAATATAAAATTACAAATATATAACAATATTGAACAATAATTATAAAAGTCAGGTAATGTAACAGTGTAAGAAGGTGAGAACAACAGTGATATACTTTAAAAAGGAAAAACAGTGTATAGTGTAAGTGAATAAACATATTTACAATATGAACATTGCATGAAACATGTAATTTATATGAAACAACTAGGTAACTCATATAGTGAGATCAAACCAAGGGTAAATAATTAAAAAATAAAGAATCTTCCGTTACAAACTTATAATATAATATAGTGACGAATATATAATAAGATTCTACGGAATCATATTAATTATACGTTGTGAACCCGAACCTGTGACCTATAAACGTATCATTGCCAAGACCTTAAATGAATGAATTAGTGTTTTAGTAAAAAGGAAGGTATTGTCGGAAAAATATTGAAATCAGGCAGAACATGTCAATTTTACTGCTGGATTTGTATGCAAATTAAAGGCAAATAAGAGACGAGATAATACCGAAAACTATTGAAATAACCATAAGAATGACGTTTTAATCGATGGTACAAAAAACTTGAAGTCCAGGAGCGAAGGATCAAGAAAGAAGCTCGTAAAGAAAACTACCAGATGGGTGAGATCTCTCCAATAATCAACCAAGATATTTGAAAACATTTTAACATTTAAAGATCGAGTCACAGCGATATACTATCATAAAAACTGTAAAAACTTTATAATAGTGAATTCTAATATTGTACACAAATAATTATTAGTAATAAGAGTTTCTTTTTCAATTGTTCATTTGTTCTTTTGTATGATCCAAAGAACCCACCGCTACACAACACATCAACAACACCTAATTACCAAACATTATTTATAAATATTATGTTTTATGATATGTTTACGATTTGTACTATACTTTGACATTACTTAGACATTGACCCTGAGATTGAGATTTTCATGCTCTACAACAGAAAGAAGTTTCAAAAAGAGTAAATAAAAATAGTTGAATTCGAAAAGGAAAAGAAAAAATAAGGAGTTTGATTATTTATTTTAGCATAACGAGTCTACTTACAATATCTACATGTAACAAATCTGATGCAGCTATAGCTACTCAACAGTCATCGGCTTTATTGTGATTCAACTCTCAACCTACATTTTAATCTTCAGATTTTTGCTTCACTTTGTAATTCCGTAACAATTTAGTAGGTAAAAATCGTTAATCCTTAGTAGGTTGTTCTATTTCTTCATTTGTGTTAAACTTACTATTCAAAATCTAATTGATGCGCCTATTGTCATTTAATATGTTCATAGACGTTTCACTTCTATCGACAAAGTTTGTGAATTCAGGATTATAAGCGTATTTACTTAAATTTTGTTTGTTTTGAAAAGTAAGCTTTAAAAAAATAAAACAGAGACAACCATTTGTAGATACTACTTTTACTTCCGGTTCATTATTATATTCATATTCACTACTGTTTAAGTCCAACACATTTAAAATAGTTCACTTCTTATTGAATATGCGATTTTAAATGTTTAAAATTAAAAAATATAATTATATCTGCTGAACTATCCTGATTTAATTAAACAGAACAATTTTTATTGTAAATACAATCTTACTCTTTTATTGTAGTTACTAGCAAATCAATGGTTAATAAATGAGTGAAATAAGTAGCAGATAGCATGTTCATATTCTTCAGTCATTTGGCTGAGTAGAAGTCACAACACTGAGATTCGAAATGTTATTACTCAGAATTTTACAAAATATGGTATAGCATAGTCCTAACCCTGTTAGTTAAGGATAATTTTTAGAAATAAATTTTACAAATAAATAATTGTATGATGTTTTTTCTACTTCCAATCACATCCTTTATTTTGGAGCTTAGTTTGTTGCCAATTGACACTGAAAACAATATCTTAAAGGCGGAACGTTCTATGAAGATTTTTTTTCACTACCAAGAACCGTCTGTCACTCATAGATGACTCTACAATGTGCTATGGGATGACTCTACTATGTAAAGCCCAGCATGTTTTGCTATGGTCGCTATGGGTTTAAAATATTGTAGAATCATTCATGGGCCATTCATTACATTGTAAAGTGTATTATTTTAGATTTGGGTGTACACTTTTTTCTCTGTAATTGTCTCTGTATTTGATTGACTTCCTCTTTTAAAAATACAGACACCAGGCATGTTGTTTTCAGCACTTATTCAGTAAATTGAGGGATTCATATTTCATCATCATTACACTTGATATTATGTTATAGGCTATTTATTGATTTCTTAAGCTTTCACGGCAGGCGTCGTAATTATTAGACCTACTTCCCGGGCTATACTGCCCTTTGCCACAGTACTGTGGTGTTACTGACGGACACCGTGTCAGTAAAAGTTAAGACCTTCAGATATTGAAGATGGCCTCGAATGGCGAGGTTGAAACGTCTGTACAAAACAACATAAGACCACGGCCGGATAGTCCGGGAAGTAATTCGAATAATATTATATTTATATTTATAAACTCGTTTACTCTGTCATTATATTTGTTGTTTACGTGGTTGTTCTAAGTACAACTATACACCTATTTACTATTTCTTTAGTTTTCCTGTGCTATAGTATCGACTCTTCTAGCATATAACCCATTAACCCATAATTTATATATTTCTGGAGTATGTTCATTCTCCTAGTTCTTAACTCATGTTTACAACTGAGTTATGTTCCTTTAATGTTAAACTATTTTACAGTAAACTGTTTCATTGTTTTAAGATTTGTTTCAAAATAAATATTTTTGTTTGTTTGTTTACAATCTTTTAGACCTCTTGTCGATCTCTTTGTTAGGGGTAGTGCTGAGATAGTCTAACAGAATGTCTATCATCACTGGTTTTTTCGAATCACCTTTTACACCAGACTTCAAACTTCTTATATTTAGTCACAAAAACCTTCCGTTTCACTAAGAATGGAACGTATTTACGTATTCTTTACATGTTCTTATATCATAAGGGGGTCTAAACGAAGTTATCTGGGAAAGGATAAGTCTTCTGTGAGAGAAGAAGAAATCTTTTGTCTGCATTTAAAATAGCACACGCATGAAGTAGCACATGAAATACTTTATGTTAGCTATTTTAACACTGTCTGTGGAAGCAAAGATATAAGTTGATGCTTTGTTGTGAATAAAGTGTGCGATAGTTAGATAGTCAAGTACTAAGTTTTTACGTCTTAATTTTGTGGTAGAAAAGTAGATTGTTTTGGATCATAGGTTGGCGTTACCAACGATCATCAACTAGTGAAAACTTAGTCAGCTAGAATGGAGTAAGTTTTTAAATCGATTCTAAGCAATCCGATCTCTTATTTCCATATCTATCTTCACTTTTGTTTTCTTGTAAGAGATCAGTTTTGTACTAATGCCTACGCCCAAAAAGAAGTGTTATGCTCTTTCTACAGAGAAAGTGAGTCTGACCTTATATCGTCCTTACTTTTAGCTTTGTGAAAATTTTTAAAAAGAAAACGAGTTTACTTTAAGTTGAATACCATGGGAGAGGAGGATAACGTTCGCCAGGAAGTTTAGTGTACATTATTTTATTAATTTTCAAAAATGTTGTAAAGAAATTATCAAATTATAATTATTAAATCAAATAAACAGATGTTACTTTTATGTAATATTTGTTAGTATATTGCAGCGGATAATCAGTAAGGTAAACCACGGCTGACGCAATTAGCCGGATTGTGAGCAGAGAAAATATGTCGTTATATTCCCGGCGGAATTATTTCTGTATTTCTAAACCTCTGTTTGCAACTAACGTTTTCGTATGTAATGATGGTGTGCTTTGCATGCAAGAGCAATCATGGAGTTACTCTACTTTCTAAGAAGCTAAATATGACATTAATTAGTTCCAGTCTACTGAATGAAATTCGCTTTAAAGAAGTTACTCGAGATTCAGACGTGAGTAGAAAAGCATCTGTTTTCTGTACTTATGCTCACAGCGTTAGCATATGCAACAAATGCTGGCAAACTTGCTAGCAGCACATAAACATTTGCAACACTAACCTTTAATGTCATGTATCACACAGTATCTGTTTCTATGAGACTGTTTCTAAAAAAGTATTTACTTCATTGAAGTTGAGAAAAAATAATATTTAATGAACTACTCAGGTTTCAGGAGTGCATAAATGATTGGTCGACATAAGCAAAAGTGAGGAGAGTATCAGGATTTTATTTTAGAATCGTTTATTAAGGATTCTGTTGAAACTAAATCTAGTTGTTGCGTATTGCCTCGACATCTCAAATTTTACCTTTAGGTAGAAATGCTATTTGTCTCGCTTTGAGTTTTCTGCTTTTTGTTGTAAAAAAGTCGTACCAAAGTGTAAATAGTTAAGTATCAGGAGTGTGAAGAAGCGGCGAAATTAATATAATCGAATATTAATTTCTGAATGGGACGGAGGATCCTAAACTTGTACACTTCTTAAAGTGAGACTAAGCTTCAATGTTCACTACAGAACAAAGCATTGGTTGAAGTACAGAGACGAATTGGATTTTCCTATTAAGAAGGTACAGTGAATAGTGTCTGAAGCTGTTTTGAGAACGGAGCATCATAAAATCTTTGTACACGACTTTCCGTCTGAGTCAGCTTGTTAATGAAAATCAGTATTTAATTAATCAAAATCATCTGGATAGAACTGTTATGATCAATGACTTGCGGAATAGTCTTCAGTGCTTGCTTCTCTCTCTCTCTCTCTCTCTCTCTCTCTCTCTCTCTCTCTCTCTCTCTCTCTCTCTCTCTCTCTCTCTCTCTCTCTCTCTCTCTCTCTCTCACTCTTATGTTATCAGTTGCTTGTTTTTGTGTATGGCTCTTCAGCTTCTTCTATCCTGAACCGTCTCTTCATCTTCAAATACCTATAACTTTTCATATCCTCAGAACCTGGCTGATATATTCCAGTCTGTATATTTTCTCTCTGCTGAACCTTTCAGGGTCAAAGGCGTTAATTCTAGGTGTCTGAGGCATTGGCTCACTACCTTATTTAGTTTTGTCGTGTATAGTAGAGATAAACTTCCCTTTCTTAAGAACCTGCTCATTTTTTCTTTTGCTAACCCACCCTAGTTTTAACATTCTCCTATAGTATCACATTTTAAATGTTTTTATTGCTTGTCTCTTAGCTTTTTCTATTGTCCGTATAGTGCGATGCTCCAAACATTAACTTTAAGAAACTTTTCATAATTCATAATCCAATATATATTTTCTGCTCGATGCCTTGTAACATTTCATTAAATGTTGAAATATATTGCCCTTTAACGGTTATAGGCTTACATTAATTTAGAAAATTTCAACATACGCTCATGCGCGTGAGCGCGCGCGCACACACACGCACACAACTATACTTCTTCTTTTGTTAAAACATTGTATATGAATAAGGCTGTTACTGCGTGCATTACGTTTTACGCGACTGACGCAAAATGTTCAAGTTATAACCAGTATATTATAACAAAAATATTCATTTATAATTCTATAAAATTACAGCGTTGTTCGATGTGTTTTTGTTTATGTTTATTGTTGTTAGTACTTGGCTGCCGGTTTCGATGATTCTGAAGATCGCTTTACCACTTTTAATGAATGAATAAACGTATGTTATGTACTTAGTTTCAAGTCGTTACAACATACAGTATATACTCCCCATCACTAGAGATATTTTTAAAATGTTGGTTACTGTGTTCTGTTGACGTCAACTAAACGATGCCATGGTATGAAGTGCGAGGAGAAGAAAAGACCTCTTAGTCTAGGGTCCTAACCTAAGATTGTAATTATAAATTAACCTAAACTGTAACGTCAAATTAAAATATAATTAATGTGACTTAAAGTGGTGTAATAATATCTTACAATATTTAAATTATCAGTATATTCTGTGTAAAATATTAAGTGTATTAATATGAAATAAAAATGTACGTTGTATAGCAACATAATGTAAACAGCGTTTTTCTCTATAAAGTTTGTTAAATCGTATAAATTGAATGATTTAATGCGATAGGTTTTTGTAATTAATAGCTTAGGTATCTATGATAAAACTTACGTTATGATAAAAGTTAATGATTTTTAAACATGTCGCCGATCGTGTGACGAGACGGGAATGAAACTAGCTGTAACAGTTTATTTACGTTTACATTTGGCTTCCCAGTACACGTTGCAAAGGCAGTAAAATAGATTATTGGAAATGGTTTAAGGACAAGAAACGCTGTTGTCGGTAAAATGTCTTTATGCTTTACAGTCCATGCTATCGCGATAAAGCAACATATGTTTTATTAATCGAGTTATTGTTGGAGAATATGTTGCAGGGACAAGATATGGAGAGGGGAAAGGAGAAGAAGCCGGAGGCAAAATGGTACTGTGACGTGATAACGTCTTAATGTTGTACCTCGTTTTATGAAGATTGAACGCATTATTATGATATGAAGACATGGTATACGTGTAATACAACATTTACACTTTTAAGGTGGTATAAGTACAATGCAAGGAAATAGATTTGTAATAATTAATTAAATAAGTGTCAACATACGAGAAGTGGTTAACCGTTCAATTAAAGGGACACGTTTCTATTTATCTGGAATACTCTCTTGTGAAACCTCAGTCCGAAAAACTATCAAACCTCAGTAATTGATGGTGACAGGTTATAGTATAGATCTCTCTATGTTTAATAACCCTGTATCGGTTCAAATCCACTTCTGCACCGCAAGAACTTATGCCTATTTGTCGTCCTGCCTTTGATACGCCTTATATCGACGTTTACCTCTGACATAAAGTTAAAAAGCTATTGTACCACATTTAAAATTATACATTGTTTTATTTGATACGGCTTTTTTCAAAATATTTAGAACCCTACCTTAAATATCATTGGTAACCCTACCTTTTCAAAACAACTTCTAGGATTTTCTCCATCATTATATCTCAAATATGTACAATCTCGACTATGTAGAGGTTGAAACTCTCCGAAAACTTTCACTCAACTAAAAACCGTTTATTGTATTGTTTTGTAAGATTAGATGTAAATAGAAATTCTTTTAATGGATATTTAAATGGAATAGTTTGCTTTTGCATTCTGTTTCTTGTAACGTAGTTATATTACATTTAGTGGTAGTGAACCTTAACTGAAAAATGATCCACTGAATCACCAATCAAAGAATTAACATATCTTAATGAATTTTAGAATAATAGGACAGGACGAACTTGATAAGTATAGAGTTATACACTATAAGATCTGTTTTCAATGTAAACACAATTTCATGCCATATAATTCTGATTTTGAAGTGTTATACTGTGTTTGAATGAAATATTATTTATATTAAGTAGTTTATTCTGATATCTCCATGAATGTAAAGAAAAGCATTAGTATTAGCTACTACTGAAGCAAATCACATACTACTGGTAGATTTACTGCCTCCTATATTCCACTGGAATCATTACAGGAGAGGACAGATACGTAAGAGACATTGAATCTAACTGGTTCAAGTATCACCAAAACTGACTGTCGCAGATAATAATTTTACATAATCACATGCATTTGCCTCCGACAAAACGAGTTTCAGCATATGAATCTTTAACATAAACTTTAAGTTAAAGATTGTTTGGCTGAATGTTCTTGAGATCTCTATAAATAGGACTGAATTAGTTGTTTGTTATATTGCAGACGGCTATTTGTACATAAGAATTGCTTTTTCCTATAACTTTATCTCATTTTATTTTATGTGAAAAAAATCAAATTATATTAGAATTGTTTATTGTTACAAGTAAACATTAATAAAAAGTTCAGATTAGTAAAGATTTTCATTAAATATAAATGTGTCAATTATTCGAATATAAAATGTCGCAGTAAAACCTTTTTATATTCCTATAAAAAGGGAAATTTTACTGTTGCTCCAGTTGTACCCTAGGGAGACATTTGTACAACCCATTTATGGTCAGTGCGTAACACAAATATAGTAAATGTGAGAAGTGTGTTGTCTGGACCAACAGTTTTACAATTTCAACATTGGTTCCGTGCAAAATGTTTTCCTGTTCTTTTTTTAACAGTGGTAATAATCAGTTTCAAGTTGTGGACGATAGGTATTAACATCTAACCTTGTTAACTTTTGAGCGCTGTGTCTTACAAGTGATTTTTCTTTGTATTAATGATCGCTCCCATTGCTAATAATTTATTGTCTTAAAGAATTGCTGTGTCTCGTAGGAGCATTAGTCACAACTACATATCGTAATTGCAGGGTAATAGATATACTTTTATTAATGCTTTATCATCACTATCATGAATATTAGTACTAGTTTTATTAAGATTATATATATGATATATGATATGGTATCCTACAGCAAAGTCTTTGGTAATAAACAATAACTGGTAGGCTGTTACATCTGCAGTTAAAGCTATCATAAGTTTAATATGCCGTACTTCTGTGCTGCTTCCTCAAGATTCATGCAATTGAACCCTGAACTGAAAGCGAAACATTTGGAGCTTTTCAACTTTATAGTTGAAAAAAAATTTTCTGATTTTGCTGGTCATTACTGTAGCGGTTATAAGTTATTCGGTTCTATTAAGTATTCTATTAAGTTCTATTAAGTACGTATGCACAGTATTTGCAGCAACTTCGACAACATGTATTTCGTAGTTGACTTATTTCTGTTAATTCTTCAGCGTTCGTTAATGACTCTACAAAAATGTACTAGACCTGCTCCTCCTGAATAATTGAAGGTGTATTCCTTTAGGAGTTTGAAGTTTTACATTTGCTTTAACACAGAACGTTTGATCAATACTTTCCGTATTTCAGAAACAAATAAAGAAAATTATTATCAATGGATCTTCTGAATCGTTTCAATATAATAACCGCACACAAAATATACTAAAACCGTTTTCTTACGACTACATGGTATAGTATAGTATTAAATACATTGTCTTTTTTAATTGTAAAAAGGAGTAGGCCTATATGAACATCTATATTAATAACTGAGGCCGAGGCTATGTCGCTGAGTGTTTCAGAATTCTATTCGCACGGTGCTCGGGCAAAGAAACGTGTGTCCTGAGCGGTGGTGACTACCTTGATGAATAGAGCTGCACGGCATCCACTTTACCGATGACTCGCAGCCTATTCTCTGTATCGACCGTGGCGTTAACGAATATGAATGAGTCTTGCTTTGTAAATACAAACTAGATTGTGTAGTACCATGGCGCATCCAGAGAAATCTTTGGTCTTTGTCGTCCGAACGTTGTAAATTTTTGAATGTGAAACTTTAATCATTGTCGATATTGAGCAAATTAAGGTCTTAGTATTGCTACGACAGCGTAGAACAATCTAGGCGTTTATCGAATGTCCCAGAAAGATCTCGACGTAAGCGTGTGGTGTACGTGCTACTAAACGCATGTTGCGAGAATTTTCTCGCACTTTGCCAGCCTTCGCTCGGGCGCTCGGACTGTGTCAAGGCCGCAGCAATTACGTAGTTCGCGAGAGATAAGACGCAGTTTGGAAGCTTCTGGTGTGTGTAGCGTAACTATAAATACATCGCGTCGCGGCCTTAGTTTTTCAGTTCAATGCGAGATTTTTGACTGTGCGGTTCGAGAGTATTAGTGCGATATATTTACAGCGCGGTTCGAGTTATTACGGTGTACGTTCAAGTAGTTATTAGTGAAGTGTGGCGTTTTATATTCGGACGGTATAATTGTAATACAGTTGAGTTTTAATATTAGTGGACATTTTATTGCGTATGAACAATTTCATTTGATTTGTTGTAGACACTGTGTTGTTAATTACGAACTGTTTTACTATAACAATTAAAGTTGTGATTAGTGACTTAATTGGTGTCTAGTACTTATTTTGTTTCCACTGTACCTACGACGATCGAGTAGACCGTCGTAACAGTGGTGTCAGAAGTGGGATAGAACGGTTAACAGTGGAAACAGTGGACGCTTTGTACAAGACGAGTGTGATTCGTAATTAATCAGTAAACATGGATCCCAGTCAGATGATGGAAACTTTACAAACACTGCTGCGGCAGACACAGGAAGAAGCAGAAAGACGACAAAAAGAAGAACGAATACAAGAAAGAGAAGAAGCAGAGAAACGACAGGATGAGAAACGCAGACAGGAGGCGGAAGAAGCAGAAAAACGACAGGATGAAAAACGTAAGCAGGAGGCAGATGACATCAAAGCATTAATTCATGAACAAAAGCAGACACAAGAACAAACCGCTGCAGAGTTGGGTCTCCTACGAGGTGAGCTTAATAAGCAAGTAACTAAAATATCGGAGGTACAAGAATCAATGACATTAAAAATAGCTGAAGTAGAAAACTCAATGGCAAACATAAGAGAACAAATTAAAACTGAAGTTGAACAGTGCATGAAGATTCAACCAAAACAAATTTCTGAACAGACTGTACCAGTGATCAAGACAGAAAATAAGTTAACAGAGAAAGTCACTTTGCCTGCAGTAGGGACAGTTCATGTCAAAGCTCCAACCTTTGACGGAAGCACTCACTGGGCAACGTACCTCCGCCAATTTGAAGCTGCTGCATGCGCAAATAATTGGACAGAAAAAGACAAGGCTGTTTCACTTGTTCTTGCATTAAAAGGACCCGCGGCAGAACTACTACAGAAAGTGCCACCTGACAGCCAGAACACCTATGCCGAGTTGATAAAAGCTCTGGAATTACGGTATGGTGATAAACATTTGCGAGATGTGTACTGCACCCAGTTGAGAGCAAGGCGACAGCATTCCGGGGAAAGTCTTCAAGAGTTTGAAGCAAGTATCGACAGACTAATTAGACTGGCCTATCCTGAAGCGCCAGAAGATTTTCGAACGCGTTTTGCGATGCAGACATTTACTGCCGGTGTCCGAGATAACGAACTACAGCAAGTGTTACGAATGGCAAGACACCAGAACAGTGCGGACGCCCTGGTACATGCTTTGCAATTTGAGGCCGCCAAATCAGCGTCTGGTTGGACAAGTCATAAAGTGCGCGAGCTAAAAGATCGCGACGGCGCAGACGATGAGGAAGAAGAACAAGGAACAGAGACTCGACGGTCGGCGCCACAGAACAAAATAAGAAAGGATGGAAGACCGAAGTGTTATCGATGTGGGAAACCTGGACATCTACAACGAGATTGTCGGGTTAGAATTCAGCAGCAGGGAAACGAGCAATAGTCGGTACAACGGGGCGTGTGCTGACTAACTGGAGGAACGAAGCCCCCAGAGAATACGCAATTTCTACGCTTCAGAAAAACACCGGGAGCTTGGTAGTTACCGGATTTGTTCAAGAAAGGCCAACCTCGATTACAGTTGACACAGGCGCAATAGTTTCTATTGTGCGCCCCGACGTGGTGAAAGATCTCAAGCCAATCTGGTGCTCTTGCAGCTTGCGAACAGCTACTGGACGGCCTGTAAAAGTGTATGGAAAAGTGGAGATACACCTACGCCTCGGTAGACTTGAGTTTAATCATCAAGTACTTGTTGCAGACATTGTGGATGAAGCAATTCTTGGTGTGGACGTTATGAACGCATACGGATTTATAGTCGACTTCAAAAACAATGTCTTGAGAATCGGAGGCGAAGAGGTAATGCTATCAACAATGACGACAGCAGAAAAATCGATGGACGTCATAAACCAAGTGGCCGTAACTGTTCCGCCAAACTCCGAAAAGATCATCACGGTTAGAACTGCGGTAGATACTAGGGGCAATCAGTGCTCTATATTCGAACCCCAGGTAGTCAGCACACCGGGCATACTAATTGCCAGAAGTTTAGTAAAACCTGACGAAACCGGAAATGTACCTATTAGAGTGGCGAATATTTTGGATCAAGCTATCACTTTACAAAGCAATACGCTCCTAGGCAAATTGACTCCTGTGGCCTGGGTAGCCGGAATAACGCAACGAAGACCCAGTTCTTCGGATACTTCTAAATTACCAGAGGAACTGCAAGAATTATTGAACAGATCTTCTAACGACCTCTCAAGTGGTGAGGTAAAAGAACTCGGACAGTTTTTACACGAATTCAAAGATTGTTTTGCAGTTCGGGGACAGTCACTGGGAAGAACCTCTCTTGTGCAACATCGCATCAATACTGGGGACACAACACCGATACGCCAACCTCCTCGAAGGCCTCCATTATCTAAACAAGAGGAGATGTCTCGGTTAGTACAGGACATGTTGACAGAGGGAGTAATTGAACCTTCGTCAAGTGCTTGGTCTTCCCTGTAGTGCTGGTAGCGAAGAAGGATGGTGGATTGCGTTTCTGCGTAGACTACCGGAGGTTAAATGATGTTACAAAGAAAGACTGCTATCCATTACCTCGCGTTGACGATACACTCGACACGTTGTCCGGAGCACAGTGGTTTTCCACATTGGACCTGAAGAGTGGATATTGGCAAGTGGGTGTCCATCAAGAAGACAAGGAAAAGACCGCTTTCTCGACCCCAAGTGGCTTATTCCAATTTAACGTCATGCCATTTGGACTCTGTAATGCACCGGCAACATTTGAGAGATTGATGGACCTGATACTCCGAGGCCTGACGTGGAAAACTTGCCTTGTTTACTTAGACGATGTCATAGTGATCGGGAAGACTTTCGAAGATCATTTGGAAAACCTTAAGGAAGTTCTAACTAGAATTCACGGTGCACAACTGAAGCTGAGCCCGAAGAAGTGTTCTCTATTCCAGAAGGAAGTACAGTATTTGGGCCATCTGGTTTCGGCAGCGGGCGTTAGCATGGATCCTAATAAAGTAGACACCGTAAGAGACTGGCCAGTTCCGAAGAATAAACACGAAGTTCGGAGTTTCCTGGGGTTATGCTCATATTACCGACGTTTTGTGAAAGGCTTCGCTACTATTGCTAAACCACTACATGAGCTAACGGAAAATAAACGAAACTTCCAATGGTCGAGAGAGTGTGAACAAGCATTTAGAACGTTGAAGATTGCATTATGTTCGCAGCCAATTCTCGCTGTTCCAGCTTCCGAAGGGAAGTACATCGTAGACACAGACGCAAGCAATACTGGTCTAGGAGCAGTTTTGTCTCAAGTGCAGAACGGTGAAGAACGAGTAATAGCGTATTACAGCAAGACGCTTTCTAAACCAGAGAGAAATTATTGTGTTACAAGAAGAGAGTTGTTGGCAATTGTCGGAGCTTTGGAGCACTTCCATAAATACCTCTATGGGAGGAGAGTTTTCACTACGTACCGACCATGCTGCACTTGCATGGCTCTTGAGATTTAAAAATCCGGAAGGATAGTTGGCAAGGTGGCTCGAACGTCTGCAAGAGTACAACTTCAAGGTACAACATCGGCGGGGGCGCCTGCACGGTAATGCAAATGGCTTATCACGAAGACCATGCCCGGAAGACTGCCGACATTGCCACAGAAAGGAAGAACAAAACCCAAGCGAACATGTTCAAGCCATCACTGTAGATTTCCTGGCTGATGGCTGGACAACACAAGACTGTCGACAAGAACAGATGACTGATGAAGACATTGGACCGATCTTGACAGCAAAAGAGGAAGGTCGCCGCCCGGATTGGCAAGATATCTGCCATGGTTCCGAAGTGCTGAAAGGCTACTGGGCACAATGGGAATCTCTCACCTTAGAAAACGGATTGCTGAAAAGGGCTTGGGAAAGTGCAGATGGACGAGACGTGGTCATGCAGTTGATAGTTCCCCGAAGTAAAGTGCAGTCTGTTTTGAAGGAGATGCATGATGGAACATCTGGAGGCCATCTTGGCGTTAACAAAACCCTTGACAAAATACGGAAGCGATTCTATTGGCTTCATCTTCGCCACGACGTAGAGGAATGGGTTCGGACGTGTGAAATATGTGCTGCAAGCAAGAGCCCACAAACCAGAAGCAGGAGAAAAATGAGACAGTATAACGTTGGACAACCTTTCGAGAGAATTGCCATAGACATTGCTGGACCATTCCCAGTTACTGACGATGGAAACCGGTACATCATGGTTGTAGGTGACTACTTTACTAAGTGAGTGGAAGCCTACGCAATTCCAAATCAGGAGGTTACCACTGTGGTAAAGCAGTTAGTTCACAACTTCTGTTGCCGTTATGGAGCCCCTATGGAAATCCATACGGATCAGGGGAGAAATTTCGAATCAGGAGTGTTTAATGAATTATGCCGTCTACTTGGAATTCGAAAGACCAGGACAACGCCTCTGCATCCTCAGTCGGACGGGATGGTTGAGAGATTCAACAGGACACTTGAGCAGCATCTTTCGAAAGTTGTTGACGAGAACCAAACAGACTGGGACCAACGTATACCACTATTCCTTATGGCGTATAGATCATCAGTACATGACACAACCGGCATGACTCCAGCAAAATTGGTGTTTGGGCGGGAGATTCGTCTTCCTGGGGACTTGATGTTTGGATCACCTGAGACTCAGTCCCGAGAGCCAAAGAACTATTCCTCACAATTAGAAAACCAACTGCGAGAAATGAATCGCTTGGTAAGAGGACGGCTCAAGATTGCCAGTGATAAAATGAAAACTCGGTATGACATTCGCAGCAATAGTGTGGGTTTCCAAGAAGGAGATCAGGTCTGGTTGTTCAATCCAAAGCGCCGTCGTGGTCGCTCACCTAAGCTTCAGTCTAACTGGGAAGGACCCTACACTGTAAAAAAAAGGATTAACGATGTTGTTTATCGGATTCAACAGGAAGGACAGCGAAAGTTCAAGGTCGTCCACCTAGATCGCCTGGCTAAATACAAATTTAGAGACGCTTTGCCAGTTCGGGACGAATAGGCTTAAGGAGGGGGCAGTGCTACGACAGCGTAGAACAATCTAGGCGTTTATCGAATGTCCCAGAAAGATCTCGACGTAAGCGTGTGGTGTACGTGCTACTAAACGCATGTTGCGAGAATTTTCTCGCACTTTGCCAGCCTTCGCTCGGGCGCTCGGACTGTGTCAAGGCCGCAGCAATTACGTAGTTCGCGAGAGATAAGACGCAGTTTGGAAGCTTCTGGTGTGTGTAGCGTAACTATAAATACATCGCGTCGCGGCCTTAGTTTTTCAGTTCAATGCGAGATTTTTGACTGTGCGGTTCGAGAGTATTAGTGCGATATATTTACAGCGCGGTTCGAGTTATTACGGTGTACGTTCAAGTAGTTATTAGTGAAGTGTGGCGTTTTATATTCGGACGGTATAATTGTAATACATTTGAGTTTTAATATTAGTGGACATTTTATTGCGTATGAACAATTTCATTTGATTTGTTGTAGACACTGTGTTGTTAATTACGAACTGTTTTACTATAACAATTAAAGGTGTGATTAGTGACTTAATTGGTGTCTAGTACTTATTTTGTTTCCACTGTACCTACGACGATCGAGTAGACCGTCGTAACAGTATGTTTCGTAAGTGAGAGCTTTTATTGTACTGTTAACCTTATTACGAAAACAATGAATTGTCAGTGATCTGTATTTATGTTTTGTTTTATAGATTTATATACAAACGTATATAACATGTGTGTTTACAAATAGGCCCAAAGTGTTTATGTATTCATATTTTGACGTATCAAAGGGGGGTGCAACGCTTGTGTATACAGGTTAGTTATATTTGTTTGTTAGGCTGTTATTCCTTGAGTCCCCCTTCTATTATACGGATAGATATTTGTTGTATCATACAACTCAGTTTCCTCTTCACTTAACAATGTAGGCCTACTAATTAATTCCAAGAATTCTGTACATAAGGTGCACAAATTTATACGAGTAATTAATTACGACTCATCTTAATATATTTCCTGAATAATTCATTTAAAAATTCACTTAAGAGTGCCTCATTTCTAAAGATACTGTTAAGATTACAAACAGTAGTTAGGCGAATCCGTTTGTTGACCTGACTGGCCTTGATAAACAAAACGATTAGTGTTCAGAGTATGGTAATTAATTTGTCTAAGGGTTCCACATACTCAGTTACTTATATTGTTACGATGAGAAAATAAAAACTTGCATGGCTTGCACTTCACACGCGTTGTTACGGCAGCAGTACAGAGCGCAACGCTTTCAAACGTTCTCAGTCTTTCCAGACGCGTTTTCCAGATGGTGGTCGATCATTCTTCCAGTATGTAAGTCAATATTGTCGCATTCTACGGCCAATTGAGCTGCATATTGCGAAGCGAACGGATAAAGACATGTGACTTGCCACTCGGTGCGAGTTGTTGTGGACTTGAGAATTGTTTTGTGCAAACGTGCATAATTTGTAGCTTGTATTATTTATTACGATAGTGGTAATTAAATAATATTTATTATTTGTTATATTAGAATATGTTGGTTAAATTCAATTTTTAAAAGATGTTGTATATTAGTGCTTTTGTTTACGATAACTGTTGCAATTAACGAATCCTCTGATGTTCAACTATGCTATTCCGCTGTTCCTATTCCCTAAACCCTCGTAACAACTAAATTCCACAAGATCTTTGTACGCTAAGCAGTTGGCACGATTAGTTTTCAAGCCATCTTTTAAAATAATATTAGTTTAGCATACGACGTACAGATAGTCGTCTGGACGACAGTCAACACTGATCGTGTTGGACATATTTGCTCTATTTACGTGAATTGCATCAAAGTTATTGTATCAATCAAATTTTAGATAACGTAATCATATTGCAGATAACGTTGAACCTCTACTCTTAAGTATGGACCATTAGTAGTATTGAACTCATTTATTCGTATGCGCTTCAAGCGCGCGCGGACGCATGTTGCGTATCGAGACACGTGTCGAATAATAGAAGCCTACACAGAAAACAATATAAGACAATCTCCAGGTGCCAAATGTTGTGTCAGACACACCTTCGCGCATTAAGCTTATGTTTCCTTTGTTATGTCACAGTAATAGGAATTAGGTTTATCCGTGTCAACACTGACAATGACGATCAATAATCAATATGTTGAAAACACTGACAGGAAGGAAAACCGTTGTCACCCGCATGTGACAGAGCAATCATCAATCAATGTCACGCAGTGTACGTCTTTTTCACGTTTTTATCTACTTGGCGTAATAAAAGTTACATCGACATGAAAAACTAAATACTGTCAATTAGCATGTTAAAGTAGTCGTTAACATGAGTATAACGTTTTAAATTTCATAACTTTTTTAACTCACCAGACCCATGATACCTCTTATCAAATTAAATATATCAGGGATGCATAGTCTTCGAAGAAATATACGCAGACCTAGTGTATTGATTTGAAAACGCAAACGAAACTATTTAAACAAGAAAAATAGAATTATCTATTCATTTTACGTGTTAATTTTATTTTGGCAATGTGTAACTCTTCAGATGCCTGATATCAGTTAAAAATAATTGGAGAACGTACGAATCTTTAACTATCCTCAGAAAAAATAATCCACTGAAGAAAGATTGGAAAACTCTAACTGGCCACAAGCCCGTTGCAATAAGCCGTTAAAAAAAAAGTATTTCAAAAGGTACACTATTACTGTGTGACATGTGGGCATGTGGCTTCGTGTTGCTGAATCTGTGAATGTCTTTTATCTTCCTCTAGTATTGCAATAAACTGCATAACAACCTCTTGACACAATTCTGCATTCAGTTCTGCATAATTTTAAAACAGGATTAATTTCATGTCTAATTATTCCATGAATAGCATGCCATACAGCGAACCGTATACCATAACACATACTTTCTTTTTCGTCAAAATTAGTTTCATAAAAGAATACTCTAAGTCACTAGGTAAAGAACAAAAACAAAATTTATCAACAATGATATTACTTAATTGACAGAAAATTAGCTTGACATATAAGGACTACCAACGTTCAAGCACTAAAACATTGCAAAATTCTATGTACGAGGATTGTTCAATAGAAACACGTTTGATCTGCGCAGCCGTGACTTCGTCGCCATGGCAACAAAATTCATTTGTTTATGTTGTCTGTTTAAGTACTAGTGACGCGTCTGTCAAAAATATTTGCAGTTAGCTCTTTCCTAAGCGTTGTGACTGGGTTGTATAATGGCATCTGTGATAGAAAATCCGTCCAAAGATAATCTGCGTGCCGTTATTCAGTTCTTGGCCGCTGAGGGACGTTAGCCAATGGAAATGTATACGAGAATGAAAGATATGTATGGTGACTATAGTTATTCTCATAAGGCAGTGGTTGAATGGTGCAATAAATTTTGAGAAGGAGGAGAATCCACTAAAGATTTGGCCCGTCCCGGACTTGCATATGTTGCAGCATCAGATGAAAATGTGAGACAGCTGGAAACGGCTTTGCGCGCAAATAGGCGCATCAAAGTTAGAGAACTTTCTCAAATGTTGAGAATCAGCGTGGGCACTGTTCATTCCATCATTCATAGTCTTGGCTATCACAAAGTTGCTGCTCAGTAGATTCCACGACTGCTTACTGATGAGCAGAAAAATTTGCGTTCGTCCTTATCATTACAGCATTTGATGCGCTATCAACAACAAGGTAATGCCTTTCTACCCCAAATTGTTGCCGGTGATGAGTCTTCGTGTATGAACCAGAATCCAAACGTCAGAGTATGCAGTGGAAGCATGCACATTCTCCGAAACAATGTCGATCCTAACCTCCTTCAGCAGGAAAAATTATGGTGACCGTATTTTTTGATAATCAGGGTGTGTTGCTCTTATATTTTAAAGGACATGGTGTTTACATCAACGCTGAGCGATATGCAGACAGCTTAAAACGCTTACGGGTTAGCACTAAGAATAAACGTTCAGGGAAACACACAAATGGTGTCATTCTTCTGCATGATAATACTCGACCCCATGTAGCCCAGACTATTGGTCGTAGATCTGCTTGGTCGTATGAAGTGGGAAGTCTTACAACATCCACCTTACAGTTCCGACTTGTCCTCGTGCGATTATCATGTTTTCGGCAAATTTTAAAGAAATCACTAAAAGGACTGTGGTTCAAATCGGACGCTGAGGTAGAGTATGCTGTTAGCGAATGGTTCCGAAAACAGCAGCAAGAATTTTACCAGCAGGGAATCTACAGATTAGTGCAACAGTAGGACTCATGCCTTAATGTTAATGGAAACTTCTTTTAAAATCGTTGAATAAAATATGCTTAACAGCCTCTAAACCTGTTTCTATTGAACAATGCTCGTAAGTAACTTAAAAATCGGATTGCGTTTTGAAATGAACATTCTGTCGAGTACAATTGTATGCGCAAGTCTGTGAATTAAATACACTTTTTAAACAACTACAAGGCATCAATAATTTCCCCAAAAATAAACGTATGTGTATCAATATAATACACATCTATACTTTGACAAACTGATTCCTTTTTGTACTGAAATTCTGAAGGAGAGCCCTCTGTGTAAATTAAACCTGCAGAAGTATAAGTGTCATAAGAAAGGCTAAGTGGAATATGTACAATATAAGAAAAGTGTGCGATGAATCATAGATCCTGGCCATTACTGTGTTGTGTTTTAACGTTTGTACTCAATTGACGTAATGCGAAATAGAAATACTACTAGGTATAAGTATCTGCTCCCAATATGTTAATAATGATGTGGTTTACTGTTCATAAACACGCACTGACACACTAAGTTAATTTCGAAACCAGGAAAAGATACGGTGTACAACATGTTTAGTCTGTGTCAAAAAAAAACCCATTCATTAAATGTTAAATGGTACCGTGAACCTTCTGCGCCCGGAAGAATTAACTTCCAAGTCATAAGAAGCCTCCATTTGAACATGCTTAATCCATAATAGCCACTGAGAAGTCATGAAACTGGTACGTTTGCAAAAACAGTACTGTTTTTAAGGGACACCATGAAATATTAAATTTGTCCTATTTAGTTATTTGACTATTCGGTTTATTAGTTAGGTACTTGTTGTGCATTTGGTTATTCTATTTGGTTAGTATTTATTATATGTTGTAATTAAATTTTTCAAGTTAATTTTACACAATAGAGTATAATGAATATTCTATGTGCAAATATTTTGTAGTGAATGTAGTGTCCTATTTGGCCGCATTTCCTACATGCCCTTGTATTATTGTCTCCACCTGTACTTTGACCTTTCGGTCGGTAAAGTTAAATTAACCAACATTCAAAACTTGAATTTCATATTCTGTTGAGATTTCATTTGTATGGAGTGATTCTCGCTTCCTCGTATTGAAATAATATATTTTAAAATATATATACATATTACATCCAATAAAATACAACCTATTAAGTATCCGGCCAGCCTTCATAGGGCGCGCACCCATACTAACGTGTGTTTTTAACAATTGAGTATGTGATTTTAACACTTGACGATCTCAATTGAGTGAAGGAATCTGATGATGGAACAGATGTTCCGAATCGCGTAATTCTAAATACTCGTATAAAACAAAGTCACACGACGGATCTAAGGTAATTTATAAATTTATTTTAAATATAAATGCACAACATTACCCCGAGGTATATACGCAGCCGACATTGCCACGGTTGGTAAGTTTTCAGTCTGAAATATGTTGAGACTGTGCACCAAAATAACAAGGTCCAATTTATTAATTCACAGTTTTCCAGATCAGTCTCACAATTTTTGTATATTAATACTACAATGTTGTTTTCCGTTCAGCTTGTATATTTTTTCTTCTCAAACATTTATTAAAAAGATTGTTGAATCTGCCTTAGTAATTCCTGTATACATCATTTCATTTTATTACTTCTTGCCACCTGGGAAGTCTTTTTCATATTTATCCTATAACATCAAGTCTTATTCTTGTAAGATATCTGAAATATTATCAGTATCAATCATTTTATCAGTATCATCAATCATTATCAGTATCAATGATTATCAGTATCAGTATCAGTATCAAATTCCGAAACTCATTGATTTGTTCTTCACCGAGCTGTAAACAATGTGGTATTTGAGATAAATGATTTGAACTTTAAAAGACAAATAAAAACTAAACTAACAACCCATATAAAGTATAGGTTCTCCTTGACTGGATGTTGAAGGAACGAAGTGACTATTACAACTTCGTGGCGGGCTGTAGAGAAAGGAAAATGAAAACTTGAAAACAGATAAATTTTAAATTTTGTTGGTACTGAATATCACGAAATAAGATTGTATTAATATAAGACTATAACAGAGGTCCATAGAGCTGTGAAATAGGGTTGATTACGTAGTCTTACACAGATTTGGCTGCACTATTGCGAATGAGTTAGCATTGTTGTCAATAGCCAAGTTAGAATTGTAACCGAAAATGTTAAACCGAGTCGACTGTATTTTCATAGACTAGTAGTAGTCTAATTAACGCACATAGGCTATAATGTTGTCAGCACGTCAGAAAAAAAAAACGGTTGCAGATATAATAAAGTTTATAAGTTATTAAAAAAGATTTATCACTACCGTCAAGAACATCACAATGATAGGATGACATAAGATGGTGTTATCTCAGGGGGGAACAAAGCGATGTACGCACACATAGGAACTGCGAGGAGCGTATGGGCTAAATGTTTTAGATACTTTGGATCTAAGCAATTTTTTGCTGTTCTTGCTTCAACAATCATAGAGTTTAAATTCCCAGATAGAAAGGTTTGTTGCTGTACATAATATGTGAAATGCTACCGGTATCAATATTGATACTGCACTTTTTTTTGTTTTCATATTTAAATTCGATATGAACCGATTTGTTTGTACTGATGTTAGTTCTCCACTTCGTAATCCAGGTATTTAACAATACGACTGGCGTTTTGGCAGCATCTTCTTATTCTTGCGAACATAAACATTTATTTATTATAATTTGTACTTCTTCTGCTATGTGTGATAAATTTCCTGTTTTATACAGCCCTTCCATTCGTAGTGTATTTTTTGTTGTAACAGGAAACTTGAGGTGAGTTGTGTGTACAGTTGTTATATTGTTTAGGTCGTTTGTTTTATTTCTTTACATACTTAGCTAAACTTACCAGGGTAAGTCTCATCAAGACGTAACTCATCTTCGTCACTTAAGTACCTCTGTTGGTATATTTCTACTAGCTTAGCACACGTCATTACTTCTTTGTTCCTGAGTAATTTCTAACTTCAGCTTATCTTCATTTATAAATTTCTCTTTATTCTTTTCAATACAGTTTCCTCCTCGCAGATAGATTTAATTTAATATGAGTCCATTCACACTTGATTATATGCCGTTACAATTATTTACTAAATATTCAACACATTTTCATTCTACTTCTATTTCGTTTATCAGACATCATTAGTCTTCCTAATAAGTACATGTTTATCATTATCTACACTTGTGTGGTGTATCCATTCTTCATAAGTTTTCATGTGTTATTACAGCTTAATGTACAAACTATATTCTATTCCTTAAACGGTGTTATTTACCGTGTTTGTTTGATTTTTAAAATCCGTTCCTTACACTTTGAAATTCACTTTCCAGCTTCGATAGTATAGCTTCTCTTCATCTGAGATAAGTCTAATTAATTTTCTTGTTTATTTTCTCATGTATACGATTTCTTTTAGAATACACTCTTTTATCTTATGTTTTAACAATTATCTATTTAATGACTGCTTTTATGATGCTACATTAATCACAAATATTTTTACATAATTCAGCTTCCTAAATACTACTATCAACTGAATGTACACATGTTCAATCCTTGCTTCGTATCTTATGTACATTCGTCTTAACATTATTTAGTCTGACTTTACGATCAGTCATTAACATATTGTATTCAGCGCTGCCGTTTAAAAATTTCGAACTCACTAACTTAGAGAACCTGCTTACATAGTCCTGAACCATTTATTCACTAAACAAAATTCACGAAAAGTAAGAAACTAACTTTTTCTTTGCATATATTTCTGTTCTTAATTAAAATGCTTCTATAACATTTCTTGCCTGCATTGCGATTTCTCACAATGGATGGGATCTCCATAAAAGCTGTTAAATTTGTTCATTCATTGACTTGTGTTATCCAGTATATGTATCTCTCTCAAATTTATTATTATAAGTATATTATTTCTTATTATCGCTATTTGATTACTTAATTGTGTTGCTACGTAGCCAAATCTCAGATGTCTTTGCATTAAGCAATGTAAGTCTTAATGTTTACTCCAATGTTCCAAGTGTTTGTGTTTGTAGCTTACTTCGATGGGTAACAGATAGGCCTATATTTTGTACTCTTTGTTTACTTCAGGTTGCATGTTCTAGATACTACATCAAATTTCTCAAAAACTGTACAAAAATAATACAGAGTTGTAACATATAGGTGCATAAGGACTTCAGAATACTAAATTCTTTTTTTATTAATTTATTATAAATTGTAATTTTTGGCAAAAACTCTTACAAATAAAACGATACTTCCAGTTGATTCGTTAAACCCTAAAGTCAATATAGATATGATGACTTCTTTTAGCCTCTCATACTTTGAAGAGTATAAATAAATGTACAAGCATAAATAATACGTGCCGATTCATAAGTAAAGTTACTTTCAACAACAACAAAAAATTGCTCGTCTTGACGATTTTCATCTTCTGTAGAACACTCTTGCCGGATACAAAAGTTTTTCTTGACTCTTACCCTTATTGCGACTCCCGAGAATGTTGTTTGTTACTCCGTAATTAATTTTACGAAGTAATAAGCAAATACTTACTGTGTCACCTTATACACACGAATTCGCACCATCGCGACTAACAGTGTGCAACCAGTTGATAATCGTTTCCTCGTGGCGTTAACAAGTTTCGCACTTCCATGAAAAACACACTAACTCTTTGGTTGCGTCTAGTTTTAAAATATATACCGGGCTCACACAAATGGTTAACAGTGTCCACGCAGATATCACCTCTCATGACATCATATCAAGTCACACACACGTGTTCGGTTACTAGTTTTAAAACCGTACATTGTGTTCAACAAGTTGTTTCTATTTTATGGTTGTAATGTACAAATTGTAACATTACAAAACGTCACAGTACCACACAAACCCAAATTGAGCGTAAAGGAAGACAAACCGACGTAGAGACTAGACAAAGTGGACAGTTCTTCCAGAGTTTTAACGCCGTACGGATGACTGAATCGGCGCACAAATTATTCGCCAGTTACCCATAATCCTGTGCGGTATAGAACGTAAACACGGGGCGTTCTAACCTAATTACTCGAAGTTACTCAAAGTGTTATAAAGTGTTGTGAATTGTAAAGCAATGAAGGTTAATAAAGGTTTAACAGTGTATATTCAATTGCATAGTGTATAATAAATTGCAATTAAGTGAATTAAGGAAAGTATAGTGATAATTATTTATACTTAGCCTACTAAAATTATCAACCTATACGATAATTTTGTATAGCCTATTGAACAATATTAACACTACAAGAAACACTAAACATTATTAATATTGTAAATTTATTCATTGTTAGAAATATTTTATTCACAAATCAAGGTTAATTTTGTATAACCCAGCAACCAGGTTTAACCTAAAAATTTTGACGCCAGTCGTCTTTTGAACTTTATGATATTAGTTTAAGATTTTCTCCATTTGATGTAATCACTCTCCTACTACTCGATTGTTATAGTAGTAATAGACATTCTAGTTACGTATTATGCAGTTAAAAGGACCTATTTTCGATTTAAATAACTTAGACAATTGTTCACTAATACGGTTTATAAAACCATAGACCATATTGCCAACCCTGAGAGAAGAGTTTTAATCAACGTCACCTGTTATTGTAAAGTAACGACAATCAATGTAATTATTAGAAGAAATATCACAATAAGAATTATTCAATGAATAAAATGAATTTTAACCACATTAAAGGGATTATGGAATTATTTCTCTAGACAATACGATTTTAATGAATTGAATTCAGGTTATGTTTACATCTGAGATCATCTGGCAGCACCCATTGCCTGCCGAAGTGAAGCAGTTCAAATATTTTATTATTTACCAATGAACATAACTTAATGAACAGTGGTAACCAGTGAAGAAAACATCAGAAGTAAGTACTTATTTTGATCAACAACATAATTATTTATAACCTCAACAGAATTATGTATCATAACAAGATTGAGTGACGAATACTGCGGGTGGTGTTAGTACATAAGACCATTGAACTTCATGCAATTCAATCCACTAGGGTCGTGTAATCCACAAATTCCTTTAGTGAGGCATTTAAATAATTAACAACCGAATATAATTCACCATAATAATATTAATTACATATAAACCAGCTCTATTATAAATTGACGAACCACAACGATAGAGAAAGGAACACAGCATACGAAATATTAGTTAACATAATGACGCAAGCAACTTGGGGCTTATAAATAATCAAGCACCAATAATTTCTTCGAACCAACATAAATATCATACCAACATTAGAAGGTATTAATCAACAATAGATATTACATAACAATATGCATCGTTGTATATTATTCATGCAATTTTTACCGTTGCAATATATATATATATATATATATATATATATATATATATATATATATATATATTGTAACGTGTCGTTTCACTAAACATAAAACATAACATACTCATTAACATGTAAATAATAATTAATTAATAGAATTATAAGGTACAAATGTTAAACTTAGAAAATAAGTAAAAAGACATTTGTTAGTTCATAAGCATTAGATTAAAACTATGAGGAGGTCTGCGTGCCTCAGACAGTTGTTTTGTATCATTGAACTACAAACAGTGAATGTTATAGATTTTACAAATATAATAAATCAAACTATAATTATGTAAGTTAGGTTGTGTGATAGTGCTAGAAAGTGAAAATAACAGTGATAGACTTTAAAAAGGAAAAAATCAGATATAAGGAATGTGATTAAACATTATTATAATATGAGCATTGAATGAAACATATAATCTATATGAAACAGTTATGTAGCCCATATAGTGAGATCAAACCAAGTGTAAATAATTTAAAAGATAGAAACTCTTACGTTAAAAAACTTATAATAATATAGTTACGAAGGAAAAATAAAGTAAAGGTCAACAGAATATTACTAATTAGAAATGGTAAACCGAACCTGTGACCCATAAAAAATATAGCCATGGCCTTTAACTAATGAAATTAATGTTTTGAGTGAAGATGATTGTTGTTAAAAAATTGTGAATTGCAAGAGAACGTTTAAGGTGTGACTCCTGAATTGGATACAAATTGAAGACCAATAAAAGATGAGAGGAACAGGAAAAAATGCAAAACCTAGAAGAATGCTGTTTTAATCAAGAGACCAAAAAACCAGATGTCCAGGAATAAAGAATCAACCAATAAATCCGTTAAGAAAACTGCTAGATTGGTGAGATCACTCCATGACTAAATCAAATATTCGACCAAACATTATGACAGTAAAGATTGAATTACAACAAAAACAATAACTAAAAATCAATATAAAAACATTATAATTGTGAATTATTTTTGTACACTAGTATACAATAGTCATTAATAATAAGAGTTTTTGTTATAGTTAATAGTAGTTTAAAAGGACCCACAAACATTCAACAGACATTAACAACACTGTAATACCGAGTCTCATGCATCAAAGTTGTATTGTTTGTTCTATATGTAAATTGTATGTTGACCCTGAGGTTCAGATGAATAATCCTCTATTTAAAAAATAAAACAGGTTATACTTTATTAGTAAGAGATACTAATTTGTTTTGATATTACTTATTGACGCTCAGAAGTGGGGCCTTCCACATTCACTGGATACAAAAGGAGGATTATATATAGTAACTGAACGTTACAAATTGACGCTCAGAAGTGGGGCCTTCCACATTCACTGGATACATAAGGAGGATTATATATATTAAACTGAACGTTACATATTGGCGCCCAACCGGTAGAGCTGAATTAGGCAAAACTAACTAACCGAAACACAATTAGTGAAATAACTATTGACCTAATTTTAGCTGGCAACTGCTAGAAAAAACAAACAAAATGCAACGAAGGGCTATGCCACAACAGGAAACGAAAATGTCCGAACAAGAGAGACGATTAAGCTACGCGGAATGGATGACAGTGTTATTTAAAAAATTCAGCAAGGATATGGATTATATTAATGAAAATACCACTGATCACGAACGAGCACAGATGAGGCGTGCGAACAGAATGGTGACACCGAACGACAACATGACGTTGAGAGATATTTATGATGAAATGTGGGAGCTACACGCAAAGTATGATAAAGAAGAGACTATCGGGAGAACTCACGAAAATAACGATAAAAATGTGGAAGGAATGACTGAGGATGATTGGGATAGATGGAATGATAATCTTAAAAGAATGAAAAACGAGAGAACGGGAATATACGCACATTTGAAAGAACAATATACACAGGAGGAGTATGAACAAATGAGACAATTAATAAGACAACCAGAGAAACCGGTACAAACAGAAAATGCAGAGCTAAAGGAATGGATAAGGCTTATGTTTGAACAATCCAGAGAAGATATTTGTAAATGGAGGGAAGAATTAAATAAGAAGCGTAAAAAGATAATAGAAGGTAGTAAAAAAATAGAAAATAAAGAAGAGACAATTGAATTATTGCCTGAAAATAAACATAACAGGAACAAGGAGAATACTAAGCCACTCGAAAAGAAGATAAAGAAAATAAGAAGAATACATCCAAAGAAACCAATAAATACAAGAGAAAATTTGGAGATGATAAACAGTGGACTAGTAAATGTACTTAATCTCCCTATTACTGACCATAGAGAGATAATGAATTTTAAAAATGGTAGGAGAAGCTTAACAGAAATTATAGAAAGGACTCACAATAAAACAGTGAGTAAGGACTTCAGAAAATTGATATTCAAGGTAAATATACTTGAAATAAAAATACATGATAAGATATCAGTGATACCACCAATAGTTGATATACCATCGACATATTTGTTTAGGAAAACAGATGATAGAGTGATTAATATAGGACTGGATACTAGTGAAAAGGTGGTATTAGAAGAATTGGTGTATGAGGTAGCAGAGATCTATACCACAAGGAAGGAAATAGTTCTGCACACCAGAAGAACCCGGATCGTGGCAGATACCGAAAACGGATAAACCAAGTAGGAACAATATTGTAAAAAGGGACTGATTTTCTGACTACCGACAAGGCAAACCAGTTAAGGAAGGAAGAAGAAAATAATGATAATTAAAACAAAAATAAAATAAATAATCACTCTAGACTTAAAGAAAATAATGATAATTAAAACAAAAATAAAATAAATAATCACTCTAGACTTAAGAAAAAATAATGATAATTAAGAAAACATAACCAAAACTGAAGAAAAAGCGGGTAAGGAACAAAAGGGGAATATAAACAGAAAAATAAGAAGGAAAAAAGTATTAAACTAACAATTAATTAAGACAAAATATTATTTAGAAAAATATAACAAGGGATTCATTAGAAAGAAAACAGGGTAAAGCGAAAACAAACTGAGACATAGAGTACATCAAAGTAAACACTACAAGGGGTGCTGACAACAGTCTTGATTAAAACATGAGCGAACACTTCAGGAATGAAACGAAACGCAGGAGAATAAAACGGAGAGAATACGCACGCTGTCCATAAACCAGATACAATTATAGGAGCCACAGGTAAATAATCTAAAACCCAAAAGCAGCACATAAACCTGAATGTTACGAGAGAAGGAATAGGAATTCCTATGGTGTTATTAGTAACCCAAGGGTTACTCTTTAAGGTATAAACAGAGTGTTGTATGCTACGGCGCCACTCTGCAATTATGAATGATCCGCTGAGATAATAGGAAGCACAAGTGCCCCTCAGGACGGGAATTCATACTAAGTTAGGGAAAATGTTAGGGTACCCATAGGAAACAAATAAACCGTAACAGACCAGAATCATGGCAGGAAAGACTGCAGGAAATCAGGGCATTCCAAGGAAAAGGATATACAGAGATCATGAGTGTGGCACAAAAGAAGAGGTTAGTGAACTATTACAATAACTACTGCATCGTATTCTCCAACTCACCGAATAAAGCGAAGAATTTAAATAATATCCGGTTAAACAGTTGTTCAAGAAAGCTGTAAGAAAGTAAATCCAGCTCATGATAAAAGAAGATATTATAGGAAAGAGTAGTTTGTCAATTACCAACCCCATTGTAGCAATACCCCAAGGAATATATAACCAAACCGAGATAAAGAGGTTTTATGAAAAGTGAAGACAGTTTTTGTAGATTTTTGCCATTTATTTCAGTAACTCCTAAAACCACCATTACTGAAATAACTTGTCTTAAACGGGGGGCTTTATGTAACGTGTCGTTTCACTAAACATAAAACATAACATACTCATTAACATGTAAATAATAATTAATTAATAGAATTATAAGGTACAAATGTTAAACTTAGAAAATAAGTAAAAAGACATTTGTTAGTTCATAAGCATTAGATTAAAACTATGAGGAGGTCTGCGTGCCTCAGACAGTTGTTTTGTATCATTGAACTACAAACAGTGAATGTTATAGATTTTACAAATATAATAAATCAAACTATAATTATGTAAGTTAGGTTGTGTGATAGTGCTAGAAAGTGAAAATAACAGTGATAGACTTTAAAAAGGAAAAAATCAGATATAAGGAATGTGATTAAACATTATTATAATATGAGCATTGAATGAAACATATAATCTATATGAAACAGTTATGTAGCCCATATAGTGAGATCAAACCAAGTGTAAATAATTTAAAAGATAGAAACTCTTACGTTAAAAAACTTATAATAATATAGTTACGAAGGAAAAATAAAGTAAAGGTCAACAGAATATTACTAATTAGAAATGGTAAACCGAACCTGTGACCCATAAAAAATATAGCCATGGCCTTTAACTAATGAAATTAATGTTTTGAGTGAAGATGATTGTTGTTAAAAAATTGTGAATTGCAAGAGAACGTTTAAGGTGTGACTCCTGAATTGGATACAAATTGAAGACCAATAAAAGATGAGAGGAACAGGAAAAAATGCAAAACCTAGAAGAATGCTGTTTTAATCAAGAGACCAAAAAACCAGATGTCCAGGAATAAAGAATCAACCAATAAATCCGTTAAGAAAACTGCTAGATTGGTGAGATCACTCCATGGCTAAATCAAATATTCGACCAAACATTATGACAGTAAAGATTGAATTACAACAAAAACAATAACTAAAAATCAATATAAAAACATTATAATTGTGAATTATTTTTGTACACTAGTATACAATAGTCATTAATAATAAGAGTTTTTGTTATAGTTAATAGTAGTTTAAAAGGACCCACAAACATTCAACAGACATTAACAACACTGTAATACCGAGTCTCATGCATCAAAGTTGTATTGTTTGTTCTATATGTAAATTGTATGTTGACCCTGAGGTTCAGATGAATAATCCTCTATTTAAAAAATAAAACAGGTTATACTTTATTAGTAAGAGATACTAATTTGTTTTGATATTACTTATTGACGCTCAGAAGTGGGGCCTTCCACATTCACTGGATACAAAAGGAGGATTATATATAGTAACTGAACGTTACAAATTGACGCTCAGAAGTGGGGCCTTCCACATTCACTGGATACATAAGGAGGATTATATATATTAAACTGAACGTTACAATATATACATACATACATGGGCGTAACTTGGAGCATAACTTTGGGGTGTATATATATATATATATATATATACATGGGTGTAACTTGGGGCATAACTTTGGGAGGGGCAGGGTAAAGCTTCATAAATTAAGTGTGTAGTGAGACCATCTATATAATAAAATTAATAACATATATTATATACAAAATTAGAAAGTTTAGTAATAATTCTTAGTTAGTAAACGAGCGACAATTTCATTTTTTAATGATCAACAAACCTTTCTTCATAGGTTGTACATCCAGTTATGTTTACCTAGAACAAATATACTGTAGGCTTATAAACTACAGTTCTTCTGTAGTTCTTCCAATTCTTTTACCCAGTTTTCGTTAACGCATCCTCTTCCTTAGGCACACTGTCACAAAATGCTCCGCAGTAGTAGCAGTAAGCCGAATCAGTCACAACACAAAGAAATTTTCAAATTGCCAGTCAGGCAATTTTCAAAGAAATTAAGCAGTGTTACTCCATTGCGTTTCTTATCTCCCATTTCTCAGAACTTAGGAACACAAAAAACCAAAACAATCACAATAACGAATTAAGAAAGAGACTTCTACTGAACTGAAAACAGCGATAATCTAGAATCAAACAGTAAACAATCCGAGCACAGAGATGATGACTCAGAAGAATATGTGCGACAAAGAGAGGAAAGAGAGCAAATTCTTAGAAGTACAGCCGCGCTTATTATTTTATTACGGTGTTCCAAAACAAGTCTTTGTTTGTGTAAAAGGCACGCATTGTATTCCAGTTAATTATGTCTTTAGCGTTTGCTTTTTTTCGAACAGAAATATTATTTTGACGTATGTCATTCAAATCTGTCAAACATTCCCCTTACAAGTTTCTTCGAAAGAAATGAGAATAATAAATTTATGGTAACTAGTCGTCTGATAACAGTACAGACGTTGATAAATAGTGCTTACTGTGGTCGCAAGCATAGAAACTGTCTCCTGTTGTTTGACTATTTGCTAGTTTTTATTTATAACAACTGGAAACAAAATTTTATAATGCTCGGAACATGTAGGGGGGGGGAAGTGCCCCCTTGTCCCTCCCAAGTTACGCCTATGTATGTGTATATATATATATATATATATATATTGCAACAGTACACAGGATATGAAGTTCATTTAAGTGGGATGCTAATGCTATATAACATTTTCTGATGGCTATAGACATGTTTTGAATTGATTTTGTTCTTTCTTTGTAAAGTAGTCATACGTTTTGAACCAAGCTAGGTTTAAAAAAGTATGTTATGTCAAAATGTTCACAATTTTATTCTCTTTTATATCATGTGAAACATTTGTGTGTAAGTGCGCGGGTGCGCGTGCGATTTACATTTTATTTAATAACTTTGAGGAAAATTAACATTTCGTTCTGAAACTTGGGCAGATTATTCTCATGGTTATAAGCTACATTTTCCATATAATCAATTCTCCACAACTATAATTTTTATGTTTTTTTTTAATGAAATCAGTCGTCTTTTATTCTCGTTATCTCCTAGAAAGTATAAAATTTGAAGATTAAATCTAGACAGGCCTTTGCAGAATCGGACAGAGTTTAAGCGTGATTTCAGTCTATCTGTGCTCTCATCTGTGACGTTGCTAAAGTTTCAACCAATCAGAGGGTTTAAAAATTATTTGAGTTGGTCCTCTGTTGAGAGCACTTCGATCAGTTTTTTCTAAGGACTCGTTATAGAAACACGTACTCGCTGTCACGAGTTTTTCGGGACAAGACAGGTCGTTTTCATTTAAAGTTAGAAGTTGGTTCACTGTTCGAGGTCTTCGAAACCAATACTCAAATACAAAAATAGATAATTCTAGTGCTTTTCGCGTACAGTAGAAGATTTTCCGGAGTAGGGGCAAAATATCTGCCGAGATATTTTGATAGTTACGCGAGAACACTTCAAGAAACCGGAGTTTGTGTAAGATCAATACACGATCTATTTTACCCAGTTTTAAATCCCTGAGATGAAGTAAAGTTAAAGTATAAACAATAACAGATCATTTCGCAGTGTGCGTGGGTGCAAAGACGTGAATTGTCAGCGTAGCAGTCATCGGTGCAGTCACAGCGATCCAGTCGAGGTGCGGGGAGCGCATGGTGTCGACGCAAACGGGATTTCAACAGAACAAGTGACATAGTTGTAAAGCACGCCCATAGACTCAATTTTGAAAGAGAAATGTTTAAATAAACAATTTTATAGTATAAATTAATAAGACAATAGTAAATTTTAATGTTTTAATTTAATAAATTTTCCTACCTCCAGATATAGACTCTGTTGTAATAATTTCTATATTACCTCTCTATGCAGATTTAAATTGTATCGTTGCAATATATATTGTAACGTTACATATCGTCACCATACTTTTCAACACAATGTTAGACATAATATAATCATTATCAGACATATGAACCACCAAACATAAGTAATTATGTACCAAATATTACATACGTTTCAAGAATTAAAGACTAATATTAAAACAACAACCAATGAATGATCTCTAGTAATGAAAACAAGACAAAGAAGAAAATATATTAAATGTGATTAACCCAATGACCCAATAGATTAGGTAAGTGAGTAAACAAAAACATAGATAATGAAAATGAGAATAAGTGAAATGGCATTATGAAGAAAAACTTAAAATTAAAGATAAACAAAGGAAGAGACAAAACATCTCGCACACTCTAGGCCAAAATAGGTATAACTGAGAAATAAAATAAAACAAGAGAATCCCAGAGTGAAGGACTATTAATGACATAAAACCATTGACAGTCTACTTTAGGTGACTTTACTATGACCATAACTCTAATTTAAAATAAAAATGTAATCAATAATTATCTGGAGAGTGAAATTAAAACTTGTATGAGTATGATTTATTATTATAATAAGAGATAACAATAAGATTGTATCTTATATGCTATTAATGTAAGTGATATAAATCAAGGGATATCAGGAAAACTGGTAATCACCAGTAAAATTGTAAACAGAATATAAATGAAACTAAAGCATAAATACCAAAATAATAAGTGATCAATAACACTATTAGTACATTAGAATAAGTGAGTGAAGGGTATAGAACAAAACACAAAGTAATCCCATTGTTGTAAATCAGAGTAGGGGAACCACACAACCTAACTCAATGAGCATTTTCACCTATTATGAGTAGAATCATTGTTAAAAATGTTATAAAACCATAGTATCTTATACTATAATGAAACTAGATAATATAAAGGCCATACTATGACCAAGATTAGGTACCAAAAGGTATAGGTATTGTGTTTAATATAAACTAACAGACTGAAATGGACAGCATAGATGTTACCCAATAAGCACACTCAAAAATCTTACAAATACTAATAAAAAGGGAAAGAAATTGATATCAGTAAAAAAATAATATGCAATATAACTAATGTGGTATAAACCAATGAGAATTATCATTGAATTAAGTCATAATAATGTAAATAAAATGTATTTGTCAGACAGAACTAGATGCAAGAAGTATTACTGAAATACCAGCAAATGCGAATATCCTGAAGTAAACCAAAACATTGTAAACTTTAGAGTAACGACAATGATCATTTATGTCAATGATAATGACTTAAAAAACGACTATGTAATTTATAATAAAGATAATTATTGTAACACTTAGTAGTACAGAACTATAGGTGATTATAAAGACTAAAATCAATGAAATAACAGTGTATTGACAAAAACTAAGGTGACTAGAAGTTGTAGTGGTCATCCGAGGGTAATTATGACATAATAGAATTTGTTCAGAGTCAACTATTGAGATATTATAAGTGAATATAATTAGTAGTGTCATAGGCCTACTGACGCCTAGGCATAAACTATATGTTTTGTGAACAATTATAAGTAAATACTATGTAAAGAGTACATAAAAGGACTTGGAAAGCATAATCTCTATGAGATATGATAGCCATGTGTTAATTTAAGTTAAATAATGTATAAATGTATTAAAAAATTGTGTTAATTATTATTATTATTATTATTGTTCAAAAAACTATATTTGTTAATAATGGACGAAAGTATTTCATGTGAAGACTCTAAATAATGAGCCAGACAATCGCTATATCATGGTAAGGCTAGATTAGCAATCACAAGTAACGTAAGAGTTTTATATCAGTTGGAATGTATTTGCATCAGTTTAGACAAAATGTTTGGCGTGATTTTTTAATCTTCACCCCAAAAACCCAAGCGTTCTGTACAATTAAATAATTTCAAAAAAGGGGAGTATGCACGCTCGAAGGAATGTCATCAATCTTTCCACCAATCAGAAGGGGTAAATCGAGATTTGGTCAGGAAACCGAAGCCAGATTTGAACACACTTTTACATTGACGACGAAGCAAGACGGACGACCGCTCCGTACGGCAGAAAGTCGGGAGTTAACCTACAACCAGTGCGGGCATCGGAAAGTAAACATTGGTCAACATAACCAAACTTTTATAAAGTGTTATTATAATTTTAATTAATGAAGATTAATGAAAGAGTGGTAATGCAACAACGATTGCAAAGTGTACAATAAGTTGCAATCACGCGAATAAAAGGGAGTATAATGACAATTAATCATACTTAGAAAAATTATAAACTTATACGATCAAACGTATCGAGTATAATGGATAAGATGATTCAATATGAACATTAAAGAGGCGTTGGACCTTATTACACTAATTAATTTGTTTATTATTAAAAGATTTAATGACAGTTAACTATACTGACAAGAGTTGTCAACTTATTTGATAAAATTTCTCAATACAATGAATAAGTCGTTTTAATATGGACACTAAGAGTGCATTGAACCTTATTATATCAGTTAATTTGTTTAAAGTTAAGAAGATTTAATGACAACCAACTATAATCATAAGAGTTACCAACTTACCCGATAAAATTTATCAACCATGATGAATGGGATGAATTAGTATGAACACTTAGTGGTTTATAACTTTATTACATTTGTGTAGTTATGTATTATTCAAAAGATTTATTCTCAAACCAAAATTAACTGGGTACTATTCAGATACGCCAGGCTTAACCTAAAATGTTGACGATAGTCATATTTTGAATTTCATGTTATTAGTTAAGATTTTATTTTGTTAATGTAATCACTCTCCTGCTACTCAATTATTATAGTAGTATGAATCTTCTAGTTATGTATTTTGCAGTCTAAAAGAACCTATATTTTTTGATGAAACAACTTAACCAAGATTTTCAATGTTACTAATTCTATAACAAGAATAACCACCCTGAGAAAGAGATTTTCTAAACTAATATTATTGTACAATGAACGATAATCAATTTGATTATTATATAACTTTATTAAATGAACATTATGGATGAATAAACCATATTTTTAACCAGATAAAAGAGTTGACGAAACTTATTTCTTAGACGATACGAATACATGTTAGTTGAACAGCTGGCAGCAGTTGGCACCACTCGCAAGCGGCACGAGATAATTTAAA
The DNA here is from genome assembly GCA_034769895.1 of Magicicada septendecula. Taxonomy (NCBI): domain Eukaryota; kingdom Metazoa; phylum Arthropoda; class Insecta; order Hemiptera; family Cicadidae; genus Magicicada; species Magicicada septendecula. The sequence goes on along the minus strand of CM068367.1, from coordinate 961,848,205 downwards.
TATTTTAAATTATCACGGCAACCATGCCTTGTTGACAGGACGGTTAACAAGTGAGATCAGCGCTACATGTAAGTACTTCGTTAATGAATAAAATTATTTTCAGCAAACAAAAATTAAATTTATAAACCTTTAAAAACCTAACGACGTCCGACACAATTAACAAGCGCCGATGGTGGAGTCAACTTAGCCGATTCGTCTCAACTAAAGGAAATCGAATTCACTCAATCTACAAATCATACTTTCATAATAATTTAATAACAATTCAATAATCTACATCTAGAACCGATCGGACGGAGCGTCTACAAAGTGGCACACCAACAGTAGAGGCTCGAGTTAGGTCGAATGTATTAAATAATAATTTAATAATAAATACCGCGATTAAAAGCGGGTAAGACGGTAATATTACAATATATATATATATATATATATATATATATATATATATTATAATGATCTCATTCGAAAGGTATGTTATGTTCTAATTTATTACCGTTTTGGATTGGTTAAAAGCCACATGTTGGTTGCGTCATTATGTTAAAAAACGAGTTTCTAGCTATATAAATATGATTGTTGGTTATGTGATTATTTTCAATTAGGTTAGTATGTTTGACCTAATTCGGGCCTCTTACGTTGGTTCGTCCATTTATAATGATCTGTTTCTTATCCGTTCTTTGTGTTGAATTATTTATTGATTTCTTATTAATTAATTAACTATTGATATATACCTCACTAAAGGAATAGGTGGATTAAACTAGTCTAATGGCTTGATTGGCATGAAGTTCACTTATCTTAGGTACTAACCCCATCCGCAGGAATCGTCACTCGATGTTATTGTGATAAATGATTAGGTTGTTGTTATAAATAAATACTGTGGTTGTTAGAAATGAGTACTTACTTCGATTGTGGATTCATCATTGTTGACAACACTTTTCATTAACTTATGTTCATTGATAAATAATAAAATATTTGACGGCTCCACTTCGGCGGGCAATGGGTGTGACCAACTGACTTAGGATATAAACATAACCTGAATTCAAATCGTATTGTCTAAAGAAATAATTCCATAATCCCTTTAATGTGGTTAAAATTCATTTTATTCATCGAATATTTCTTATAGAGTTCTTTCTTCTAATAATTAAATTGATTGTCGTTACTTTACAATAACAGGTAACGTTGATTAAAACTCTTCCCTCAGGGTTGGCAATATGATTTTATAAACCGTATTAGTGAACAATTGTCTAAGTTATTTCAATCTCAAATGAGTCCTTTTGACTGCAAAATACGCAGCTAGAACGTCTATTACTACTATAACAATCTAGTAGTAGGAGAGTGATTACGTCAAATATGGAAAATCTTAAACTAATATCATAAAGTTCACAAGACGACTGGCGTCTAATGTTGAGGTTAAACTTGGTTTCGAGGTTGTACAAAATTAACCTTGATTTGTGAATAAAATAATTATAACAATGAATAAATTTACAATATTAATAATGTTTAGTGTGTTTTGTAGTGTTAATAATAGTTCATATTGTTCAATAGGTTATACAAATTTATCGTATACGGTGATAATTCTGTAAGTATAAATAATTATCACTATACTTTCCTTAATTCATGTAATTTCAATTTATTATACACTATCCAATTGAATATACTCTGTTAAACCTTTAATAACTTTCATTGCTGTATACTTCACAACACTTTGAGTAATTTCGAATAATTATGTTAGAACGCCCCGTGTTTACATTCGATACTGCACTGCATTATGGGCGAATCGTGAATTACTTGAGCGTGGATCCCGTCATCTGCACGGCTATGAAACTAGAGATGAACTGTCCAAAATTTGCGCTTTGTTTCTCGCTGTTCCCAAAACGTCCACCGCGGAAATCTCGATATAGGTGATTTGATTGGTCAGAATTGATGACATTCCTTTGTTGATACATCCTCCCCGCGTTACTAAAATTATTTAATTCTATTCGAAGCGTGGGTCTTCGGGTTTGAGAGTCTAAAAGTGACGCCAAACTTTTTGTCGAAAAATTTTAAAATACTTTATAATCGATAATACTCCTTTATGCTACTTGCGAGCTTTACGATTATCTGCCATTTGTCCTGCTGAACATTTAGACATTCCACAAGGCATAATTCTTTTCATGATTAACAATGATAACAATTTTAACTTATATTCTATTACAATTCTTTTATAAACTTAAGTCCTATACTTATCTAATTAACAATTGGTTATTACTTATAATGGATATAATGCATTCCAAGTCCTTTTCTATCATTATTTGACCTTATTAACACTCACTTGTGAATAACACACAAAGTCTGGTTCTACACTTCCTTAGGCCTATAGCACTATGAGTTAGATTTACTTCTCACAGTTCAATGGTTGACTCTTAACGGTTTAAAACATCTCACACTTACTTTTAAATAATCATATCAACTTTTGGTCAACAGAGTTTTGAGTAAGAAATACCTTTTTTAGTGTATTTTATCATTAACATCACATGGTTTTTTGGCACACCTAGGCATCGTGTTGTTTATTCTTATTTTTCTATAATACATTTGTTATTATTTGAATGTCTTCTTCCTAATTAAACATCCTAGTTACTAGTAAGATTTACAATATGTTTTAACCTCTTGACATTCTTATTTTTGTTGTTATTTCAACTAATGGTTCTTGCATTTTGTTGCAATAGGTCATGTGCATTATAGTTATATTATTCATGGTTCCTTCAGCGACAATTATTAATAATTTCCATGTCCATAGTTAGTTTACATAATATCACTGTTTATATTGGTAGCATTTACTCTCTCTTTTTATTAGTATTTCTATGGGTTTTTTGTGTACAATGTGAGTCTTTTATATTCTGTCATCTCATCCTGTTAATTTATATTGATTACTACAATTATAACATCTTAGAGATCTAATCTCTGTCTTAGGCTTGTCTTTATATCATCTAATTTCATCCAAGTATAATATATCATGGTTTTACATCATTTTTAATACCTATTTTTGTATTTACCAGTGCAATTTTACAACTGTTTAGGTTAGGTCGACCACTTTCACTTTCATTGACTACATTTATTTCACCTGCTAGGTTTTTATTAGTTATATTACTCACTTAGTGTTATTTATAAATAGTATTCTTTATTATTTATTGTTCTGATCGCCATTGTTTAGTTTATCTTATATCTATGTACATTTTTACTTATTAATCAGTTCTTTCTGATATACCTTTTGTTACATTAAAATATTTTTTAAAGATAAGATACAATCTTATTGTTTTCTATTATACATTATTATATATTTCATAATCACATGGTTATTACCTCACTCTCCTAATCTTGTTGGATATCTTTTTTATTTTAAGTCTCAGTTATTGTTATGTCATTTAGTAGTTTTGTCTGTTATTTTAAATAATTATTTTTTCTTCAATTTGGATTGCTATTTTCATATTCTCTTTACCTTATAGATACTCTCTTCTTTATTTACATTGGTTGAGTTATGTTATTTCTCCTTTACAAGGTATATTTGGATTGTTCTTATTTTGTTCTCTCCATAGCTTCGTAATTACTCTCCTCCTAATCCTAATCTACTGGGTGATTGTATAGTCACATTTGGTTTAGTCTTTAAGTCAGTTTGTCTTTATTCTTATAACATGCTCATTGGCAATTAAATTATATTTTATTCCTTTTAATCATCTTCATAATAAATATTTATCTACTTCTAAGGGTTATGCCTTACTGTTTCTTATGGTAATTGACTGTTTTATGGAGTTCATCTGTGTTTTGTGGTATTGTGACGTTTTGTGACGTTACTATATATATTATTCCTTTGTAAGTAACTCGTTGAGTTTCTTGCAGGTCTCCCATGTAATATCTTCAAATAACTACTCTGCAAGTAGGTTTATTTTCACCTGACGCACGTTTCACAGAAATTATTCTGTATCTTCTGAGGTTTGTTTGAATTGTAATTGAATGTATCGCTTACAATATGGTTAAGGGTAATGTATTGCTTAGAATAATTTCTGTGAAACGTGCGTCAGGTAAAAATAAACCTACATACTATGACTTTAAACGTCTATATACACACTGGATACGTGAGTGTAATTTTATAAACACTTTTGTGACAGGATAAATCGATAAAAACAGACTACTTTCTTCAGTTGTCTTATTTATTTTCTGGACATATAAAACACAAAAGAAAACTACGCGCATACAGCCTTTGCTCGTTGCATGCAAAATACACATTGGGATATTATTTTTAACAAAAATGGTAGTAACTTTACTTCAATCGTTAAGGTTTAATACGTAAATCTGAATTAATAAATGGTAGAATGCTGAATACTTTATAGACTGTTAATTTGGAACGAATTATAACACCGCAATGACAACTGTTATGCAATAATATTACTTTTTTTAAACTTTGACTCTTTTATCTCTGAAAACAAAATTCGTGATAAACTTAGTTATACGGTTAGGTATCGCATACACCTTTTAGGTTCATCATACACTCCAGAGCTGTTACTTTAAGTGGCAGAATGGATGTCTTCATGTATTGTTAGAGTTTCAAGCACCTGTTATATATCGTACTTGACAGGACAGCCAGTAAACGTGAAGGACAGATCACGTTTCACGTTTTTCCGTTCTTTAAATTTTTTATTGTTTCTCAAACATTGGACTCATTTATTACTACATAATAATTTTTGTAATTAATATAAACGTAATGGTAATATCAATTTTTTAATATAAAGTGGTAACTATACTCAAATTATTTTATTTTCAAACAAAAATAACACTATTGCACACCACTATAGAAAAATTATTCCGAGTAGCACTTTCAAGCTTCACAGCTCATCATCAGATAGGAAATTTACAATAATCTTGTATACAGACACTGATGATGAGCTGTGAAGCTTGAAAGAGCTAATAGGAATAATTGTTCTACAGTGGTGTGCAGCAGTGTTATTTCTGTTCGTGATTATAACAACTAACATAACTTTATTAATTAAATATTTTATTTTCATGAAATCTTTAGTTTTATTTTACATCGATAGGAATATTTGTATCGTCCTTGTTCTTTACGCTTAAATAAAGTATACTAAAGTTTTGTTTTTTCACGGAAATTATTATTTAAGCCGGATGTTAATAAGTAAAGAGTTTATTATTTGGGATGGAGGAGAGATCTAATACGCATCAATCTGCTGTGGCTCTGAGTTACGAAAAACGTAGGTTAAAACCCAATTACAGCGGTCAGAATTCTTTTCTCGCCAATTTTTTTTGTCTGCACCAGACGTCAATGAATTAAGACATTGATTAAAAAAAAGAATATTTGATACATACTTCTATTTCGACACCTCGACATGGGCCTTTACGCGTCAGAGCTCGTGAGGTACAGGAAACAAACACGATGCATGTTTCCCATCAGTCAGTAATTCTAAACTCTCATAGGATGCACTATATATCCTGCAGGCACTGATGTTCACTATCCATGAAAATGTACTTAAGAAACGTATTTATTAGTCTAATTAAGGTATCTCCTGGAATTTGTATATACAATTGAAATTTTCCATTCACCATGACAACTCAAGGGCAAAACGAAAGTGTGAATTACAGACGTACACTATACGGATGCTGTTCACAAGGCGCAATAACGTAAGAGCAGTTTTTACTTTTACCAATGTACGAGTTTGTTACGTAGACTGGAAGCCATTAATAGACACAACGGAAGGTGGAAGGATGTCCCGATTAAGTATGGGGTTGTACGAAAATGGAAAATGTTTTTGGGGATGTATACAAAGGCGTGTATTCTCCTCAGCAGTGAATAGATGTAGGCCTATGTATATTAGCGATGACGATTTTTATCATGTTGGTCACAATGATAATATTGTTTATGAGACAATTGACGTCAACAGAATTCAACAGGTACCTCTGATAACAAAGAATGAAAAGATGTACCGATAGTCAATCTAATGGTTTAAAAACTGTACAAATTACAATTTCAATACACGAAAATATATTAGAGAAGGCCATCTGATAGTGAATCTATCCAAAACGCAACGTTTTGTACACCATCGTTATCCGTATAATTCAATATCATTCTTTATTTAAAATTGTGCGAAAAAATACTGTTGAGCAGATAGGTTGTGTACTTGAAGAGTTTGTGCTTATACCTACATGATTACATCCACTGGACAGGTCGCATTAACTTCCACAATATAGTCTAACAGAAAATTCAATTTCCTGTTATTAAATGGTAACCTAATGCAATTAAGATATAAATGCTTTAGTAAAATTAACAGATCCATTTGCCTTCTCACGAGATCATTCGATACACCGCGGTTTAGATTAATTCCCACGGGAGTAACTGAGCCGTAATTGTGCGTCTTCCTGGAAATAACATTTTACCCCTGCAACGTGTAAATATTAAATTTTCCATGAAGGAGATTTATGCTAAGCTGACCCTCTCTTTATCTTTAGTTAAGCTCATTTCTAAAAAGGAAGTACAGAATATTAAAACACGTCTACTTGTTCGAGCTTGATTATTAACAACCAGTCTTAGCCTTTTCATTATAATCACTACAAAATAGACTATATTTAACCTCTGTAGCCTAGCCTATATATTTAGCCTGTATTTGACACCGTCACAAATTACGTAGTAAACATTGACGATAACGACTGTATTTTTAGGGTTGACACAGGTGTTCTGTTTTTCAGCACAAAATTATTTGCTGCTTATAAGGTTGGGGACCTTTAGCAGCTGATTGGGTACATTCGGCTGAGACTGAGCTCAGTGTTTGACCACACTTCATTTATACTCAGTGAGCCCCCCACAATTGTTCCAAAGAATCTTATGAATTACGACAAAAGGCCTGTACAAACCATTTACAATAAACTTACGAAATTAGATATACAAGTATAAAAAGTAGGCCTATTCATTTCTAAGTTTAGATTATGGACTAACATTTTACCATCCTTAAAACAAGTAATTATATAATATCCAATTAAATAATTTTGCAATCATTGTAACTTGTTTCAAATCATCCATCAATTTGTAACTACTATCACGATTAAAACTATTTTTACTTTTATGAAACTCTGTTGCTTCTTCGATGATCCGAGGAAAAGGGATAAAGAAGTTTGAATCTTCGCAGTAACCAGATCAAAATCATTTTCAAATCAGATTTGATATTCAGTTTTACTGCTATACTGCGCTTGGGAATTTCTACTTGTCTCTTTTTTGTGCGCCACATACTTTTACGTGGTTTTTGTTGACACCTACCTCTGCACCTGTTTTGTACATATAGACATCACCACGACTGCACGGGATATTGAAATTGCCTGGATCCAGATGCCAGGATATATATTGGATATATGCCAGGATAATAGGCTTATATATTAGATATACGTTATATATATTTTGCAACGTTACACCTATTTCAAAAATTCACACAAATGCATTACCATGTACTCAACGCAACTATGAAGTGTATTACACCGGCCAGGTCGCAGGATTTTTTTATTCTCTTTGCGTCAAGTATATGTAGTTGCACAATAATAAATACTTTTCAAAGCGGAGTGAGATGTTGTTGACATAAAATAATTAATTAAAACCGTTTCAAAATAATCATACTAAGATTTATTAATATTAATCGCAAGATGAAAAAATATTAAAATTTAGAATTATAAAAAAATATCTCTTTTATAAGTTTACATAAAGTATCATATAACCTTCTCTGCTGTTCATGACGTATTAAAATAAACAACCCTATAATCTTACAAGCTAAACAGACATTTTAAACAAATTATCTAAACCCTTTTTATTTCAGTGTCTGACTTTTATTCCAATTTTTAATAATAATACCAACTCATATACAAACAAAAATAATATTAAACTCAAGAATAAAATTACTTGTTGCTATAAACAAAATAAAATAATAACATTTACTTTCAACCTATTATTTAATTTTACTGACACACTCAAATTTTATCATATAACAGAAGATTAGTATTTTTTAAATTTTCTTATTAAATTAAATTATTTACTTTAACTACTATTTAAATTTAAAGTCTTTATTGTTCATGCATAATTTTCTTTTTGAAAGTTCTCTTCACAAACAAAAATATAATTGTTTATTCATCAGCTGCTTACTGCCGACGTTACTGTTGCGTGTATGTGTGTGTCCTGAATCCTGAGAATTAGATGATGATGATGATGATGCTGTGTTCTCTGTCTCTACGGGTTGTTGTTTGTGATGGTCCAGAGTTCCTCCATAAGTCTTGGTGTGTGTGGTAACGATGATCAGTCAACCGGCAGACCAGCAGCGTGACGTTGTGGGGAGATATCTTGAGTCTCTGAGACCGCCCCAAAATTGCCGGTGGTATTTATACTGGACGGCAATCTGACAAGTCCAGGACTGTTTTCGACCTGTTCGATATTGTTACTTCGTGCAAAGCGTCCTTTCAATTACAAATCACTTTTTGGTTCATTTTAGCGATTTCGTAAACATATTCGTAGCATGAGCGATATCATTGTTTGCGTAATTTTCTCCTGGTCACTCACATATAACACACTTATTAGTTACTATTTAATCACACTAGTAATTAACATTAAATTACCTGGCGTCTTTATTACTGCAAATTTCTGCAATACTTTTACATCACTGTATTCGTTAAAAATTCCTTAATATAATGGTGTTTTTATATTTGGGCTAAGTCTTTGTTCACAGGTTTAAAACGTATTAATTAATTTATTTTTTATCCGGTTACAACCTGATTACAGACGTACGCATCACCCCATCTCTGCCTGTCGTAGCTTGCGTTCACACACACAAACACACAATCGCTGTATTCACGCGGGGCAGGTGTACGCTTTCTGACAATCCTTAGCCTGCATAATATTGTTATAAACTGTTCATCATATATTTTCTATGCTAAATATTTACAAACACACCGCCCTGGGCAAATTTTCAAATATATGTATTGTTGCAATATATATTTACGTACGTTATATATATATATATATATATATTGTAGCGCGACAGAAAATCCACTACCTGTTAAGTCATATAAAATCATAAAAATTAATTACACCACATATGTTAAAATAATATTGAATGAGATTTAATGAAATCAAAGGAATGAACCACAATAAAATAAAAATCCTCATTACATTATATAAAAACCACTGTTTAAATATCAAAGAAATTATTAAAAGCAACTCATATTATAAGATCAGGAATTTACCCAGGAAGTTAGGAGCACTAAACAAATTAAATAACACCATATCAAGAAGAAAGAGAATCAGTTTAAGAGTGGTGCACACCAAAATACCCCAAAGACAAGAAGAAGGAAGAATAAAGTTTGTGATCAGGAAGAAAACAATACCCTGAAACATTTAGAGAAGAGCAAGGTCCGTGTCAGTAAATAAATTAGATGCTCCAAACTAAACATCAGTCGAGATAACACGAAGTACCTTGGTTTACCCAAGAGTGAAGAATGAAGACAAGAAGACCAGAAGAATGAAGACTAGCAGAAGGACAAGAATGAAGACAAGAAAGAAGATAAGAAGAAGGACAAGAAAGAAGATAAGAGGAAAGACAAGAAAGAAGACTGGAGGAGAGGAAGAAATAGTATGAAAGAAACACCGTTGTAAAACCTATTATTATTATTAACTACCATCAACCCCAAACCCATAAAAACGATTAAAAAGAAAGTATAACATACCAAAATCCTATAAAAATGTAATTATTTAGAAACCTAAAGTGTTGTATAGTATTATAAGAAGTGAACCTACTAAAGCTATTGTGTGATAAAGAAAATAGACAAGTCTTAACAGTCCATGATTACTAAAGGTCTGGTCTGAGATAATGAGACTCAAAATATCAGAACCACCAGTGAAAGTGAATTTGTGTAAGTGTTTTTTGGAAATGCAATAAACTTAAAGTTAGTGATACTATGACTTATCAATATGCTATATAACAACTTTAATATCCAATAATAAACAGCATCATAAAATAATAAAATGGAAGATTTCCAGTATTTTATTATTTTAAAGTAACTCTTTAGTTACAAGACATTTGTAAAAAAATGCTAATAACTAGAGTATGGGTGGTCATGTTTACTGATGAAGGGGATCATAAATAATAATGGTTTAGACCAGAAAGGACTGGCATTAATTTAGTATTCATAGGTTTAAAGTGTTTAAATAGGCTGTTTTTTCACAGCCATAAAGTCCATGTATTTGTAAGAATTATTAGAAAATAAGATTTATATGTGTTAAAATAAGTTATGTTTGCTAAATAACAGCATACATACCATTAATAATGTTTCAGTAGGTATGCTGTGTTAATTCAAAAGGAGTTAAATGTATATGTTCAAACCATGTCAGCAATATGTTCAATTGTACAGATTGCTAAATAATGTTCATAATTATTTTTTTTTACAGTAGTGTTAATTAAATACTACACCTCACAATAAGTTATAAAAACCATTTTATTTTCATGTAATAATAACTATGTAAAGTCAGAGGAGTGGTAGGATTAAATTTATTTGAGAAAGACAGAAATGTAAAATTCTAAACTCTAGGCCATTTGGTGAAGTCACAGAAACCATATAAACCAGTATAATTCACTTATAAATCCTGTAAACTAGCAAGATTTGGATAAGGTAAATCAGTTAACCACTACTGGGAATGATCCTATGAGTTAAAATGATAATAAGGATATATACCTTAAAATATTGTAAATTTTCAATATATATAAATTAATTAATTTTAAAGAGCAATGTCAAATTCAGAGATTAACACAAAAAACCAGTTCAAAGGTTCAATTTATATGTATTTAGGGAAAGGAAGAGAAATATGACTAATTAAAATTTATTATAATAGTATTAATAACAATTAAAATGGAAGAAAAATTGTATAAAGGCGGAAATCAATGTATGAGCCTAGATTTCCAAAAAGGAAAGAAATTTGGTGATTTCCACAAAATGTCTACAGATATGGACTATAATATATCAATTTAAAAGGAATGAGATGATTAAACCAATGATAAGGTTCATAATTCATGAAAGTGATGAATAAAATAAATAAATTCCATATATAATGTAATTTTGTATCATGTGTATGGGTAATCGAAATATGTTAACAATACTTTTTCAAAGATTAACTGGGCCAGATTTTGACCAAGTTAAAATAGTCTTTTGTTGAATATCAAGCTGAATAGTTGTGTGATAAAACGTTCCTTAAAACCGAGTAGAAAATGGTACTTCGGTTAGCCATTAATATAAGTGACTCGAGAGTTAGAAGAATTAAACACTTTTTTAACTAAATTTACCAAAACTTTAACGACAATAGTGAAAACTAACACCTAACTTCATTATACGAGTGATCTAAAACAGTAAAACCATATATTTGATATAATTCACGCTACAAATCTTAACCACTTTTTGAGCAAATTAACCCACAGAAGTGAACACATACTAAATAACATAATTAACACAAGTATACACGGAACACTTCTTCAGAACACACCAAACAACCTAATAGACAGATTACACCAGTGCGGGGACATTTCAAACATTCATGAAGGTAATTTTGCTGTGAATTTTTGACACGACGACATCGCAGTAACTTCGCCATATCTAGTAGCAGCCATCTTGAAAATACGAATCTGCCTTCCACATCGAGTGACGTCATAGAAGCTACATATGGTCTGACAAAACAATTTATTAAACATTATATATCAGAATTATTTAAATATTATAAAATTAATGTTATAATATTATAATATTATAATATTGTTAATGTTATACTTTCTCGTTACCCTTCTCTGACTATTAATATAATCGCTCAAAGAACCTGTCCTTGTTATAATACTTATAATAATTTTTCTACTGTATGCACGAATCGATAATTCCCTGAGACGGAGTCGATAATTGTTCTCAATCGATAAAAAATCGATTATTTATTAAATTGTTTAATAAATCCATTTATTTCAATTGTATTTATCTGTTATTATTTTACAGGCTAATTTAAGGTTATTTATTAAGGCAAAGAGACTTCAAGAAGAAGAAAATATTTTTTTTGAGTGAGATATTGGACCAGCAAGAAAAATCATCAATCGATTGCTGACTGGAGTTAATCTAGTTAACTCCAGATTTGGTTCAGATCTTCCAGAAGTGCTCAATAGTTAATAAATACCTTCCTGATTCTTCAAATTTTTACAGAACATTTAAAACAGCATTATTTCTTAATTACAAACATCTATTAAAACATAAAATTTATTTTTTTTTAAATAAAATTTTTTTTCTATTATTTTTTTTTGTAAAGACCGGCATACAGGGTTTTATTACAATATATATATATATATATACACACACACATTTAATATTTATAATGAATTTACCTCAAGATCTTTTCTCCTTATTAGGAACATGTTTCGGGTGCCATCTTGTACCCATCCTCAGCCTTCCGGTTTTTGTGTCTGGTGAAGTACATATGTGTTGGTTGACTATTATTATTGTGGCTTCCTGTTGGCTTCTGGTACTTCAAATTGGTTTTATTGTGTGTGATTGTGGTGTATGTGTTAGTTTTTTGTGTATTTTCGATGTTGATTGCTTTGAATATTGTGTCTGTTTTGTATCGATTTGTATTTGTTCAAGTATTAGTTTGTTTTTTATTTTATGTGTGTATATTTGTAAATTTTCCCAAATGTTCATTATGGTTCCTTTGTGTGGTATATGTTTTATTAGTGTCACATTGGTTATGTCTGGGAATTCATGTCCTGTGTTTATTGCATGTGTGGCTAAATTGGATTTATATATTTCTGGTTTTTTGTATGCGTTTAGGTATAAAAACAAGAAATATATAAATTCAATTTAGCCACACATGCAATAAACACAGGACATGAATTCCCAGACATAACCAATGTGACACTAATAAAACATATACCACACAAAGGCACCATAATGAACATTTGGGAAAATTTACAAATATACAAACATAAAATACAAAACAAACTAATACTTGAACAAATACAAATCGATACAAAACAGACACAATATTCAAAGCAATCAACATCGAAAATACACAAAAAACTAACACATACACCACAATCACACTCAATAAAACCAATTTGAAATACCAGAAGCCAACAGGAAGCCACAATAATAATAGTCAACCAACACATATGTACTTCATCAGACACAAAAACCGGAAGGCTGAGGATGGGTACAAGATGGCACCCGAAACATTTTCCTAATAAGGAAAAAAATATCTTGAGGTAAATTCATTATAAATATTAAATGTATTGTATACATCAAGAAACGGACTGTAGCAGAAAGTGATTGAATATATATATATATATATATATATATATATATATATATATATTCCGGCCGGTTTCGTCGTAGTCTTGTCTTAGTTTCATCGGCTTCCTACTTTTGTCCGAGTGGGCTAAGAATATCCAACACCAGCGTTTCCCAAACTTTTTTAACCCACGGCACACTACAAATAAATAGTCAGAAGCCGCGGCATACTAACTCCCTCTACATATCGCCTATCCCCCACCGTAAGGACCTTTCCGCGAAGTCTTTAAAATCACACTGCAGCGTAATGCACCATAAAAATTGTGATATAATTAATATTTCATATATTTTTTTTTAATTTTTTTGGGTTATTGCGGGGGAAGTACGCCAGCAATTAGAGCCCGTTAAGAGTGACACTTGTTAGCGTTGTTCGAGGGTGGGCGGCGAAAGGGAACAAACTTTTCCTTTCCATTAAGACGTCGTAAAAACTATTCTCGAACAATGAGCTGTACGGCACATGTTGTAGCCAGCTGGACCATGCGTGGGAATGCCCGACTCCACAATTAGGACAAAAGGAGGCTACCGTTACATATGTCCAGTAGCGAGAAAACACAGAACCAACGGCGAGAGTATTGTTCAAAACCATGTGTGCGACTTCTCAAAGACTTTGGTTTATGCAAGGACAATAGGACAGGGGACTAAGTGACGCTAAGGGAGAGCACAGATGTTATGCCACCCGCAAGTCGACGGAGGAAATCGTCAGCGTACCAACAATAAGAGAATTCTACACGCTACACCAGAAGTAGCAGATGTGATTTTGAAACAGAGCCTTAACACTGATTCCAGGAACGGAACAACGTACGTAAGACAGCGACTCATCTAGTCCACGTGGACTATGTCAAATTCAAGTTGAAAAAGCCAACCAGCCAATGAGGAACGAGAATTCCGGAGGGAACTTCAGTAGGGGATGGTTCAGAGATAAGCTTGAGACCAGAGAGCGAATCTCGTGTATGAACGTCCCACTCCAAACGGCACTGGGTGGAGAATTCGTTGGAAATACAGACTGGAGACGAAGGGACACAAGGAGGTCCATGGAATGAACCTATCAAAGATGAATTGGTGGGAAGTTTGAGTGTTCATCAGAGTCCCAAAAGTGGGAACAGCAGAAGAAATAAAAACCATTTACACGGGGAGACGAGAGCCCAGTTCATTCAAATTTTAAGCCCAGTTCATTCAAATTTTAAGCCCAGTTCATTCAAATTTTAACCTCAGTTTACTACAAATTTTATCTCAGTTTATTACAAATTGTATTATAATTCTTAACTCGGTTTACTCAGAGTCTCGAACAGTCTATTGAACTTGTATTTCATTTTATAATGATTCAGTTATAAGAACTTAAGGCAGTGCGTAAGTTAAAATGCATTTCGGTGGAGACGATTAAGACATTATTACGAATAAATGGAAGTGCGCGAATAAAACTCAGAGCGTAAACGGAACAGTAATTTTCGTGATGAAACGCGAGTAACAATCTATATAATTTCTATGTAATTCATCGTCATAAAGACACTGACATTGTGAAGCGATATTCTTGAACAATTACAGAAAAAGTAGTGATACTACAATGTTTAGTAATTAACTCAAATAAATAGAATTGTGAAAAGTGCCTAATGAACTCGAAAACGACCTAGGCGCCGAAAAGAGTTGTCGTGCGGCATAGACAGTTATTAGAAGCATACGGTAGCGAACTGTGTACCGCGAAATAGACACATACGCGCGTAGAACTTAACCGACCGATTACGAGTACAATGCCACAACTTGTATTATATTAAACTCAAAGCTCGAAGTGACTGTCGCGGAGTGCGGGAGTGTTTACGATCAAGTGTCCTATGGATCAACTTCACTCATCAATGCAGGGAGACAGCACGGCAGAACGAGTACAGTACAAAACTAATCTCTTCTTATAATTAGTAATTTATCAAACACCACTGACCTGACACTTAGAACCAAAACCACCTGAGAAAGTTATATAAATATGAGTCAGATAGATACGAATCCATAAGTAGGGAATATTATGTTCTAGAATATTATACATGTCTTCTTGTTAATATATTTTGTACTATGTATGTATTTTGATGTGTTTGTTGCAGGAGCAGGATTTTATCTATGTATATGATTGATATGTGTATTATTAATTATGATTATTTCATGCATATAAATGTTCAATGTGTTTTAACGTAAATGCTAAAGACGAATTATGAGCACACCACATTTTAGTTAGTAACGTCATTGCAGACGAAGAAGTGTCAATATTTGATCGCTCACCTAATTGTTTAAATTTGTTCATTGAGTTGTTAAATGTGGAATAGAATTTAATTGTTTTGTTGAAGAATTGGAAGTGCTCTTAAATTGATGTTATGACATGAAGAAGAATGAATATGATTTAATAAATATAAGTTAGAATGGATTCGTTAGTATTCTATTGATTTATGTAACAAACCTGACTCACAACTTAACCTTTCATTAAACAGTATCTATATTAATAATTCAAGGTATTATCAATTCAACTAATCAGAAAGATGCACAAAATAGAAGTTTCGAAGACAGTTAAAGTCAAAAGTAAATTCATATGTAGCAATTTGGAGTGTGAATAAATAATTAACTCTAACTCAATTCATACAATTATTCGTTATTTAAAGAAATGAATTTGTTAACATTACATATGGGAGATCAACACATGACATTAATTACATCGTATATGCTAACCCAAGCTCAGAGTTAGATACATGTAAGTACGACAAAGTTCGTACCGGCAAAAATTTCATAATTACAGATCAATAAATTTATAATTAATAATAAATCAATTTATGCAAATAATTCGCATAAATATTAGCATTGTATATGGTGCCCAACGCGTGGGATAATATTAGCATTGTAAAATGAATGTCACTTACTTACCTCAGATCTACTTGTGGTTTCCCAGTTAGGTCTGCAGACTTCTCCAAGTGTAACGCAAATTTATCAACAAACTTAAATTATTGTGATTTATAAACTTTTAAAAAATCATTAAAACACATTTTTCACATAACTTTTATTCGCACTTTCTTAATTTACAAAATAATTAAATACGAAAAACTTACAAGATTATAGTTTATTCTATATTTTATTTTATTTTATATTTTTATTATTTTCCAAAATTTTGCGTCACACGGTTTGGGGAACGCTGTACTATTCTGCACAAGACTGTATGTTTCTGTACATTTGGTTCGTGAAAGCTCGCTTAATTTCAGATCCGATGTGGAATATTGCCTCACAAGTGGCGTTTGTCGTAGACATCAGGAATTGAAAGTGACGTCTACGTTTATTGTAAATGTTGCGAATTATGTATAAACATCTGCCTTGTCATTATGTTCCTGTATACAAAATGTCTCGTAAACCTGTTGGTTTCTGGAGTCCACTACATAGATGCAGCATGACGATAACATTATTATGCTAACACGTAATCTTTCCTGCTCTTTTGCAACATTTCCTCACATACTAGTAGATTACACTATTATTTAAGATATTTTCGTCTTGGACTTGCTAATTTACATGATCTCACTGATTTTAATACAGACAAATTACACTAAAAATACGTTCTCATTTCGTGTATGCGTATCTCATTCACCATCCTTAGCTTATCTTAAAAAGTTACATCGCCTTATAAATGTACCCTTTCCCGCATAAAAACTTACTCGTATGCCCCTTTTTTAACTACTCAAGTTTGTGTCCAGTAAGAGTTTTAAAGCCTTTTTTAAACAGCCTGTATTTAATTCGTATGTTCTATGGAGCTTCTAACAGTGTTTCCTGACTACAGTGTTTCAAGTAAAGTGTAACATAAAATACCAGTATGAAGATGCCTCGCTTTTTGTGTCCCGCACTTCTGTAAGTGTACATTACTGTTGCACGTAAACTCACAATATATTGTTAGGATTATTTAATTTTTTTGTAGCGTACTATGAAAACACAATACCTTCCAAAATACGAATAAAATGAAAAGAAGTTAACAGCTGTAGTTGTGGAATAATTTGGTATATGAAACTCTTTTTCCTCATCCAGTGTCTGCACGCTGAAACTCGATATAGACATAGTAATGTTTTTGAATATACCTACAAGAACGTATATATGATATATATATATTGTAACGTGAAGACTCTAATTGATTCCTTATGGAATAATTATTGTCAACAATTTTATTCTCAATCTTGAGTCAAGTTGGTTAAGCCCCCCGTTGGAGCGTCGTTCTGTAACGTGATGACTACTTTCCGTCTTGTTTCGTTATCAAAAGATAGTGTTATATTATTTATAGAAAAAAGAGATTTTATTTAAAAATAAAAAAAAAATTTTTTTTCCAAGTACTTTAATTATTAATTAATTAATTATTTATATTTTACTTTAATTTTGTTTTATCTTTGTTGTCCGAATTAATTAATTCGGGATTAAACTGTTAAAAATTATTATTCAAAGCTTATTTGGTTTCCATCAGTTCCGTAAAATTTTATTTTAAAGAAATGTTTTGAGGAAGTTTGGTTCGATTGTGGAATCGACTCGTAGAATATAGGTTATCTTTTGTTCCCTCTTTCTCGAAGACGTTCCAATCATCAACGTGTGTTCTTCCTTCGTTTGATACCTAAAATCCTTTTAACTAAATTTATTTAACAAATAAAACTCAATTCAGTAGTAATTAATTCTTTTTATTTTATTATAAGACTCTTGAGTCGAAAGTGTCGTTCCCGGATCGACTCTTTACCTCGGGTCGATTTCCACAAAGTTTATTTTTTACGAATTCTTATTATATTTAATTTTCAGGTTTTTTTAAACTGCTATCAAAAGTCAGAAATGCATTTTTTAGAAGTACAATACTTACAAATAATTATGATTCTTACTTACTAATACATAAATAGTTGATTTTGTTTGAAAATATAAATTACTAGTTATTTAATTCATTTAACCAGAGTTCATAAACATGCCGTCGTTTGGTCTCGTTTGAAATGATGACGAACTATTTTAAAGATCGCCGTCTGCGTTCTACCTCGAATAATATGAATGTTTCCGTTACTTTTTTATTCAAATAAATGAATTTGTTTTAAGTGTTCACTGTAATAATAGTTATTTATTCTTTTTCTTTCACTGTGATTGTGATGTTGTTTAAAAGTATCTGTGAAGTTATTCTTGGTGTTATGTGTATGTGGTAGTTAATAGTGTCTTTAGAATAAGGTTATTCTTAACATATTTAGTTGAAACAATTTCACTTTTTTTATTTTATACTTTACTTATTACTTGTTCTTTTCTTATTTTATGCCGGTTGATTTATATTATCTTCATTTTTTAATAACGTCTTGGTTTATATAATTATTTCTTCTTTTTTGACACACTCGGAATTGATCCTTGGTTGAACTTTTTGTTCTTTGCTCCACAGAGTGGACCTGCTCGCATTTAAGTATAACAATCAAGTAATTCGTTTTCTTACTCTTTCAAACGGTCTTGACCAAATTTTTCTAATTCCTCATTGGTCAGTGCAGCTGAACTCTGGGTCACATGACTAGTATTATTACAAATAAATGGTTTTTTCACCTTCCAGTATAAATTACTCCCTAACTATTACCTAATTTTACTTATTTTAATTTACATAATGGTTTTCCTTATTTTATTACAAACAAATTGATATCTGATATGACCTATGTGTGTGACCTAATAAGTATTTTTTGTGATTTACTGAATCCTGTTTTATAGGCCATTAATAATTTGACTTTCACAAAATCATGTTATAATTCCTTAAACTAATTACTACATTATGATTACTATAAAATAGAAAATCTATTTAACAATTCTGGCTTACTTTCACTAATTGACAGTGGTTTCACTTTAATGTTTAACATTTGCCTAGGTCCATTGTTTCTTTAATTCATTGTTTTGTTCTTTAACAATCATTATTTGTCCTGTTAAGTTAAAGTCTTATGATTAATTACGAATTTTCTCTGTACTTCTACTACATTGTATTAAAATTTATTATATCCTTACACTATTTCTTCATTAACAAACTTTATAAACATTTAAATTCATGCCATGTTTCCATAACTGGTATTCTAACAAATTTTCAAAATTTAAATTAACTCTCAACAACTATAAATACTGTTTAACATAACATAACACAACATTTTATTATTTCTGTAGTTTACCATAATTAGTTATATGACCAATCCTAAAACACTAGTATTGTCATATTGCTTGGTATACTGCTTTAACTTTACCAACTGTATTGTTTTTTATTACTTTGTTACCTTCTGGTGAATTATTTAAGCTATACTCTTCATTACATTCCAGTAACCTTATTTTGACAAACAAAAGATGTATTCTTATTTTAACAAACAAATGATATGTTATTATATTAACACATGTTTATCTCATGTTTATCTCATGTTATTTATTGATAATTCATTTTGTATGATAATTAACGGTTGCCCTTTCACTTAAATATAGTCCTGTTTCTATAGTAGTAAGGAATTGGGAACATAAACAATTATTATTAACTTTGTTATTCATACACATTATATTATCACTTGATTTGTGATCGTTGTTTTCTAAAACACTTAGTTTGCTATGAGATTTCACCACATATTTGTGGTGGTTTTGTGGTGATGATTTATCAATTCACCTAAACACTGACACTAATTTTCTCAATCCTGTTTGATTGATTATCACTCATTATTATTCACTTGTTTATGCACGTTATCACTGCACTCTTATCATTTAATCTTATATACATCTATTTGTTTATATATATTATGGTACATAACTCCATTTACTAAATGCATTGTACTTCATTGTCATTTATTATTGTTTTAGTTTCAGTTATTTTTATTTTATAGTTTTTTTTTATTTTTGAGTTTTTACATTTATTTAGTCTTCCTATTTTGTTACATTACAGACTCCTCCCCACCAAAACACGATTATTTTTCTTAAACAAGTTTTGGAGAATATCATCTGTTAAGAGTCTTTACTCTGGTTTATTCATATAAATTTTTATTTCAATTTGATTGTACGTACCCTTTATTCTGTTGTTGTCTGTGTACCCAACCACATAAGTATTGTTTCCGTTGTTCTTTTTTATTATGAAAGGACCTACGTATAGCAGAAGTAGCTTTTTTGCTATTCCCTCGGTACTACTCGGTGGTTGTCTATTTTTTATTAGAATCTTTTCACCGTTCTCATTTTTAATTTTGGGAATTCCTTTCTTCTCCTGTCTTCTTTTTCTTAGATCCGCCTGATGATGTACTCTGTTATATATTCTTAGTAAATTTATCTCTTCTAGCGGTTGTTCGGGGAATGTTATTAATTATGTGATTTCTCGTGGTGGTGGTCTTGTATACATTAGTTGGTACGGACAGATGCCCAATGTCTTATGGTAGAATAAACTTAAATATTCTTCTGTATTATTTACGTATTCGCACCATTTTTGTGATCGTCATGACAGTAAGTACGGAGGATACGTCCTACTTCTCTCAGTACCCTTTCTGCTGGATTGCTGCTGGGGTGATAGATAAAGGTTTTGTATGACCTTATTCCCCTATCTAACATTTCTTCACGTTTCTTCTTCCTTTGAACTGTGTCCCGTGGTCTGTTATAATTGACTCCGGTTTCCCTATAGGCTATCTATTATATATTTGTTTATTTGTTTATATTAGATTTATGACCACCCTGGTGGACGCTCTGCTGATCGGGTATAATTTGATGTATTTAGTAAAGTGTTCCCAAACAATTACTATGTACCTATGTCTAAGTCTTCCTCCACTCCGTGGAAAAGGTCCACAAATATCCAAGAACACCTTCTCTAGCTTTCTCTCAGAAGTTATAGTAATTACTGCTCCTTCTTTCTTTTCATTGTTTATTTTTACTCTTTGATATAGTCCACATTGTCTTAATGTCAGCCTCACTTTTCTATTTATTCCTTTTATATAAGTATGTTCCTCCAAAGCTTTAATGACTTTAGTCGGTCCCATGTGTCCATATAATTGATGGTAAATTGTTGTTATTTGGGTTTCTATTCCTTTAGGTACGTATATCTTCCATCTGTTGTCACTGGTATTTGGTTTCGTAAACATTATTCCATTAAAAACTGATAGTAAGGCAATAATTTTATGACATTGTTTTGGATTCTTGTTTTGATGTGTGTGAGTTTAATGTCCTTTGTCTGTTCTTCCTTTATCTGACTCAATAGATTGGCTAACTCTTCCTTTCCTGCGTAAATATGATATATTTTTCCGATATTTTCCCTGTCTACTTCAAAGGTGCCCTTATCCAGATTGACTCGGGATAATGCATCTGCCACAGTATTTTGTTTGTCTGGGATACACTCCCACGTAATATGGTATTATTGAAGTGCCATGATGTAATTTACATTTCTGTAAGAATGATATCGATTTGTGATCTGATCTCACAGTTATTTGAAAGCCTAGTATGTATGTGCGGAACTTGTTGCACGCAAACACCACACTTAACAATTCCTTTTCCGTTACAGTGTGGTTGCGTTCGCTACTGTTTAATACTCGACTTGCAAAACTTAATACTAGGTGGTTTCCTTCATCATCCTCTTGGTAAAGCTCTGCACGAAGGCTCACATCGCTGGCATCGCAGTTGATATAAAACCTTCTATTGAAATCAGGATGTTGAATAATAATGTTATCTAAAACCTTGTTTTGATTAAATTAAACGTATCATCATCCTCCTTACCCCATTTCCATTTGTGTTTGGATGATAAAAGATGCTTATTATATTAATTTTCAGCTTTTTTTAAACTGCTATCAAAAGTCAGAAATGCATTTTTTAGAAGTGCAATACTTACAAATAATTATGATTCTTACTTGCTAATACATAATTAGTCGATTTTGTTTGAAAATATAAATTACTAGTTACTTAATTCATTTAACCAGAGTTCATAAACATGCCGTCGTTTGGTCTCGTTTGAAATGATGACGAACTATTTTAAAGATGGCCTTCTGCGTTCTATCTCGAATAATATGAATGTTTTCCGTTACTTTTTTATTCAAATAAATTAATTTGTTTTAAGTGTTCACTGTAATAATAGTTATTTATTCTTTTTCTTTCCCTGTGATTGTGATGTTGTTTAAAAGTGTCTGTGAAGTTATTCTTGGTGTTATGTGTATGTGGTCGTTAATAGTGTCTTTAGAATAAGGTTATTCTTACCATATTTAGTTGAAACAATTTCACTTTTTTTCTATTTTATACTTTACTTATTACTTGTCCTTTTCTTATTTTATGCTGGTTGATTTATATTATCTTCATTTTTTAATAACGTCTTGGTTTATATAATTATTTCTTCTTTTTTGACACACTCGGAATTGATACTTGGTTGAACTTTTTGTTCTTCGCTCCACAGAGTTGACCTGCTCGCATTTAAGTATAACAATCAAGTAATTCGTTTTCTTACTCTTTCAAACGGTCTTGACCAAATTTTTCTAATTCCTCATTGGTCAGTTCAGCTGAACTCTGGGTCACATGACTAGTATTATTACAAATAAATAGTTTTTTTCACCTTCCAGTATAAATTACTCCCTAACTATTACCTAATTTTACTTATTTTAATTTACATAATGGTTTTCCTTATTTTATTACAAACAAATTGATATCTGATATGACCTCTGTGTGTGACCTAATAAGTATTTTTTGTGATTTACTAAATCATGTTTTATAGGCCATTAATAATTTGACTTTCACAAAATCATGTTATAATTCCTTAAACTAATTACTACATTATGATTACTATAAAGTAGAAACTCTATTTAACAATTCTGGCTTACTTTCACTAATTGACAGTGGTTTGACTTTTGTTAACTAATTTTGATACTACTTTTAATGTTTAACATCTGCCTAGGCCCATTGTTTCTTTAATTCATTGTTTTGTTCTTTAACAATCATTATTTGTCCTGTTAAGTTAAAAGTTTTATGATTAATTACGAATTTTCTCTGCACTTCTACTACATTGCATTAAAATTTATTATACCCTTATTCTATATCTTCATTAACAAACATTATAAACATTTAAATTCATGCCATGTTTCCATAACTGGTATTCTAACAAATTTTCAACATTTAAATTAACTCTCAACAACTATAAATACTGTTTAACATACCATAACATTTTCTTATTTCTGCAGTTTACCATAATTAGTCATATGACCAATCCTAAAACACTAGTATTGTCATATTGCTTGGTATACTGCTTTAACATTACCAACTGTATTGTTTTTATTACTTTGTTACCTTCTGGTGAATTATTTAAGCTATACTCTTCATTACATTCCAGTAACCTTATTTTAACAAACAAAAGATGTATTCTTATTTTAACAAACAAAAGATATGTTATTATATTAACATACTCTCATGCCCATGTGGCTATGATCCTAATGAACATTTGCATAACTAAACTATTTTTTCCCAATTAAACTATATAATGGTTCTACACATAGTAACCATGTCTCCTTTCACTTTGCTGTGTTTTATTTATTGATAATTCTTTTTGTATGATAATTAACGGTTGCCCTTTCACTTAAATATAGTGCTGTTTCTATAGTAGTAAGGACTTGGGAACATAAACAATTATTATTAACTTTGTTATTCATACACATAATATTATCACTTGATTTGTGATCGTTGTTTTCTAAAACACTTAGTTTGCTATGAGATTTCACCACATATTTGTGGTGATTTTATGGTGATGATTTATCAATTCACCTAAACACTGACACTAATTTTCTTAATCCTGTTTGATTGATTGTCACTCATTATTATTCACTGGTTTATGCACGTTATCACTGCACTCTTATCATTTAATCTTATATACATCTATTTGTTTATATATATTATGGTACGTGACTCCATTTACTAAATGCATTGTACTTCATTGTCATTTATTATTGTTTTAGTTTCAGTTATTTTTATTTAATAGGTTTTTTTTATTTTTGAGTTTTCATATTTATTTAGTCTTCCTATATTGTTACATTACAATATATATATATATATATATAATACGTAATATAATATGTAAGAATATTGCAGTAACACTTCACGAAAGATTATCTGCTATTCATCTTACGTGAAACCATCTACATATTTACTACTTAATATGTACAAAAGCCAGAAGTCGACCCCGTTTAGACTACATGAAACAGCTTATGGTCGATATGGACTGCAGATAATATTGTGAGTTGAAAAGAAAAGCAGAGAAGCATGAAGAATGGCGAGCTGCTGCCAACCAGTCTATGGGGTGCTAACCTAGAAGAAAAGAGAGAGTTTATTACTGACAACAATTGGAGAAATTAAGTGGATTTGTTTCCTATGGCATAACGTTGTTTCCTGTGACATACCGAGGAAACATGGCTAATGAAAGAATTTATTTGTCATATTTTTAAGTGTTACTACGCGTATATTATCTTAATAAGTGAAATTTCCGAGCTCGAATTTATGCTGTCGACAAGTACACTTCCAGGAATAACAATGCTTTTGTAATCTATAGTCATAAAAATTAAGTTTCATATATATCGCAAATCTGAGTTGTCCACGTGCAACATCTTTGTTTTGAGGCGTTAGATTACACTGTGGTCAGTGGGCACTGCGTTCACTGCTTAACCCAATCAGCCGTTTATTGCATCAACTTATAAGAACGCTTTATAATCACAAAATTACATGTAGTTATTTCTGTCTCTGTAACAACTTCGTAAATTTCGCCGTTTATTACATTCAAGGATGAACGAAAATTTATGAATTATAATTAACTTACATCATTTTTGAAGTTGGACGGTGAATGCATTTTCGTTGTATGTGTAGCAAATGTTTAAGGTGATGAAATCAATTCGCACAAATTAATCGCCAACTTTAGAAAAAATTTTCGTAAATGAATCAACAAAGTAGAGTTTCTGAAGTATACAAGTTTAAGTCGCTTCAAGATACTGAGACAATTGCTTACACAAGTTAGAGAACAACCAGTCAAATGCAAAAGGCGTTCATGTATGAAAAAATAGTTCAATGCATGAATAGAAATTGACAGATGTTTACATAAAAATATTAATTGTACACATGTATATATAACAACAACAACAACAATTTTATATTCCTAATCAGATAGGCCTGTGTTCTTAACGCTTTCTTTACTTTTACTGCCTTTTTTACACTACCGTAATAAAAACTTTCAGAATACATACTAGCACAGAAGGCAGGGGTGATGCACGTATATATCGCGTAATGCGTTACTCGAAACATACAAATAAAAATAACGACAATAATGCATAGGAAAACAGAGAACACACAGAATTGATTAAAAAAGTGGCATCCGAGAACTGTTATAATTACCCGAAGATCACTGGAAAAATGTAGTGGAAGAAAGATGTATGCATTCATATAACTGTGTGCAATATTTAATAATAAACCACACACAACAAAACAGCATATAAAATAATAAATGACCTTTCATAGTTTGTAAGCGAGCAAAACAAGGTAATAAACTTTAGTTAATAAATTTTACAATCCTGGCAAACTATTAATACAATATAAAAGGTTATTATTGTGGAAAACGTTTATGTACTTAATGCACTTGTTTTTTTTAATGCAACATCGTATTTATTATGTAGCCTACAATTAATATTAAAAATAAGAATAGGCCTACTCTAAAAAAATTACGTAATATTAATTAAGAATTAAATAACATTAATTTAACTTGTGCACGTAATACTTCCGTTTATTGATCAAATTATATGATCGCTGCTTATTACGATGAAAAGCCGGAATCCCGACGTGACTGAGTATAACTGGCGATCCTTTGCCTAATTTAGTTAGCATAATGTAGACGAGTATAAACATTTAACACATGTAAATATTTCTCATTTCTCTTACGTTTAATTTTATTACAGTATTGTATTTTTGTATAGCCTATATTCTATACACATGACTTTTTATTTAAACCATTATTTTTAAATAATCACGTTGCTATGAATCATCTTCATCTTCTAGAAACTCTCAAATCTGCGCGTCTCCTACGTTTTTAAAACCTTTCCGCCATGCCATTATTCTACTTAAAGCTTTTAACAACTTCGATATTTTTTGTCGAGTTGCGTTACTTGTTTCTCTTTTTTATTTACGCTTAAGTTGTGATAACTGTTTCTATCTCAGACACTATTTTATCGTATTGCAGGACTCACTGTCAATACTATTTGCTCTGTGTATTTGATCTTATGAGACAGGTCTTATTATCTATGAGTTTCTTGTTTTGAAACGAATTGCAATAAGCGGAAACAGTCCGTCACCGGTATCTACTAAAGAATTGAGTAGCGCACATTAGCAATGAACTGTGTCTGTGTAGGCTGACACATGTTAAGATTATACATTTTTGGCGTAGATATTGTTTGACGTTGAGTTACATACTTTTGTAGGGTTTAGAAAATTTTGCAGCGATAGAGAAGAACACCTAATTCGCTAGTAACTTTCCCAGGATGTCTAGCTTGACCGAGACTCATTTATTTTTTCTAAAGACGTCTAACTTCGTATTTCTGCTTCCTTTGAACAGTGAAAAGACTACTATAGAACAATATTGGTTGATAATTAGAATTTCTCTACTACACTTGTATGTGATTTTTCATTGGAAAATAGATTTGAGAACTGAGACCCTCTTAAAGCTTATCACTGTGGACTACAGTGATTCTGTTAACGATAACGCGTTTCTCTTTTCTAAACGACGAAGAAGAATTCATGAAAGGTGTTATGATAGTCAAAAACTGCACAACTCTATCATCCAGAAAAGAATTAAAGCACGTATAAAAGTCGATTACTGGTAATACGAACGGTTACAGAAATACAATAAAATATCTTAAACAAAAATTGAAGAAGAACGAAACAAGCATACTGTTTCTTTAACGCAGAATAGAAATTTTTCCTTGTCAAACATCAATTTAAATTATATGGTTGGATCAGAGATTTACTGATAGACAGTCGGAAAAAATCAGCCTTCCGGTTACTGGCTGTTTTCCACTCAGATAAAGTAGAGCCAGTTACATTGTAGGGTTCATGTATATTCAATAAATAACCATGGAAATAAAGGTATAAAATTGCGCATGTTTAAAAGTCTGACTACGTTATGTGCTTCATTCGTCAATATTTTATTACCGTTCTACATTTTGTTGAGTTGTATAATATGTGAGTAGCATTTTATCTTTCATAGGTTAATGTGCATTTTATCTTTCTGCCCATTAAGTGGACAGAAGTTTAATTCGCTTTAAACAACGACGGTTAAATGTTTTTGTACTATTTAAAAAGTTTTTTATTTTAATATTAATTATGGGTATAACTAACAAAGTACAGCATACAACTTCAGAGAAACCGTACTATTTCGTTTACTGGGCATCTGACATATTTCAGTTTTAAACGGCCATCTCCATAGTGGACAATACCTAGTTTATTCTAACAATCAACATAAAATTATGTAGTGCCTACACGTAGTTTGGCTATGGAAACTATGATGCATACATTGACTGATAAATGAACATAATTATGCACATTAAATTATAAACGATGTATGTTGCTGACTACGTAGTTATAATTAAATGTACGGTTGCTTAATGTTATAATTTTACTGTCTCGATATCACTGCTGATTAGCACGATCACACAATTGTAGAGTCTGACCATGTTCTCAGACTGATCATGTTCATGCAAGTTTAATTTGCATGGTACTTTTTGTTAAACTTTAGTATTGCTACATATTAGTTCTTCCTTAGCGAATGTCTGATACCATGTTTTGTAGTGCAAAATTAATATAGGGTCGTCTTTGTTTCGTTTAATAATAATATAATATAATAACAATCAAATGAGGATAAGATTAAGAAAAATACCAATAATAATAATAAGAATAATAATACGTATTGTATGGTAATAGGATTTTCGATAATAAATAAATTATTGAGAATAATGATTTACTTCAGGTAATGAATTCTTAAAAAGGATATAACGAAACGACTGGCTAATTGAAAGTAGACTAAAGATACTTTTTCACAATAAATTCGAACTGCAAATGATTACTGATACAGTGATTTTTATTTCACAATTTGTTAAAAGACGTTTAAGGAATATTGTATGAATACATTATTTACCTAGCTTTTAGTCCAGTACAAAGAATGGTAATTCAATACACGGTGTAAGTACAAAATCCCATATTAAGTGTCACCACACTTTATCAGTATGACAGAAATATCAGTTATACCTAAACATGTCACAGGAACGAAGACTACTATCCGATTATACAGTACACTAAGAGTACATTATTATGAAACTACATTTCATAATACTTGATGACAATATATTTAAAACTACATTTGCAAAAAAACGAACATTAAATTGAAAGTAGTATTATTAAGTTACATGGATATGTAGGAGAGAATCGTGCCTTGTTTCACGCCTGAACGTGCCTTGTAAAGTACATAACGATTATATTTCATGCTTGAGTACAACATACGTGACTTAACGGTGTTGAACGGAATGAAAACAATTTAAATTGCGGAAATTAATGAGGCATTGACGCTACACCACACAAGATCTGGTTGTTTTGTTTCGTTTCTGGTCGACACTTTTGTGATTTCGCAATTAACCTTATGCAGTTATTAACGCTTTGTAAAAAATGTATTAAATTTAAATTACTGATTAATGAAACATCGTTTGTTGGTCTGAATTCCCAGAGAATATGAATAATAATGGTTGTATGAATTATGTACATTTTTATAGATGAAAATATTTGAAGATGCTTAACACGCAGAAAGTGGAATACCAGTACTAGGAGAATCGGCCATGCGCTATATGAAATTCTCAGTCCACTGGTCTGACGGATCAATACAAGAAGATTAATGACTTACATGTGATCCTCCCCAATACCATATTTTAGTGCCGTATGTAAGCTAATTTTTTTTAACGAGTAATGTCTTTATTGACTTGTATCTAATGTAATGATTGCATTTTGATGTAAAATAAACTAATTTTCGCAGTTATCAAATAATAGTAAATATTAGCGGTTACATACGCAAACTAATTTTCTTAAGCCTTACTAAATTATCTAAAACGATTTGCTATTAGTATTTGTATACAACATTTGAAGGAACTTTCGTTGCAGATATAAAATATATACTTGTATTAAGCAAATTAGAGCCCGTGCCTAATACTAACTCGTGTGTTTGTAAAGGTACAAGCGGAATGCTAGCAGCCAAAAACATTACCCGTATGAATCGTTTTATCTAGGGGAATCTACGATTATTTTAACAAGAAAATGTTGTATTGAATTGACTAAGTAGTTAGTTGAGTTCTATTAATTCCTTGAGTTTACGTAAACTACTACTGGCTTCAGATTGGCTGTGAAACAAATTATTATAGAATTGTTAATTATTTGACAAGATTGAAAATAGGTGACTACAATTAATTGACAACTTGAATCCTAGTTCTAAGTTAGTGGAGTAATAATTATACATATAAGTGAAAAAATGAAGCAAAAAAACACGATTACAAGCTTTTACGTTTTAATTTTTAATATTTGTTAGATAAATATGTAAAGATAGACGACTTGCCTCAGACGTTTTGCACGTATGGAGTTTTGCTTGATATAATCCATTGGTGTCACTATTTCTATTGCACTGTCCCTGTACTACCTCAGATTCATGTAATCGAGTTATGTTTACATTTTTCTTTCAATGGGTTTACCTTGTCTATGTGCACTGGCATTAAAAGGTGAAAATCTCGATAGACTTAGAAATAAAATGTGTCTCTAACACAAATGATTTTTTACAAAATTTACAGTGAGAATAAATATTTTTATAGTATCTGAATGATCTAAACTTTAATATATGGTCTGCCATAATAAGGAAGATAAACAATATAAGAGGAAGTGATTATTGTTATGATTTATTAGTATTAAACACTAGGTGGTCCAGCGTAATACAAGAACACTCTATCTTTATGACCTACATTTTTCATATTAAGATTGCCGCACGCTGTTACAATACCTACCAAGAAAAACACAAATCTTTAAATCTTCTTTGAAAATTTTACAACACGTCTCTTAGTGTATGGATAACTTAGTATGAATAATTTTTATAACCAGAGTATAACTTACTTGACACTGGGACTGAACAAATATTTGGTACCTACACTTAACATCTTTGGGATTTTTTTCAGATTCAATAAAATCATGTATGCACATTTTACGTAAAAGACAATAAGATCTTATGTTTCTTCTTTAAAAACTAGATTATAAATATAATAGCGTGACGCGTTTTAAATGAAATTTTATATATCAAACATAATGATATTTAAAATATTTAAGTATACTACAAGAAATGGTTGGACAAATCTATACTAAGTTCCAAACAGAGTAAGATCAAATATTTAAGAATGCAAAATTTTGTAAGTAAATGTATGAAAATAAGTTTATGATTAAAACAGTTGTAGGTTTTGAAATAATGTTATTTTCCACATATCTGTAACACACACATACGTGTATGACATTTATAATGAAAACAGCGTGAGATTCCAACAATTAATTTATACAAAAATTGTTCATTTAGTGAATCTTGTTCATTAAGGGAAAACACTCAATTGCCAGATTATAATTTCCATAGGTTTTGAAAAATAAGTGTTCAGCATGACAATTCTTATTAATTATGTGTTATTTCCATTTTAATATTTTTGATAGCAGTTAAAAAAGTTTCGTCTAAAGAATTACAACCTTTACATATTTCGGAATGCGCACACTAGCACTTTATTGTTAATGACATTTTTACTATTTTAATAATGCAAGTCAAAACAGCCAGTGAAAACGATACTCGCATTAAATTAACATTAACAAAATTATTGTAAATTGATTATTACAATAATATCAAACAGATGGCTTTGCCACACGAGCTGTTACGTCTGTTGAAATATTTGCAAGAGGTGAATAACAAACAATAATAAAAATAAAAATAAACAAACCAGTAAAAATTATAGTGTCACGTTCATATAGCACCTTATATAATTTTACAGAAATTACAAGTATGCTAAACACTACAAACAATATACACAATAAAATATAATTTATTTTAGACGAAATTTCTTTTTAAACAGCATTACATACATATAATCGTCATTAGAAATGAAAGAAACTTTGAGTACTCAATATATAGGAAATCCTCTCTCTCTTAAAAAAAAAGAATAATTCCAACTAGTTTTAACTACCCAACGCGATACAAAATGACCGAATTCAATTTTTTAATATTTTGAATATTTAGATTTCTATTAGCTAGCATAGAACAAATAAAGAAAGAAAATAATTTCACAAATAGCAACAGATTACAGATACAAAATATAAACTATAAATAACCTATGAAGTAAAACAGATACACTTCAAGCCTGCATGAAAAAGTACCATTTATTATTTATGTTAATGTAGAAGGCACAAATTTGTATATACGAGCGTATTACGGACGTATATAAAAACATTAACTCAGCTCTTAAAATTAAAAGTAACACAGGAAACAAAATTTTTTACAGAAAAAAGAACTAAACCTAAGATTCGAAATAAAAATGGAAAGTACAAAGACTGCAATAAATTTTACTTGAAACGAAGAAAAAAGTACTGACAGATTCATTTACACTGCAATGTTTTTTGAAACCGCATAAATCTAATTTTGCTACACACTCCCTAAACAACAAACATCCTATTTCAGACATTCAAAACGTTAAATTAATCAAAATGTACAGAAAACAAAACATCAACAAGTGGGAAAATGTTTATAGTTGTTTTTGTGTGTGCGCGCGCGCGCCTGCACAAGTAAAATAATAATAATAATAATAATAAACTAATTAGAGGATACACCAAATATAAGCAAAGCAAGATAATTTATTTAAAATTTATAATATTATTAGTAATAAATATTGTTTCTGTTTGGTCATCAGCTCTGGGACTGTTTTATACCTGTCCGTTACCCGTGGTTTCAAAGATTCTCCCAGAGGTACATGAGACCTACAGTTTAATGCCGAACGGCTTTATAGACAGGTACGTATTTTAAACAGGGATACCATATAATAATAATAATAAGTAGAAACGTAATCACACACATTTTCCAAATAAACGCCAAAACCTTTGATTACGTTAACAAACATTAAATCAACCAAATAATCTAAATAAAAATCAAACATTCACTATTTCAAAAGTTATGGTTTTGACGTTTATTTGTAAAATGTTTGTGATTACGTTTTTACTTGTTATTATTATTATTATGTGGTATTCCTGCCTAAAATACGTACCTATCCAGATAGTCTATATGAATATGTCTATAAGAGGAACTAAATAAAGTTGCAGACAAATTTATTTATACTAAAAATCATTTATAAATATGATAATTTATGATATACCGAAGCTGTAACAATCAATTGAAATAAGAGATAAAATTTGCCACAAGAACACACACAGACAAAGTGTGTGTGTTTCTTTTTATGTTATTATGGAAAGAAATGTGTTTCACAGCGACTGCTTATTGTTGCTCGGGAGAGTTGTTTTGACCTTTAACCTTTACATGGGTTGTTGTCACTGTCCTGGCTTTTGAAAAGGCAAAGACATGTTTTATTCCTCCTCTGCAATCGCAATCGTACTCTTCCGATTTTGGATTACCGCGGACGTAATATTTAGAATGTGGGCTAGAATTTATGGCGTCATTTGGCCGTCCTTTGTGTTGTCCGGCTTATCATTACGCGAGCTGTTTTGTGACTTGGCGTTTCGGTGACCACGCAGTATCATCAAAGACTTGGTACACGTTCTTCATAGTGGGATCCTAACTTGATTTCAAGCCGGTATACGGTATAATTGCAGGTAGTATGAGGTTTTAGTAGTACGCTATCGAACTGTCGCATTGGCATGTGACTCGTTTTTAAGGACGAAACAACTACGTCTACTATTCAAATCTGAACCATCTTTGACAAACATTTTTAGGGCCAAAACAACACACTAGCGAAAACTTAAAAATTTACCTTCGAAAAACTTATCAGCCACAAGAAAATAGACATGAGTTCTCATCACTGAGAAAAATTTTTCCAAGATAAGGATACTAACATTCATATATCCAAAGTAGATATAACGTAGATATGTTGAAATTAAAATACATTAAAAAAAATTTATTTTAATATGTATTTTGAATTATAAATAACCATCAATTCAAACATCAGGTTTATAAAATGTACAAAATTAAATAATGAAATAAAGTACCTAGTTATAAACAACCGTAGAGATGTTAACAACAACAGTAAGGATTGTTAACTATGTTAACTATGCCAGTTGTATGAACCTTATTAATACCATCTTTACATACCACACGGTTAAAAAACCAGACCATCACATGATACTATTTAATATATCCGCAAATAATAAAATAAAAAGAATGTCACTTAGTAGTTATGTAGAAAAAGGTAACACCGACGAAAATAACAAAGCGAAACACACAGCATTTACGTTGGTACACAACTAAATGAAGAATTTACAAAACTGTTCAGAACGTGTAACTAGCAACTAGCACTTGGCTGCCTATCTATTATCTAGTTCTGTTTGTGCAGACGGTTCAGTTTCGGATTCTTATCCAGTTCTGTGTACTAGAACACAACCAGATTATCCCTACATTCCTCCTTCCATTTTGCAAAGTGCCATCGTGGGATGTCTGTACATTTGTCGGTACGGCTACTTATTTGCCCTCAACATACGTGTATAGGCCTAAACTTAATTTTATAACAGTATAATTGAGGGGTCTCCAAATTACGGGACCCGGGCCGGATCCGGCCCGCGAAGGGTGGTTGTCCGGCCCGCGGCATCCCGGGCGATGCTGCGTGCAGTTTTTAAATAGATCGTAAAAATACTTAAAAAATTACAACATTTTACTAAATAACTAAACAAGAAATAAGTATAAAATCAAAGTACATGGTTAACGTGTCAGACAAACACTTGAAATCCATTCTAGTGATAGCAGCATCGAAATTTGACCCAAAGTGAACAGACATTATATGTCAGAAGGAAATCCACACATGCCATACGTAAATAAGAAAGCCAAAAAATAATACATAAGAAATATCTTTGAAAGTTATTTTTTCCTTACTTTTATTTACATTAGTTTGAATAAATGAATTTGTTTTCTTTGGATAAGTCTGCTTAATTTTTATTTAAACACATAATTTATTAATTTGATTATTTTGTAAACTTAAAAAAAGTTTATATAGACCTATATATATATGTATTTATTTATATTGTTGGCCCGCCTGACTTCCAAGATTTTGCAATTCGGCCCTCAAGTGAAAATGTTTAGAGACCCCTGGTATAATTAATTGGCGCCATATGTTCCAAACACTTGTCCTCTTTGATATTCCAAGCCATAATCGACTCTGTACTCTATAGGCTACGCTGTGAAGTCCTTATTTTAGGATCGTTCTCGTAATTTAATCCATATTTCTAACCATAAGTTATGCGGAAAGCTTACATCGGTTCAAAAATCTTGTAAAATGTTATATATAGCCCATGTACGTAAAAAATGTAATGTATATTTCTGAAAGATATGATGCACTTAATGCAAAAAATAATATGCAAAAATGTCCAAATTTATACACTAGACAACATTACCTTGACGCGACTATGAAATCATAAACTCTTGTTTCCGAAGTATTTGTGTTCACCGTGTTGACTACAACGTGTCATTTCGTTTTACTCCATCCCTTGGAACGAATCTGTTTGATTTGTCTGCAGAACAAACGTCATTGTCTCTAATTACTAAAGTTTCGTAATTACGGACCTAAAACTTTATTTAGCTAAATGCTTTATTGTTCTTATTTGTCGTATATCACAACCTTTTCTGTCAAATGTAACTGAAACTTTACACTTGTCTTTTGGCGTAACGTTTAGACTTAAGTTTTCACTACCTCTATAATCAAGTATTAATTCAATTAAGTGAGCAACAGTTACGGTGCGCATATAAAACTGCAGAAGAATTTCTAAACTTATTATATTTATTCATAAACTATTGGAAATTATGAAGTAAATCATTAATTTATTGATAATGAAACTGTAATCTTATATACTATGAAAGGAAAAAATATATGCTAATTGTTATTTTCCATTATCAATAAATCTAAAAATTTTATTTACAATTTTATTTGTGTGTCCGTTTCAACTTTGCCAAGTTTGTAAATTTACTTTGTCATACAACCAATTCAATGTGTGTTCTCCGTCGCAGATATTACTTTGCACACAACCAATTCAATGTGTGTTCTCCGTCGCAGATATAAATGTTAGCGTTGCCAAACGTTACTTAAACGCGTTTAAAATTAAAAAAGGATATTCTCTGTTCTTGCTCAATTATTTATATATTTAAATGAGTAAATCAAATCTTTAGTTATAATACAGTAAAAAAAAACCAAATCAGAAATTACATTAGTAATCTGAAT
Source organism: Magicicada septendecula (assembly GCA_034769895.1). NCBI lineage: Eukaryota > Metazoa > Arthropoda > Insecta > Hemiptera > Cicadidae > Magicicada > Magicicada septendecula. Next base: position 961,812,359 of record CM068367.1, on the reverse strand, counting down.
ATCAACAGGCCTACATAAAACGGTTGGTCATGACTGTATCATACCTATAACACTCTGGATAGATACCTACAGTCCATAATATAACTGTCTGATATAGTCCTAATTGGACAAATCGCCATCACCGGATAAATAATTACCATTCACCTTATCTGGAAACTAATAATGTGGCTGAAGCTGGAATTATCCCGATAGTTATTATTAGGAGTACACAGTTGACCAAAATTGTTCTGGCTTCCAAGAGGTAAATGAAATCTCTACACGTTTTCTCACTGTTCGCTGTAGAGTATTGTATTTTTTATTACAGAAAGTTTCCTTGTTTTTCTACTTTCAGAATTACAGTGGTGTAGTTCAATTAAATTTTTCTTTTTAACGAGTTACTTGTTTTGTATTATAATTTGCTTGTTACGTCATAATATTACTCTCCATATTAGCTATACATTAGTATTTTATTACTACTACTATTATTAATATTGTTACGACATTACAGAACAGTATACGTGTTTGTCGAATGTGCCAGAAGAATCTCGCTCTAATGTGTGTGGCATACGCGAGAGCGATGTGTGTTGGCTCTACTGTCAACGCATTCGCGAGAGTTTTCTCGAAGCCGCCAGCCGCGAGGACTGTGTCAAGGCCGCAATTAATTACGTAGTTCACACTAGCGCTAAGACGTAGTTTCGAAAGTTCTGGGCCGTGAGCGGAGGTGTAAATACATGGCGGCAACGACGTTCAGTTGAGTATAGCTGCAATATATTTACAGTGCGGTTCGAGTTATTATCGGGCGATATTACTGTGTACGTTCTAGTGGTTATTAGTGAAGTATTGCGTTTTATAATCGGGCGGTATAATTGTAATACAATTGTGTTTAATATTAGTTAATATTTTATTGCGTGTGAACAATTTTTATTTGATTTGTTGTACGAAACTGTGTTGTTAATTACGAACTGTTTAACTGTAAAACTAAAGGTGGTGATTAATGACTAAAATTTGTGTCTTGATTTTGTTTCCACTGTACCTACGACGATCAAGTAGACCGTCGTAACATTATTATTATTATTATTTCTCTTTGTCCGACTTGAACTGAACTTGAATAATGTTTAAGTCCATAAATTAACAAACATTTTTTTTACAAAGTTCAACTTTTATTAGCAAAACATTTGTTACATGGAAAAACCATAACTCTGCCCGATATATTCAAATGCTTTTGTAACTTTAACCTACTACGTGGTAATTTAAATTTGAATGCAAGATTATGGATTGGATATAAAGTGAAGGGGAAATTAATATCGAATGAGAGACAGGATGAGATACCATATGGGTGACTGTGTGCTTGCACACGGAGTGAGTAAGAGGAAGGAGACTACATGTTTTATACCAAAGCAACACCTACATTCAGATTAAGTGGTTTTTCTCGTTTTTCTTTGACTTTTAAGGAAATGCGAGCGATAAAAACCAATTTTAGGTCACGTATTTTCGTCTCTGCGATTCTGATTTCACACAATCTACCTTTCATGAACAAACGGTATCGTTCACTGTGAGTCTCATGTATTTTCTTAGCTGTTCCTAGATTAGCATGTACGGGGATTTAAATTATTGTGATGAACACTATTTTTGTAACTTTGCTATGTAATATATTTTATTAAATACACAAACCTGCTACTATATAAATTCAGTGTGGTAACTTCAACTGGGCACAATAGTATGCTAACGATATGTTGCCTATATAATCATAGCTTACAATTACATTATACTTTTTCATATTTTATTGCGTATCCTTAATTACATTTATGTTAGTAACCGTGCCTTTCTGTCTGTAAAGCACATGGACAGTTACAACAATAAATAGATCTATGTATGTGAAACATATAAAATATTTACCTGTGTTCAGTGATAATTATAATTTTGTTCAAAAACTGTATAGAAGGCAATAAAAATAAAAATATACATTAATCTAAACTTATTATTAAAATATGGTACGACGTCCATAGAAAGACGTGTAGCACGTAACGTAATACATCATAATAGTAGACCTATTTCAATGTAACATCTGGAATCAATTTTCGTATGTACTGTATAACAGAATTATAAATAAAAATGTATACTTCCTTTCGATTTTGAAGGTAACTGAAACAAGAGACTTCAAATTAATGTGTAGCGTTGAAACTGTTTTATATCTCTTGCATATATTTAATATGATAGGACAAAGACAGTGTTCGTGGTAAAGTCCAAATAAATATTTAAATAATGAGGTAAAGTTATTGTATGTTAGTTATTATTATTGTTAACACGACAAGTCGCCAGAAAGGGATGGTACAAACACACATGCTGTCACAGAGGAGTAAAATTGCAGAATTATTAAAGAATGTTTACAACAAATCCATCAAAATAGCAGACAGTACTCAACACAGAACCAGAATGCTTACAAAATAAACAACAGCATATATAAGTGATCTTAATGTAAGAAGAGACAAATACAAATGTAAATAGTGATTTTCAAAAAAATGGTTTGAAAAACTGTAATCCAAATTAATTTCTGTCGTTTTTGTAAAACTTTTTAAGAATATATTCATTTACAGAATTAGATGAATTCTATAGTCTTACAGAATTTACAGGTAACATTTAGAAGCACAGTACAGCATATCGAACACAACGAGCAGAAGAGAATACTCTCTTCTATTCGCTACGTATCAACTAAAATCTACTTTACAAGGCGCTGTAATGAGTTTAGAAAGTAACTTCTTTACCATTTTTTATTGATTATGGGAAGCTTTTTTGAGTCTACGAGTACAGACGGTATAGCACAACAACAATTAAGAATGGAGTATCTGCAGTTTCTGTCCAATACAAAAAAAATGGCAAATGAAATTAAAGGTTACCAATAAATATCAATATAAAGAGATTACCTTTAGCAAATAGCATATCACTAAAACTGTTCTCTGTTCTGTTGCAAGGTGTATTTAGGCGACTAAAATAGAAAGCAAAATACAAGGAATTATGTTTTTTATGGTTCAATTACTGTACTTGCATGTATAATGTAACTACTGTATATGATTTAACTTCATTTTGGTCTTGTGTAAAAATAGGTAAATATGTTACACATCTTGATATTGATGAAATATTTGTAAATATTTAGATTCGAATTATCAAGTTTACATTTGATTGTAATTATACAAATAATAATAATAATAATAATAATAATAATAATTATTATTATTATAGGCCTACAGTTGTTTTGTTATAAGTTTATTAATATTACAATCTGTGGTAATTTTATTCTGGCCAAAACTGTATCCATAATAATAGCTTGTTAAACCTAATTCGTAGTTTATTGACACGTGTTAAATATTAACATATCGAAAAAATATTTTTCATTCCATCCAGTGTTATCAAGAAAGACTCGTTTCTTTGCACTGTGATGCCAACACTTGTAATGTGAAAAATACGTTATCTTTGTACAGGTAGGTTATAGTTCGTTTTAAAACGTGTTTAACCACACGAACAGTAGTGTATGTGTGTGTGTGTGTGTGTGTGTGTGTGTGTGTGTGTGTGTGTGTGTGTGTGTGTGTGTGTCTGCATGTGTGACTCCTAAGCAAGCAAGGCTGACATCAACACTCACGTGTTTTCATTAATCATGTACTCCGCTCGTAGCAAGTTAATCTAGGCCCAACGAACAGAAAAATCGCGGAAAGGAAATCTACCGGTGCCTTAATCTAGCCACTAAGCTTTGTGCCGGCTGTGAACAGTTTTATTGAATCGTGTTCATCCGTTTTTTGCGGAGCTGTTGACGTTACGTTCACGCAATATATTTTCAGAGCTTAGAGGAAATTAGGGTAATAGTAATTTAAATTCGACACGCCTATACACGAAGGAGAGGAAATGTGATAAATTGTAGAAAAAAAAATCATCGAAATTTTGAAAACTCGATCACACACACACATTGTGTGTGTGTGTGTGTGTGTGTGCGTGCGTGCGTGTGTGTGTTCCTTAAATGCTCGCGTTCGCATGTGTTTAAGGAACACCAAATGGTGAACTGTGAATAAAGATTGGAAGACTTTTGGCGAATTGAATATACCTGTGTTCCAACATTACATTTCTTTAAAGGTGTTTAGTGCTAATACTGAACCCAACTGTAGTATATTAATTACCGGCTGGGTCGTAGGTTTTTGAGTGCGTTACGTTCAATAATAACTGTTGCATAAAGATATCATGTTGTTAGACGAGAGCAGAAAGATTTTTGTGACATATAAAATTATTTTATATAATTTAATATTTAATACTTTTTTTCATTCAACATCTATTTTTCCTACTTGGAACGTGTTGCGGGTATCAAATAGTTTGCCCATCTTCAGATATCTTAATTTTTTTGTCTTGTTGAATACTTGTGTCCAGGTTGGTTGTTGCTGTGGATTCCTGTTGGCTTTTGTTTGTTTACATTGGTGTTATTTTAGATAGGTGAGGTACATATAGTTTTGTTCTTTCAGTATTCGCAATGTTTAGTGTTATAAAAATTGTGTGTGGTTTGTGCTGGTTTATATTTGTTCTAATATTAGTATGTCTTGTGTATTTTGTTCACATATTTGTAAGTTTTCCAATATATTCATTATTGTGCCTTTGTGCTGTATGTGTTTTATTAGTGTCATGTTGATGACGACTGAGAATTCATGGCCTGCGTTTATTGCATGTGTGGCCAAACGGGATTTATAAATGTCTGGGTTTTTGTATGCCTTTATTTGTTAAAAATAACGTTTTTCAATTATTTCGTCTTGCCTATGACGAACACACACACACACACACACACACACATATGAATGTATAAAGAAATCATTGATCTATTTAAAAATATAGCAAATTTTAAATATTGAAAAGGAAAAAACCATTTAAATATCCCCTTTTCTAAGTAGCTGTTTACATATCATTGATATATATTGCAGAGATTGTAACTAATACATAAACAATATAAAAACAACAAAGATTAATCACATATATGAACAAAAATATGAACAGTGTTTCAGATAGTTGGCTGTCATACAATATTTAATTTGAATATTTTTTTAAATATTGAAAATCCTATATAGAATAACATTTGAATAATTATTACATAAAAAGAGAAGTTTACTTGTAGTGTTTTTATTAAAATAATATTTACTTCAATTTAATAAACATTAGTTACTATGCTCCCATTTTTTATTAAATAAAAACATTATAAACCAAATATTAAAAATACGTAACACATAAATGTCAATGAATTTATACTCTATACAATAATACACTAACTGTTTGCTCTAGTCTCTGTTTATTTACTATGTGTTTTTATTAAATAATGTTCAGTTTTCAAAAGTTATTGTTATCGTGACAAAGATATCGTTATCCCTGTCTGTTTTTCTCCTTGGATGATGATGATGATTTTGGCGCTTCCATGTGGATAATCAGAGTGACACAGTCACAGCTTCATTATTACCATAGTCTCTCTGCCTTGCTGAAAATTGTCCGTGGGATTTATAGTAGTGTAAATCGAGCGGTATAATTTTACTGTTTGCCCTTCCAGACTTGTCAAACTTTGTTTCGTCCATCATAAGCGTCGGTTTTAAACAAACTTTTTGCACTAATAACCGTGTTGATGTGCCGACCAGTAGTTCCATATGATTCGTGATTTTCCACTCGTTTAGTATATAAAATTAGTTGTTTATAACTGATTCATTACCTGAATAATTAATTTGTTTGTAAACATTTCAGTTACTATCACATAATTTTCACTCATTTTCTGCCTATGACGCATTCCTCCGCGCGTCCACTAATAGTACTGCTCGATCCTCAAAATGTATTTTAAATGTGAGAATTTTTTTTTAAACTATAGAATTATTATTAATTATTCATGTTCTAACCGGAGTCACTCACACATTCAAAAACAGTATACACAGCCGAAGGATTTCCTGACTGCATAAATCAGGTCTCAACTGACTATAACAATACAAACAAAAGACGATGTCCTCACACGCAGCCTCATCACTTCTTTTGAATGTTGGACAAATGTTTCAGTTCACATGTCCATTCCTGTTTTCCACTATTTAAAACTATTTACAACAATTTCTGTCACTACATTACTTATGTGTACAAAAAATATTGTTATAAGCGTATACGCAAATGTATCGTTGCAATATAGCCTATATGTAGGACAAGAGAAACATATCGTGGGAAATGTATTTAACAAAGCTTAGCTAGATGGTATCACAAATCCTCTGAACAAATACAGATGTAGACTATCTGTGAATCCATGTACACAGCCAGATATGTTTGTTCAATTACCTGAAGACGCAACCGCTTGTGCGTCTGGCCTCGACTATAAGAATAAGCAATACAGTAGTAGTAAAGAAAACAGACTTTTTACATCCAAAAATACTGAGAAATGACCCCAAAGACTGTAAAGAGTCCAAATATTTGTATAAAACCAACCAGTACAGATTCCTAGCGGTATTTGGCCTTAACTCGTAAGTTACCTTGTACAAATAAGTCCAGCCAATGAGCATGTCTCATCGTAGTTGGGGCGAAACGGCGAAACATTTGGTGGTAAAAGTAATAAAAAGGTGCGTTGAATAGGAAAACAGGGTCGTTGTTATTAACGAAACCCACTAACATTTACGAGCAACATTACAATATTATTGTCGTTCACGTTTTTTACCGTAATAGAAACAGCGACTATCTGAAGCGAAAACGGTACCATTTTCCAACAAAAGGTTCTGCCCCAGTCCTTTTTAAAAACCAACGGAGCCCATTAGGGAATAATAAAGTATCGATTTAGAATGTACACGGTGTAAATCTAGATATGTAGGGAGATGGCAAGAACATACAAGCTGAGAAAGAGAAAGAATATACACATTTTTTAAGGTGTAAGGGAGGAGAGGGAACAGACGAAAATATGGAAAAAACAAAACTAAAGTCTGTAGCATAAGGTATAACCACGTATTTGAAAAAGAAGGAAAAGAGGCATACCACAGGAAAAGGTAGTAGGATGGAATCGAAGAGGAGAAAGTGCTTGGATGACATTAGGAGCTAGATAAGTTTTGTGTGCTATAAGGAAATGAATAGACGAGCTGAAGACAAAACAGTCTGGTTGCAGCAGCCTGCCGTAGTTTTATGATACTGAACATGGGCAATTTGTTTTTAACTACAGCTATTTCTGGAGTTTGGAGCTGGCATACGGTACTTGCTGGGAAGTGTTCTAACCTTCTTTTATTTTGTACACTTAGAATCGTATACTCTTACGATTGTAATTTACAATTCGTTACTTACAGTTTAACATAAAGTATTACGTTGTGTTCACACACATATGTAAATGATATTAATAATTAATTGCTCAGGGGCCGGTGGTCCACATATCACCTCTTGACCATATTAAGCACATACAAGCGAATATTTATAGGCTTACAGGCAATCGGTTGTGATCATGCATGAAACCGTCAACGATGATGTGAATAATATGTCATTTATTACAAGGAAAACACACATCCTCAAACACAGAAGCATACACATGACAGATGTACACGAGCACACACACACACACACACACACACACACACACACACACACACACACACACACACTCATTAATTAATATTATGATAATATATTGATACAGAGCGCGTAGCTAAAATTTGGCAGACGCAACACTAAAGAACACACACCGCTATGTTAAGAAATGTCACTTCGCAATGTCTTAGCTAAATCTTGTTTTATATTGCAGCGATTAGAATATTGAGCTTTTTGGTTCAAAACGGCTACCATTTAAGAAATATGGCGTAAAGAGGATCGTACAGAAACCTAATCTATAAAAAAGTGACACTTTTGCAAAGTGCTAATCTAGTCTCAACTGAGTGAAGATCAAGGAAATAAACTTAGTGTAGGCCAACTGTGTTGTCTGCACTGTTGCACTCTTATTGGTATAATTTGAAGTTACGTCCGGATCAAAAGGCGTCTATGCTACATTTTAGTGAATTGCTGATATTTTTCTAATCAAACTAAATTTCCGAAGTTCTAGTTCATAGGCCCTACAGCCTATACATGTGCTAGTATCTACAGCGTAATGTAGGCCTAGACCTTCAATTTGTATGTTACGTCTTACTCTTGTTCATGTAATTTCCGAAGTTCTAGTTCATAGGCTATCTACAGCGTAATGTAGGCCTAGACCTTCAATTTGTATGTTACGTCTTAGTCTTGTTCATGTAATTTAGTTACTTCGCGAACATACACAATTGATTACTCAACTACAAAATACTTATGAGTTAAGAAGATATCAGCGCGCCAAATAAATTTTCTAAATGTTTTGAATATTGTTACGACGGTCTAACTGATCTCGTATGGTACAGTGAAAAACAAAGTACAAGACATTAACTACGTCACTAATCACCAGCTTTAATTATCACAATTAAACAGTTCGTAACTGACAAGATAGTCTCTTACAACAAATCAAATAGAAATTGTTCACATGCAATAAAAATGTCCAGTAACAGAGTATCGCACAATTATAAAACACATAATACTTCGGCACAATACTTCAAACCGCACTGTGTAAATCGTCACTTAAACGCACAAAGTAATCGTTCGACAATAACTGAACTATAATAGGACGAACCGCATTCCAACAAATTGCACCTCAAACTAAACTGAACGTCTCTGAGTACTTGTATTTATACCCCTCTGAGGCTAACTGCGCGTCAAGCGCGGACCGGTGAGTCCGGAATAATCTCGCAATGCATGTCGAGAATCACGTACCCACATAACATTTATAGCCGTATTTCACTGGATCGTTCGAGAACACGTAGACCTTTCAGTAATGTCGTAACAATATATTACTTACATGAACTAGTCTAACAGAAGAACAAAACAGACTGCAGGCAATTTTTCGCCTGTTCACCAACTCTGAGAACCGAGTCCCTCTCCCACTCGTCCGTCTCCACCTAGAGAAGGGCGAGGCTGCAGACAAGATATTCCACCTGACGCGGCTGTTTGGCTTTCGCGTCAGGGTGGAATCCAGTCGCCCCCCGGGCAAGCTCGCGCAGTGCCACCGGTTCGGCCATCATACCGACGTCTGTCGCAGTGCCCCGGCCTGTATACGTTGTTCCTTGGGACACTCCACGCAGACACTGTGGCAGACAAGTCCTACTATTGCTGCATCAATTGTGGCGAAGGCCATGCAGCCAATATAGTAACTGCCCGGTATACAGGGCGGAACTCCTGCGGAAGTTAGAGCCGCAGGGGCCCCTCCCGAAGCCGAGGCAGCCAGTATTGCATCCCCAAACTCAGAAGCAGCCTAAAGTACAGGGTAAGCCGCAACCAAAGGCACCACCGGCACGGCGCGCGCCCTCTCCGGCTCCAGCTCCTGCCCCTACAAAGGCACAAAAACGAACCGCGTGGCCTTCCGCAGCAGAGACATGCCCTGTAGCCAATATCTCGGTATTGGAGCCGGAGAAGCAACCCTCCACCTCCGCGGAACCACCAACTCCCGCCTCTGAACCAGAGGTAGCCTCGCCAACACTGCCACCTCCGCGAAATCCGCGAGCAGGCAAAACTAAACACACACCAAAAGAGATAACCACACCGGATGCTCGGCCCCGAGCTCCTGCCTGCCCACAGCCCAAAAATTTCTGCTTCCCGATATAAGTCCGACGAAGCGCAACATCATACTTTTCCTGTCGCACATTCAAAAACGTCTGCCCCTGGTCCTGTAGCTTCCACCAACACGACCCAAACTGCCGTTAAGCCTGGTCGCTCTTACGCGGCCTCAGTTTCCAGGCAAACCGCCCACTCCGTCATATCTGATGACGCACAGTTCGTCCGCGACTTTCTGTCCGGCTACGACCTCAAGAAAGTCACATCCACCTTCAGGTCCATCCGAGACCGCCTGGAAACTGCTGACCCAACTGAGAGGTTTCTGCTCTTGGTGGAAGCTTGTAATGTCATAGGTCTTTTATGAATCGAGCCCTTAGACGAGATCTCTCACTCGTAGCCTGGAATGGTAACTCCATCGGTTCCAAGCATTCCGACCTTCTGGATTCCTGGCTCGGTTCAAACCCGACGTACTTCTCCTCACAGAAACCCACCTGACCCCGGCGAACCGGTTTCGATTACCAAATTACGTGGTCTATCGGGATGACCGAGTTGGCCGACAAGGAGGCGGCACGGCGATCGCGTTGAAGACCTCTATAGGTCATCATCGTGTCGTTTTGCCGCAGCGCACTAACCTAGAGGCCACCGCCATTGAGGTCCACGGAGCTCTTGGCGGCGTCCTCGTGGTTCCAGCATACAAGCCCCCTCGCGCTGAGCTCCTTGTCGGCGACCTGGACGTCATCTTCGATTCCCACCGAAGGGTAATTTTGGCCGGTGATCTGAATTGCAATCATCGCGTTTGGAATAGTCGCTTGACTACTCCGAACGGGAGGCGCTTGCTCAGTTATGTTGAATCGCGCCAGGCGATGGTATTTGGTCCAGCACAACCCACGTTTTTCCGACACTACCTAACGCGGCTCCCGATGTTCTGGATATTGCGGTGACCCAAGGAGTTGTCTGTCCGGTCGAAGTATTCTCGCTTACGGAGCTGACATCCGACCACAACCCCATCTTGGTCCACGTCGCTACCCAGCACGCCTATGCACGTTCTGACAAGAAGAAGGTTATCGATTGGGACCGCTATAGGCGTGTCTTCACGTACGCGAGCTGGTTTCACGCCTGACTACCAACGCATCCCTGAGGAAGTCTCTCTTCTCGCTCGCGAGAGGAATTACTTCCGGAAAGGTTGGCAGAGGACCCGTGATCCGGCCGATAAGGCATCATACAATCGGCTCACTGGACGACTGGGTGGCAGTCTGAAGGCGTTCCGACGTAGCTGTTGGAAACTCGCTGTGGCCCAAACGGGTGATGCGGACCCGCAAAGTCACCCGTACAGAATACCTTCCGCATTGACGGGACGGATGCGACAACCTCCACTCCCCGCCATTGTTGGACCGTTCAGACGACTCCTGGGTCGCCCGGAGGAGAAGGCCGAGTACTTGGGCTTGTGTTTCGAGTGACAGTTCGCTCCCAACCCGCCCATGGACTGGGACTTCGACGAACATGTCGAGATGGCTGTGGAAGACGTTCTGTGTCTTCCGATCACGGCAGAGCCCGAAGTCATCTCTTTGGAAGAGGTCTCAGATCGGCTCGCTGAACTTCAGCCAAGAAAATCTCCAGGCCCGGACGTGTCACGAACACCGCTCTACGACTTCTTCCCGAGCCTGGAGTTTAATTCTTGACTGATTTGTTCAACGCGTGTCTCAGGCTGGCCTACTTTCCCAAGAAATGGCGAAAGGCGACGGTCATCGTAATTCCGAAGCAGGGAAAGGATGCTTCCCGCCCCTACAACCTCCGGCCTATCAGCCTACTCTCCGCTACGTCCAAAGTTTTTGAGCGCCTCGTGCAGCGTCATGTACGAGAACATCTAACCAATTTTGACATGCTGGTCCTCGAACAGTTCGGCTTCCGTGTGGGGGCATTCGACCACTCATCAACTGATGAGAATGGTGGAATGCATCACGGACGCCGGGTGTCGGAGAGAACCTATTGGTTGGCTGCTTCTTAGATGTTGAAAAAGCGTTCGATAGCGTATGGCATGATGGCCTATTATTCAAGCTTAGGGAAGTCCTGCTCCCGGACTGCTACCTCCATCTGGTTGGTTAGCTTTCTGACGGAGATGACCTTCTGCGTGAGAGTTGGAGATTCAGTCTCTTCCGAGAGACGAATCACAGCCGGCGCCCCCAAGGTAGTGTTCTTGGCCCCCTTCTGTTCTCGCTCTACGTTAACGACGTGCCGAGACAGCCTGGAGTCCAGGTGGCCCTTTTTGAGGACGACACGGCCGTATTTACGGCCGATCGTAATGTAGAAAGAGCCTTCTTACGACTGCAGCGCCAGCTCGAGACGCTCGGGGACTGGACTGACAATTGGAGAGTGCAACTCAACGCTACCGAGAGTGTGGCCGTCGAATTCTCGAAGCGACGGAAGCACTCTGTTAGGCAGTTACGTATCGGGAGAACGTACTTGCGCTGGTCCAACGAGGTTAAGTACCTCGGATTACACCTCGACCTTCGGCTCACCTGGCGTACCCACGCTCAGACAGTTCTTAAGAGAGCATCCGCTCGTCACGCCTTCTAAGGAGAGGACTTGGCGTCCGCTCCCTAGACGAAACTTTCAGGCGGCTTGCACGCAAATTTTATGCACGTGCGGCGAGATTCCCAGACAATCCTCTTGTGGCTGGGCTGGGCAGGTAGCATGTAGCATCATAGTAGCGGGGCGTCTTTGCACCCGGTGCATGACTGCAGCATCTGGGTCGAGCCCAATGGCTGCCTGTGGATACACTTAGTCCTGGTTCATTCGACTGGTGCCTAAAAACAGGAATGGACAACCGCCAACCAGTTAACTGAGAAGGCGGGGGAGAAAGGTTTACAATTTTTATTTATTTCAAAAATTTCTGCAATCAGTGGGCACTGCCGTAAGGACGGGTTCAGGTGACAGATGTCGCCCGTTCCCAGCCCCGCGTGCAGACGCCGTGAGGCGTCGGTCGCTCCCCGCGAGGCAGAGAGCCTCCGTGCCAGTGATAGCGCGTAGCAGCGGCATTCAGCGCGGTCGGCATACTAGGAAGGGAGGAAGGAAACAGCTTAGCAGGTAAATTCTGGGGCATGGGCAGATAGTGAATATGCAAATTAGTTGAGGTTTAAGTTTACTTAAACTTATGGCGGGTTATCGAGAATCGCCCGAGGGCGTTTGACCCGGACAGGGGGAGGTGGTTGCGTGGTGCTGATGGTCCTGAGGTAAGGGAAGGAAGAGGTCTCAGCTGCGGCAAAGAGAGTCGCAGCTAATGACCAGACAAAGGCTGAGAGAGCAGGAACTCGTAGACCTCCTCGAATGACACTATTTCTAACAAACCAAGGAGATCCCGACAAGGAACGGAGGGTTCTGGATTAGAAACTTTCCAGCGTACGCCTGTTGGTGGCGGAGGCAAGTGACCACCAAACAGGTGCCGCATAGGTCAAGACAGACCGGAGAAACAACAGATAGAGGGTAACTTTCGTGCGCAGCGCCAGGGGGCTGCGGCACGCGAGGTATGGGTAAAGTTTGGCTCGAACGCCGCGAGCCTTGGCAAGGGTTTCCGTCACGTGGGCGTTGAAGCAAAGGCGACGATCTAGCCGAACGCCTAGATACTTCACCGACTCTTTATAGGCGATAGGCCTCCTTTCCAGGGAGAGGGGATGGACTTACGAGTGAAACAGATCGCCTCGGATTTCTCCGTATTGATCGTCACCCGCCATTTCCGTAGCCAGTCCTGAAGCTGATCCAACTGACGCTGCAACTGTGTACTCGCAAAACGCGGGGACACAGAGCTGTAATGATACATTGCATCGTCAGCGAACAAAGACAACGTGACTCCGGGCAAAACAGGCAGGTCGTTCGTGTACACGAGGTACAGAACGGGGCCGAGGACAGATCCCTGAGGTACGCCGGCGGCGACAGGACGAACTGCAGAGCAGGTTCCGTCGACGCTCACCCTGAAGGTTCGGTCGCTGAGATACGACCGGAGGAAAAACACTATGGACGATGGTAAGGGGGAGTTGGCTAGTTTGAAGAGAAGACCTTCGTGCCAGACTTTGTCGAAGGCCTTGCTCACGTCCAGCAGTGCGGCGGCCGTAGCCGCTCGCCTGTTGGTGGCGTCAGAGAGTTGCGTTACCACGCGGACTAGTTGAAGCGTGGTCGAGTGCTCTCTGCGAAACCCGAACTGTTCGTTGCGGATAAAATTATCCAACAACGGCGAGATGCGGGCCAGCAGGAGCCGCTCGAACACCTTCGAGATAACTGGCAAGAGAGATATTGGCCGATAGCTTGCAGGAAGCATGCGCGGCTTGCGGGGTTTATGAACCAAAACGATGTTGGCATTTTTCCACAGGCGGGGAAAGTACTGTAGCCGGAGACAAGAGTTGAACAGCTCGAGAACGAGGTCAACGCCTGAGGCCGGGAGATATTGTAATGCAGCGGCCCCGATCCGGTCAGGACCGGGGGCGCGACGGCGGTTTAGTCGACAGACAGACGAAACGAGTTAGTCCCTGTCGAACGGGAGGTCTGGGCCAGCGGGAGGGCGAGAAAAATAACCAGAGAGGAAGTCCCGGACTTCTGCCGAGTGGGCAGGGTCCGAAACGCCTCGATGAACGGTAAATTACGACTCCATGCAGTCGGCGAAGACCTCAGCCTTGACTTCTGATGAGGACACAATCCCGTTCGGGGTTTCCAGCGGGTTGCGAGTTCTCTTCTCGCGGGTCAGTCTACTCACCGCTCTCCAGACGGAGGCGTGGTCGACTTCAAGAGACTCAAGGTATGAGTCCCATCGATCAGAGTTTACGTCCCGCAGTAGCTGCTGAACGTAAAGGGACTGTTGTTGAAATCGTCGCTTAACGACTGGGTCACGGGTTCTTTGCCATCTGCGGCGGAGCTGGCGCCGTAGCCAGATGGCGTGGAGTACTTCCGCAGGTAAGGCCGATTTACGATGATTCACCTCGAGTGCGTAGGTGTGTCGATCCATGACACCTTGGACCAGTTCCTGAAGATTTGTAGCGCGAAGATCCAGATCGTCACGAGTGACGATTGGGTCCGCCGGGAGAGATGGTAACCTTCGAGAGAGCTCGTCATGGTAGGATCGCCAGTTGACTCTCCTAACAATCTGAGCGGGAAGTCGGGGTGACGCCGACAGCTCTCGAACAGTTATGACAAGGGGATTGTGATCGGACGAAAGGTCCGACACAGACGAGACTTCGATGTTGCGGGCAACGTTCTTGACAACTACTATGTCAAGAACGTCCGGCCGATGGCCGTGAAAGGGGAAGTAGGTAGGGTCTTCAGGGCCGATGACATTAAGTGCCGGGTCGCCAGAGACGAACCGGAACAGAGAATTTCCATAGGCGTTGACAACGCGGCTGTTCCATGAAGGGTGTTTGGCGTTTAAGTCGCCGGCTACAATGGTTGAGAGGGGGTGGTCGAGGAGGGCGTCCCACTCCTCGGGCGGTGGCGGAGTTCGTCGGCCAGGCCGGAGGTACGCAGAAACAACGCGCAGCTCCGATCCGCCGGCGTCCACCGCCACCGCGCAGCCTTCAATAATAGATGTATTTTAGAGGAGGCAAAAGCCTGTGGGATATCCGCCTGTGGACTAAGACAGCTGTGCCCCTCGAGGGGGGACAGCGAGGCCGTAGGGGACAATCATGACGATAACAGGCATAGGCAGGAAGGGAAAACGAGTGGTAATGAGCCAGATGAGTCTCGGAAAGAAGTATGATATCAACATCATACTCCGTCACGAAAGTCATCAGTTCAGATCGTCTGGGGAGTCGCCCGAAGGCGTTCCACGCAACGATCCTCAGGCTATTAGCCATTTAGGGGAAGTAGAGGAAAGAGGGCAGCTAATGATTGGAACACCAGGGCAAGCACTGTGGTAGTGTCGCGAGCAGTCCTGATAGACGCAACAAGATTATCTGTCCAGGCAGTCAGGGGATCCGCCGAAGCCCGAGAAGATTCCCGGGATTCAGGAGGACAAGCCTGACTGGCCTCGACAGGGGTAGCAGATGGCGCTGGGCTGGTGGACTGAGTAGTAGACTGCTCGCTGGAAGGTTGAGGACGATGACTGGGGGCGGGTCGAGCAGGCGGAGAGGGTACAGGAGGAACCTGTGACGATGTAGGTCGGCCGGCGGAGTTCCGGCGACGACGAGAGCGCTTGGATTTGCCCGATCGGGCTGGAGGCGGGGCTGATTTAGCGGCCATGGCCGCGTAGGAAGGTGCGGGCGCTCCGGTAGGCGCCGGGATTGAGGCCGCTGCAGGCGGCGCCGAAGCGACGACTGCAGGCGAGACAGCGGCACCGGAAGCAACCGGAGTTGCTGCCGGGACCTTGGCAGATGAACCAGTGAGAGGCGGGAAAGCCGCTCGCCGGTTAGGGCCAGGACCAGCTACACGGCCTGCCTGCGCGCCAGGGCGCACAGGAGGTCGCTGCGGTTTCATGGCGGTGATAAAGTTAGGGCAGCCTCGGTAATTAGCCGGATGGGCTCCTTTGCAGTTGCAGCATTTAGCTGTGTACCCCGTCGTAGGCTTATCACAGCCACGATGAGGCTCAGCACAACGCACGCAACGCGGGTGCTGATGACAGAAAAGACTGCTGTGGCCGAACCTCTGGCAGTTGAAACACTGCGAGGGGCCGGGCCCCGGGTCAAATGTTCGGACTTGCACCCGTAGGTGCAGAAGGTTCTGGAGACTATAAATCTCCTCGAAAGGGCCTACTTTTAGAAGTTTGACCAGAAAGCTGTTAACAGGTCGGCGGTCATCACCTTTGCCAACATGCAGGACGCTTACCGCGGTCGGGGGCTGGGCAGGTACCGTATACGTCCAGGTGATTCGTGGAAACGCCCTCGGTGTATACTAGTGTAGGCTAGCACAACTGCCGAGAATCGGCCTGCTATAGAGCACACGCCCTACTTGGGCAGGGCTACGAGCCAGGAGCTCCAGAAGGTACTCAAATACCGAGCGGTTCGTCTCTGCGACGCACAACCGCACAGCCCAGAGCGTCGTCGTCTCTACGATTGAAAGGAAGCAGAACACGAAACCTAACCTACAAATTCAGTCCAGACCAGCCAGTTGGCTAAAAGTTCGGT